>OY728135.1:768301052-769551052 GCA_963277665.1 Viscum album
TGACCATAACATTCCTTTATACTTAACACCGCAAGGGATAACCTAACAACATACATAAGAACGGGGTGAGATATAAAACCCGGTTAGGGATTAAACATGTAATAACATAAGGATAAAAATACATGGTATACAAGTCATATCAAAAAGGAATAAAGGAATATGAATAATATGTCATGATTTATCATGATAATCATAACATGGGAAATGTGGAAACAAATTAAAACATAGCATCATAAACATAAGTCAAAGCTATACCATCTAGAATTCATTGTGGAAACAAGTACCATAATGGAATGAGGTAAACCACTACCCCAACATGATGTATCATGATAATAAACATTACCCAATTCATTGGAGCCCTATCAGGGTGCACCCTTAATAAACATTTCAATCTCATGCTTAAGTGTGCCATTTAGATCATATAACATGGATTCATTCAACATAATAATTATATTCCATGATAAATAAATGGGTAATACATGGATTTAAGTCCCCAAAAAATAGGTGTATGTTCATAATAGTGAATACCCATCGTAGAGCAATTTCAGCAGCATAACGTCATATAGAAATTCATAAAATGGCTTGATGAGAGAGGAATGAGTATCACATCACATAGACATGAAATGGAAAATAATACGAATATTTAAGCACATATCCTAACATCATAAAAAGTAAATTCTAATACATAACATAAAAGGGATGTTAGATAAAGGAGATGGGTGGAAGATCCCTTACAGAATTTTGGCATAGTAACGGATGGGATTAAAGGATAATAGGGTAATTAATGGGAGTGAAAGGTAGATCCCATCATTAATAAATAAAATGTAAATTAAGGTAATCATTTAACATCATATATCTATATATGAAAATGTAATTTAAGAAGCATAATATAAAATAATTTCTTCAATGGAAATGTGAAGTGAGAAATCCCTTTCTTAGATGTGTAACTCCAAAGGCTTGGTAGAGGCTTCTTGGGAGATTTTGGTGCCTTTGGAGGACCGTAGGGAGTATATATATAAGTTTGGATGAGCTTTAAGGAGTTTTGTTTCAATACAAATGGGATATTGGTGGGTTTATGTAGGAGAGAGGGGGGTTTCTTTATTATTTTGGTTATTGACATTTAGTAATAAAATATTCAAAACCACAAATCATCCCATGCTTCCTTCCTATAGTTTCGGGAAAAGTGGGTCGAATTAAATTATATTATAAGGCCAAAGGGCCTAACCTATTAAAATAATTCCTTTTTATTATGAAAAGGTTAGTCAGAATCTCAAGGAAATGATATTAAAATATTAAAATATATTATAAGTCTTGGTGAATGTACTAAGGATTTATAAAATAATTAAACTAAGCTTAAAATTTAATTATTTTAAAGGAAAGAAATATTTTAGGATGAGGATACCATTTTTAGTATTTATTACATCACTATTGTTCCATTATGATGTCATAAGACATACAGTATATTTATAGGGTATTTAATTTTTACCCAAAAATTCGACTATCTTAGAAAATTACGGAACATTATTTGTTAGATACTTTTGACATCTTGATTCAAAAAATAATATTCATTTTATCTAAAACTTTTTATAAATATGTGAATTTTCACTTTTAAAATAAAAACCGACAATTATTGAAAATTGACAGGTTTTCATAAAAATAGTTTGCAAATATTAATAAAGATTACTTTTGACTTCATAAAAACCATATGATAACTAATATTTAATAGAATTTATTTAGTAATAAAATTTTATTAAAATATTAAGTATTTCAAAAATAATTTTATTCATCAAAATATATTTCTAAATTTAATTTGAATATTAACCAAAAATAATAATTTTTATTTTAAAAATCATTTACAAAGTAACATTAATAAGAATAAACATATATTCATTATTCTTTGCAAAATAATGTATATTATATTATTTCTAGGGTATTGATACATATCCCTTAATTACACTATCGTCTTCTCTATGAGTAAGGTTCAAGATAGTGGGGGTTTCGTGGGGTTGTTCAGTGAACATGGTTTGGGATGTGATCTTGATAAGATAGAAATTATCTCATAAATAGTTTCACTCTTGATTAGGTTTTCAGATATAGGTTTTAAATTGGTCTAGAGAAAAACCCTTAAATGTTATCTCCCTCGGATGCTCTGATAAATGGGATTTAAAGGGTACATCCAACAAGTTGAGGCCGTCAATTCCTTTGTCTATGTTAAAATGATTTCTTAAAACACAATATTTATACCATTCATGTGATCATTGTTCAAATGATATATTATCAATGTTAAAGATACCTAATGACCATTTAAAATCCAATTGGATAAAATAAACGAATTTTTTTTATTTTTTATAACCCTAAGACATTTAATTAAATCAAAAGAAATGGAATTTTTTTCATAAATGTTCATGTCGTTATGAGGGAGACCTACATGGCCATCCATAAAAACCCTCATAGAAATAAATATTTATCAAAGACTGATAACAATTATTATAGGAAAACTCAACCAAAGGAAAAATGCTTTTCCTAATATCCTATGAAATAAAGAACCTATTATTGGAGCATATCCTCTAAAACCTAGATATCCCTTTTTCTATATCCATCTGTCTGTGGATTATAAGTTGTTCTTAATTTAATTTGAGAACCCATACTATCCAAAAAACCTTTCCTAAAACTGGATATGAACCACAAATCCCTATCAGAAAAAATTACATATTGAACCCCAGGAAGCCTCACAATCTCTTGGACATATAATTCCCCAAGATATTATAAGTTTCTCACCTCCTAAATGGGTAGGAAATTCATTAATTTCTCCAGACAATCAATGGTCTCACAAATCGAATCCCTCCCATTAGGAGTCCGTGGAAAACCAATGATGTAATCCATGGAAATTTTTACCCACTTTTATACTGTATTCATTAAAGGTTTCAACCACACTTTATATATTTTCTGCTCTGCCTTAATTCTCTAAAAATTAAGGCACTATGAATCAAAATCCTATATCAATCATCTCATCCCTTGACACCAATAAAGAATCTTGAAGATGCGATGAATCTTCATAGTCCCATGTTGCATATACAAACAAAAATGGTTTCCAATTTCCAAAAACTATTTTCTAAAGGAAAAAAAAAGAAAAAACCAACCAAATATGAAAGCACAAATATCCACAAGGAGACTCAGACCACTCACCTGGTGTCACCCTACCATAAAGGATTTCACTAGAGAATTGGAACTAGGTGTCTACCACCTGCTTAAGCTTAATTCACTCATAAAAAATTATTATGGTTTTATTGAATATAAGAACACTAATACACAAACCTCTTCAACTCCCATTATCATCTCAGTAGAAAACTCACTAGAGAACACTACTCAACTAATTCTTCAATGGATTGTATCGATATTTTTCTTCTCAACACATCTGCAACCACATTCTCTTTCCCAGTAGTATATAATATATCAAAATCAAAATCCTGAATATACTCTACCCAATATCCCTATCACAAATTTAGATCCCTCTTGGTAAAAATATATTTCATGATATTATGGTTATAATATACCATAAACCGCTCCCCAAATTGAAAGTGATTCCATGATTTGAGTGCATGCATAACATCTACCAACTCAATATCATGAGTATGGTTCTTCTTATCATTGGGTTGTAACTAGTGTGATCCCTATGCCACAAAACATTTCCCCTAACAACAACATAGATCCCAAACCTTCAATAGAAGCATTGAAAACCGCATTATAACTTGACCCTAGTTCTAGAAGAATCATTACTAGTACTAAAGTCAAACTCACCTTCAACTTCTCAACATATCTCTAAAACATGGAATTCCATTCAAACTTTACACACTTATGTGTTAAAGTTGTCATCAGAGATAAAATCCTGGAGAAGTCCTGAATAACCCGTCTATAATAACTAGCCATACCTAAGAATATTCATATCTCAGCCACATTTTTGCGCCCCTCTTAGGATATAAATTATTATATATTTTCAAGATCTACTGAGACACCCCTCTCAGATATCACATGACCGAGAAATTTATCTTCTCATATCCAAAACTCACACTTAGAAATCTTACCTTACAAATAATGTTCTTTCATGGTTCGAATAATGATATCTAAATTGCCTATGTGATCCTTCTTTGACTTGGAGTACATAAAAATATCATACATGAACAAAGCAATAAAATATATCAATAATTGAGGAAATATCTATTTCATGAAATTTATAAACACTATAGAATCATTAGTGAAACTATATGGCATAACAAAAAACTCAAAATGCCTATATCCACTCTGATTCATTACCTGAGTTATATCCTTTTATTAGACTTTCAATTGGTGATTCCATGCCATTGTTCAATATTAGAAAGAAAACAAGATCCAATAAGCTAATCAAATAGATCATAAATCCTTGGTAAGGTATATTTGTTCTTAACATTCACCTAATTCAACTTATTATAATCAATACAAGGTTTGAAGCTCCCACCTACCTTCTTAGAAAAGAGGATAGGTAAAACCCATAGTGATATGGCAGTATGAATAAATCCTTTATCCTCTAAGACCACAACATAGACCTTAAGTTCTACTAACTCATCGGGTACCATATGTTAAGATGGCATAAAAATTGGAATCATACCATTGATCAGTTTAATAATAAATTTCAAACTCTCTAAGTAGTCTTAAATAAGAAAAATTATTCTGAAAGACCTCATGGTACACTGAAACAACGGAAAGAGGTTGAAAATCCCATAAAGGGCCAAATTAATCAAGAAACAACTCTAAAAATAGGCATATGATTAAACGGGTATATGGAACTACTCACCCTACTTGTCTTGATCATGAATTCCACTCACCTTTAAAACATGAGTGATTCCATTAGTAGATAAGAACTAAACTCGTTGATGATGACAGTCTATGTGGACCTTAACACTAATCATCCAATCTATGAACTTAATGTAACACATCGTCCATAGAAGATTATAGGCAATGCATTATTTTATTACATTTTAATGATCATAATGAATAAAATCCTGAAGTATTGATCAGTTTAGTATCCATGAAAAAACTACATACAAATATAAGTTTTACACTACATCATGAAATTAAAAACTACATATTATCTCCTCTGTAAACACTCTTATCCCTTACATTATCCTAGTAAATTAGTCATAATATACCTTTTCATATCCTAGGAGAAAGGAAACATAATAAAGGGGTTATCTAAAATTCTCATTAAAGATAAAAAATAGTGGAAGCTGTTATAATTAAGCATAAACATTTAAGGATGGGTATATAACTAAAACATAATTCTTTTTAACATAATCATGGAAATAATAAATAATATAATTCCATATAAACATTAACATGGATATTCTACTAGTTGAATATTCACTTGTTATATCATTAACTAATCTCATAAAGAGGGAATGCATAATGACGTACATTGTAACCATATAGTCATGTCCTCATGCTAAGACTATACAAAAATGGGTAAGATGTTTGTGAAAACAAAAACTAGTCTACATGATCATAACAACCGATGCATTGATGGGATTTTACTAACCATCCCCCAACCCATAGGTCTTTCATTAAAAGTTCACCAACCCATCACTTAATAAGTCCAATGTATTCATCATTCAAAAAGGGTGAAACGTAAAGAACATAAAATTTCATAATAAAACTATCATACAAAATGTTAAAACGTTAACTATAATCCATGAATGGTATAAAAATAGAATATCCACAGTTAAACATATCATAAACCCTCAAAATAAATATGATATATTGTATCCTAAGAAATCAACTTCAATTTAACATATAATCCAATAAATCATGTTTAAATAGATCAAAATAATCAAATATAGTCATTAAAAACTTCTTCATAGAAATATCTTTTTTTATTAAAATTATTATATAAAGGGACATGTTATTTAAAAAACAATGAAAATAATATTTTAATCTTATAATGAAATCCTCTTTCATTCCATATAAGTCAAAAAAATATTATTTTCTTATTTTTTTGAAATGTTAATGAAGTAAACTATTTGGAAAACAAAAGAAAGATTCCCTTCAGAACATTTTATAAAAATTCAAACATCGGAAAAAATGAATTTAAAATAATTCATGAAATTAATAATAATATTTTAAATATATTTTTAAGAAACATGGATATGGATGATAAATATTCCCCAGTACATACTTACGTATGAATAATCACATATAATAAGAAGATAATGAAATAACCCTTACCATGTAATTTCCTTTAGTTGAGGGTGAATTAAACTCCATTATAATTATTAAATCATGTTATTAAATTTTACCACAAACAAATACATATTTATGATATCATATAAGATCCTATTATATAATTGTTTTTATAATATTTCATTATTTCCAATGTTTTGGATGTTAACTGCTTCGTATACCTATGCATGTTTTGTTGTTTAAGTCATGTTTCTTATGCATATGATTTATTTTATTCATATCCAGAGTGATATTAAGTTCATATATATTATATTTACTCCCCTTATACATGTTTTTAATCATTATTTAATGGTTAATATGGGGAATTTATTTCATCACGTTGTGGAGATGGTAGGTCATACATTTGCACGAGTGACCGTATCATTCCCTTAATGGTTAAAAAATATGGAATTGGATGGTATATTAATTATACATAATAATTATCATGAAATATTAATTATTTATATCCATTATAATCATCATTATACCCATCCAAATAATGTAGTTATGAACAACAAATTACACCACGAGAAAGAGACGGTAATTTGTACGTACACACGCACAGTGATATTGTTTTTTGTAAGATGTATAAAAAGAATAATATGTTTATACCCTGGTAATAATAAAAAATCAACAAATAGATTATACTAGAGTCATTTATTTAGAATGAAGAAAACACAGAAAAAGTAAGTAGAAAATGAAAATAAATTGAATTGAATTTGTAAAACTATTCCCCCTTTTTTGGTGGTCTTCCTTTGGATCTCTTATTAGGGATACTAGGGGTGGTATTTTTGGAATATAAGGAACTCAAAAAGTTATATAAAAGTTTTTATAAGAGAATTTGGTCGGGTTTGGTTGGTCTAGAAGGCCCATAATGGTGTCAGGAAGTGAGAAAGCAGGTGCCATTTTATAAAAGAGGGAAGGGGTACTCTTGGAATCTATTAAAATATTAAATTAATATTAATTGATATTTGATTAAAAATAGATCCAAAGTGAGTTATTTAAAATATAATATGAGTATGTATTAAACTAATCTCATCTAATTGTTTTTAGAAAAATTTACATCACAAAATTAGCATTATCCTTTGGATTTAACCCTTAGTTAAACCCCTTAACTCTTACCATGACAACGTGGAATTTTAATTTTTAGGGTTAATATACTAACTATAAAATTCCAAAAGAACCCCAAGTGGATCATTGATGAAATATTTAAACATATTAAAATTATTTGGTAGAAATATAGATTTTATAACTTTTATATCTTTAATAAAATATTATTTATTTTAAATTACCATTTATGTTAATTTCGATACTATTATTATTTATATTTTCAAAAATATATAAAAAATGATATCTTAGAAATAATACATATAATATATCTATAAAATGTCTAATGTATCTAAAAAATTCTTTTATGTCATTAAATATGTAAAATTACTATTTTTTAATATTTTTAATATCATTTATTTGATATTTCTATTAATTAAAAAATTACTTCATCCTTATTATACAAGACTTTAATAAACTTATGTATTTTCAAAAAATTAAAAATAAAATATAATTATGAATATAAATTTAATATATTTCAAATGACTATTTATAGTCTACTTTATCAAAAATATAAATCTATATTAAAAATTTTATAGTGAATAAAATTATGTGTATCAAATTTCTAACTTATATTTAAATAAAATGTAATAAAAGTATTATTCTTACCCAAGGGGCTTAAAAATATAATAATTTCAGCCTAATATTGATCTGTTTCAAGCCCCACTAATCCAATGAAATTAGTACAAGTGTTAGGGTAACATTTAAATATGATAATATTATTTTCACCTTTAATTACCCAATTTACCCTTAACTGCGGTAAATAATTAAAATATACTAAAGTTATAATTAACAACAAAAAATAAGTTGATCCTATTAGATTATAAATATCAAAATAATTACAACTGCTTATGTCTATTTTTCCAAATTCTACTCAATGGGTGGCTAAATTATCTTTAACGCTAATGTGGTGAGAAGGCTGGTAAAAGAGACATTTAAAAGTTCGGTAAGTTTTTATATCTAATTTTAATATGAAATTATTATAATGACCTAACTTCTTTTAATATATATATATATATATATATATATTATTGATGCATTTTAAATATAAAAATTAATTTAATATATAATAATTATTTAAACGAAATAGTCTATTTTTAACTACAAAGGTAGTATTTTTCACTATTCATCATAAATGAAACTTTTCCGAAAGTTACCAAAAATTAGCAATAAGATAATTTTAATTTTATGAATTCAAAAATAATGACTATTTTGAAAAATAAAATTTATTAATTTCATAATGTGGTTAATACTGTTCATAACTACTATTTAAACGGCTAGTTTGATAGATCATGGTGAGCTTGAGCTCGGTGTTGTGTTCAGCATAATCTATGGAATTTATTTAAAAAGAAATATACCATGGAATCTTGGGTAATTACATTATTACCTCCTTTAAAAAAAATTATCCTCAAAACATCCAAAATATCACCTCCTAAAAAGATTTGAGTGATTCTTTATCCTAATTTTTTGTGGTTCCCATGTCGCCTCTTCCATTTTATGGTTTATCCAAAGAACCTTTACTAGTCATGTTGTCTGATTCCCTGACACTTTTTCTATTGTATCAAGAATATATATAGGTTCTTCACAATAAGACATATCAGGTTAAAATTCTACTTTAATATAGGTTAGTACATGCATTAGGCATGTCATTTATTTCTTTAACACTGACATGTGGAACACATCATGAACTATGGACATTCTTAGAAGCATAGCTAAATAGTATGCTACAACTCCAATTTATTATAGAATTTCAGAAGTTATAATGTACCTGGGGCTTAATTTACATATATTAACAAATATTATAACACCCTTCAATGGATATACCTTCAATAAAACATGATCTTCCATTTTAAATTCCAAATCCTTCCTTAGGTTATTGGAATAGCTTCTTTTCCTACTTTGAACTACTTTGATATGGGTTTGAATAATATTTACCTTTTCCGTTGTTTCCTTAACAATTTCTATGACTAAAAGTTTTCTTTCATCAATAGTATCCCAATAAGTTGGTGTATGATATCTCTTCCCATATAAAGCTTCATAACGTGCCATTTTAATACTTGAATGGAAGCTATTGTAAAAATAAAATTTTACAATAGGTAGATACTAACCCCACATACCTTGAAAGTCAAGTTAGAAAGACCTAAACATGTCTTTTAAAGTTTTAATAGTGCTTTCTAATTATCCATTGGTTTGAGGCTGGTAGGCAGTGCTTAAACAAAGCTCAATATCATGGGAATCGTGAAGACCATTCCTAAACTTTGATGTAAAATGTGGATCATGATCATATATAATCGATATAGTAACACCATGAAGTCTTGTAACCTCATTAATATAAAGTCTTTATAATAATTTGAGAGTTAAATCTTCTTTTATAGATATAAAACGCGTCGATTTGGTAAGATGATAAACAGTAACACATATCACATCCTTTCTTCTGGGAGTCTTTGGTAGACCCACGAAAAGGTTGATCATAATAACATCCCATTCCACACAGTTATAGGAAGAGATTGCATGACTCCTCTAGTATGTTTTCATTCATCCATTACCTATTGATAAACCAATCATCTTGATACAAAATAAGAAATCTCCCTCTTCATTTTTTCCCAACAAAAATGTTCCCTCAATTCTCTATATATCTTAGTCCTATTATGGTTTATAGATAAATTTGATCTGTTATAATCATCCAATAATTCCCTTTTTAACTCAGATATAGGGGGAGCACAAATACTTTTTCCAAATTTCAAAACTCCATATTCATATATGATGTTATTAGATCTCCCATCAATCCCAAATTAAATTTTCTTTTGAAATTCCTCATCATCATAATGAGAACTTTTTATCCTTTTTAGTAAAGATGGTTTGGAAACCATGTGAAAAAGTATCAATGTTTTCCTTTCCTTTATAATTACCATATGAATTTTCATTGGATCTATGAACAAAGGATCCCTTTTAATTCTCATTTTATTCACAAATATATTTTCCTTCCTAATTAAATAATTCTCTGCCTTATTTACCTTCTCTCGGTGGAAGTGTATTGTGCAATCATAGTTTGTGAGTAGCTCAAGCCGTCTTATTTTACTAATATTGTGTTCTTTTTATGAGAAAATATATTTTAAACTCTTTTAATTTATATATATCTCAAAACTTTCACCATAGAGATAGTGTCTCTATATTTCAAGAAAAACAATTACCTCTGCTAACTCAAGATCATGAGTTGGATAGTTCTATTAATGATTTTTTGAATACTTGTATACATATGAAATAAATATTTCATTCTATATAAAGACGCAACCAAGTCATTTCCTTAGTTCATCAATATAAATTAGAATCCATCATTTATTGAAGTTATAGTCAAGATAGGAGCATTGAACAATCATATCTTTAATTATTCAAAAAATTCACCACAAACTTTTGTCCAAATGAATTTAACCCATTTATGTGTGAACTTGGTTAATGGATTATCCAATAATGCAAAATTATTGAAAAAACACTGGTAGTAACCTACTAACACAATTAAATTACATACCTCGGTTATGTTCGTCGGTGCAAGAAATTATTGTATTGCCTTTGTCTTTTCAAGATAAACATATATTTCATCCATGGATAGAATATGGCCAAGAAAAGAAATTTATTAATTCCATAATTCACACTTTCAAAATTTACCATATAACTCTTCCCTTATAAGAGTCTTATTAGTGATTCATAAGTGATTATCATGATTTTATAGATTTTAGAATACACCAGAATATAATTAATGAATACCATAGAAAAATCATCAAGATATTCCTTGAATATTCAATTAATTATATTCATAAAAATGGAGGATTCATTTGGAAATCCAAAGGGAATTAATATAAATTTGTAATGTTCATACCTCATCCAATAATATTTCCTGGAAATATCTTCTTTCATTACTCATAACTGATGATATCCAGAATGAAGGTCAATCTTGGAAAATAATTGAGCTCCATAAATTTGATCAAATAAATCATCATAGCAAGGTAGAGAATAATTGTTATTTATTGTTATCTAATTTTTTTCCCTATAATAAATACACAGCCTCATAGATCTTTCATTCTTTTTGAAAAAGAGAATAAGGGCTCGCCATGGGGAAACAATAGGGAGAATAAATCCCTTTTACCCAACTCTTAAAGTATTTTACTCAACTCCATTAATTTCGCTATGGAAATTCTATATGGATTATTTGATATTGGTTTTCAATCAGGGATTAAATCAATAGAAAACTCAAATTTACACTTCAGGGTACATCTAGGTAAATCATCAACAAAAACATCAATATATTCCTTTATAATAGGTACACCATATATTTCTGAATTACATTCTTTATCCCAAGATGTTGTTTGATCGACCTCCCCAAAAATTTCATTCAGTAATGCTATTGGGGTGGATCTACATAAGAATTATATGATGATGCTTCTTCTTTAAAGATAAGTGATTCTTCTTCTTCCTCACAAATTGTAACTTCCATCTTTTTGCAATAATTTTTCGTATCATAGTTTTAAATCTTGTTCATACCAAGGATTAGATTAAATTAAACCATATATATGATTAAAATTTCATTAAATAAATGGTTTTTCATTTCATATTTGGGAAAAATAAACACATTTTTTTCACAATGATATTACCCTTGGGATTTTTGATTGATAATTACCTTATTAAATCAAAAGCTAAATACCTAATTTTCTTTAGAAACTAGTAAGATATAAAATAATTTAATGATCCATAATCAAATAAATCATTTTTATATATTTGAGAAGATGATTTTTATACCTTCCACCACATCATTAGGAACTTTGATCTCAAAAATTGTGATTGCATAAGCTTTTACATACTCCCTTTTCCTTTTCTGGGGGAAATTTCCTTGACACATAGGAAAATAGTTTTCATAATGTCCCATTTCTTTACAATTGAGGCATTGAATATTTAAATCTTCTTTATTCCCCTTGTAGTCACAGTTTTGGTGGTCTTTTTCTCCACACTTGTAAAAAAATTTCATTCCCTTTAGGAAAGTACTGGGGAGTTTCTTCCCAATATTACTATAGTGTGGAATATCATATTTTCCATTCTTACACTTGTTCCTTTTCCGGAGTTTTCAGCATCCCTATTATTCTATTATGTTCCTTTAAATTCATAAGACATAGATAATTAATTTTATATCTTTATAGAATATGAGACTATATCTTCATATGAGGATAAAGATTTTGAGACTAGTTCCTCTTGAATAAATGTTTTTAACCCATAAAAAATCAACCAAACTCTCTTATTTGGTTTGGTATGTATTATGTGACATGCCCTCATTGACTTGTGAAGTTAACTTCATACTTTGAAACCTTCCCATCCTTATTTTTCCTCAGTATTAGAAATTGATTTTCATCTCTTCTTACTGTTCAAAAGTAATGTATTTTATAAGATAAGTTCATCAAATTCCACCCATTCCATGTTTATTATTTCTTCATCATCCATTATGTTTTGAATCAAAGACTACCATTGGTCTGCATCTCTAGAGAGATTATAAATTTCCATAACGAACATATCTATTTCGTTTCTTCTATAAGAAATAAATATCTTCTCTAAGGAAATTATCCATTTCTTAGTTACATATGGATTTTTACACCTATTTAATGTTGGAGGTTATTGTCTTGTGAAGCGGTCTAACATCGTTCCTCCATATTTTAGATCAGGGTGCTTCATATGGGTAAGTTTATTATTCATAACCTGATTCATCTGTCTCAGTATAGTCATAAGTTAATCAACACCAGTTCTATCTCTAGTACCACTATCACTATCTTCCATATTAGGGAAATCTCTACATGGATTTATTTTATTGATACAATTTCCATTCCTTCCACTGGGTACCATTTCTAATCTCATAATCATAAAAATGATTTCTTTAGAGACATATTTACTCATAAATCCTTCATAGTTTTTTGTAAATAAAATTTGAATTATCCTAAGCACATCACCCAGGAGGGTCAAACCGGATGAAAAGTAATGCATGATTTCATTTATTAGGTTATCTCGAGTCAAGCTCGGAATACCTTGTTAAAATTTTTTCTCTTAGGTAAATTGTTTCCAGAACCATGTACACTTGTAGAATCAAGATAGGGATGTATTGATTGGAATACCTATATAATCTTTATTTTACCAAAATTCAAGGATTTATTCTATACTTATTCTCAAATTCTATATTAGGGTAATGTTCCCAAATCAATGTTTTTATAAATCTATGTTCCACGGTTTTTACTAAACAAACTTTTATACCAATTATAATGCCCCGAACCTAGCAGTCTAGATCTAGTGAATTATTTTATTACATTGGCAAGATCACAAAAATCAAATATATAAGGAGCAATAAGTTTAGAATCCTTTAAAAATTAGATACAAACATAAGTATTACATTTCATCTTGAAATGAAACACTAAATAGTATCTCCTTTAAAAACACTCTATCCCCATAAATATACTTAAATATTAGTCATAATATACCTATTCGCATCTTGGGAGAAAGTAAACATAATAAATGGGTGATCTAAAATGATTAGTGAGGGTAAAACCAAATATTGGAAGCTACCATAATTAAACATAAACATTTAAGGTGAGGTATATTTCTAAAACACATGCCTTTTAAACATAATCATGGAAAGAAAAAATCATATAATTCGAAAAAAATATTCACATCGATATTATACTTGTAAAATATTCACATGTAATATCATTAACTAATCTAAAAATGAGGGAATGCATAATTACATACATCATAACCATACCATCAAGGCATCAGGACAAGACCATACATAATCAGGTAAAATGTTAGTCAAATCCCAAACTAGTTTCTCTCATGAGAACAACTGATGCATCAACGGGATTTTATTAACTAGACCCCAACCCATAGGATTTTTATTAAATGGTCCCCAACCTGTCATTTACTAAGTAAAATGCATTACTCATATGAAAATAGTGAAACATAACCAATATAAACATCTATATTAAAACTAGAATATAAAATGTTAATACATTACCAATATACCACGAATGGTATCAAAATAGCACATACACAATCAAACATATCATAAATACTTAAATACAATATGGCTTATTATATCATAAGAAATAAACCTCAATTAAAATTCAATCAAATAAATAATTTTGACCTAGATGAAAATAATCTAATAAAATCATTAAAAACTACTGGAGAGAGATATCCCTTTTTTACTAAAATTCTTTTAGAAAGGGGTGTGTAATTTTAAAAGATAACATTTTTAGAGAAAATAACATCTAATAATGTAACTAAATATTCTATCATTACTTATAAGTTAAAAAAACATTTTTTCCTTGTTTTATTTAAAAGGTAATAAAATACCTCATTTGCAAAATAATATAAATATTCCCTTCAAAATGTTTCATAATAAGTAAAACATGGGTAAAATGAAATTAAATAATTATATAAAATTAATAAGAATATTTTGAATATATTTTTAAGAAACATGGACCTGGATGATAAATATTCCTTAGTATATACTTACGTATAAACAATCTCGGATAATAAGGAGATTGTGAAATGACCCTTAACTTGTATTGTCCTTTAATTGAAGGTGTGTTAACCTAATATATAATGGTTAATGAATGTTATTAAATTATACTAGAACCATATCCATATTTATTATATCATATATGATCCTCTTATATCATTTTGTTAATAATATTTCATTATTACCATTGTTTCAGGGGTTAACTGCTTCATCTTCCTATACAAGTTTTATTGTGTAAGTCATGTTTCTCATTCATAGGATATATTTTATTCATATGTAAAATGATATTAAGTTCATAAATATTATATTTAATAATCTTATTTATTTTTATAATCATTATTTAATGGCTAACATGGAGATTGAATATCATCTTGTCATGGATATGTTAGGTCATACGTATACATGAGCGATAGTATCATTCCCTTACTGGTTAAAAGGAATGGAATTGGATGGTATATTAATTATAAATAATAATAATTATGTCATATTAATTTTTAATATCCATTATACTCATCATTATACCCATCCAAATAATATATTTATGAAAAAGAAATTACACCATGGTGTATAGATGGTAAGTCTTACGCACACACCCGTGGTGATATTTCATTTTGTAAGATGGATAAAAATAATAATATAGTTGTAAAATAATAATTATAACATATAATTATATAGATGATACTGGATTTATTACATTAGTATGGAAACAAAATATAAAGAGTAAATAGAAGTAGAAAAGAAATTGAATTGAATTTGTAATACGATTACATCCTCTTTGGTGGACTTCTGTTGGATCTCCTCTTAGGGATGATAGGGATGGTTTTTGGGATGACCAGGACCTCCACATGTTAACTAAGAATGTTGAGAGGATAAATTTTTATGGTTTAGTCAAGATACAAGACTCAATGTCAGGTGAGGAAGTGAGGAAGGAGGTTCCTTTTTATAGTAGAGGGAAGGGGCACTATTGGAATCTTTTAAAATATTAAATTAATATAAATTAATTTTCAATTATAAATAGAAAAAAGTGATTTATTTAGAATATAATATTATTATGGGTTTAAATCATCACAACCAATTATTTTTAGACAAATTTAGGTCTCGAATTTAACCGTATATTTTGGATTTAACCCTTATTTATACCCTTTAAGTCTTACTGTAATAACTTGGGTTTTTACTCAATAGGGTTAATATTGTTACTATAAAATACCAAAAGAACCGCAAGTAGATCATTGATGATATAGGTAACCCTGTTATAATTATTTTTCAGAAACATATATTTTTTTAGCTTTTATATCATTTAATAATTTATTATTTATTTTAAAGTACTGTTTATGTCCATTTTGATATTTTTTATTATTTATCCTTTTAAAAATATATTAACAAAAAAATTAAAATAAAATAAAACTTCAAATATATCTATAACATTTATAAGTTATATAAATAATTATCTTTGGTCACTAATTTTGTTAATTATATTTTTCTAATTTTTTAAATATCATTTATTTAATATTTCGATTAGTTAAACAATTACTACATCATTATAATACAGGCCTTTAATTAACTTATTTCTTCTCCAAAAATTAAAAATAAAATATCATGTTAAATTTAAATGTATTATATTTTAAATTAATATTTATAGTCTAATTTATATTTTTTACAATACTATATTAAAAATGATTTATGTTGAACCCTCAGGGAGATCGTTATTTTAATAATCACAAATCATTGTTGTTTTTGTTTATAAGTCAGTTTACTAAATTATTCGATCTACTCTAAAAGTTTATATATGGTTAAACATGTCTACATATGTTTTTCTATGTTTACTTATGGTTTAGCATCAACCTGGAAGTGTTTTGGGTTTAACACACACTTTGTGAGAATTTCATGTTTTTGAATCACCATTTGTTATATTCTTGAGTCACCGTTAGTTAAAGGCGTTGAGAATGGTCGCACCGATGAGAATGGTCGCACCAATGAGAACGGTCACATCGATGAGAATGGTCACACCGATGGTAATAGTCGCATCGATGATAACGGTCGCACCAATGATAATAGTCACACCGATTAGAACGGTCACACCAATGAGAATGGTCGCACCGAGGAGAATAGTGGCACTGATGGTAACAGTTGCACCAATGAGAATGGTCGCACCGATGAGAACGGTCGTACCGATGAGAACAGTTTCACCGATGAAAACGGTCACACCGATGGTAATAGTCTCACCGATGGTAATAGTCACACCGATGAGAACGGTCGCACCGATGGAAACAGTCGAACAAAAGAGAACGGTCACACCAATGCTAATCACATTACCTACCGAAGCCGATGCTGATCACATGATCTACAGAACCCGATGTTGATCACATGATCTACCAAAGATGATGTTGATCACATGACCTACCGAAGTTGATGCTGATCACATGACCTACCGAAGACAATGCTAATCAAATGATCTACAGAAGCTGATGCTGATCACTTGACCTACTGATCTCATGATTCGCTGATAGTCATGAAAACTGTTTGAATTTCTATTAACTCTTTGTTAACTCCAATGGACATATTTTTTTGGTTTAATGCACCTGCTATTAATTAATTTCATAAGTTGTATGTCAGGGAACCGTACCTCATACCTGTCATAAATTAATCATTCCTTTTTCCAGATCTCAAGAAATAAAAAGGAAGATCGATCTGCAGTGAAAGACACGAACCCAAAAAAGAAAGGGAAAAAGCAGAGCACAAAAGACACACGTATAATTCAAGAGCATAGGTGTGTAAGAAGACCCATGAAAAAAATTAGAACTCAAAGAACACCTGTGAAAACCAGAGAGTTTCAAGAAGATCATTCACCTAGAACAAACACTCAAGAAGTTGTTATTCCTTGTTGAACATCATATGTACAAGTCTGAATAACTGTAGCTGAGAAGAACAACGACACTCTATTTCGTGTCATCCTCCCCAGTAAGTTAGTTTCAAAAGCTAACATAATCTTCATTTTAAGTTATCTGAGAAGTAATCAATCTTTGAGAAGCAAATTGAACATTTACAATCTTTATAAATTCAGTACAGTTTAGCTTGTTATTTAAATTGGGGGATTTTAATACAAATCTTTTAAACAGAAATTTTTATTTAGAACCCAATTCACCCCCCCCCCCCCCCCCCTCTTCAGTGTCCACTCCGACAAACATTTGGTATCATAGGATTTTTTTAGTTAAATGTCTTTCAAAACACTCTGTTTTTGAAACATTTTCAACTGTGATTTTAGTTGTATCTTAAAGATCTCAGAATTTCTGTTAATTCTAAATTTTTATATCTTTATCTATCCTTTTAAATCATAGGTATTATACACAAAAGACTAGAAGGTGTGACTACCAACAGGCCACAATTTTTTAATGGTGTTAATTATGGACAATGGAAAATGAAAATACAAATTCATTTAGAAAGTATGGGATTTGACATTTGGACTGCTATAGAGACTCAGTATAAGATTTTAGAAACTGAAAGAACTTTTTGGGATGAACCTACTAAAGCTGCTTACAATAATAATTGTAAATAAATGAATGCACTGTATTTTACATTAGGAGATATTTAATTTAATCGAATATCCACCAGTAAGACAGCTTATGAAATCTGGGATACTTTGGCTATTTCCCATGAGGGAACAACCAATGTTAAAAAAATGAGACTAAATACCTACCCTATTAAGTATGATAATGTTAAAATGAAGCCTAATGAACCTATTTCTGATATGTATATCAGGCTCAACAAAATTTTAAATACAATGAGCTCACTTGGAAAAGTTATTCCTGCAAACGAGCCAATCATGAGGATTCTAAGATGTCTGCCAGACAGATGGTGAGGCACATTAGTTTCAATTAGAGAATCTTGTGACATTAGTGATTTGCCTTTCAAGGAAATCATTGGTAAGTTAATGGTGTTTGAAGAAGAACTGAAAGTAAATAAGTAAGAAGATGGTGAAACAAGAAATAAATCAGTAGCCTTCAAGACCTCTGCTTCAAAAATAAGGGACAAAGAGAAAACTCAAGCTGCAAGTGATAGTTCAAGTAGTAAAGAAAGTGGATCTGACAGTGATGCTAAAATGGCTCAGATAGACAGACGATTTAAGAAGTTTTATATAAAGAAGATGTTTTTTCAAAAAATAGAACTATTAGGGACAGTATGATAATAAAGGTCATTAGAAGAAGGAATGGAAAAGAACTGACAAAAGTGATGACATAGTCTTCTATGAATGCAAGAGGAAGGGACATGTGAAAGTTGACTGCCCAACGTTAAAGGTAAAAAAGAAATATGAGTACAAGGAAAACATATATAAGAACTCTATGAAAGAAACCTGGAGTGCTTTGGAAGATAGTTCAAGTGATTTTGATTCCACTCAGGATGAAAAATCTCAAAAATCTAATATGTGTTTCAGGACAAATACATCTGAGGTAGCATTGTATACTCATGTTTTAAATTCTTATTCTGGAGATGATTCTGATTCTGATTCTCAAAAACATGACTAGTGATGAGTTATTTGAATATTGTAACTAGATAGAAGATACTTGCAATGAAATTAAAGATAAGTAAAAAATCCTTAAAGAAACAACATGCTTTAACTAGCACTGTAAAATCTACACTAGAAGTAGAAAAAGAAAAGAATGCTCAATTACTCAAAGAGAATAATGAATTGAAATTTTCTAATGACCAACTCAAGAAAATTTCAAAAAATTTACAAATGGGAAGGGAATACTTACACAAATGCTAGGAAAACAAGTGGCACAAAATTATACTACTGGTTTAGGTTATCATCCTGGAAAAAGATATATTACAAAAAATAAATTTATTCATAAATCTGGACAGTATGCTGCTGGTTCTAGTTCTGAAAATTCTTATTCCCCAACTAGATATTCACATGGTTATGGATTAAACAAGGTTTATCTATCAAAATCTCTTGATTCTGTTAAATATCTGAGATCCATTAGGAAAATATGGGTACCGAAATCTTTGCATGATAACCTGTCTGGACCCTTGAAAATTAGGGTACCAAAATCATTTTCTATCTAAAATTGTTTTGTAGGAAGCTTTCTGGAAATGTTCCCATAGGAAGACATGGTATTTGGATAGTGGATGTTCAAGACACATGATTGGAGACTTTTCATGCTTCAAAATCATAATCAAGGTTGATGGAGGAAATATCACCTTTGTTGATAACTCTAAAGGGAAAATCATCAGCCTAGGCTAGATTGCTAACACTTATTCAATTTTAATTTCTAAATTTTTATTTCAAGATGGATTAAAATATATCTTCTTAAGTATTTCTCAGTTATGTGATGATGGTTTTAATGTTAAATTTGAAAATGATTCTTGCAATGTTTTTAATTCTAAAAATGTTTTAGTATTTTCTGACTTAAGAGATGAAAATGTATATGATGTAGATTTGAATTCTTTTGCTAAGTAGAACATTACTTGTTTAAATTCTTTTCAAAAAGAATCTTGGCTTTGGAATAGAATATTAGGACACTACAATATACATTCACTCAGAAAACTGGCTAGGAAGTACCTAGTTAGAGAACTACCTAAACTTGAATTCCCAGCTGATAAAGTTTGTAATCCCAATCAAAAGAGAAAGCAACATAAAGTATCCTTCAAATAAAAGAAAGAAGTTTCAACTTCTCAACCTCTGGAGTTAGTTCACAAGGACTTATTTGGAGTTTCTAGAATTTCTAGTTTAAATGGAAGCACTATGTTTATGTTCTAGTTGATAAATTTTTTATATATAATTGGGTATACTTTTTAGCTCACAAAAGTGAAGATTGTTATTACTTTATTAAATACTCCAAGTCTGTAGAAAACCTGAGTGGACTTAAGATTAAGACACTGAGAAGTGATCATGGTCGTGAGTTTTAAAATAAAGAGTTTGAATATTATTACTCACATAATGGATATACTCACAACTTTTCTACCCCTAGGACACCTCAACAGAATGGTGTAGTAGAAAGAAGAAACAGAACCCTTCAATAAATTTCCAAAAGTATGCTAAATGAATATGATTTACCAGTTTATTTTCAGGATGAAGCTGTCAATACAGCTTGTTATATCATAAATCGAGTCTTAATTTGACTTGTTATTAAGAAAACCCCCTATGAGATTTGGAATAATAGTAATCCTAAACTTAGTTACTTCAGAGTTTTTGGTTGAAAAGATTTTATTCTGAATACTAGAGATGATCTAGAAAAGTTTGAATCCAAGAGTGATGAAGGAATTTTTTTAGGATATTCAATTACCAGCATAGCCTATAGAGTTTTTAATAATAGAACCAAATGTATGGAAGAATCTATTCACATAAAATATGATGAAACTGATCCACATAGTCCTAAACCTATTGTTGAAAATATTGAAGAAGATCTGTCAAATCTGGACCATAATTATAAAAGCAGTGAACCTACTGTAAAAACAAGTAATTCTGGATATTTTCCAGAACCTGATTCTATTGAACCTGAACCTAGAGAAGAACCTGAAATTTCTAGTCCTAACGTTACTAGATCAACTACGATTCTAAAGAACCATCCTCTAGATGTAGTTTTAGGTAACCTGTATATAGAAACACAAAATAGAGCTTCTCTAAGAAACCAGGTTGAACATGAAGCCTTTCTTCCATAGTTAGAACCTAAAAATTTCAATGATGAAATCAATGATGAATTTTGGTTAATAGTTATGTAAGAATAATTAAATCAATTTGAAAGAAACAAAGTCTGGGAATTAGTTGACAGACCTAAGGACACCTTGACCATAGGTACTAAATGGGTTTTCAGAAATAAGTTTGATGAATCTGGAAACATCATTGTAAAAAAAGCTAGATTAGTTGCAAAAGGTTACAATCAAGAATAAGGAATAGAATATAAATAAAACTTTGCACTTGTACCTAGATTGGAATCTATTAGGATCTTACTTGCTTATGTATCTCATCTGAATTTCAAGTTATATCAAATGGATGTCAAAAGTGGATTTCTAAATGGTTTTATAATTGAAGATTTTTTTGTTGAACAGCCACCTGGATTTATAAACCCCTATTTTCAAAATCATGTTTTTAAACTTTCTAAAGGTTTATATGGTTTAAAACAGGCTTCTAGAGCATGGTATGATAGGCTTACAAATGTTCTTATCTCTAAAGGAGTTACTAAAGGAATTGCATATCCCACTATCTTTATTAAAAGAATTTCTAAATATATTTTGGTTGTACAAATCTAGGTTGATGATATTGTCTTTGGATCTTCTAAAAATTATTTATGTACTGATTTTTCAAAGATTATAGAAAATGAATTTGAAATGATTTTAATGGGAGAACTCAAGTATTTTCTTGGTTTTCAAATTTTTAAAAGGAAAGATGGTATTATTTTAAATCAAAGTAAATATACAAAGATTCTTTTGAGATGTTTTAGTTTGGATAGTAATAAGGGAAGTGATACACCCATGTGTACCACCTATAAATTGGATGATGATGAAACTGGGAAACCAGTTGATCAAACCAATTAGAGAGGTATGATTGGCAGCTTACTTTACCTTACTTCCAGTCGACCAGATATCATGTTTAGTGTATGCATGTGTTCAAGATTTAAAGCTAATCCTAAGGAATCTCATTTACTTGCTGTTAAAGGGATTTTTGAATATCTTAAACTTACAACCAATTTAGGTTTGTTTTATTAAAAATGAAAATCCTTTGACTTAATGAGTTATTCAGATACTAACTTTTCTGGTTTCAAGTTAGATAGGAAGAACACATCTAGAACATGTCATCTTTTGAGAAATCATTGTCAAAAGGGTGATATTTCCAAAGATTTTATTGACTCTGAACATCAATTGGATGATATTTTCACCAAGACCTTAAGCTCTGAAAGGTTATATTTTATTAAACAAGAGTTATGTATGATATATCAGTGAAACCGATCAGTGAAACTAATTAGTGAAACCGATCAAAGAGACCGATCTATGCTACCGATTGAGTTTTACAGTTTTGGAAACCATTAGCATTTATCAAAATGACGTTGTTTTACTTAATCGATATTATATTTTATCTTGTAACGCGAAATGATAAAATTAATGACCCGCAGCTATTTCATTTCCTAAGAACTGTTGACCTTCCGTCTCTTACCGAACTCCGCTTTTTCTGAAACTTGATCCTCTTGAATATCTTGAACCTTTTGAACCTTTCGATCCTCTCAAACCTCTCAAACCTCCAAATAGAAAATAAAAAGTGAAAATACAAGGAATCTGAAGGCTCCTCTCTTGTGAAACCCACTCTAGGCGAATCGAGCAGCACGACTCAAGAGTCTGTAAACCCGAAGTTGGAGACTCGGGTGGTCACTGTAGAAAAAAAAAAGTAAGTTCTGAATGGGTGTTATCTAGTAAGTCTGCACTTTTGAAAGTGTTGGATATGCAAGGATGGAATGACTGGTTCTGTAATAATGACCAAATATAGTACCCAAAGCTAGTGCATGAGTTTTATTTGAATTTGAGTATCTCATTAGATGGAGCGGAAGCTGCAAGATTATCTTTAGTAGTCAAAGGGAAGAAGATAACGTTTTCATCAAAGTAATGGGATGAGTGTTTGGGGGTACCTCACAAAGGTATATATGAAGACTATACTTGTAGTATTCCTCCTACCTCTGAATACGTTTCGTATGAGTATGCTCTGGAGATGTTGACTTAAAAATCTGAATCCAGAAGAAAAACAGCTGCTGAGTTAGATGGAGAAAGCAGAATCTTGTTTAAGTTTATTTAGCCCCAAATATGTCCCAGAAAGGGTGATTTTTCTTCGGTGAAATATGATGATTTTTTCTTTTTGTTTTTATTGCTCAATGATGAGAAGCTCAACATGTGTAGATAAATTACTATTCATATTGCTGAGATGGTAAATCCATCCAAGAAATCTACAACCTTGTTCTATTCTACGAAAGTCCCTGCTATGTTAAAATCTTTGTGTGGTGTTGAAGATGGAGATGAGTGTATCTCATCTAATAGTAGTTTCTGTATTATCAAGGAAATCTGCAAAAGAATAAAAATTAATTGAAATCCATAGAATAAGACATGGGTTGCTAATGAAGATAGGTTGTATGAATCCATTAATCCTACTGAACACTCTAAGAGACTAAAGGGGATGAAAGATCCCGGTTTAGAACCTGATGAGGAAGTTGTTTATTCTGATGAGGAAGAAGAAACAGATGTTCCTAAGGACATTGGAGAGTCCAATAAGAAGGTAATAGGGGATGCTGAAGCTAGTGATGATGTGGATACTGAAAAGGAACCTGAGTCACCTATTAATGACTGGAGTGATCCTGATACAGTAAGTCCGAAGAAAAGAATGGAATTTGGACAAGAAAGTCCACCTATTAAGTTAGTTGAGTCAAAACCTCTTCTAGGTGATGAAGAAGAAGCTGACACTGAAATATGAAATTCTGAGCATTATGAATCCAATAGCAAAGCCAGTACCAATGATACTTCGGTAAACAACAATGGAAATAGTGATGGTGGTGATGATTATGATGATGCAAATTCTCGACCAGTGGATGGTCACCATAAGATCCAAGATGATCCAAAAAATCAATTAGTTGATAAAGAAATTGTTCCTGAGGCAGAAAGGAGAGTGTAGACAGTGTTTGAGGTAGATGGGGAAGACTCTCCTGAAAATTCTAGTAAAGATGATTTTTTAAGGCCTAAGTATACCTCTTGTAAAGATGCATGGGAAAAACACCCAGGTTTTGCGGTTCTGGGATTGGATTATTTAGAGGAAGAGGAAGAAGGAGTAAATATTGCAAGTGTAAGCCATCCAGTTAAGGCTAGACCAATTGCATAGAATGTGCAAGTAATAGAAGAAAGACCAGGTCCTTCAGTCTCTCAATCAGATTTTGATAGATTTAAAGATGAGTTGCTCTACGCAATTAGAGAGACAATGAAAGAGGAATTATCTAATGCTCCTACTCATGCTCATATGAATCTATCTGAGGCTGTTATGGATGCTATAACTCAATGAGTGGTAAGTATTATTAAACCAGACCTCTTCAATACTTGTGAGATGATTGGGAGGCACATTACCTCTCTAAATCAAGTGCTTAAGGATTTAGGCAATGACTTAGTATCTCTGTCAGGTAAATTTAGATCAACCATCACTAGTATGATGGATGTTTTGAGAAACTTGATAGAACACCTGAAGAAAACTAATTTTAGAAAATTAAAGACTGAGATAACTCAGACTGTTGCTCATGCTAGCTCCTCCAAAGTGACCAAGATCACTGGCCATGAGATTAATTCCTTGAAAGATGTTATAAAAGAAGAGTTAGCAGCCCTTGGATAGATTTTGGATTTGGAATCGTTTAAAAAGATGAAAGAAAATACTGATCATATTCACAAAATGGTGAAGCTGTATTTGTCTGATGCTACTCAAGCTCAGAAGGAGATCAAGACAAAGGTGGATCACTATTTTTCTAAGATTTATACCGAGCATGAGTTGAACCATCAGTTTAAAGTCCTAGATGATAATTTCAGGATCCTTCCCATCACTCTATCCTTTAATGCTGAGGTCCAACCGTTAAAGGATTTTACTCCCACTCTAGAGAGTTTCATGAAGAACAAAGATGATTTTGAGAAGGCCATGAAATATGGTGGTGAAGTCATTAAAGATTTTATCAATCTGCTCAAACCTTATCTTCATGTGTACGAAAAGGCAATTGTGTTTCCTATTACTGAGCCTCTCAGTCTATCCAGTGTTTCTCATGGTCAGTTATCAGTTTCTCAGGATCTCTCTAATATTCAGCCAGTAATTCAGTAGTCACCTTCAAGCAGATCTTCCAGCCACCAGAAAGTAACCTTAGCCCCCACACTCCTTCCAGCCATAGTTGTTTTACCTCCTCTCTCTATCCGAACCAATTAGGCTTCCACCAAATCACCCTCTATCCAATCTATTCCTCCCTCTACTAAAGGGAAATCTCCTCTACACCCCAAGAAGTAGTTGTATCTGTCCTTTTTGATAGGGTGTTTGTCTTTTTCTTATTTATTTTTATTGTATCATTTTCAGCTGTTATTTCAATGGAACCGTCTTCTTTTTTCTCTCTCTTCTCTCTTTTTCTTTTTGATAATCCCAAAGGGTGATAAATGAATACTCATATGAAAGTATAAAGGGGGAGAAATGAATACATAGATAAAAGAATAAATATATAAAGGGGGATAAAAGTATACATATCTAAATATATATATCTAAGGGGGAGTCCAGTATATATAAGTATAAGATTTCTTCATGCTCTAATGCCAGAGATGCATGTTTATCATTTGTCATATATTATTTTTACATAGGGGGAGAATACTGCCTGTTATATCTGCTTCTCTCTTTATTTATAGATTTTTTATTATCAAAAAGTGGGAGATTGTTGAACCCTCTGTGAGATAGTTATTTTAATAATCACCAATCATTGTTGTTTTTGTTTATAATCCAGTTTAGTAAATTATTCCATCTCCTCTAAATGTGTATATGTGGTTAAACATGTCTAAATATGTTTATCTATGTTTATTTGTGGTTTACCAACGACCTGGAAGTGTTCTAGGTTGAGCATACACTTTGTGATAATTTCATGTTTTTGACTCACCGTTTGTTATATTCTTGAGTAACCGTTAGTTAAAGGCATTGAGAACGGTCACACTGATGAGAACGGTCAAACCAATGAGAATGGTCGCACTGGTGAGAACGGTCATACCGATGAGGATGTTCGCACCGACGAGAATGGTCACACCAGTGAGAATAGTCAAACTGATGGTAACAGTCACACCGATTGTAACAGTCGCACTAATGAGAACGGTCGCACTGATGGAAATAGTCGCACTGATGAGCGCGGTCACACTGATGCTGATCACATGACCTACCGAAGCCGATGTTGATCACATGATCTCCCGAAGTCAACGCTGATCACATGATCTACTGAATCTGATGCTGATCACATGACCTACCGAAGTCGATGATAATCACATAACCTACCGAAGCTGATGCTGATCACATGACCTACTGAACCTGATGCTAGTCACATGACCTACCTAAGCCAATACTGATAACATGATCTACCGAAGATGATGCTGATCACATGACCTACTGATCTCATGACTCACCGATAGTAATGAAAACTGTTTTAATTTCTATTAACTCTTTTCTAACTCCAACGGTCATATTTTATTTGTTTAATGCACTTGCTATTAATTAATGTTGGTTGTTGGATGTCAGGGAACTGTACCTCTTACCTATCAAAAAGTAATCATTCCTTTTTCCAGATCTCAAGGAATAAAAAGGAAGATCGATCTGTAGTGAAAGACACAGACACAAAAATAAAGGGAAAAAACATAGCACAAAAGAGACACATAGAAGTCGAGATCAAAAATGTGTAAAAAGACCCAAGAAACAGAAGAAGAACTCGAAGAACACCTTTGAAAATCAGAGATCTTCAAGCAGATCAATCACCTGGAACAAACACTCAAGAAGTTGGTGTGCCATGCTGAACATAATATGCACATGTCTGAATAACTGTAGCTGAGAGGAACAACGATACTCTGTTTCGGGTCATCCTCACCAGAAAGAGACTCAAAGCTTCATCTGCATAAATCTAAGGAGTCCAAAGTTTCACTAGAAACACATATAGAATTCTAAACTCCTCTCAATTTTTTTATCTCTATTGTGTTTCATTTATTTACATTTTGAAAAGTGTGTGTGTTCTCTATATTATTAGGCACACACAGTATCTGGTGCTGAACTGGAGGATTTCTAAATCTTCACTCAATCTTTCCCTTTTACTCTTATCTCCCACTGTGGATAGTGGTAGAGGTCTGAGGACCTGGACAGCCAGTGTGTTGTTGTTCAGTTTTCCCAGGAAGAACTGTGGTAGATGTTTCAGGACCTGGACAGTCTGTGTATGGTTGTAAATCCTGATCCAGGGTGTGGATCATATTTTATATAAAACTTTTTGAGAGGACTAAGTCTCAGCTTGAGACTTAACATCATTTTTTACAACTGTTGTGCTTTTACTTTTGATAAAAACATTTTTAATATTCCACTGCTAAGTAGTTTAAATATAAATCCTTTTAAAGTAACTCTGATAGTTGAACTAGAAAGTGTTTTTAATTGTTGTGAACTAGTAAGTTAGTTTCAAAAGATAACTTAATCTTCATATTAATTAAACTAAGAAGTAATCAATCTTTGAGAAGATAATTGAACATTTACAATCTTTATAAATTCACTACAGTTTATCTTATTATTTGAATTGGGGGATTTTAATGAAAATATTTTAAACAGAAATTTTATTTGGAACTCAATTCACCCCCCCCCCCCTCTTGAGTGTCCACTCTGACCAACAATTTTGTTAATAAAATTATCATTACGATGTTTTTTACTTATCTTTAAATAAAATATAATAAAAGTATTATTATTAGACAAGTGGATTAAAAAGATCACAATTTTATTATAAGGTTGATTTTGGTCTAAATCCACTTATCCAATGAAAATGGGACAAGTGATAGGGTAACTTTTAAATATTATAATATTATTTTTATCTTTAATTGCCCAATTTATCCTTAACCGTGATAAATAAATAAACATTTACTAAAGTGAATATTCACCATGAAATTAAATTGATCCTATTAGAATCTAAATATCATAGTAATTAAAATAATTTATGCATGTGTTTTCAAATTATAATCAGAGGAGTTACTAATTTAAGTTTAATGCTAATGTGGTGAGAATGGGGTAAAATAGATGTTTAAAAGTTCAGTAAGTTTTTATATCTAATTTTAACATAAAATGATTGTAAAGAAATAGCTAGGATAAATATATGTATTGTTGATATATTTTGAAATTAAAAATAAATTTAATATATAATTATTATTTAAAATAAAAAAAGTTGTTTTGGACAATAATGCACAATTTTTCACTATTAACAAAAAAAATAAACCTTTTTAGAAAAATATAAAAAATTCAGCCTAAGATAATTTTGATATTCTGAATTTAATATTGAAATATATTTTGAAAATGTAAATTTATAAATTTCATAATGTAGTTAACCCTATTCACAACAACTTTTTAAATAAATTGTTTGATAGGTTATGGTGCGCTCGAACTCGGTGTAGTTTGAAATGCAAGCTATTGAATTTAATTAAAAATAAATGTACCATGGAATATTGGTTTGTTACAGATAATCAAGTCCAAGATATCAATATCAAGAACTAAAAGTATCATTCCACTACAAAGTTATCTATCACCACCTAATAGTTGGGACATCAGAAACCTTTTTTGGACCGCTTTCCGCAAGGTGTGAAAAGATAAAAAAATGAATATGTTTCAAATTAAATCTTGACATGTAAAATAACTTTGACGATATAAAAAATGAGTAGCACTCATATGAAAAAAAAATATCCCCATAAAATAAATTATAAACATTGTACCTCTAACAGCCACTAACCCAAATTAAAGTTCCTCTAGTGTATACTCTAATGCATAAATTTATCCAGTTTTCGAAACATGAACATCTCCCTTAGCCTAAGGATTAGACCCACCACCCTTGGAATCATCTACATGAACTTGTGAACGCTTGGTGAGTGTGGATCCTACAATACTTCCAAGAGTTATCTTTTAAATAAATCACTATATATGGATAGATCATCAACAAAGATGAAAAGTCTTTGGAGCTTATGCACAGTTTGGATTGGTATAACCTATCCTTATACACTAGCAGTAGAAAACTTATGATTTCCCTCACATCTCTATTTAGACTGGTCCTGAGTAAAATTGACTACTCTTATGCTTTGATTTTTTGGAAATAAGAAACACCCTAGCTAACCACTAAACCAATTGAAGCTCCACCCAAACCTGTCTTCCTAGATTTTTCTACCTCATTTAAAGCAACCTTGTCTACTAAATAAAAAAATGTCAGAAGAAAAATGAGCGTCAAAATTGATCAAATAGTAGGCCTTAGTCTTAACTCAAACCTCTGAACCTTAATATACTAATTATTAAAAAGATTCGGTGTGAATTCACTAACTCAGTAAAACTGGTAGAATACTCTAGAATAGTATGCTCCACTTATACTAAGGTTAGAAACTTTTGAGTCTTCTCTACAATAAATGTATCAGGCTAAAAATGAAAGTTAAATATTTTATTGAATTATTCCAAGTTAAGATCTTCATGAAACAGAAATTTCACAATATAGTCTTGTCATATCCTTCCTGGACCCTTAAGAATATTTGTGAAAAAATCAATCTTAGAGTATTCAGGTGTATTCATGAATTTAAATATCCTCTAAATATGTTCAATTCACTCCCCATATTTTTGAAGTCTTTTTTCAGAAAAAAAATTCATATATACTGATTAGTAAACTAAGAGCCATGATAAACAATGATTTCTTGGTTCCAGACACAAACGTGACCAAGATTCTTAATTGTGCAGATAACAAGTCCAACTAGAGAAGGTTCAACTGGAGGGATTTCTTATGGAACTTATCTCACAACTTCCTCTCTAATATTTGGAAGATATATTCTCATAATAATTGTCTAACAAATGACAAAAACAAAATCATCCGTGAGTGAATTCCAAAATCATGGGACCAACTTCAGGTATTGATAAAAATAATTAAAACAATAATAATTTAAAGAACCCATGAAGAAAAAACATTAACTAAAAATTAATAGGATTATTTAAATAAAATTACCATATATTTCATTTAAATTACATCAAACTCCAAGTCTCAAACATGGTAAATGTCCCAAACCACCCCTGGTAGCTCAATTTTGGTTATATAAGTGAGTTGGTTGAGCCCATTTTCCACACCTACTATATGAATTGTAACAGTACTAACTATGGTCTACCCATGATACATAACCAAAACCAAGTATTTCTAAAACAATTTAGTATAATAATACTCTTTGATACCAAATTATAATGAACCGACCCATCTCAACTAAAAAATCAACCCGATATGGGCCACCAGATGATATGGGTAAATATAGAGAAATAAGAACAAATCATGAGTATAAGGAAAAAAGACATAAAACCATATTATAAAGTAGAAATGGAAAATATTCAAAAAAATATAAAAAAATCCAAGCTAAATATGTTAAACCATAAATTAATTCTTATCCTCACATGACCAATAATCACCTACATACCAACCCGAACCAAAAGTAACCCAACCAAGATAAGCCAGCATGAAACCAGATGCTCTTCCCTTTACTTGAATCCTACAATACAACATATATAAATTCAAATATTCATAAGGTTTGAAACAAATACTAGTAGTATACCACCAAATTTTCTATAAAACATCTAATATCAATAATCTAATAAGTAAATATTTAATAGAAAACATGTTTAGAATGAGTTTACACAAAATAAATCTAATTTCAAATTATTTTCTCTTTTTTATCCATGTTGTTTTTATAAAGCCTTTCATATTCTCATAGTAAAAACTTGAAAACTACAAGTGATAAAAATATAAAATCATATCCATGAATCGAGAGGTAAATAGGAAACACTTATCCATGGGCCATCCTATCATGTGAATCTATGTGATACAACCACATATAAAAATCCATGTGTAAAAAATCATGATATAAAAAACCATGTAATAAATAAGAATATATAACAAATGACAAATCACATCACATATTGGGATCAAGAATATGGGACACAACAAACTATACATTCAAAATTCTAAACAAAAATAAATTATATACAAAGGATATTGATCCCTTCCAGTCGATATCAAAAAAAGATAAATCATAATAAAGAAACACACACTATGACTACCAGTGTCTCTACCCCAACCCACCCAAGGTTCCCAATGTAAAATTGTATGATAAACTTCCAAAACCATTATCAAATTTTCTAAAAACATTTTTAAATCCAATAATATCTTCATTAGACGTTGAAAACCCTCTTCCAAATCAAGAAAATCTATTTTCAAAGAAAAATCACTTTTTGAAAAAAAAAATATTTTTAATAAAACGTTTTAAATAATTCATCACATATAATCAATGAAAAACCAAGATGATTTTATCCAGAACAACATTAAATAATCAAATTAACCCATTGTATAGAAAACCCTACCTTAACATAGTACAAACCTAGATTATTTCAACAATAGAGAGTAGAAACCAATAGAACGAGCTTATATAGACAATCCACACCAAGAAACCAAAAACAATTGATAGAAAACCCAATCTGATCACAAAACTATAGAAAAAACAAAACTAAAAATAATACCAAAGAAGATCAAAAACATGTTCTAGTAGAAACACAACAAAACTTTAACAATGATTAACTGCTAAAAGAAACATTCCATAAGGGCTGGTGGTCTTCAAATCATCCTTGAGAACTTTTTGATCAAGAGGGATAAATAATTACAAAATATGAAATGAAAATTAAAATGAGAGGAACCCTAAAATCCAACTCCTGAAAACTAAATGGCGTCTAATCACCTTATAGTACGTGAAATTCTTGAGGCTCAGATACACCCAAAAACCCCATCGTATTTTAAAAAAAACCTTGATTTTCTTCCCTTATATAGCATGTACCTCTACACATTATGTATCCTTGCACATTTTGTACCAATTTCATGGAATATTTCTGGAGATGATAAAATGTCATATACTCCCATTACAGGGCATGAAAATCTCTAGTATACAACAAAAAATATAAAAAATATCAGAATTATCTATTACATGTATCCTCCCAATTTCTTCTTAGGATTACTCAACCAACGAAAAAGGAAAACCAAAACAAAGGTAAAGTCATAATTGACTAGATGATAATATAAAATTAAATATCTAATTAGAAATTATATCATAATCCATATCTATATTTTAGATAACATTATATTTGTTATTAGTAGATGATAATGAAAAGTGTGAGGACACAATTTTTTTAAGCATGTAAGAATGTAACACCACTAGTTTTAAAAAAAAATCTATCATCTAAACCATGTATACTTTATCAAACTAATACCTTCACCTTCATGAAGTAGTAAAAACTATTCACTAAATAAAATATCATTAATTACCCTTTTGTAACCAAAGGATTACCATAAAACCCATATAAAGAACACATAACATATAAAGGTAACTTGGGACATAAACATACTTAAGTGGAATAACCATACGGTCGACTTCCACACATATCACTTAATGGAATAGCCATACGGCCAACTTCCATACATACTTAATGGAATAGCCATACGGCCGACTTCCATAACCAATGCATTGGAGGTTATAAGATAACCACTCGTCCTGCTATTCACAGCACCACCCGTCATATGGTTTATCATGTAACCACCCGTCAAATGTCCAAGTACCATTATAAAAATCATAAGACATAAAACAAATATAATGGAAAGAAAACATTTCCACACGTTGATCACAATATATCACTTAAATATATTGATATAACAAATCCATTATAAAAAACCATTTTCAATACCAAAATACATAAAATAGTATATGGTATTTATTTCATTTTAAAAAAAACATTACGGCTTGTTCAGGAAGCCAAAGACCAAATAATACTCGCGGCGGCGGAAAAGGTCGTTGTCACCGCGTACGTTAAAAGAAATATTCCTTTTTGTCATTTTGTAAAACGCTTCGTAGAAAAAGATTCCTTTTGTATAAAAGTAAAAGTCAAAGGGTTTTATACACCGTATAAAAGAAAGTTGTGTATAAAACGAAATATGCCTCAATGAAAGGAGATTGAGACGAAGTCCCTTACCTCCGGTCCGACTTGACTCGGTCGTTCTTTAATCTCCTGAATAATAAACCTGACTTAATTTATACTTGTTTAAGAACCTTTTTCAAGTTCATTATTCCTTTTATATCACTTATTGCCATGTCATGAACACTATGTAATTATTTAAGTTAATAACGGTAGTTTTAACGATCATTGGTACTTGAGTCAAAAATAAACCCTTTATAATTACAAGTTGTTCATGTATCCATTATATCCAGAATTATAATCATGATGTATATATCATATATATACATTATATACATAAATTTATAATATTACATAATCATTTAGAGGTATGAAATGAAATGCACCGTTCATGGAGATGGTAAGTCGTACGTATGCATGAACGCTACTTTCATTTCTATTTCGTATTTTATAGAATGGAATCATAATGATATAAAGGTATATTATAATTCCAGTGTAATATAATATATAATATCATAACTCCATCCTTTATACGTCTCACATATGGTATTTAACGAATCAAATCACTTTGAGGGGGCGGTAGTCCGCACTTCCTTAAATGAAGATATCGCGTTTACCCATATTGGAAACCATAAAGGTATGCCCAAAATGAAAAATTCAGAAGCTTAAGGAAAACATAAACATATTATATATCATATATCAATATAGTATCATCTTAATTGCCACCTTTGAGGGGTTTTAAAAGAATTTTGAACAATCATAATTTCGGGAGGCCGAAATTCGCCATCCACGGAAACAGTATGTTCTTTAACCATTAGATGTAGGTGTGTGTAAGTGTAGCTCGAATACTTCTTATAAAAACATCCTATTATATTTAAGATACTTGATTTGTTACAAATGAAATGAATAAAAAGAGTTTAGGGGTTTGGAGAAGTAAAATAAAACAAAATGACTCAAGTGAAGACATTACCTTAAAATCAGGTAACTCCCTTTGGTTTGAGCTCAAAGGCTTCCTTGGGAAGACTTCTGCCCAAAATGAGGCTTCAAGGAGTAATAGAGGGATTTGGAGAGACAAAATGGGCAGGTTTTGGCCGAGCCAAAGGCTTTGGAAGTTTGGGTAAGGTGGTAGAGGTGGGGGCCTTTTATAAGAGGAGAGAAGGGGCACTCTTGGAAAGTAAGGAAATGTTACTTTATTTTAGAATGAGTTTCGGATTTTAATGGTCCCACATTGATTTAATTAGAGGGTAAGGTGATAAGGGTTCGAAATCCACCCATCCTATAGATTTTTTACATGTTTAGGTCATAGATTTTACATTATCATTTCATTTTATTTAAACCCTTTATTAATGAGGTAATCTCTGCATCATCATGATGGCATAAATGATTTTATTTATTTAAAGTCTAAAAATTATAAAAAAAATACTATGATGTAGTAAATCATTTTAGATTTCCAATGACTATTTATAATCAAAAATCTGACTTGTATAACCCCATGTAAAAATTGTTTTAGTAACACATCACATGTTTGTGTCGTTTTTACTTTAACATTTAATAAAAAGTTATTTATGTCATTTCCCAACCAAAGTGGCTCCATGGGGTCCCGAAGTTGACCCATGGATTGTCTTGGTCGGCCATGAAACATCCAATTAGAGTAGGACATGTGTCAAGCTCATCTCATTTTATTCAAACATTATTTTTACCTTAAACTACACTAATTACCTCTAATCGCGATTAAGAACTTAAAAGTTACTATTCACCAAAAAATTATTTTAATCTCATTGAACCAGATTTTACTTCTTGATGACAACCATGTATGTTGGATTTTTGAAAATAAAATCGCAGATGTGACAATGTTTCATTTAAAAGAAAAATTAGTTTCTTTAACTACCACTTAGTGGTTTCACTATTCATCAAAAATTGATGTTTTTTAGAAAAATACCAAAACATCACCCTAAGATATATTTGATATTCTGAATTCAAAAATGATGTCTATTTTAAAAAATTAAAATCACATAAGTCACATTAATTAATTTAATAATTAATTCTTGTTGTCATGACAAATAGCGTATTTTTATGAAACAATAAGTATCAAAAGACTGACACTAGTTTAAGTTCAATTTCAATGTGAAATTGATTCCAACGACCACTATTAGATTTGATGGTAAAAATATATTCTAATTTCACTTTAAAACCAATTCAAATGATAATCTAATCATATAAATAAATTAGATTAAAAAAGATGTTTTGAATTAAAATACAACAGTTTACACTATTCATTAAAAAAATGAACTTTATCGGAAAAATACCAAAAATTTACACAAAGTAAATTTTGATGTCCCAATTCTAAAGAAGAGTTTTATTTGGTCCAATAGAATGTATAAGAGTGAACAAAACTCTATTTAATGACGGTTCTCCATCAAAAGGCGATAAGTGAACCTTTAGTGAAAACTAGGGCATATACGCCTAAAATTGAATTCTTTCGGTATTTTAAGCCTTTATCTTTTATTAGAAAAAATTAAAAACATTTAAAAAACATATATAATAATATTTTAGTTATTTCTATCCATTCCCACCAATACAACAGCTATGTGTTAACTACCGTTTAAAATAATATTATTTTATTACTAGTGTGCAAGGTAATATTTCAAAGAAAACTCTTTGTTGCGTATCGGGTACGCTATCGAACATAGCAACCCCTTTAAAGTAAAATTAAAATTTAATTCGTAGATATTAATAAATATGAAAATGTTTTATTCATTATTTACCTGGGATGTTACATCCTTCTCCCCTTTTGGGAATTGCGTCCTCGCAATTTTATTCACTTATCAAAATAAGTGGGGTTATTTATCCCTCATAGCATTTTCAGATTACCACGTTGCCTCTTCAACCATATGGTTTTTCCACAAAACCATTACCTGGTGAATTACCTTATTTCGCAACACTTGCTCTCTTCGGTCAAAAACCTGGACTGGTTGTTCTTCATAAGATAGGTTCTCCTCTAGCTGAACTACCTCTGGACTCAAAACATGAGATGGATCTGGTATATACTTCCTCAACATCGAAACATGAAAAAAATTGTGTACCTGAGATAAACTCGGAGGTAAAGACACTCGGTAAGTAACTGATCCAACTTTCTCTAGAATTTCATATGGTCCAATGAACCTTGTACTCAGCTTTCCTTTCTTACCAAATCTCATCACACTTTTCCATGGAGAAACGTTGAGAAAAACATGATCACCTACCTCGAAAGATAGATCCTTCCTCCAGTTATCCGCATAACTCTTCTGCCTGATCTGAGCTGTTCTCATGTGTTTCTGAATCAACTGAACTTTTTATGACATCTCTTCTACCAATTCTGGTCCCATCAGCTTCCTTTCACCCACTTCATCCCAAAATGCTGGAGTTCGACACCGCTTCCCATATAATGCCTCAATGTTGCCATTTGTATACTGGAATGAAATCTTTTATTATAAGAAAACTCAACCAAAAAAGATGTTGGTCCCAACTTCCCTGATAATCCGTCGAACAAGCTCGTAGCATATCCTCCAAGGTCTGAATTGTTCGTTCTGACTGCCCATCTGATTGAGGATGAAAAGTTGTACTAAAATTTAATTCAGTACCCAACAACTTCTGAAGGCCTTTACAAAAGTTAGAAGTAAACCTGGGATCAAGATCGGACACAATGGAGAGATGAACTCCATATAACCTGACTATCTCTTTAAGATACAAACGGGAAAGTTGATCTAGTGAAAAATTATCTCGTATAGCAAGGAAATGAGCAGGTTTCGTCAAGCGATCAACAATAACCCAGATTGCATTATTACCTAGAGATGTCCTCGGTAATCCCACAACAAAGTCCATGGATATGTTTTCCCATTTCCACTCTGGCACTGGTAAAGGCTGAAGCATCCCTTTTGGTAACTGCCACTCTGCTTTAACCTACTGACAAGTCAAACACTTCACAGTAAAATCACCAATATCCCTTTTCATTCCATCCCACCAGTAATACTCCCGCAGATCTCTGTACATCTTAGTACTGCCAGGATGAATTGAAAATGGGGAACTATGAGCCTCACATAACAAATCATTCTTCAACTGTGAATCACAAGGAACACATAATCTCTTCCCAAACCTCAAAATACAATCATTATCAATGTTGAATTCAGGCAACTTACCCTTCTGAACCAGCTCTACCTTTTTCTGCAACTCACTGTCTTCCCTCTGTGCTTGCTTAATTCTGTCTAATGGGGATGATCTCACTGATACCTGAAACAAAATAGAAGAACTTCTTGCACCAACAACTTCTATGCCAAAGTTCATCAAATCCAAAACCAAAGGATCTCGTTCCAAACATAGCATGGTTAATGAAGCATTACTTTTTTGACTCAAAGCATCGGCCACTTTATTTGCGTTTCCAGGATGGTAATGAATTGTACAATCATAATCCTTGATTAATTCCAGCCATCTCCTCTGTATCATGTTCAATTCTTTCTGAGTGAATATATACTTTAAACTTTTGTGATCAGTATATATTTCACACTTTACTCCATACAAATGATGCCTCCAAATTTTAAAGCAAAAACAACAGCAGCTAATTCCAAATCATGTGTAGGGTAATTTAACTCATGAGTTTTCAACTGACGTGAAGCATAAGCAATTACCTGATCATTCTGCATAAGGACACAACCAATTCCCTTCAATGAAGCATCACTGTATATAACAAACTCACCATTCCTGGAAAGAAGTTCCAAAACTGGAGAATTCACCAATCTTCTTTTCAAATCCTGAAAACAATCATCACATTCCTTTGTCCAGATAAACTTAACACCCTTCTGAGTTAGCTTAGTCATTGGACCAGATAACCGTGAAAAATTTCAACAAACCTTCGGTAGTAACCTGCCAAACCAAGAAAACTACAGATCTCGATTACATTTGTGGGTCTTGGCCTTTTTTCAACAACTTTTGTTTTAGCAGGATCAACAGTTATGCCATCTTTTGAAACAATGTGACCTAGGAAAGAAATTTTTTGTAACCAAAAATCACACTTGCTGAATTTTCCATATAGTTTCTTTTCTTTTAAGGTTTGCAAGATAACCCTTAAATGACGTTCATGCTCCTCTTTACTTTTAGAAAACACCAAAATATCATCGATGAAAACAACCACAAACTTATCCAAGAACTCATGGAAAATTCTATTCATAAGGTTCATGAATACAACAGGTGCATTGGTTAACCCAAAAGGCATAACTACAAATTCATAATGGCCATATCTAGTATGGAACGCAGTCTTCAAAACGTCTGCTTCTTTTACTTTCAACTGATGGTACCCCGACTTCAAGTCAATCTTCGAAAAATACTGATCTCCCAGGAGCTAATCAAATAAATCATCGATATGAGGCAAAGGATACTTGTTCTTAACAGTAATATTATTCAAGGCTCTATAATCAATGCAAAGTCTCATTGAGCCATCTTTCTTTTTAACAAACAAGATAGGATCACCCCATGGTGATGTGCTAGGTCGAATGAAACCTTCATCTAATAACTCTTGCAATTGCTTATTTAACTCTAAAAGTTCAAATTGAGCCATTCGATAAGGGGGTTTTGAAATTTGCTTACAATCAGGAACTAAGTCAACAGTAAATTCTACTTCCTGATCATGATTAATAACAGGTAACTCATCAGGAAAAACATCAAGATACTCATTTACCACTATCACATCATTAATCTGAACAGTTCCTTTATTTTCAACAATATGTTCAAGGTAACATTCATTTCCATCTTTTACTAGTTTCTAAACTTCCTGATATGTTATCAATATCAAGGTTTCATTCTTGTACACAAACTGAAAATATTTCTGAAAAGAAACCATTTTAGCTCTGCAATCAATCTTAGCATGATAAACAGAAAGCCCATTCATGCCCAAAATAACCTCAAACTCTACTAGAGGAAAAACAATAAGGTTCGCTGGTAGATTATTTCCACACACAGGGATAGGAAGGTTCTTATAATTCCTTTTTCTCTCAATGTTCCCTCCAGGTGTTTTTACCATAAGTTCAGGATTCATATCTTGAGATGGAATTTCCAATTTACTAGAAACTTCTCAGAAATGAAAGAGTGTGTAGATCCTAAATCAAACAACACATTGGCATAATCTGAACAAACAAACAGTGTACCTGATACCACTTCATTCGATGGCCCAACATCTGTTGAGGTTGTTGAAGAGGATTTCACCACCCCTTTCTGCTTGTAGTCTGGCTGCTTTCCCCCAGTTGAGTTCTTCGTTAGACACTCATTTGCATAATGATCCATTTCATTACACTTAAAACATCTTACCGTTGGCTATTCATTGCCTGCTTGATCATCCTCCTTACAGTTACGAGCAATATGACCAGACTTACCACACCGAAATCACTTACCAGACTTGGATAAACATTATCCAGGATTCATTTTACCACACTTCTCACAGGATAGATATTTGGTTTTCTTACCTCCTTGCTTCTTTGATGAATTCTTCCCCTTTGCCTGCCAACTGGACCTCTTATTCTGTTGTTTGTCATAGAACACCTGATCATCAGCAAACTCCATTTCCACCTTCTCCGCACATCGAACATGTTTTTCATAACTTTTGAACTCACGAGAAGCTAAAGCCCTTCGATACTTTGGCTTTAACCCTAAGAAAAAATGGTTTATTTTACTATCAAGATCTCGTATGAAGTTTGGAGCATACCTTGCCAATCGAGTGAACTTTTCTTCATAAGCATCCACTGAATCATCCTCCTACCTCAACTCTAGGAACTGTTTTTCCATCCTAAGACGAACCACCTTAGGAAAATATTTCTCAAGAAACATACCTTTGAATTCGTCCTAGTGAAGATCCTCAATCTCATCACTATCCCTGATATTTTTCACCATCGACCACCACTGATCCGCTTCACCTTAAAAATGGTAAACATCAAGACTAACCTTTTGATGTTCTTAACAGCCCATGACATCAAAAATCATCTCCAGTGATTTAATCCACCCTTCAGCTTTCACGGGGTCAGATGATCCTCTGAATGATGGGGGATGTTGCCTCATGAAATGTTCCACCACTGACATGATCCTCTGTGGTTGATCTGGCTGATCTCATGCATGGATACCACCACTATTTATAGCCTGAGTCAACTATGCCATCACTGCAACAAACTGTTCAGTTCCGATTCCGACCATCTCAGGTTGCAGATTTGGAAGGTTGTCTTCCTCTTTATGTCGTCCCAACATAGCTGCTTTGTTTCCTCTGTGGAAAACCATTCTGAACACAAAAATATCTTAGGCTAAGCAACATGGTAATCTTTAAATTCTATATCATTTCAATCATACCATAAATTAACTTATAATTTAACACTTTTCTAACTCCTAATGTTGTCTAAACCGACCTCTGATACCAACTATAAGGCCCCGGACTTAAACATCTCTTAATATTGAATTAAATGAATAATTCACATTGAGGATCTTTTCAGGTTTAGAGTTTTAGAGAATTAGTACATAACTGTTACATCTCAAAAGGTTAAAAAGTAGAAACTTCTACTAAGTTTCCATAGAATAAAAAAACTCTTAAAAAGAAACATGTCTAGTTCCATGTTTTATATAGCATGACTTTCCCTTGATCCCATCCTTGACCCTATTCCACATTATGTCCTGTGAAAAACATTTCAAAAAAACTTGGGGTGAGCATAAAAAGCTCAGTTAGGGATACACAAAGAATGAAAACTTTTAGCTTTTCAAACATCAAGTAAACCATGTATACTTTATCAAACTAATACCTTCACCTTCATGAAGTAGTAAAAACTCTTCACTGAATAAAATATCATTACTTACCCTTTTGTAACCAAAGGATTACCATAAAACCCATATAAAGAACAAATAACATATAAAGGTAACTTGGGAAATAAACATACTTAAGTGGAATAACCATACGGTCGACTTCCATACATATCACTTAATGGAATAGCCATACAGCCAACTTTCATACATACTTAATGGAATATCCATACGGCCGACTTCCATACCCAATGCCTTGGATGTTATAATGTAACCACCCATCTTGGTATTCACGGCACCACCCGTCATATGGTTTATCACGTAACCACCCGTCAAATTTCCAAGTACCATTATAAAAATCATAAGACATAAAACAAATATAATGGAAAGAAAACATTTCCACACTTTGATCACAATATATCACTTAAATATATTGACATAACAAATCCATTATAAAAAACCATTTTCAATAAAAAAATACATAAAATAGTATATGGTATTTATTTCATTTTAAAAAAAGCATTACGGCTTCTTCATGAAGCAGAAGACCAAATAATACTCGCGGCGGTGGAAAAGGTTTTTGTCACCGCATATGTTAAAGGAAACATTCGGGGGCGGTAGTCCGCACTTCCTTAAATGAAGATATCGCATTTACCCATAATGGAAACCATAAAGGTATGCCCAAAATGAAAAATACAGAAGCTTAAGGAAAACATAAACATATTATATATCATATATTAATATATTGTCATCTTAATGGCCACCTTTGAAGGTGTTAAAAGAATATTGGAAAATCATCGTTTCGGGAGACCGAAATTCGCTATCCACGGAAACAGTATGTTCTTTAACCATTAGATGTAGGTGTGTGTAAGTGTAGCTCGAATACTTCTTATAAAAACATCCTAGTATATTTAAGATACTAGAGTTGTTACAAATTAAATGAATAAAAAGAGTTTATGGGGTTGGAGAAGTAAAATAAAACAAAAGGACTCAAGTGAAGACATTACCTTAAAATCAGGTAACTCCCTTTGGTTTGAGCTCAAAAGATTCCTTGGGAAGACTTATGCCCAAAATGAGGCTTCAAGGAGTAAGAGAGTGATTTGGAGAGACACAATGGTCAGTGTTTGGCCGATCCAAAGGCTTTGGAAGTGTGGGTAATGTGGTAGAGGTGGGGGCCTTTTATAAGAGGAGAGGAGGGGCACTCTTGGAAAGTAAGGAAATATTACTTTATTTTAGAATGAGTTTCAGATTTTAATGGTCCCACATTGATTTAATTCTAGGGTAAGGTGATAAGTTTTCGAAATACACCCATACAATAGGTTTTAGAGATGTGTAGGTCATAGATGTTACATTGTCATTTCATTTTATTTAAATCCTTTATTAATGACGTAATCGCTGCATCATCATGATGTCATAAATAATTTGATTTATTTAAAGTATAAAAATTATTCAAAAAATACTATGATGTAGTAAATCGTTTTATCTTTCCAATGACTATTTATAATAAAAAATATGACTTGTATAACCCCATGTAAAAATTGTTTCAGTAAAACCTCTCATGTTTGTGTCATTTTTACTTTAACATTTAATAAAAAGTTATTTATGTCATTTCCCAACCAAAGTGGCTCTATGGGGTCACCAAGTTGACCCATGGATTGTCTTGGTCGGCCATGACACATCCAATGTGGGTAGGACATGTGTTAAGCACATCTCATTTTATTAAAACATTATTTTTACCTTAAACTACACTAATTACCTTTAGTCGCGATTAAGAACTTAAAAGTTACTATTCACCAAAAAATATTTTAATCTCATTGAACCACATTTTACATCTTAATGACAACCATGTATGTCGTATTTTTGAAAATAAAATCACAGAAGTGACAAAGTTTCATTTAAACGAAAAATCAGTTTCTTTAACTACCACTTAGTGGTTTCACTATTCATCAAAAATTGAAGTTATTCAGAAAAATACCAAAACTTCACCCTAAGCTATATTTGATATTCTAAATTCGGAAATGATATCTATTTTACAAAATTTAAATCATATAAGTCACATTAATTAATTTAATAAATAATTCCCGATGTCATGACAAATAGCGTGTTTTTATGAAACAATAAGTATCAAAAGATTAACACTAGTTTAAGTCCAATTTCAAAGTGAAATTGATTCCAACGACCACTATTAGATTTAATGGTAAAAATATATTCTAATTTCACTTTAAAACCAATTAAAAAGATAATCTAATCATATCAATAAATTAGATTAAAAAGTGGTTTTGAATTAAAATACAACATTTTACACTTCATTAAAAAAATGAACTTTATCGGAAAAATACCACAAATTTACACAAAGTAAATTTTGATGTCCTGATTCTAAAGAAGAGTTTTATTTGATCCAATAGAATGTATAAGGGTGAAAAAACTATATTTAATGACGGTTTGCCATCAAAAGGCGATAAGTGAACCTTTAGTGAAAACTAGGGCATATACGCCTAAAATTAAATTCATTCCGTATTTTAAGCCTTTATCTTTTATTAGATAAAAGTAAAAACATTTAAAAAACATATATAATCATATTTTAGTTATTTCTATCCATTCCCGCCAATACAATGGCTATGTGTTAAGTACCATTTAAAATAATATTATTTTATTACTAGTGTGCAAGGTAAGATTTCAAAGAAACTCTTTGTTGTGTATTGGGAACGCTATCGAACATAACAACCCCTTTAAAGTAAAATGAATATTTAATTCGTAAATATTAATAAATATGAAAATGTTTTATTCATTATTTACCTGGGATGTTACACTTTTCTTCTCTATGTTTATCATCTTCACACATCAAAACATATTTTAACAAAAATAATATAATTATAAGATTAGAATTAGTATAATTACATTTAATTACATTGAGAATAAAACCACTATCTATTTCCCACCAATCACTTTGAAAATGAAAATATTGCTCCTGTTATGTGAGGAATACCACCCCCACGATTGATGAATTTCATTTTTCATCATCTTATTACATAAATGATTATAAGAATGTATATCATGGATAAAAATTATATTTATAATGTTACTAATATTATATAATGTTTTTATAAATTTTAGACTTATTATTAAGATACCACCTTTTTCTTATTAAAAATAAACAAAACAATCTCATCGTTGATTTCATTTTCACAAATCATAACTAGAAACATCTAGTAGATGAAAACATAAATTTAAAATATTTTAATGATAAACCTTGTAAAAAATAATAGGGATCAACAATGATATTATTAAATTTGTATAAAACCATCATGGTTACTAACATTTAATGACGAAAATAAACAATAACTAACTAATAAATATAAAATGAATGATTGTACTTAAATTTTTTAAAATTTAACAAATGTGATTAAGGTTGTGGAGTAATTTATTAATATGGTTATGTCTATTATAAAGGTTGTTAAATCACCTTCATGGTAGTTGAGTGTAAATGTAACATATTATGCAAAATCAATTTTTTTTAGTTTTAAGGCTTCTCCTTGAAATCTATTCTTATTAGTTCCAAATATTCTTCCATTTACTATTTAAGGGATATTACCACTTCTTTATCTTAGTAAAATGAATTTTTAAATTAATTAATTATAACGTGATCAATTATTTCTCATAAAAGTATAGCATTATTAGAAATTAATTCTCATCCTATTTAATGATAGTTTTTCCTGTATATATTTATTCTTTGTTTACTAAAATATTTTACCTTTCTTATTTTGAAACACAAATATATATTATTTAATCTAACTTTTATATTTATATTTACCAATTTTTTAATGTAAGTGTTATTACCTATTTTTACTATATGTGTCTCAATAATGGTATTTTTCAATATTGAAAAGGTTTTTCCTTTCACATATATATCTTTTATCATCAACTCAATATTTATTAACATAAATTTTATTTCTTTTAATGGTTTTAGAATTGAAACTTCCTTCCAAAAAATATTTGAAATAATTTTGTATCTTAATTTTACAAATGTAACTCTTTAAAGTGATTTATAACTTTGTATTTTTACAATAATGTGAAGGAATGTTTTCTAAAAACTATTTGTTTTTGTTTTATCTTAAAATTTCTTCTTTTTATCTAATGGATCTATCTTTTATGGAGTTATGATTTAGGAATCACCCCCAAAATTCCTTTTTTAAATACTCTTTGTTTATTGAAATTTCAATATCAATCGATCTAATTATAGAATTAATTTTGTGAGATACAATTTGTAAAATTTATGAAACCAATATCGTTTCCACTGATTCTTTATGATATGATAAATGATTGATTTCTTGGGGAACACAGATGTATGTAACATTATTTTTTAATGGGTGGGTTCTAATATCACCTTTCAATGTATTGGTTAATGTTTTTACATCTCAAAAGATAATGATGATGTATATGGAAATTATTTTGGTTATCTATATTCACAAGACCATGTGTGGTAATGATTGAAAGTAGTTTTGTTCAAAATGTTATGATTTCTTATGCCTATGCTTATGTTTATGTTTCTTTTCAATTTTATATTCCTTCATTATGTTCCATATATTATGATTATTATCTCATGTTTCCACACACTTATACCATGATTATTATCTCATGTTTCCAATCTTTTATAGGATTTTTTTGTACTGATTGTTTGATCTCACCACTTATAATGTTTTCCATTCCATGGGTTAATAAGAATATTATAACATATGATCTATCTAGAAGGGGTCTAATGTGGTGAAAATATGGATAAGTGTTAACATTATTGTTTAATAGGTTTGTTTATGTATCTAATTTCTAAATGTACTAAACCATCAGTTCTTGGGATTGTGATATTTTTATAATATGAAATTTTTGAGTTATGAAAATGATGTGAAATATATGTGAGTTTAGATTGGGTCATATCACTTGGTATCAAATGATTTTTTTAAGGAATATATATTTTGCACCGGACCTAGGGGTACAGTTTTGGGTCATATCAGTTTTTCAAGTCAGTTCCATAGAACTAGTTGTATTGTGCTTTAGACTGCTTGTATATTCGTGGATTTAAATATTAATACCTTATCACATGTTCATTATTCTTAAATAAAACACTAATGTGATAATGTCTTATACTATATATCACATTTAAAAGTTCATATAAAATTATTGTCACAAACAATCATCGGTACCCTGGTTACTCGATAACCAAGTCGGCACTGACATGGCGCGAAGGGCATTCTTCATCCCCACAGGTTGGCGGCTAGCACCCGACATCATAAATACAAAAGTGGGAATGATTTTTCCAAAAACTTTGTGGAATATTATGAACAATTTAGTATGAATAAAAAGGAAAACTCTACAAGGAGTGGTGTACTAGAAGTCAAATAGTTAAACAACCCTAAATAACTATATAAAACTACCATATAATAGTATAAAAACCAAAGTCCCAATGGACACATCTCTCCAAACCCAAGGATCAATAGCTACCACCACCTCCAAGTGGCACATTGTGCTTTCTCAAACCTGGAAGAATATATGTTATAAAACACAACTATCACAAGTATGGTGTTAGCTAAAATCCTAGTTATTCCTCACCAAGAATTCCATAATAATATTCCATCATTTAATTAACCATAAAAACTTTCCATATTCAAATAAAAAGGTATGGTAGTTCATATAATAATTAAAAAATTCATGCTTTATATTTAAAATGATTAAAATACATTAAAAATTCCTTTAAAAAAATTATAAAAATTTTTTTATAAAAATTCAATAGGCATGTAAAAGAGTTTACGAACATTGGAACTCATTTATATATCAAATATAAATAAGATAGAAATATATTCATCTAACAAAAGTTATGATAGTTCCAGGTAATGGGATCCTCGCACACTCAAAGGTGACCAAGGAAACATGTGTATACACTTGTCCCGATGACATTATACAAAGGAAACTCATCACCATACCATCGGGTATGCGACATACTCCACTATGTTTTATTACAGTTTCAAAACTTTAAAATAGTTTTATCCTAATAACTCACTAAATTCCATGGATAGCATGTGGTCTAGTACAATAAACTGTGGTAGAAAAAATTAAAACTATTAAAGTTACAATTCATCCCATTCTTCCTTTTAAAAAGTTATAATTTTCTATTTTAAGATCAAAATGGGTTTTTAATAAAAACATGTCTTTTCCAAGATAAAACCATTAGGTTTCTATCAAAACAATTTTAAACAATTTTTCTCAAATAAAAAATTGAAATCAATTTCATTAAATAAATTTCAAAATTTAAATTCAATAATTAATTCAATAATTTAATTTGAAGAATTGAAATCCAATTTCATGACACACCCCTAATTCAATGGAATTGGGGTTATTCCCAATTTCATGCCAAAAATCCAATTTCACACTAAATTCCTCATGTAAATCAATTTAAATCAACCTGTTGAATTTAAATCCAGAAATTTATGGTTAATAAAATTTCTTCATCATAACATAACCACCAAGCTTTATTACAGAAACACAAATCCCTCAATAGGATCCACTAAAAATAAAAAAGGTACATAAGATCAAGGATATAGTATAACCACACTACATGGTTTGTAAATCCCATCTGGTTGTAGAACCAACAGGTTTAATGCATAGAATAAAAAAATATCTAACTTCACCATTATAGGTATCCTCTTAATTCCTTCTCAGCCCTACCCAGATAATGAAAATGAAACCCATGACATGGTTTAAAATAAGTGTTTTCAAAAAGGTAATGGTTTATTATATCCTCCCAACCATAAAAATTTTCTCTCCCCATAAATCCTATAAAGAAGCTTCTATATCAAGAAGTTGAAACCACTACTCTCTCATCAGTGCCTTGTCATCCCACATCTCATAAGAATCAAAATTGTGCTTCTATAGCATAAAACCCAAAGGTATCACCCTCCTATGAAGTATCTTGGTTTCAAAATAAACTATTAGGATTGTTAATTCATTCACATATAAATCAAGTTTATTATCAACATCACTCTATATCAGAACCTAAAATCGATAAAATAGATTATTTTAGATCATCGATATAGGGAATACAATATGTATCAACATCAGCTACAGTGGAAGTGTTAAATGATAATAATATTTCCCCACCTACTCAAAAACCACAAAAACTCCAAAAAATGACGTGAATGTTTCTATTTCCTCCCAAGTAGTCAATAACAACATGAAGATTAATCATTCAAGAATGCATGGTCACAAACTAATAATTCTAACAGTTTGTAATAAAGATTAGCATAATAATTATACTTGCACTATGCCAACAACATTCTATGATGAATCAACTGATTTCTTTAGTTTTTCTTGAACCAAGATCAGTCCAACCAAATAAATTCACCAATATCCATCCAAAAAAATGGAGATCTACAAGGAAGTCCATACAAGACCACAAAATGAGGAATTATGATCACATAATGGTAACTATTTTTATTAACAAACTCAGTCGGTCGCAGACATTAATCTAAAGCTCTACTAAAGCTGATAACATAAGCTCATATCATGTCCTCAATAATCTATATATCTCTTTCTCAATATCCATCTGACTATGGATGGTAATCCATTCTCAAATAGACCTAAGATCCCAATTCCTCTTTAAGGTCTCTCTAAAAGTAATAAGTGAACCAAGGATCCCAATAAAAGACTATAATAGATGGAACTCCATGTAGATGAGTAATCTCTTTCACATAGAGATTTATTAGCTTCCAAACAATTTTGTGATCACAAATGTGTACAAAGTGATCCAATTTTTTCATCCATTATATCATAATCCATATTTCATTCTTTTTTGTAGGGTATGTGAAAACTATGCCAAAAAATCAATAAACATTACATCCCACTTCCAAGTAGGCAGTGGAAGTGGTTGAAACTAATTTAATGGTTTTTAGTGCTCAGCCTTGACATGCTGGAACAAGTAATAATGAGAGAAAAATTCAGCAATTCCCATCTCATACTTGGTCACCGGAATATACACTATATGTTATAGAACATCATCAAAGTTCCAGGGTGCACTATCCCGTTGGAGATATGAAAATCCCTCATCACGGCTTTCCTTTATACTAATGGCAAAACAAAGTGATTCTGATTGCACAATATTCCCTCATTGGAGTACGACCCATCAAGCAAGGTCTATCCACCATAATGAGAGTCTCTAAAACTGTGGAACTCATCATCATGATTTTTTATGAAGAATCGTATTGATAAGAGGTGATGTGAATTGAACACTGGCCAAAGAAACCTCGACCCTTGTTTCACAAACTACAATATGCAACTGTGTAAAAACTATCCATCAAGTTCCACCTTTATGATTATTCCTTCACTACCTAGCTCAAAAGTTTCCTTCTCAAAGAATCTTCAAAGACTTTCTCTTTAATTGGGATATTAGAAATGTTGAAATCAGAAGATTTATGGAATTCCACCCAACTCCTCTAGTGGAGATTCAAATATTTTGTACAGAATATATAAATTAAGATCTTGTGGTCTAAAAACATAGTAAACCATTCCATGTAAAGGAAATTCTTCCAACTCTTAAGTGTATTCATCATAGATGCAAGTTCAACGTCATGGGTTGGGTAATTCATCTCATGTGTCCTAAATTACCAAGATCCGTACATAGTGATATAATCACCATTTATAATCAATCAACCCAAATAATAATTAGATGCATCACAGAAGACCACATAGTCATGACCGACCTTTGGAATAGTCAACACCAGAAAAGTATTAAAAATACATTTCATCTCAACAAAATAATTCTTAAATTTTTCATCCTAATAAAACTCTATCCCCTTCCATGTTAGAGTAGAAAATGGAAAATCTAACTTTGAGAACCCCATAATGAACCAGTGGTAATACCAAGCAAGACCTAAGAATATTCAAATGTCAAAACATTTAGTGGTTATTACTAGGTTGTAATATCCTTTACCTTTTTAGGATCAAATAAAAACCAGTGCTCGAACCGCACTTGTTCGAATAATTTAACTTTCCAAGTCTAGAAGTCACATTTAAAAATAGGGAATAAATACGATGATTTCTCAACAATTCCAGAACTGCTCTCAGATGATGCATATGATCATCCAAAAACTTAGAGTAAATGAGGATTTCATCTAAAAATACTACCAAAAAAGTATCAAGATGCTAATGGAAAATCATGTTCATTAAATCCATAATGACTTCAAGAACATTTGTTAGACCAAAAGGCATGAAAATGTACAAATAATGATTTTACTTGTTCAAAAGGTAGGTTTAGGAATGCCATATTATTTTATCCTCAACTGATGGTATCCAGATTGAAGTTCAATCTTATAGAATGAATTTTACCCTTTTAACTAATCAAACAGCTCAACAATCCATGGAAATGGATACTTTTTCTTTACTATTAGTCTATTGAGTTCTCATTAATCAACACAAAGGAAAAGTGAACCATCATCTTTCTTAGAAAATAGAATCAGTTATACCCAATCTGACACACATTGGATTATAAATACATCCTCTATAAGATCACCAAACTGAATCATCAACTCTAACATTTCATCTAGTGCCATGTGGTAAGAAGAAATAAACATTGTTTGAGTATCAAGAACTAAATCAATAGACAACTCTACCTCCTTTTACAGTGGAAACCCAGATAATTTATAAGGAAACATGTTTAGAAACTCGAAGACAACTGTAGGGAGATCACTACTAAAAATATTGTCTCTCCAAATCAACGGAGAACATAGATATCACTTTCCCCAACTATGGATAAGAACTTCTAGCTCTAGTCGTCCTTGGATACCATTCTCATTGAAAGATACAACATACACCATTATGTGTATTAATGGAGACTCATCAAAGACATAAATCAATTCGAGATTTATTAGTAATCAGCCGATCCATCATGAATATGATGCCAAGTGGTTTCATGTTGAGAACCAGAAAACTATAAGAAGGCTTCATATTTGATAAGGAGAAAGCACAAGATGGACTACAGAGGCCATACTCCCTCTTTTTTCAATGGTATGTAGAAATATCCATCACATAAGAAAAAATCAACATTGGAATATTTATCATATTAACAATATGAGTTAAGATAAATGAATTATGGTCACCAGTATTAAATAAAGTAGTCATTAATGACAATGCTATAGTGATGGTACCTCTCACAGTCATTGGACTTGTATCTTCTTCCTCGGGAGACTCTTCCACTGTGTGATGATGCTTCATCTGGGAGGCCTATGGCTGGAACCCCTTTTTTCATGAAGCGTATGATTTTACCACATTTTTAGTAGGAACTAATGATCTTGTCACACTATGAGAAGTGGGAAAGATAATGAATAACTTCTATATGTGACATGAGCATCCATAGTTTCAAAAGATATTGCGTGACTTAGTGATAAACATCTTTGAATTGACAGTTTTTTCACACTGGTAAGAAATCAATGAGAATGTTCTAAGAACTGTAGGAGGTCTAGAAAAACCACGCTATTGAGATCCACCATGAGAATCATCAGGCTTCCTCTTTCCTTTAGAGAAATTCACACTATCACTAGGAGAAAAAGGAACTCTAGTCAACAATAACTATCTAGCCTTGTCCATTTCCTCCATCAACACTCTATCCACCACATCATTATAATAATATAGTTTTAGAATAAAAAAACATGAGAATAAATATCATCTATAATTATCAACTTGAACTTTCAAGTCTTCATCTTCTCGTTTGATACTACCTCAGGTTAAAATTGAATTATCTCAACAAAATGGTTTTCATACTCTATCACGGTTCTGTCAGGCTGATCAAGTTTGAGGAACTCTAAATCCTTATCTAATAACATTGAATTTAGATAGAACTTTCTAGTGAAAAGATCCTTGAAGCCTTTTCACTCTACGTCATCTTGTTTCTTCATCATCACAATTGTGACCCACCTTCTCCTACTCGGTCCCTCTAGCATGAAGTTTTCACACTTCTCCTTGATCTCCCTAGGTGTCTCCAAGAAGAATAAAACTCTCCATACTGTTCGAAAATTCCTTATCCTATTGAGTATCATTAGAGCCTTTGAACACTTGCGGATACTAGTGAATGAACTCTTGATAATGGTTCTGGATAACATCCCTCTGAGGTTCCAAAGCTAGAGCCTAAATAGGAACTGGGGTAGGTGAAAGTGCCATATTTTGGATAGTATGCACAATCACCTTGACCAGACTTGGGTCCATGAGAAGATTTTCTCATTGGGTTTCAACAGTAACTTCCTCCGGGATCTGATTCGCATGTCATCTCGAAAGCATGATGCTACACAACATTATTAGAAAACCTAGAATACATCATATTTAACACTCAAATAGATCAATAAGGTAGAATTAATCCTAATATATAAGAACATAGAATTTGGTTTTCAATCTCTGAAAATAAAAAGTAGGTAAAAGGCTAAAACTAATCCTCAAGATGTATTTCCAAAAACCACCCTAGGTGACTTAAATATTATTGCCTTGGGAGATGGATAAGAACTCAATAACAACTACCTCTTAAGTACCTACAAGATCACATAACAATATATTAACATGAAGGTAAAATGAAAAACATTCATCTCTAATAAAAAAAATTCACAAACCATACCAGGTACGCTGGTAACCTGATAACCGAGCTGGCACTAATATGGCCCAAAGGGCATTACCAATCCCCACAGGTTAGTGACTAGCACCGACCATCATAAAAAATAAAAGTGGTAATTATTCTTTCCATAAAAATTATAGAAACAGATAAAAAATTATATATTCATTCAAGACAAAGATATGAAGAGTGATCTCCCTTTCTCAATGGTTGATGTTGGCCTTGTATAAAGATATTAAATACATATCCAAAATAACATCGAACTCCACTAAAAGAAGTATAAAGATATTTTCTCAGAGGTCCAGTCCACAAATGTTAATTAGGGAGGATTTTTTTACTTGGGATGCAATAATTTCCCCATTTACTACTCCCATAGATAACTCAATATTAAAATTTTTATGTGGTGTTTGAATAGTTCTACTAATCTTCCAATATATGAAAGAATGCATCAAACCAAAATCAAATAGTATGTTCACTATTCATGAATGGATTAAAAACATACCTATCACCACATCATTGTCTAGCTCCACCTTAGCAGTAGTAATAGCATAAGCACTCCCTTATTGTCTTGGAAGTTGTTGTTGATTCCCTCCAATAACCATTTTCTTAGGGTAATTTTCTGCATAATTCCCATGCTCCTTACAATTTTAACACTACACTACAGACTTATTGTTGATCTGAACCTTCCTTTTTTCTTCCATTTTTGTGGGATTCTTCATATCCCTTCCTTAGTTTTTAGAAATATGTCTCATTCCTTCACATTAAAAGAAATTTCTAGTTCACTTTACATAGTTCCCATGATACTTCTTTCCACAATTTTTGACATGTGGTATGTTTGGTGTTCTTTCCATCATGGGATTTATTTTCCAAATCACCCATATTAAATTCAATTTTCTTCTTTTTTTTCACTAGGCCCATGAGACCATTATGAGTCTTAGATCCCCATTTCATCCTTGAGGGAACAATAGAAAATCTATTCATAACAATCAAAGTCATGAATCATTACACTTTTCATAGACTTGTATTTAGTCCACTAAAGAAGTGAACCACCTTACTTTCAGTGATCATGAAAAATCTGGAGGTGTATCTTCCAAGCCTTGTGAAGTTTTCTTCATACTCCATGATGGACTCGTCTTCCTTCTACTTGAGTCTGAGGAACTCTCTTTCAATCTTTAGGCAGATGGATTAGTGAAAATATTTATTGAAAAACATTTTCATGAATTCCTCCCAATCCATCGAATTAATTTCCCCATGGTACTTCATATTCTTGATCAGTTTCCACCGCTAATCGGCTTCCCCGTCAAAATGATACACTTCTAGTAAAACTTTATCTTCTTCTAGTCAAAGGAGGATAGAGAATATATTTTCAATGGAGTTAATACACGATTCTTTGAGGAGGGGAACGTAATATCCACTAAACATGGTACGCCTTTTATTCATGAAGTAGTTGACAACAACTTACTATTTCTTTTGAGGAGAAGTTAATTACACATGATAGAAGTTACTATTCATAACTTGAGCAAGCTGATGAAGTACTATCATAAAGTATTTAGCACTTATTCCCATTATAGTAGGCATATCATTAGAAAAATCATCACATTTTATATCAAAATGATTGTAGGAATGTGTTCTTATATTTCTCTCCATTAACTTAGAAAAATAATGTACAATTATTGGGATTAAATACTTAGAAAATAAGAATAAAAATGAAAATTTAAACATAAAAGGACAAAATCTTAAAGAAAAAGTATATCCTAACTTGTTATTCCCTATGTTTCAATCTAGGTTATCCTTGATTTTTTTCTTAACTTATATTCTTATTGGATCTTCTTTTATTCCATTAATAATGGTTTGTAATGAGATTATGAATAAACCAAATCATATTCCCTCAGAGTGTCAAACCAACAGTGAAGGAAGGGCCATTTTCATTCATCAGTTCCCATTCGAGTCTAGCTCAATGTGTTTTTTTGGATTTTACCTCTAGATTTATATTTTCCAGAGACACATCCACCTTTTAATATCTAGATCGGGATGAATTTGATTGGTAAAACACTTTCTCTATAATAACCAAAATTTAGTGATGTTTTTTAATACTTATCCTTATCCCTAAGGTTCTTGCTAGAGTTATTTATTACTAAAATTAAAAAATAACTAGATCATCCTTTGATACCAGCTACAAAGACCCTATCCTTTTACACATATCATTACATGATTTTAAGCATAATAAAACATCATATTACAAGACAAGTATCACAAAGTCTAGTATCTTACAACACTAGGTATGTACAAATAAAAACATGAGACTAAATAAAATATTTATTTATTTAATCTTCATAAAGATCTCTAAACATCCATTATTCCAATACAACTTCATAGGATAACCTGAGGATAACATAAACAAAGGGATGGGCTAAAAATCCCAGAAATTAATAAATTTAAGAGTAAAGCTTTAGTACATGTGTTTCTTCCTGGAAATGGGGATGAACTTGTTATTTTAAGGTTGAATCTTTTCCAATCGGTTTATAATGGGTTTATTCATAGAACTAGAAACATATAATGATTCTATATCCATTTGGACCAACTTTCCAAAGGTAGGTGCTCATTAGTTGTGGACATATGAGGCTTAACAATTTGTATTGTTTGAGAGGATGGGAGGTCGGACTCATCACAACTTTTTGGGGGAAATTATTGTCTACTCTAGGACTCTCTTTATAGATTTAAGTTTTGTTTGTGAATACTTATCAAATTACCAAGTATGAAAATGAGTTTTCCTTTATATTCGGAAATCAATGATTGATATGTATAAGACTTAAAAATCTTTTATATGTATTTGAGGTTATTCATTAATAGAGAATCATCCATATGCATTATAGATTCTTATTCAATGGTATCCGTAAATACATTATATAGAAATATCCTGGTCATTATAATGACCATACTGGTTTTAAAGCCACTCAGAAGGGCACTTGAAGTTTATTATCATTCAAAAGGACATGGATTACTTTAGAGTCAGGATTGTACTTGCAGATGGGCTACCTACGTATCCTTGTCTAGAAAAGGAATCAGAACCCACATAGTTTTGGAATTAAGATATAGTCTAACGTCATATGGGATAGACGAGAATTAATGGATGATAGGCTTGAACCTTAGAAAGGCTTCCAACATACTCTACTTTTAAGGTGGAGATCAAACTCCACATAGTTCGGTTAAGAATTGTGGATCTTATGTATGATTAACGGCCCAAAGAAATGTTTCATGGTTACTTTTACACTCTAAGATCACGTGAGTCATGCTTGGTGTGAGAAAAAAGAGGTATCAGTACACCTATAAATTTGTGCCACAAAAGATGCAGTCACATGAAATGATGTGGGGCTTATGTACGTATGATTGTCCAAAGTGATGAAGATCGGGACTTAATTTTGGGGAGAAGCTTGGGAACAAGGTCTGAAAAGGTATATGTGCTTTATAGAGACTTGGATATTTAACATAGGACTTAATCCTGAGAAGGATTCCCAAATTAGAGGAAACTTATGATTGGGTTTTATTCCTGAGAAGGAATTACAAATCAAAAGAAATTAAGACCGGTTAAGAGAAATTATGACTGAGGCTTACTCCTGAAAAAGAGGCCCAGTTTAGGGGATTTGAGAATTTAGGGCATACTCCTAAGGTGGATGCCCATATTTGGGAACATGGGCTGGGACTTATTCCTGAAATGGAGGTCCAGGTTACGGAACTTGTGATCTGGGGCTTGCTCCTGAAAAGGAGGACCAAGTAAAAAGAATTTAAGACTTGGGGCTTACTCCTAAGAAGGATTACCATATTAAAGATCTTCTCATATTAGAGGATGAGGTCGAATGGAGGAAATCTCTAACCTTAATGACATAAAGATATGTAAATCACTAGGTTTCAAGAGATGTTCCACAGGATTCCTTTTAGATAAGGAAGCCAACAAAGGGAACATGTCATAAATGACTTTGAATAGGGTTTTGAAGGCTAAATCTTGAAGAGGATAGGTGGATTTGAAGAAGAAAAAAGTTGAATAAATAATAGGGGAACCCAAAAAGAGGTAGGCACACAAGTCTTGGTTGGGTGCGCATGTCCTGGTTGCGCAAGTATACTTGCGCGACACATGTATACATCCACAACTATCAACCCATAGGGTAATACTTGGGAGAGTCCGGGCTCAAGATTTTAGTATTATCCCTAGAGGCTTCCAAAAGAGTGGTGCGCAAGTTCTATTGAAGGGATAATGAGGCAAGCAAGTGTGGCCATTTTCCCTTAAGGGTTGGACACTTAGGTGTGCAAGTGTTGATGAATTTCAACATTTAGTAATTATTCCTCCTATTTAGATCTTCTATTTTGGGTAATAAATTACCTTATAAGCATCCGGAAGACTTCATGTAGAGACTAGGGTGCTGAGAGCTTAAATCTAACTTTTGGATTTTTTTCATCCCAGAAATTGGGAGCCCACAAGAGGTATTTATAGGCTACTGAAGGCCTTGGGAGAAAATTAAACTGGGCACACAAGTCACCTACATGAACAATATGTGGCGCGCAGTTATACTTGTGTGACCATGATGAAACTTGTGCGGCCCATCTTTAAAAAAATCTTTGTTCATGCCTTTGTCAATTTTTGATATTTACTCAAAGGATGAATCTCTTTGTGCTAAGGTATTCCCCTTTTTTAGTCGTTAAACTCTGTGACAAAAATGAGCAACAACAAAGTTCCCCCCTCATATTTGGATCTGAAAGGAAGGAGGATTCGACTCTGAGGTAAAGGAGAAAACCAAGGAACTGCGGTGCACAAGTTTTGAGCGCGCAGGTGAGGATTTGGCTATGAGGTAAAGGAGAAAACCAAGGAACTACGATGTGCATTTTCTGAGCATGTAGGTGAGGATTTGGCACTAAGGTAAAGTAGAAAACCAAGGAACTGCAGCGCGAAAGTTCGAGCACGCAAGTGGCGGCGCGCAACTGCGAGACGTGCAGGATTCGGCACGCAGAGGTGTGGCCTTACCTATAAATACGCGGTCATTCTCGTGCAAAGAACCTAGATTCGAACACTTCTAATCTCTCACCATGCAGGTTTCTCTCGCTGCGAAAGTATATTGATTTTCTATAGTTTCATTGCTTCTGTTCATTGTCCGCTTTTACAGAGGTAGTTTGACTTGCGCGGTGATACCAACATGCCAAAACCTGCACGACATAGTTACACTTGTGCGCCAACATTGGACTTGCGCGACTTAATGCCTTAGCCATTTTTTCTGAATTTCTTCACAAATTTTATGAAAAATCAACTTACTTAAAATTTAATCATTCAACCTTTGTGTAGATTCAATGGCTCCCAGAATAATTGGAACGGCTAATGAGCGGGATAGCAAGAGGACTCATGATATTATGAGCATCGTTGTCCATGATTTTTACACTATCTGTGAAAGCACTCTCCCAGATTTTTCCAATTACATAAAGAAGTATCAACTTAATTTTAAATAGAGCATCTATCAGCCTTTATATGTCCATGGTCATCTGCAAGGAGTCAACGTTCTAGATGCAAAGAACTATACGCCCGAGATGAAGCCGCACTGCTACCCCTCTATTTTAGTTATGTTGTGCATTAAGAGTAGCAGCCACGGTGTGAACTTTCATATTTTTACTCCTTTCCATTTCTTTGTATATATGAAAACAAAAAACCCATGGGCTGATATGTTTTTCACTGCCTGTTGGATGAGAGAAGACTATTCTGGCATTAGAATCATATCTGAAAAGAGTAATCTATCCAAATGGCTCTTTACTTCCAATGTTCCATTCTCAAATCCATGAATCCATCCTCCAAGTATCTTGGATAGAAACATAGTCATTGTTTGATCAGAAAAAGTTTTTCTCAAACCGCACTCAAGAACATTATTTTACAATTGTTCCAAGAAGAGATGGTATCACTACATCTCTTATTGTATCCATTTGAATGAATGAATTCTTGGTGGCTACTGATGAAGCTTGGGATGCTGTAAATCAAATGAAGAGTTATTTTGAAAGCCTCTTTTAATTCCTGAAAAAGAGAAGAGACTCTATTATGTGGATGTCCTTCTATCTCCTGTGCATCAATGAAAAAAACTTTCATCTTCAATCATTTTTTCTGCATTATCTTTCTACTTGCTTTAATTAATTTTACCTAAGCCAATGGGCCTAGTAAGCATAGTTTGATTTTTTTTCTAGGGTGATAGAAACAACCCGACAAACTTTGCATCTTTTAATTTCTCAATATTAGCTAAATCATACGAAATGTGTGTTTAGTGAGCTGGGACTTGACTTTTGTTCAGAGTTCCCTTGTATTTTGTGGGCAGTTTAAAGTCATGCACATTGGACATAAAAAGGCTAATGTTTAAGGTCAAATAGCATTGAATGAAATTGATTAAAATTGACTCAATTCCTTGGTTATTTTCTTGAAAAAATATTACCACATTCAAGTATGGAGGGAAAAACTGTAAACTGTGACTTAAGAAATTTTGAATCTGGGGAATGACATGGGAAAAGATCTAAAAGTCATTAGAGAAATTGTTTCCTAAAAATGAAGTTATCATTATTTGACAAACCCATTATGGGGTTGAATTATGTAGGGACACTTAAGGGCATTGGATGCATAGTAAAATAATATAATCTTTTGGATGATAGGTATATTATGTAGACTACTTATGCATGGCCGCCTAAGGTCACATACTGCATAGTCAAGCAAAAGAACACTCAGAAATTTTACTTTCCTATTGCTAAAAATATAGTGAAAGTTTATGGAGAGGATATACCCAATCAAGATTGTCAAAGAATTGGATGAATTGGTTGAATGTCTCTAGGGATAGTCAAGCAAAAGAACACTCAGAAATTTTACTTTCCTTGATTACTTTTCTATTACTTTCTTATTGCTAAAAATATGGAGAGGATATACCCAATCAAGATTGTCAAAGAATTGGATGAATGTCGCTCCTACAAAGATCTTATCCAAACTTAGGTAAGGGAAATATAAACCATATACTTGAATACTTTTAGATTACGAAAAAGAGTATGGAACATAGATGTTAAGGATGGACAATTTGCAGATCCCTACATATTTTCATTAAAAAAAATAAGGACAAAAGATGTTTTCCTCCCAAGAATGAAGTTACCACTATTAGACAAACCCGTTAGGGGGTTGAATTATGTAGGGAAACCTAAGGGCATTGGATGCATAGTCAAATTATAGTATCTTTTTGCTGACTTTTTGTTATGTAGACTGTTTATGCAAGGCCACCTAAGGGCACGTGCTGAATAGTCAAGAAAAATAACTCTCGAATATCAGACATTTTGTGACTAGAAGTCAAGAAAAGGATATAGAGATCTGGAAGTATTTATGTTTCGGAGTACGACACATTAAAATGGGCATTGTCAAATATATGTAGAGATACAGAGACAAATGCTAGCCATAATCATGTTGTGGATGAGTCCTGAATTGAGGTGCTGGACTTCACTATCTATCCCATAAGTATGGGAATCAAGCTATACGTAGTTCTTGAAATATAGTTTAACATCATGTCAGATGAGAGTGTAGTAGATCTTAGTTTAGGGTCACAGAGCTCAGACCATAATGAGGAATACATGTTGTCTGGTTGTTATAAACTTGATGTGAATGAAGACTAGGGTTTTCATACCACATTCATGTTTTCACAGGGGGGTTTTTCAGCTAAGGGAGTGAAATTGGAATTTAGGGTTTGGCCCAAAGACTTAGGGCTGTATTTGAGGGATGCTCGAACGTTCCTACATTTCCCATAAGGATGGGAATCAATCCGCACATACTTCTTGAAATACTATCTATACAGATTTGGTTCGCACAAGTGAAGGGTGAAAGGGGACTTTAGTGCAATGATGGTTTGATCCAAGATTAAAAGTTCAGGCATTTCCATTTATGTGCGTAGTCTTTGGAATATAACATGATTGGAGATCAATGTAAATAATGATTCTCTCTCAGGTGAGGGTATCATAGAATGTTGTATTTTGTTGTCATACAGGACAAAAAGTGTGAATAGTTTAACATCATATAGCAAGGACAATGTTGAACCAATGTAAAAAATATTGGTTCTGGAGGCGACTCCATGAATCAACATCATATAAGACGGAGGTGAACCAACATGAAGAGATTGGTTTTAGGATTGAACCTTGGGAGGTTGCCTACGTACCCAGCCTAAAAGGCAAGGATCAAAGTCCGTGTAGTTAAATTAAGAAATGAATTGGTGATCGAGTTGTATTTGAGGAAAAAACCACCAAAAAATGGTGTTGGGACATACACATGGTTAGCGGCCCAGAGAGGTTATTATGGTTAAAGTTTACTATAAGATCACGTGATTCATACTCAGTGTGAGAAAAAAGAGGTAACAACAACCCTAACGATTCACAGTTTAACGTCATGTAGGATTCATAAGGGATTATTTCACAATTTAAATGACATGTGTCACAGACATAGGGTGCTTGGCAGTTTAATGTCTTGCAACTTGGATGAATAGTTTAACGTCATATTGGATGAATGGGGTGACTATGCATTTTAATGTATTGCAGTGAGGACCATTGTTGTTGCACAGTTTAGTGTCATGTATCAGGGACAAAATACTTTTTAACGTCGTGTAGGACGTATTAAGGGACTTTTTCCAGTTTTATGTCATGTCGGATGAATATGTGAACAGTTTAATGTCATGTAGGACAATATAGTTTTACTTTATGTAGGACGTTGGGTGCTATATATTTTAGCATCATGTAGCTAGGACGTATGGCTATGTAGTTTAATGTCATGCAGTGAGGACAAGGGGGACACAGTTTAATGTCATGTTGGATGTATTATGTACTTTTTCACAGTTTAATGTCATGTTGGGAAAAAGGGGGACTGTGCAGTTTAATTTCATGCAGTAAGGACAAAAGAGACATAGTTTAACATCCTGTTGGATGTATTTTTCAATTTAACATCCTTTTGGACATAAGTATTTGTGTTACAAAAAATACTTTTTCAAGAATCTGCCATTGGTTGGAGTCGTGATGAGTTCTCCATCAATTGAGATTAAAGAATAAGCTCTGTTGGAGTAGACCTTATGTATTGCGTAAGGTCCTTCCCACTTTGGCTCAAGCTTGGGAGGTTCCTTTCCTGGTATCATTTGAGTTCTGAGAACCAATACCAATTCTCCATGAAGAATGAATGAAGACGAACCTTTTTGTTGAATGCCCGTGCTATTCGATTTTGACAAACTTCCAAATAGTGCAAGGTGAACAATATTTTTTCATATAAACATTCCAATTCATCCAATCGCTTTTGAGATTGTTCATCTGTAGATGACGGATCACAAATGGCTACACTGAAAAAGGGTAATTGAACCTCAATGAGAATTACTGCTTCTGTTCCATACACCAATGAATATGTAGTTGACCACGTTGCAGTGCAGGTGGTGGTCCGATAAGCCCAGAAATCATGAAAAAATTTATCAGGCCATGAATTTTTATCTTTATCCACCATCTTTTGTAGTATGTTTGAAAGAGTCCTGTTGGATGATTCTATTTTTCCATTGGCCGCAGCATGATACCAAGATGAATGGTTGTATTTGATGTTTTACTCTTGATACAACTTCCTTACCTCAGATGAACAGAAGTTGGTGCCATTGTCCGTAAATATGGTATGAGGGACACCAAATAAGGTAATGATGTTAGACTTGATGAAGTTAAAAATGCATTTAGAACTAACTTCTTTGAGAGGTATTGCCTCTACCCATTCGGAAAACAAGTCAGTAGAAGTAAGAATATACATAAACTGCTTGGATGTAGCCAAAGGATAAGGTCCTACTGCATCCATTCCCCATATGGTAAATGGCCATGAGTATTTACCTATATGAAGCAACTCTGTGGGTTGATGAATGAATTTGGAATTTACTTGTCATGAATGACACTTCTTAGTGAAATCAACACAATCTTATATCATTGAAGGCCAAAAATATCCAAGCCTTCAAATTTGATCAGATATTCTATGTCCAGACTGGTGGCCACCACAGAATCCTGCATGTACTTCTTTTATGAAAGCCATTGTCTCTTCTCCATCAATGCATCTGAAGAGAATTCCATCAAAACCGCTTTCTTAGAGAATTTTTTTCTGGGTGATCTGGGCTATCTTAAAGAGTACAATTGAGCACACATCGCCAGACATGTTATTTCCTGTCTCTATCAGGTGGAATTGTTCCATTTTATAGGTATTCCCTGATAGGTTTCATCCATCACATAGTATGACTATATGGTTCAGAAATGGGACTAATTTCATTGACTTTATCTATTTTGGTTTGAACATAAGGTGAAATTTTATGATTGTGGGAAATACTGAAGATTGTCTCGTCCTGATTTGGATCTTCCAGAGCTGTGGCTATATTAGCCAGTGCATCATCTTGGGCATTTTATGATCATGAGACAAAAAAAATGTTGGTTCCAAAGAAAATTATGCCATTAACTCTCTGACGTAATCATAAAAAGGGATTAACTCTTCTTTTCTGATGGCATAATCCCCACTGACATGTTTTATTATTAGGTCTAAATTACCTTTCACCTTTAAGTGATTCACTTGTGCCTGAAGCACCAATTCCAAGCCTGTGATGAGAGCTTGATATTTTGCTTTATTATTTGTAGTGTCTTCCCACAATAAGAAGGAATAGGGTAGCACTTACTTTTCCAGGGAAATAAGCACAATTCCTAACCCAACATTGTTGAATATAGGATCTTTCATTCTCTTCCCTGTTGGACTTTTGGAAGCACCATCAAAGTACATTTCCCATTTTTGAAGATTATCTTAAATAGAGATGGCTTCCTCGTCAGGAAGTTCAGTATCTAAAATGTATATTCTACTGAAGGGTGTTCAGAAAGGAAATTATCCAGATCTTGGCCCTTTATTACCTTTTGAGACACATACTAGATATCAAAATTCTACAAAATAACTACCCACCTTTCCAGACGTCCTGTAAGCATTGGACGACTAAGGATAAATTTGAGCGGGATATTGCGAGATACCAAGTGGACATCATGATGTTGCAGATAGTGTCTCAATTTTTGAACTGTAAATATTAATTCTAGGCAGCACTTTTCAATACTTGAATATTGGGTTTCTTCTTCAAGCATAGTCCGACTGAGATAGTAAAGTTTTTTTTCATTCCCAGCATCATTCTTTTGGGCAAGGAAGGCACCCAATGACTGCTCTAAAGATGTCATATAGAGATATTTCTTAAGGATATCAAATTACTCTTGGAAATCCTCGGTCTAATGGTAGGTGACTCCCTTCTTCATCAATTTGGTGAAGGGTAAACTTTTGCCTTCTAGATTAGAGATGAAACGTCGAATATAGGCCACGTTTCCTTGAAGTCCTCTCAATTCTTTCAAATTTTGAGGAGGTGACATACCAAGGATTGATTTTTTCTTTATAGGATCGACTTCTATACCATGATGGTGTACAACAAAGTTGATAAATTTTCCTGAGGTTACCCCAAAAGCACATTTCAAGGGGTTCATCTTCAAATTGTGTTGTTGAAGTTTGCGGAATATGACTTCCAAATCAGCCAAGTTATTAGAATTTTGTTTGTATTTAACCAACAAATATTCTACATAACATTCAACAAATTTCCCTAAAAAGGGTTTGATGATATGGTGCATGGAATTTTGATATGTTGTGCCTGCATTCTTTAGGCCAAAGGGAATTACCCGATAGTAAAACACACCCTGAGGGGCTATAAAAGCTGTAGATTCTTCATCTTATAGATAAATTCAAATTTAATTACACCCAGAATATCTATCGATGAAGTAAAGTGCTTCATAGCCAGCTGTTGCATCGATCAGGATTACTGTGATTGGAACCGAAAAATCATATTTAGGACAATACTGATTAAGATCTCTGAAATCAATGCAAAATCTAATTTGTCCATTATTATTTTTCATAGGGAAAATATTGTCCATCCATTTGGGATATTGAACTTCTCTGACGAAGTTATCTTTGATAATCTTATCTACTTCAGCTTCAATTTTGGAAGCATAAGTTGGGTGTGTTCTTCTCGCTGCTTGCTTGAATCCTCAATGTTCTTCTGGAAAACCCAAATGATGAGAAGCAACATTTGTATCAAGCCCTGGTATTTTTATATAATTCCAAGCAATTATATCTCTATTTTTATTTCAAAAGGAAGTATAAATTTCTTTCTCTTCAAGATTCATGGCTGCACTAATTAAAGTGGGGTGTGGATCTTCCTTTGTACCCAGATTTATTTCTCTGAGTTCATCCACAGTGGTAGAGATACCCTCCTCAAATGCTAGTGGAGCATCCCTGAGATCTTCCTCTTCTTCTCCAACATGTGTTATCTCTTCTGTTTCTACTTCCATAGTAGATGATGAAGCAGAATTTCCATAATCAGGAGAGATAATAAAATTTGAACATATTGAGGAAGAAGCTTCCATTTCTGACCCTATTGATGATGAAGGGTCTTCCTTGGGTAATAAAGAGGAGGTGATGGATTGAGAATAGACATCATTGTTCACCTCTGACATTACTATAATTATTTTGGCCTAGTTAGAGAAGTATATAATTTCCGAATTTCAGCGGATGAAATGAAGACATGTCCATTTGATATTTCATAATTTCTTGGTGAATCACCAATTTCTCCCATGCAATCTTACTTGATTTCCGTAATTGACATTATGGAAGTTTCCATAAGAGTATTTGGATTTGGTTCTATCCTATCAATTTGACTGATAGGGAACACATAATCTATACTCACATGTATGAATGGATTTACTAGAATCTTTTCTAAACCATATGGATCATTAACTTTGGTAACCACCCTTATTGTGGATTCCTCCTTTCCCTCTATGTGATAGAATTCCACCTAAATGTATTGAGACTCACATGTTTTGAATGGGGATTTATAACCATACAATGTACCAATATTACCATTGAAACAATATTTGAGACATAGATGGTATGATGAAAGGATAGCCACATGTTGATGTAGCCAAGGTCTTCCAAGAAAAATATTGATGGTTGTGTCATGACAAACAACCATGAAATCTAAATTGGATATAAGATATCCAAACTGAGTTCTGAGTGTGAACTCGCCCAGAGGTTCTTGTTCATTTCTATCATATCCTTGAAAAATTAAAGTAGAAGAAGATAAATCAGATTTGGTGATGCCCAATCGATGAAGTGTATGAATGGGGATGAGGTTGAATCCTGAACCATTATCAATGAAAGATCTTCGGATGTCTACATCATTGACTTTGATAGATAAATACAAAGTTCTAATATGTCCATGCATAACATCATCTTCATCTTTATCTGTAAAAGATATAACTGCATGGAATTCTACAGGATCATTCTCTACATGGTAGACTTCAGCCGCAGCAATTCCAATTTCAAATTTCTGGGGACTTGACAAAGCCTCAATGAGTGCCTCCCGAAGATCCTTCGAAAGATTCAAGGCATCCAGAATTTATAACTTTGCCTATAATTGGGCCAAATGTTTCAAGATATCATACTTTTGGTCCAAAGTTCTTTGTTTCCCAACAATAACATGTGGTTTTACAGGTGCCTTAGATGTTGATGCTTCTTGTATCGGGGTTGGAGTTGGAAATACTCCTGGATTTGGAAGATTAGACCGGCTAGGTCTATTTACTTACTGAGAGGAAGAATGTGTAACCTCCAATCGATCCTCCAAAATAACTGTACCAGGACTGAATCTTCCATACGTGGAAGAACTTTCTTGTTCTTTTTGATCCTGTTGAAGGGATATACCACGAGTTTCTACTGCATACACAGTTCTAGCAGGGGTAGAATTAGAATAGTGGTTTCTAGGATATCCACATGTTCATCTGTATCCCAAACCTCTAGAACATCCTCTAATTCCTCTGTTTGATACAGGGAACTCAGGCTCATCAAAATTGAAATTATATATGTCATAAGGATATGTTAAGTGAATCATGTTAACAGAACTAAAGATCAACTCTTCATCTGATGAAGATTCTTCCTGATTATCCAATTTAGGTTGTGTCGTTTGGTGGGGTGGTGCCTATGGATTTGAAGTATATGGCATAAAATCTACCAGAGTCAAAGACAACTTGGGCTTTGACACGATCTCATCTTCTTCTGACTGGTCCTCTTCCCTTGAATTATGCTATTTCTTTGAGGATTTATCTTTTACTAAAGGAGATTTTGTTGTGGCATTCATAGCAGAAGACACAATTGGTTTCTTCAATTGCGTTTGTAAAATGGAATGAGTCTCGTTGATGATTTTTATGACCATCCAATCATTATATTTCTACCCATGTTAATTTTGACTTCTTTCCACTCGCCTTCTTCCTCTTGATTTGTAGCAGTAACACATGCTACCTGAGCTGAAGAACCTTTCAGTTTTACCTATCCCGAGTCTACCATATTTTGTAAGAGGTCTTTAAACACAAAAAACTCATGAATGGGATGCGCCAGAATTTTATGAAATGGAAAATATATGTGACAGTATTCATCTCCTTTCTTGTTTGGTCTTTTGGGCCTTGTTAACTGAACCAAATTATTTTCTATAGCCAAAATGATGTAACCAGGAACTTGATCATTTCAAAAAGAATAAAATTTCCTATTTAACTCCTAAAATTGTTTCAATCTTTGATCTCTTTGATCATCTTGCCAAAATATCCTCTATTTTTTATGCTTAGAAAGTGGATCCCTTATATAAGAGGAAGGTTTTGAAGTAGAAGCAGGTATAGGTGCTTGTTTAAGAGTAACTGTAGCAGTCTCTACTTTACCCATTATTCTTCCTGGAGATGATGGAATTACATGAGTTTTATCCTTAGTCATTGTAAGAGAGTCTTGGATCTACTGAACGATCGAAGTAAGGTCTCGAAACCCTCCTGTGTATTTTACAGGGATCAATGGTGTGTGTCACTCATCACGCAAATTTTCCACACAGATTGGAAACAATTATTCTTGAGGGAGTACTAAGCTTAGGGAATATGATAATACCTTCCAGTGAGAAATGAAATCTGAAACCCTTTCATTCTCCCTTTTCTTACAATTTGTATGATAAAAAACTATTGTCTTTGGAAAATTTGAGCTGAATTGAAGAAGGAATCATTGACGGATATTCATCCACCCGGTAATTGACCGGGATTGCAAAATTGTATACCAGATGAAAGTAGGCCCTTATAATGACTGTAAAAAACACCTAAGATTAACTGCTTCTTATTTCTGAGGGGTTACCATCATAGGATCACAACGAGAAACAAAATGTGTTCAGTGTTGCTCTGGGTCTCCTGAACCATTAATGATTGGTAATGTGGAACTTGAAAACTTTTATGGGGGAGGAATTGTATTAACCCATTCAGGGTAAGCTCTATTTTCTGGTTGAATTTATGCAAGATTTCCCTCCATAGCTTCCAAATGAGCTGTTAATGACTCAATGGTAGTTATTAACTTTTGAGAAACATCCAGTTGATCTTGGACCTGAGCAGGTGCAATAACTAAAGCTTGGACAGGTGTGTTGGCCAGTACTGCAACTGATGGTAGCACCAATAATTGTTGTTGTGCATGACCCATAGGATTAGACCTGGGAGGGTATACTAGTAAAGGAGGATACTCTTGATCCATCTCAGTAGCTGTAACAAAATCCCTTGGCTGACTGGATCCATCACGCTTAGGTGGACGACTACCCTGAAGTAGTTCTGCATTCAACCTCCTTAATTCCTTAATTTCTTCCTCTTGTTGTTTGAATATTTGCACTAGTAAGAGTGATTGGCCTTCTCCAGAGGAAGGGTGGAATTTAACCTAACTTTTTTCTTTCCCCTTTTGTACGTCTTTCAGAGAGGGGGAGGTTGGTTATTTGAAGGAATACCTAACTTATGGGTAAGCCTTTGATTTCATGTACACACACCCTTTTCATTTGATTATTTGTGCACAACCTCTTGAGCGGGAACTTATTCATCTGACCCATCTAAGTGAGCCTCATGTTCAGGAGGATCAGCAACAATGTAATCAATGAAATTTATTGATGCATAACGCATTGCATCTGTTCTATTGGAATTTTTGTGATACTGTCTTCTTCCATGTCCTTGATGAGACATTGCCTTTTGTTGAGTTGATCCCTCAGGAACATCTTCACAAACCGTAATTTGGAGGGAATTTATTGATAATTCATCTCTTTGTTCCTATTGGGGATTCTACCCTAATAGATAGAAGACTGAATTCCACTTAGGAAAAGATTGAGTATTTGAAAAAGTCCTTAGTCTGGTGGATTGGGGTTGTTCCTTCTCAAGTCCTTGAATCCTATTTGTTGATATCGAGGGTTGGGCTAAAAGAGTCCCTAGTTTCGAAAGTTGAGGTGGCTCTTGAGCTTCTACATCTGAGACTTTCTTAAAATCTCTCCTGATTTTGCGGACTTTAGTCTGAAAATTGGCTGGATTCATCAACCTACATCCACTCAAATAACCTAGCTCAAATGATAGTTGGATGATTTCTGACACTTCTGTCACCTGATGATGTGAACGCTCTAAATGAGAAGCCTATTTAATATTCTCATTTTCCTGATGAAAGAGGAATTCGAAAACTTTTTCTCTGTATGCCTAACTTTGAGATGAACTAGTAGAGGCATGCTCCTGAGCAAGCCTTTTATTACACACAAAACTAGTTGGTTGTGGCCAGCCATGGGCAATAACATTGCATGAGGCCACTTTTGCTGAGAATTGATGACTGGAGAGCACAGTAAAATGCAGTGCTCCATGAACACCCCATCCCTTGATATGAATACCAGATAGGGCATTGGAAATTAACTAGCGCAATATTTTTAGTGCACCAAGGCATGAACGCTAAAGGGATCTCTACTACTTTTCAACCTTTGGATATCGGGAAATTGATAGATATGCCAAATAAATTTGGTGTTTCAACCCTTCTATTATATTGAAATTATTTTCATATACATAATAAGATAATATTTGTCTTTTTCAGTTGAAAAATAGTTTTCCACACGTTGAGACGAATATTGTGAATACAAGCTTCCGTCAAAATTTATGGAATGTCAAACTGGGAGTCAGCCAAAGGCCAAAACATGAATGTTACTTCACCTTTCGCCAGTTGTTTTCTCATATTCAGAATTTCCACTTTATCATTCTATGAAGATTCTTCTAAATGATTAGACTAGAGCTTTTTCTTCCTTGTTGATTCATTAGATTTATCAATATTGGTAGAGAATTCGTTAATCAAATTAGAAGATTCATTATTCAGGGGTGGTTCGTAGAATGACCTACACCCCAGGCTATCTTCTAGTTGAGAAAGTATTTCACCTGCCATCAATAAAGAATCAGACATGACTGGATTCACATTTTCAAGTGCCTCAAGATAAGAGGGATTTCTCGTTACTGCATTTTCCATTGAAGAATTTTCTAGGCAATGCGAATTACTACTGTGGAGAGGACTTTCATAGCTACATTCATCATCATGGGGAGGACCACCATGGTGGGATACAGTAAAAGATGGAACCTTTTGCTCCTTGATTTTCTGGCCACACAGAGGGTTATCGTGGCTCTCATCTGAAGATGATACTTTGAGATCGACCGAACTGTCATGAAACAAGCCATCGTGAGGAAGTGTCCGATGAAGACCTTCATAATTAATGGTCCCACAATTGGGAAATGAGAGAGTGGAATCTTGAGTTCCAATAGATAATTGTATGAGGCCTTCAAGAACTCTAGCATCGATCAAAGACTTATTTCATATTGGCTCTTGATTTATTGACTGTGTTGAACGGGTCTTTTTCTTAGACGCCTTCTTACTCACTTTTGAAAACACTTATTGACAAAAGTGGTTAATATGGGTCGATGTATGTTCCTGATCAGGAGAAATAGTCAGGTTCGGATGATTATATACATTCAAATCGGCTATATGTGCCAGACTTGATTGTCCGTATGACATGGGGGAGTATTCCCCACAACCCTCTTGGACTAGAACAGAGGTGTGTATCTATTTTGGAGTGATATGTTGATGTGTCACTCCACTAGTAGGGATAGATTTATTTTCTTACCCTGCGATGCTGTTGAAGTTGTTATAATATTCTGGAAGGCATCCAGAATATGAGCTGGGATTTTCTTCTGCTCTTTCACCATCGTCAGAATGTGCTTGGTGACTTTAGCTTCTGGAATGGTAATATACATCCACTCCGTGAATTGATTAGGTGTGTGTTCCTACTCATGTCCTCCTTTTCCTGCTAGTGAATTCTGACAGTACTCATGTGTGGGGGTATAGAGTTGATCCTGCTCCAATTTTGTCATCGGGGCTTTTCGACTGACTTTTCCGAGTGCTACCAAATGAGACTGTTGGCAGGATTGATTAACATTGGAAGGTGTATGTTCCTGCAGTGTATCCTTCTTCAAGTATGGTTGATGAATTTCCTTCAATACTGGCAGAAGAGACTCTTGACAGAATTGTGGATTGTAAATAGGTGTATGTCCCTGCTTATCAGTTTTCACCATATTAGATTGGCGTGCTTATTTGGGTACAGTCAGACGACCCTACTGACTGGTTAGTTAGCTATAAATAGGTGTATATTCCTTCCAATAATACCCTGTCGGAATTTCCTAGTGGGATTGGTGAGTTGTTTCCAGCCGATTCTACCGGATAGCAGAATTAGAATGGATGGGTGTATGTACCCGCTCGTTGCTTTCCATCAAGTTGGCTTGATGGACTTCTCTGGTGGGGGTAGAAGTAAGAACCTGCTCCCTGTTGACCAGATTTCGCCTTTGGTGGTTCATCTTGCATTCTCGGGTTTGAAGAACCTAATCCGAACCCCTAAAGGTGATACCCTCGTCATGTTGAGGGTGCACTGCCACATGAGTCTGGTGGCGATTGATGATGGGAGCCCTCGGGAAGGACTCCTATCGCCTTGAATTAAGGCCTTGAGAGACCTTCCCATTCACCTCCTCATAATATGGGAGAGACTGGTGATTACATTCTGGGGATAACGACCCAAAATGGTTGGATATGGTGGTTGGCACCACCTGTTTCTTGATCACTGGTCATCGCTGTTCGGACAACTAGGATGAGTTATTGACTTGGAGGGCTTATCAAGCAGCCTCCAGAGTCAGAATAGTACTATGTTGATGGTACTCCTTAACCAGTGCATTTGAGACCCAGCGTTGCAGACGCTGGGTAGGTGATGTCATCCTCAGAGCAGAAGAGGATCTAGCATGAGTAACAGTCGGGGCATTCACAAGTGTGAACTTTAGAGAAGCCATTTCCATAATGCATAGAGATCTTGAAAACCAGTGCCTGTTTGATATAACAGACATAATCATGATAATTTTGTCCACTACATATTTTGGATGATCAATTATGTTATTGATTGCTTTGTTAGCCCTCACATTATGTTAAATAGGGGCCTAACAAATAAGTAAAACATCATTTAACATGGTTAACCTCTTCACGTCGGGTTCACTATTTTTATTTCTTCTTGGAAATGGGGATGTCCTTGTTCGTTTAAGGTTCATACTTTTCTAATCGGTTTCTAACGGGTTAATTTGTAGAACCGGAAACATCCAATGATTCTATATCTTTTTGGACCTACTTTCCAAAGGTAGGTGCTCATTATTTGTGGATTTATGAGGCTTGTGAATTTGCATTGGTCGAGAGGATAGGAGGTCGGAATCATCAGACCTTTTTGTGGGAAATTATTGTCTACTTCAGGACTCTCTTTATAGATTTAAGTTATGTTCGTGAATCCTTATTAAATTACCAAGTATTAAAATGAGTTTTCCTTTAGATTCGGCAATCAATGATTGATATGTATGGCACATAAAGAATATTTTATATGTATTTAAGGTTCTTCATCGATAGAGAATCATCAATCTGCATTGGAGATTCTTAGTCAATGGTATCCTTTAATACATTATATAGAAATCTTCTAGTCATTATAATGACCATGCTGGTTTTAAAGCCACTCAGCAGGCCACATGAAGTTTATTATCATTCAGAAGTACATGGATTACTTTAGAGTTGGGATCATACCCGCAGATGGGCTACCTACGTATCCTTTTTTAGAAAAGGAATCAGAACCAACATAGTTCAGGAATTAAGATATAGTTTAATGTCATATGGGACAGATGAGAATTAATGGATGATAGGCTTGAACCTTAGAAACGATTCCTAAATACTCTACTTTTAAGGTAGAGATCAAAGTCCACATAGTTCGGTTAAGAATTGTGGGGCTTATGTTTGATTAACGACCCAAAGAAATGTGTTGTGGTTACTTTTACACTCTAATCTCACGTGATTCATGCTCGGTGTGAGAAACAAGAGGTATTAGTAGACCTAACAATTTGTTCCACAAAATATGCAGTCACAAAAAATGATGTGGGGCTTATGTACGTATGACTTCCCAAAGAGATGAAGATTGGGACTTACATTAGGGGAGAATCCTGGGAACAAGGTCCATAATAATATATGTGCTTTATGGAGACTTGGATACTTAACTTAGGAATTAATCCGGAGAAGGATGCCCAAATTAGAGCAGACTTATGATTGGGTTTTATTCCTGAGAAAAAAGTACAAATCCAAAGAAATTAATACTGGTTAAGAGAAATTATGACTGGGGATTACTCTTGAAAAGGAGGCCCAGGTTAGGGTATTTGAGAATTTCGAGCGTACTCCTAAGGAGGATGACCATATTTGGGAACATAGACTAGGACTTATTCTTGAAAAGGAGGCCCAGGTTAGGGGACTTGTGATCTAGGGATTACTCCTAAAAAGGAGGCCAAAGTAAAAAAGAATTTAAGACTTGGGGCTTACTCCTAAGGAGGACACCCATATTAATGATCTTCTCATCTTAGAGGATGAGGTCGAATGGAGCAAATCTCTAACCTTAAGGACATAAAGAAATGTAAATCACTAGGTTTCAAGAGATGTTCCCCAGGATTCCTTTCAGATAAGGAATCCAACAAAGGGACCATGTCATAAATGACTTTGAAGAGGGTTTTGAAGGATAAATATTGAAGAGGAGAGGTGTATTTGAAGAAGAAAATGTTGAATAGACAGGAATGGCACCCAAAAAGAGGCAGGCGTGCAAGTCTTGGTTGGGCACGCAAGTCCTGGCCGCGCAAGTATACTTGGGAGGCACATGTATACTTGCACGACGGTCAACCCATAGGGTAATACTTGGGTGAGGCTTGGCTCAAGCCCTTAGTATTATCCCAATAGGCTTCCAAAAGGGTGGCATGCAAGTTCTGTTGAAGGGATTAGGCGGCACGCAAGTATGGCCATTTTCCCTTAAGGGCTGGACACTTAGGCGCGCAAGTGTTGATGAATTCCAACACTTAGGCCTTATTCCTCTTCTTTAGATCTTTCATTATAGGTAATAAATTACCTTTGAAGTGTTCATAAGACTTCAAGTAAAGACTAGGGCGCTGAGAGCTTAAATCTAACTTTTGGATTTTTTTTCATCCGTGAAATGGGGGGCCCACCAGGGGTATTTATAGGCTACTGAAGGCCTTGGGAAAAAATTAAACTGGGCGTGCAAGTCTCCTGCATGACCAATATATGGCGTGTAGGTATACGTGCACGACCATGATGAAACTTGTGTCGCCCATCTTTAAACAAATCATTGTTCATTCCTTTCTCAATTTTTGATATTTCTTCAAAGGATAAATCTTTTTTTGCTAAGGTATTCCCCTTTTTCAGTCATTAGACTCGGTGACGAAAAGGAGCGTCAACAACATGTTTTAGAAAGCATGACATACTGATATAAAAAGACATTGAACATATAGAATCATAACATATAAACCTGGGATCATATAAACATGGATTCATAGTAATGTGTAAAAAACATAAAACATTACTTTAGCACAATTCAAGGCTTATTGCACATAGAGGAGCACAATTAAAGGTTAACCACCAAGACTATTGCACATGGTTGCACAAATCAAGGCTAACTGCCAAGACCATTACACATAATGTCTCATGAGACTAAACATTACCCAATACCTTAGAAATCTATCTGGGAACACCAATCATAACATGTTTATGAATATTATATCCACATATATAATCATACATAATCAATCATACATAAAAATAAGGTTTACCCGTGTATAGAATTTGGTATCATATTTCTGACATAAAACAAAAAAAAATTGTGTATCATACAAGTGTCCATAAAATAAAAGAATTAAAACATATATGGAAATTAATAAAATAAATAGGCTTATATCATGGTAAGTTATTTCAAATATAAGAGACAACTTTTAAGAAGATTATTTAATAAAGTTTAGCATTAAAACATTTTATTGTAGTTTAAAGGGAAAATATTAAAGAGAATTTAAAAAAGAAAAGGGAATAATCTTTTATATAAATCAAAAATTGAACCAGGAAGATTTTCATAATAAAAATACTTATTTTATAAGAATAATGTTGTCTTAAACTATATTGTATATTAAACTTGAAAGTGGGAAATAATCCAGGAGGTTCCCTTAAACAGGTTTGATTATCAGGATGTATTTAGGAGGGAACCACTTAAAAACATGTATATCCCTAAAAAGGAATGATTAATGGACCTTGATACATTATTTAGGAGCATGTACACAGAATATAAAATATATAAATAAAAATAATATATAACTTCATTTGGGTAAAAATAAATATAGAGCAACCTGAAGGAATATTGGAGGTTTGGGTAAAATCCCATACCTTAAGTAAGATGGTGTCTTTCACTTGATCTTAATCTACTGCATAACCAAATTACATAAATTAATTAACATTTCCATAATCTATTATTCATGTAAATTATTTAATATAACCTTGTTAAGTTCATTCATGGCCTTTTTTTATGGGTTAAGAAGATCGATTTCATTGTTTGGGAGCATTTATTTCCTTGGTTTTCATGATTGGTTTACATAAATACAAGTAAGGATAAATATTTAAGATGATAATTTCTTCTTAGAATTGATATTGTATGATATTAGTGAACATATAGAATATTACATGGTTATAAAAATTAATCTGGTTATTTAGAGTGAGGTTGAATCATTATAAAAAACATTAATGATAACTATTAATCTTAATTAGAAGTTTGTTATCACATAGAACACATTTTTCTTTATAAATTTTAATCATTCGTAAAAAATATTCCATAACTATAAATTATACATAATAAATATATTATTTTCTGGTTAAACCATAATAATAGTTTCATTACTATAATTGAATACGGTAATAGAAAATTGAAAAATCTTCATCCTTGAAAGTGGTAAATTAACACATCTCAGATAGTGATTATATTTCTAGAAAAAAGAGGGGAAAGAAGAGATGATGATGAATTGTTAAATTATCATAAAAATTCCATTATATGTAAGTTATTGGAGTTATCATAACATTTTGATGAAAGGAATTGTGTAAAGAAAAGGAAATAAAGGAACGTGAAATAAAATAAATAAAATGTAAACAGGAAATTTCCTCTGGAATATATCTTCCTTGAGAGCCTCATTAGGGAAGATGATTTGGTCTCTTGAAGAGAAAAAGGGATGATGGCAATTTTGGAGTGATTAGGGAGAGATTTGATTATAATTTTTGCTATCAAAAAGGCTTGATAGGAGTTAATAGAAGAGGTAAAGAAGGGTGGTATTTATAGTGGATGAGAGGAGGGGTTTCTCATTATTTTAATCATTAGTTTAATAATTTTTCTTAAAACTATGAATAGTCTTCATTCTTGTGAAAAGAATAGTAAATAGAGAATTTGAGATCTAACAAATGGCCATTTACATCATACATGACTCAGGAATTATGCATAAATTTAGGTTTTAGCATTTGTCATAAATTATTGTATTTTATTCTTCATCAAAAATTCAATTATTTTATAAAATTCTCAAAAATTGAACACAACATTTTTTGATATGTATAATTAAAAAATTAACACTATTTTATGAAAATAATTTTCTAAATATGTGAAATGTAATTTTTACTTAAAATCATAAATTAATTTAAAAATAGAAATTTTAAAATTAAAAATGTGTTTCTTATACTTTGAAAAATTAATTAATTTCCATGGTAATTTTCTCCCACTACCATGTTGGTATGGATAGTGGTTGCATCATCCCCTTATACATTTTCTCACTTGTTGACATGCCAGGTAATTTGATGTATATTCAGCAATCTCCTTCTTCATATTGTCCCACCAAAAGTTGTCTTAGAGATCTTGATACATCCTTGTGCTCCCTAGGTGAATAGAGAAGATCGATCTATGCGCATTATTCAAAATCTCCTTATTTATCTCTAGATCAAATGGTATATATAATCATGACCCAAATCTTACAACTCCTCCCTTATAAATATTGAACTCGTAGAATTTCCCATTTCTAATAGCTTCCACACTTTTCAAAATTTCCACATCATTTCTTTTGGAATCTTATATTTTCTTCAAGAGGGATGGTTGGGAAACCATTTGTAAAAGGATTGATAATGTTCCTACCTTAATTATTCTCATGTCCAGCCTCTAAAAATCTAAGAATATTGGATCCTCTTCAATTATCAACAATAACAAAGACACAGGATCCTTTCCAATTAGATCATCTGCCACCTTATTTTCGTTACCAGGATTGTAGTGGATTGAGTAGTCAAAATCCTTAATGAGTTCTAAACATATTATCTAGAAAATATAGAGCCTTTATGGTGTGAATATATATTTGATACTCTTGTGATAATTATATATCTGGCACTTATACCCTGGAGATAATGCCGCTAGACTTTCAACTCAATGATAACTACTGCCAACCCTAGATCATGCGTGGGATAGTTTAGCTTGTGTAATTTCAACTACATTGAGGTGTATTCTATCACTTTATAATTTTTAATTAGTGCACATCCTAATACTTTCTTTTAAGAATCACTATACACAATAAAGATTTCTCCACTTATTGGAAGTGTAAGTATTGGCGTAGTGATAAGAATATTTTTGTGCTCCTTAATGCTTCCCTCATATTATTGAGTCCAGAAAAACTTCACTCCCTTTTGTTTAAACTTTTTCATGGGGTTTTAAAATCATGAGAAGTTCTTCAAAAATCATTGATAATACCCAGATAGACCTAGAAAGTTTTGGATCTTCGTTATAGATTTTTTCCTAGGAAACTCTTCAATTTCTTGGGTCTTATAAGGGTCCACATATATTACTTTGGTAGTGATAACATGCCCCAATAATGATACTTCCTCCAACCAGAATTCACATTTAATGTACTTTCCATAAAGTTTGCCACTTCTCAGAGTCATCAGTACAATATTAAAATTCTCCTCTTGTTCCTCCTTCCTCTTAGATTATATCATAACATCATTGATAAAGAATACCACAAATTTAATGAGGTAATCTGTAAAGACATTATTCATTAAATACACAAATATTTTTGGAGAATTAGTGACTTTGAAGGGCATCAATATGAACTAATAGTGTCCATAGCTTGTTCAAAAGGTACTTTTGGGAATATTTTCGTTACTCACCATTAATTAGTGATATCCTAATCGAAGGTCCACCTTAGAGAAAAAACCAGCCTCACGAAGCTGATCGAACAAGTCATCTATTTCAGGCATTGGATTCTTGTTATATATAATGATTTTATAGAGATTGAGACAATCAATGTAGAGGATCATTGAAACATGATTCTTCTTGAAAAAGAGGACTGGAGCTCCCTAAGGAGAATGATTGGGGCATATAAAACCCTTGACTATATTCTCTAGTAACTACTTCTTCATCTCTTCCCAGAATAATTTCAACTGAGAACTAGACCTCTCAATTAGGAGGAAGAATAAGAAATTTGTTAGGAAATAAATCAGTGTAGTCCCTTATAATGGCAATGTCTTCGAGCATTATTCTATCCTTTATCTCAATCATTTGAGCTAGATATGTTTCCTCATAAGGAAGCAATGTCCACACTTGATACAATGATTCTAAAAAAGATTCATCTTCCTCCTTAAAAATGTAAATAATTGGAGGATAATTCAAGATGTAAAGAGTGATCTCCCTTTCCAAATATTTGATGTTGGATTTGTTAAAGGTAGCCAATCTATGCCTGAAATAACATTGAAATCTACTGAAGGAAGTGTGGTGAGATTTGATCAGAGGTTCAACCCACAAAAATTAACTGGGGAGTAGTTATATACTTTGGATCTAATAATTTCCACATTTTATGTTCTCATAGATAACATAATCTCTAAATTTTGAGGTGGTGTTTAAATATTTCTACTGAACATGCAAGATATGAAAGAATGTGTTGAACTAGAATAAAATAGTATGTTCGTTGTTGTTGAATGAATAACTGGCATACCTTTCACCACATCATTTTCTAGCTCCACCTCTATAGTTGTGATAGCATAAACCTCCATTATTATCTTAGGTGTTGTTATTTATTACCTCAGAAAACCCTTGCCATAGGGAAATTGTTTTCTTAATTCCCACGATTATTATAGTCGTAACACTTCACTATAGGATGAGTGTTGATCTAAGCCTTCATTTTTTATTACTTGTTAGTGGGATTATTCATATCTATTTGTTAGCTTTAATCTAGATGTCACATTCTTCTACATTTGAATCAATTTCTGGTTCTCTTTAGATAGTTCCCTGGATGCTTCTTTAAAAAATTTTGACATGTTGAGTACTCGATCTTCTTTCTATCATGAATTGTTTTTCCAAACCACCCATATTAGATTCCATTTTACACTTTTTTTCATGGGGCTCATGAAACCATCGAGGGTCTCTGATCTCAATTTCACCCTTAAGGGAACAATAGAAAATCTCTTTATAACTATCAAAGTCATGAATCAAAAACACTTTTCATAGACTCAACATTAGTCTGCTAAATATGTGATCCACCTTGCTTTTGTTGTTCATGAAAAATTCAGAGGCGTATCTTGAAATCCTTGTGAAGTTTTCTTCATACACCCTAATGAACTCATCTTCCTTTTTCTTGAGGTTGAGAAAACTCTCTTTCTATCTTGAGGCATAGGGTTCGGGGAAAATATATATTTAAAAAATTTAATGAATTCCTCTAAATCTATGGAACCAATTTCCTCTTGGGACTTCGTATTCTTGATTAGTGTCCACCATTGATCAGCATCCCCGTAAAATGGATAGATCTCTATTTTGAATTTCAATTCTTCTAATCACTAGAGGATAGAAATTTATTTTCAAAGGAGTTAATCCACTATTTTGTGAGGAGGGGATCAAAAGATCCATTCAATAATGGAGGCCCTTTCCGTATGAATTGTTTAATGGAAACTTGCTATTTCCTTAGAGGAGGAGTGGGTTCCACATGATTCAAGTTATTATTCATAACTTGAGCCTACTAAGAAATTACTATCATAACGTTTTGAGTACCAGTTCCCATCATATCAGACATATTATTAGGGAAATCATCACATTGACTATCACATTTATTATTGTCATGTGTTCTTCTATTTTTCTCCATTAACTAAGAAAAATAATGTACAATAATGGAGAATGAATAATTTTCTAATAATCATGAACAATGAAACATTAAATATAAAAGGATAAACTCTTAATAGAAAATTATATCCTAACTTGTGGTTCCCTAGGTTTCAACCTAGGTTATCCTTGACTTTTTTCTTAACTTATATTCATATTGGATATTTTTTTATTCCCTTAGTATTGGTTCATAATGATCTTATGAATATAACAAAGCATATCCCCCAAGTATGACAAACTAGGAGTGCAGTAAGGCCCATTTTCATGCACCAGTTCCCAATTGATTCTAGATGAAATCGGTGTTTTTGGGTTTTAAACCTAAATACATTTGTGTGAGAGCCACATTGACTTGTTCGTATCCAGACAATGATGTATTTTCTTGATACACCACTTACTCTATACTAACCAAAATTTAGGGATGTTTTATTATAATTAGTATTATCCCTATAGTTCTTGTAAAGTTCTCTATTCTGAATCTCCAAAAATAATTAGACTGTCATATGATACAAACTATAGAAACACTATTCTTTTAAACATATCATTACATGATTTTAATCATAATAAAACATAATATTACAATCTAAGGATCGTAAACTCTAGTGTCTTGGAAGACTAGAAACATAAAACTTGAAACATGAGACTAAATAAACCATTTGTTTATTTAATCTTCATAAAGAGATCCTAACTTCCATTATTCTCATACATCTTCATAGGATAACATGGGGATTACAAGAATAAAGTAGTGATCTAAATATCCTAGTAAGGCAATAACATAAGAGTAAATATTTAGCATGTGAGTTAGAATGAATGGCATAGTGATATAAAAATGCATGGAACATATGAAATCATAACATATAAACATGAGATTATATAAAAAATGTATTCATAGTAATGTAGAAGAAACATAAAAAATGACTTTAGCATGATTCAAGACTCGTTGCCCACAGAGGACCACAAGTCAAGGTTAACCACAAAGACCGTTTCAGATGGTAGCACGAGTCATTGCTAATTTCCATGACTGTTTCGCATAATGTCACCTGAGACTCAAATTTACCCAATGCATTGGATTGTTATATGGTAATATACATAATATCATGTACATGAATATGTTTTCCACATATATAAACATACATAAACATGAGACTTATCCTTGGAAAGAATTGGGTATCATATTCATGTCATAAAGCATAAAAAATGGGCATATCATAAAAGTGTCCATGAAAGAAATGAATTAAAAAATACATGGATATTTATAATGTAAAATAGTAATATATGATGGTAATTGATGTAAAATATAAGCGACAACCTGTAAAAATTGTATTTAATAAATTGTATCATTAAAATATTTTAGTGTAGTTTTAAGGAAAAATATTAAAGATCATTTAAAATAGAAAATGGAATATTCTTACATATAAAATCAGAAGTGAACTAGGAAGTATTTCATAATAAAGATAAATATTTTATAAAATTAATGTTGGGTTAAAAAATATGGTATAGTTCCTTTGAAATTGGGAAATAATCTGGGAAGTTCCCTTAAATGGGTTTGCTTATCGGGAAGTGTCGAGGAGGGAACCACTTAAAAACATGTATATACACAAAAAAATAGTGATAAAGGGACCATGATAAATTATTTTGTATCATGTTCAAATAATTTAGAATATTTAAAAAAATAACAGATAACTTCATTTGGTTAAAAAGAAAGATAGAGCAACCTGAAGAAATAATCGAGGTTCGGGTATAATACCTTTCCTTATGTATAATGGTGTCCTTCACTTGATCTTAATGTATTGGATAACCAAATTGAATTAATTAATTAATATTCCTAGAAACTATTATTCATTAAATTTATTTAATATAACCTTATTAAGTTCATTAATAACTTTTTTGATGGGTTAAGAGGTTCAATTTTATTGTTTGGGGGCATTTGTTTACTTGGTTTTGCTGATTGGTTTACTTATATACATGTAAGGATAAACATGTAAGATAAGAATGGATTCCTAGAATATAATTTTTACATTATTAGTGAACATAAAAAATATTACATGATTATAAAATTCATTTGGCTATCTCGAGTATGTATGAATAATTATATGAAACATTAATGGTAACTGTTTTGGTGAATTGGCGGTTCTTGATCAGATCAAACACATTTTCCATTATAAATTAATATTGTCTATAAAAAATATTATACAACCTTACATTAGACATAATAAATATATTATATTCTTTTTAAACCATCAAAATTAATTCATGACTAGAATTGAAGATGGTAATAGAAATTTGAAAACTCGTCATTCTTGAATGAGATAAATTACCTCATCTAGGAAGTTGTTTTCATTTCAAGAACAAAAGGAAGGGAAAGGAGATATGATCATGAATTATTCCATTATCATAAAAAAATTTCATGAAATTTATCGTACTGGATTTATCATAAAATTTGGATGAAAGGAGGTTAGGAAATAAAATGAATGAAAGGAACTTTAAAGAAAATAAAAGAAATAAAAAGAGAAAATTGTCTCTTAAATATATCTTCCTTAAAATCCTCTTTAGGGAAGATGATTCAGTATTTTTAAGATACCAATGGCTTATGGACGTGGGATATGTCTTAGGGAGATATTTGAGTACAATTTTTACTAGGAACAATTCATGCGAGGAGTGAATAGAATAGGTAAAGAGGGGTGGTATTTATAGTAGAGGAGAGGAGGGGTTTCCCATTATTTTAATCATTAGTTTAAAACAATTTCTCAATACTATGAATATTCTTTATTATTGTGACCAAAAATATAAATATAGCATGAAATTTTGAACCAATTTCAATTTACATCATCCATCACTGAAGAAGAATGTATAAATTTTGGATTTGTCATTTATCGTAAATTATCATATTTTACTATTCAAAAAAAATTCAAGTATTTTAGAAAAATAAAAAAAAAATCCCGAACCATTTTTTGATGTGTAGAATTAATAAATAAACTCCATTTTATGAAAATAATATTCTAAATACGAAAAATTTAATTTTTAACTAAAATGATAATTTACTTGAAAAATATAAATTTTAAAATTAAAACTAGTTTTCTAACACTTTGAAAAATTAATAAATGTCTCATAAAATTATATTATGATCATAATAAAACAAAATAATAATTCATGAATTCATTTTATGTAAATAAATTTTCTTTTAAATTATTTAATTTATCATAAAATTATAGGTAAATATAGAGGACTTACAAAAAATATCAATACTTAATTAATACTTTATAAAATATTTACTTATACTGTGATATAATCAAATCATATTGACACTTATCAGATGGATAAATTTTATTCATACTTTCATTAGTGTGGTTACTATTCAATTGGCTGGTTTACTATTCATAAGGTTCAAATTACTATTCCAAAGGAAACATTACTATTTTTTCAATATATATTCCTTACCTTATGGAGATAACATTTATTTTACTCATTATTCATTTATAATGTTTTTGTGGTGTTATATATCTAATATTATATGATTATACAATAAGAAATAATTATAAGAAGGGACTTTCATTGATAAAACATTGGTTTGTTACAATTTTATGTCACCATCTTTCATGATTGATTATTAAGATGGATTTAATATTTATATATTATATTTATTAAATAATTATATTTATTAAATAATTAAACTTGTGTAAATATAAGATAATATCAACCTTGTTACCTTCTTTTCCCTTGTGAACTGATAATATCACTATAATGACCCAAACATTACATACATTGTTAATACTTTAGAATTGAGGTATATTTGTTACAACATATAACAAAACCATGACATGACTATATAGGTATAGTGTCTTTAGAAATTGGGAAACATAAACAATTGGTTCATAAAGCATCTATGTTGTCTCCCATTTATTTGATCATATCTAGACTCATTTTTCCATATCATATTTAATACCCTTATTCCTAACTTGGGGAGAAGAAACTTACAAAAGGGTGAGCTCAAATGCTCAGTAACGACAAACAAATGAAATTTCAATAAAATCGTATTCTTAATATCATAACATTTGAAAATATTATCCTGTATAAGAGGTCATAATATCATGTCATGGGATAAATCATAGAACTACAATGTAATCCCAAAAATTGGAACATAAAACATGAAACTTTGTGGAATGCACACAGAAGCATATAAAATCATTTCATATTAGTCAAGGCTCATTACCAAGACCATCATGGTGGACAAAGTCCATTACTGAACCGAGTTCACTCCTCATTCCATCCCTATAATACTGAACCAGATTTACTTTCTATTCCAGCAATGTCTATCTCATGAGATACAAAACTTTACCCAATGTATTGGAGAGAGATATAGGTCCCACCCATCTCGTAATGAAACCATTCTTATGTGTGCCACAAAATCATAAATCAATCATCATAGCATAACTCATGTAGTAGAATAGGATTCTTAAACATCATGCCATCATAAAATAATCCATTTAAGATAAAAGCACTTCATATAAATAAATCCATCATAACATAATCAAATCAATGTAATAATAGGGATTGAAACATAACCATATATCATCTTTGATGGAAAATAATATTGATAAAACATTTGAACTTAGTTCTTGAGGAAAATATACATTCTTCTTCAAAAACATTTGATGTTCTCAACATGTCATGCAATATAAGAAGTTAATTGAAAATTAAATTCAAAACTTGTAAATTAAGCTTCATATAAATAATTTTCTATGAAATCATGAAAATTCGTTCATGCTATATAAGTTAAAAAAACATTCTTCTCGTACTTTGGCTGGAAAAGACAAAAAGTATCTCATACTGAAAACGATAAAAGATTCCTTTCATATTTTTTACTAAAAATTCACCAATAGTTTAAATTGTATTTAAACAATTTTTGGATCATAATATTACATATTGAGTAAACATGGATGTGAATGATAAATATGCCCCAGTAAATACTGAAATATAAACAATCTCGGATAAACATGAGACTTCGATATTTTCCCTTACCTTAGATCTGATATACTTTGTACTTATATCAAACTTATGTAAAATGATTTAAATAATGTCATTGACTTATTCCAGAATCATATTCATTGTTATCATATCATATATGGTCATATTCTTATTTGTTTATTAGTAACATTTCATTTTTACTCGTTATTCGGGTGTTAATTGCTTTATATTCTTATGCATGTTTTGTCGAATAAATTCTTATTATTATTTTTAGGTTATATCTACATCATTTAAAAGATGGTATTAGTATATTATATATCATATTTATTCATTCAATTAATTTATATAATCATTCTTCAATGAAGATCATGTAGAACAAATCGCATCACATCTTGGATACGGTAGACCGTACGAACGCACAAGTGATGTTGTCGTTATTAGGATTGTGGAATTGTATTAAAGTGTGTGGTGTATAATATTTCAGAATCAATATCACTTTAAATAATCATATATAGTTATTTCTTCCATCATTATACCAATCGAAGCATGTTGGTGATGAAAAACAGATTACAAGATGGCGTGGAGACGGTTGGTCGTACCTACGCATGTGTAGTGATTTCATTTTTTATAGGATGGATAGAAGATGGAATATGTTTTTCTTCATATTCATAATAACATATCAGTATACAATTGATACTGGAGTTATTACTTAAGAATTAAACAACTCATATATAGGAAGTAGAAGAAGAATTAAGTTTGAATGAATCGATAAAGGATGTTACCTCTTCTTCAACGTGCCTCTTCAAAACCTCTTCTTGGGGAACTAAAGTTGGTCTTTTAAGAAACCCAAGACCTCTAGTATGTTTCTAGAAAAGTTGAGATGGGAAATTGGAAGGGTTTAGCCGAGTTTGAAAGCTCAGATAGAGTGAAAAGAAGAGGGAGGAGGTGCCCTTTTATAAGAGAGTAGAGAAGCACTTTTGGAAACCTCCAAAATATTAATTTATAATAAACTGAAATATGACTTAAAAACATCCAAATGACTCATATTAGAATGTGAGATAATATAAGGTTTAAATATAATCAAAAAATCAAATTTATACATGTTTTGAATTAATTTTAAACCTTATCATTTTTATTTATCCTTATTTAATATATTTAATTTTATTTGTGGTAATAATATTCTAAATTTTAAGTAATTATAAATAATTACTTATGTGTTGTGAATTATACATAATTGGATACTTTATGACATTATAGACCATATAAATTTCAATTTTTAATTTTTAAATATTTTTGTGATTTTAATGAAATTTAATAATATGTTATTTTTATAAAATATCAATAGTGTCAATTTTGACACTATTCATTTATTTGAATTTAAATAAAATCCACACAGAAGATTTGTTCAAAAAAATATATATAACAGAATTATAACAAGTAATATTTATCTGTAAAATCCATGTGGAATAATTATTAGTTCATATAATATTTATTTTAATATTTTTAAAACCCTTTATTTGATATTTTTCTTAATAAAATAATTACAACAACATTTTTGTATAATTATTTAATATACTTATTTGTTGCATAAAAATAAAAAAAATACTATGATGAATATAAATATAATATAATTCATAAGAATACTTTTTTTCAAATTTATCTTCTAAAACACCCAACGTTTAAAATGATATATTTAATAAATTATGAAGGTGACAACTTTGACATCATTTAAAATAAAATAATATAAATGTCATAATCTGTTTTATAAGGAACCAAATGGTCCACAAGTAGACTCTTGGATGCCTACGGTTTATATATACTTGAAAAATCTTGTTTGGTCAAGTTTTTGGCCCTTTTGATGGGTATTTTTATTTTAATAAAAATTATATTATTGATTTTTCACTAAATAAATAATTCCTGCATCATTAATGTATAAGATATTAAAGTAATTATATATATCTCAAATATTACAAATCAATTACCATGATGAAGAAAAACATTTTATATTTCAAATGAGTATTTATAATTGAATTTATATTCTATATTACCTTATATTAAAAATAATTTAATTAATAAAGTTTGAGTGAGACATATTTCACTTTCCTTTAAATAAAATAAATTAAAGGTCTCAATCTCATCCAAGTGGGTTCCAATAGATTACATTTCGATGCAAGTATGTTTTAGAGAGAAATATAATCATCAAATTATATTAATAAAAGTGTCAGGGTAATTTTCTAATATTATTTTTACCCTTAATTACCTGATTTACCTTTAACTATGGTAAATCAAAATTACATTAGTTAATATTTATAATGCCTAAAAATAAAAATTATACTATTAACATAATTTGGACCTACTGATTCCAAATATGGACTCCATTTTTTCAAATTCAAAACATATAAGTGACAGTATTTAATTTAAAATTAATCCTGCTGTTGAGAAAATGAGTTTTAAAAGTTAAAACATTGCAAAAGATTGAAATGTTTTTACCTATGAATTCAAAGTAAAATTAATGATAATGACATACATTATATTAAATGGTAAAAATATATTCTATTTATACTTTAAACCCATTCAATATTATAATTTAACCATATAAATTATCTCGATGAAAAAGTTGTTTTTTATTAAAATTTAGCGTATTTTTACTATTAAACTAATTATGAAGTTTATCATAAAAATATACGAATTTTAACCAATGTAAATTTTTACATTCTAATTCCAAAGAAAAGGTTTAAATTTTAATATTAAAATTATTAATGTTTCTAAAAGTTTTTTCCCTTAAAATGTGGAAAAACATTCTTTTAATATCTATTTGGTGAATATCAAAAATACCATTTTAATAACACGTGTATCTTATTAATTTCATTCAATCTAATAACTAATATAATATATAATTGATTTTCATTTCTCATAAATTGTTTTTTTTTTAAAAAGTTAGTTATATTTATTCACGCTAAGATAACGGCTAGGTTATAATGGTAACTTTATATTAAGGGCATCTCACAGTTTGTTTAAACTCATGATTGCATGCAAAACAAACTACTGAAGAATAAAAATTATTTAAATATTTCATAAAACACATGGGAATTACATTATATCCCCATTAAACTGAATTTCACCCTCATAATTCATCACTTGTAATTAAACAGATGAGGATACATCTCCCTCATCATATCCTCAAGTTCCCATGTAGCTTATTCTAATTGGTGGTTCCTCCATAAAACTTTAACCAGTCAAGTGGTCTTGTTTTGTATAACTTTTTCGCTACGATCCAGAATGTCTATAGGTTGTTCTTCATAATAAAGATCTTGCTCCAACAGTATGACTTCTGAGCTTAGTACATGTGAAGGATCATGAATTTACTTTCTCAGGAGGGATACATGGAACACATCATGATCTTGATAGAGATTCAATGGAAGCACCAATCGGTAAGCTACCTTCCCAACACGATCCAGAATTTCAAAAGAATCAATATATCTAGTGCTCAACTTTCCCTTCTTTACAAATATCAATACTCTCTTCCAGGGAGGTATTCATAAGAATACCTTATCTCCTACTTCAAACTCTAGGTCTTTACTTTGTTTGTTAGCATAAATGTTTTGTTGACTCTGGTCTTCTCTTATATATTGTTGAATAGATCTGACCTTTTTATCCATTCCATCAAGAAGATCAGGTCCTAATGGATTTATTTCCCCAAATTCATCCCAGAAAGATGGATTTCTGCACTTCTCTCTATATAGGGCTTCATGTGGAGCCATCTGAATACTGGAGTGAAAGCTATTTTTGTAAGAAAATTATACAAATGGTAGGTGTTGATCACAAAAAATTTCTAAATCCATAGAGAAAGCTCTCAACATGTCTTCTAGAGTTTTAATTGTCCTTTCAGACTGATCATCTGTCTAAGGATGATAATCAGTGCTGAAACTCAACTCTATATCTAGAGCATGCTGAAGACCTTGCCCGAACATTAAGGTAATCCTTAGATCCCGATCAGATATAATTGAAATTGGTACTCCATGCAATATTACGACTTCTTTTACAAATATCCGGGAAAGCTGATCAAGAGAGAAATCCTATCTAATAGCAATGAAGTGTTCCAACTTCTTAAGACGGTCAGCTATAACCCAGAAAGAATTATTACTTTTGGATATTTGGGGATGTCCGGTGACAATGTCCATAATTATGTTTTCCCATTTCCATTCTGGTATGGGTAATGGTTAGAACATACCCTTTGACTTATATCTTTCAGCCTTAACTTTCTGACAAACCATGCATCAAGAGACATATTCAGCAACATCTCTTTTCATGCCATCCCACCAGAAGTACTCATTCAGGTCCCTATACATCTTCATTATTCTTGGGTGAATAGAGAATGAAGAACTATGAGCCTCTTCCAATATTTCCTTCTTTAATTCTGGTATTGGAGGAACACAAACCCGATTCTTGAACCTTATTATTTCATCACAATCAATGTTGAATTCAGGAACATTTCTCACATTCTTTTGTAACTCTACATCTTCTTTCTATGACTCCTTAATAATCACATGTATATATGGTGGAACATTCATAAAACTCATGTACAATTGGAATATTCTTAATCGTGAGTTTCTCGCCAATCATTTCAGATAAATAACCTTCAATTATTGGAATCATAACCCATAAGATGGCATAAATTTCCACAGGAAGGTTATATTCAACCTTTCATCGATAGGTGATCATAGATTGATCTGGAATCTAAAATGTGACTTCCCTTCTTTGGAAATTGATATGAGCTCCATATAAGGAAATCCAATCCATGCCAAGAATCACATCAAATTCCACTATAGGAAGGATCACAAGATTTTCAGGAAGTACTTTCCCACCAACGTGAATTTGAGAAGAATTACAAACTTTTGATGCAACTGTTGATCCATTAGGAGTTGTCACAGCTAACTCAACATCTAATTGTTGAGGTAGTACGATAATACCATTAGAAAATTCTTCATAAATAAAAGAGTGGGTGGATTCAGAATCAAATAATTCATTTGCTACTTTAAGGTGGATGGTAAGTGTACCTTTCACCACTTCGTTATCATACTCCATATCGCTGATAGAAATTGGATGTGACATTCATTTTTCTTTAGACTTCTGAGTTTTTTGACGTCAATCATCATCAACAACCCTTGGATTAGGGAATTGATTGTCATAATTCCCCATTTCCTTTCACTTGTAACATTGAAGTGTAGGAGGTCCATTCTATATAACCTTTTCTCTGTTCGCAACATTAGACAACTTTTTCCCATCACTGTGGAATTCAATTGCCCAATGACCTTATTTTCCACATTTAAAAACATTTAATTTTCCCTTTAAGAAAATAACCTCCATGTTTCTTCCACACATTGAGAATAAGGAAAAAATCATCTTCTTTTCCGTGTGGTCTTTATATTTTCCTTTGAATTCCATTTTCCTCTTCTTATCAAACTCATTTAACTGATTGGCAAATCTAACCTCTATCTCAACCTTAAGAGAACATAGAACAATTTCCCGATAGCTATTAAAGTCCCTTATCGCAAACACCCTTAGAAGACTTTGTTTTAAGACACTAAAGAATTGATCGATCCCACTCTCAGGTTGGATAATAATTCCAGAAGCATACCTTGCAAGTATTGTAAAATTTTCTTTGTAGGTACCAACAGATTCATCATCCATTAGATTTAGGACTAGAAAATACTTCTCCATCTTTATTTGTAAAATAAAAGGGAATTAATTATTGTAAAATAAGTTCTTGATCTCATCTCATTCCATGGACTCAATTTCATCTCTCTGCATCATATTCTTGATAAGATTCCACCATTGATCAGCTACACCTTCAAAATGATATACTTCTAAGATGACATTATCATGTTCAAAACATTTTAGAACTGAAAATATTTTTTCAGTGGTATTGATCCTTTATTCATTCACTAATGGATCAGAAGACCCGCTTAATAAAGGTGGATGCTACATCGCGAAGGATTCAACAGAATGTTGCTCCTTCCTTTGCTCATTTGGAAGTCCTGCATGATTTTATTTTGAAGAAATTTGGCATGAACTGGTCTCCCCAAGTCCTGCATGATTCATAGACTGAGAAATTTGTGTGAGCATGGCCACAATATTTTTCATTCCAACTCCCATAATGTATGGTTGATTAGGGGGGACAATCATTGCATTTCTTGTCACATTCAGCATTAACACGGTTCCTTCGGGTTCCATCCATTGACTAAAACCAAGAATCATAGTGGGAGAAACACTAATTACAATAGGAAAACCACATAATCAGGAATAAAATTTCTCACTTTACGTCTTATCATAGGTTATTCATGTCCATTTCTAAAAAAACTAGAATTGTGTCCTATGCTTAGACATATCCTTATGGTTCTTACTAAGGCGTTTGCATCCTAGTTTCCAGAGGTTAAAAATACCTTTCCTCTGATACCAACTATAACAACCCATACATTACATAAAGCATCTATGTTGTCTCCCATTTATTTGATCATATTTAGACTCCTTTTAGCATATCATATTTAATACCCTTCTTCCTGGCCAGGGGAAAAGAAACATACAAAAGGGTGATCTCAAATGCTCAGTAAGGTAAAACAAATAAAATTTCAATCATAACATATTCTTAAGATCATAACGTTTGAAAATCTTGTCCTGCATAAGAGATCATAATGTCATGTCATGGGATAAATCATAGAACTGAAATGTAATACCAAAAATCAGAAAATAAGACATGAATATTTTTGTCATGCACACATATGCATATAAAATCATTTCGTATTAGTCAAGGTTCATTTCCAAGACCATTGTAGGGATATATAGGTCCCACACATCTCATAATGAAGCCATTTTTTTGTGAGCCACAAAATCATAAATCTTGCATCATAGCATAATCTGTGTAATAATATGGGATTCTTAAACATCATTCCATCGTAACATAATCCATATAAGAAAAAAGGACTTCATAAAAATAATTACATCATAACATTATCAAATAAATGTAAAATAGGGACAGAAACATAACCCTATATCATCTTAGATGGAAAATAATTTTGATAAAACACTTGAACTTAGTTCTTGAAGAAAATATCCTTTATTCTTCAAAAGCATTTTCCGTTTCCAACATTTCATTCAATAAAAGAATTTAATTGAAAATAAACTTGAAAATTTTTAAATTAAGATGCATGGAAATAATGTTCTATGAAATCATAAAAATCCGTTCATGTCGTCTAAGTTAAAAAAACATTATTCACGTACTTTAGCCGGAAAAGTCAAAAAGTATCTCGTACTAAAAACAATAAAAATATTCCTTTCATATATTTTACTCAAAATTCACCAATAGGTTAAATTGGATTTAAACAATTATAGGAGGATAATATTACACATTGAGGAAACATGAATGTGGATGATAAATATGCCTCAGTAAATACTGAAGTGTAAACAATCTCAGATAAAAATGAGATTTCGAGATTTTCCCTTACCTTAGGTCAGATATGCTTTGTACGTATCTGAACCTCCTGTATAATTATTTAAATAATGTCATTGAATTATTCCAGAATCATAGTCATTGTTATGATATCATATATGGTCATATTCTTATATGTTTATTAGTAACATTTCGTTGTTACTCGTTATTTGGGTGTTAACTGCTTTATGATCTTATGCATGTTTTGTCGAATAAATTCTTATTACTCTTTTTAGGTTATAAATATATCATATAAAGAATGGTATTAGTATAATATATATAATATTTATTCATTAAATTAATTTATATAATCATTCTTCAATGAATATCATGTAGAACGAATCGAATCACATCATGGAGACGGTAGGTCGTACATACGCACGAGCGATGATATCATTCTCATGATTGTGGAATTTTAATGGAGTGTATGGTGTATAATATTTCAGAATAAATATCACTTTAAAATAATCATATATAGTTATTTATTCCATATTTATACCCATCCAAGGAGGTTGGTGCTGAAAAACAGATTACATGACTGCGTGGAGACGCTAGGTCGTACGTACGCACGCGTGGTGATTTCATTTTCTATAGAATGGATAGAAGAAGGAATACGTTTTTTATATATTAATAATAACATATCAGTATAAAAGTGATATTGGAGTTATTTCTTAAAATTGAAACAACTCATATAGAGGAAGTAGAAGAAGAAATAAGTTTGAAAGAATCGGTAAAGGATGTTACCTCTTCTTCGACGTGCCTCTTCTAAACCTCCTCTTAGGGAACTAAAGTTGGTCTTTTAGAAAGACCAGGATCTCTAGTACATTACTAAGTAAGTTGATAAGGTAAATTGGTAGAGTTTGGCCGAGTTTGAAAGCTCAAAATGGAGTGAAAAGAAGAGAGAGGAGGTGCCCTTTTATAAGAGAGTAGAGAGGCACTTGTGGTAACCTCCAAAATATTAATTTATAATAAACTCAAATCCGACATAAAAACTTCTAAAGTGACTCAAATTATAAGATGAGATAATATAGTGTTTTAATATCATCTATAAATCAAATTGATACATGTTTTGATTTTATTTTAAACCTTATCATTTTGATTTATCATTATTTAATCTATTTAATTTAATTTGTGGTAAAAATATTCTAAATTTTAAATGGTTATAAATACTTACTTATGTGTAGTTAATTGTCCATAATTGGAGACTTTATGACATTTTCTACAGTAAAAATTTTAATATTTAATTTTTAAATATTTTTGTGATTTTTAAACAATTTAATAATATGTTATTTCTATAAAATATCAATAGTGTCAATTTTGACACTATTCATTTATTTGAATTTAAATAAAATACACACGGAATATTTGTTCGAACCAAAATATTTAATAGATTCCTAACATGTCATATATATCTATAAAATTCATGGGGTACATTAATTAGTTCATATAATATTTATTTTAAATATTTAAAACCATTTATTTTATATTTTTCTTAATAAAATAATCACTGCAGCATTTTTGTATAATTATTTAATATATTTATTTGTTGAATAAATATAAAAAATAAAATACTATGATGAATATAAATATAATTTATTTCATAAGAATACTTTTATTCTAATTTATATTCTAAAACACCCAATGTTTAAAATGATATGTTTAATAAATTATGAAGGTGACAGCTTTGACATCATTTAAAATAAAATATTATAAATGTCCTAATCCATATTATAAAGCTCCAAATGGTCCAAAAGTAGACTCTTGGATGATTATGGATTATATACACTCAAAAAATAATGTTTGGTCAAGTTTTGCATCCTTTTGATGGGTATTATTATTTTAATAAAAACTACATTATTGATTTTTCACTAAATAAATAATTCCTTCATCATTAATGTATAAGATATTAAAGTAATTATATATTTGTTAAAAATTTCAAATAAATTATCATGATGAAGAAAAAAATTATCTTCCAAATGAGTTTTTATAATCGAATTTATATTCTGTATAACCTTATATTAAAAATAATTTAATTAATAAAGTTTGATTGAGACATATTTCACTTTCCTTTAAATAAAATATATTAAAGGTATTAATCTCATCCAAGTGGGATCCAATAGATTCAATTTCGACCTAAGTATGTTTTATAAGGAAATATAATCATCTAATTATATTAATACATGTTTTATGGTAATTTTATAATATTATTTCTACCCTTAATTACCTAATTAACCTTTAATTGTTGTAAATAAAATTTTCTGTAGTTACTATTCATAATGCCTAAAAATAAAAAAGTTGCCTATTAACATAATTTGGACCTAGTGACTCCTAATATGGAATCAATTTTTCCAAATTCAAAACAGAGAAGTGGCAGTACTTAATTTAAAATTAATCCCACTGTTGAGAAAATGAGTTTTAAAAGTTAAAACATTACAAAAGATTTTAATGTTTTTACGTATAAATTAAAAGTAAAGTTAATGATAATGAAATATGTTATATTAAATGGTAAAAATATATTATATTTATACTTTAAAACCATTAAATATTATAATTTAACCAAATAAATTATCTCGATGAAAAAATTTGTTTTTAATTAAAATTTAGTGTACTTTTACTATTCATCAAATTATGAAGTTTATCAGAAAAATATCAGAATATTAACCAAATTAAATTTTTATATTCTGATTCCAAAGAAATGTTTTACATTTTAATATAAAAATTATTAATATGTCTAAAATTGTTTTCCATTAAAAGGTGGAAAAACATTCTTTTAATATCTATTTGATGAATATCAAAAATACCATTATAAGAACACACGTATCTTATTAATTTCATTCAGTCAAATAACTAATATGACATATAATTGACTTAAATTTATCATAAATTTTTTTTAGAAGAAGTTTGTTATATTTATTTTCACTAAGATAACATCTAGGTTATAATGGTAACTTTATATTAAGGGCATCTCACAATTTGTTTAAACTCACGATTGCATGAAAAAAATGCTACTAAAGAATAAAAATTATTTAAATATTTCATAAAACACATGGTTGTTACATTCTATCCCCCTTAAATTGAATTTCCCCCTAGAAATCCATCACTTGGAAATAAATAGATGAGGATACCTATCCTTCATCATATCCTCAAGTTCCCATTTAGCTTTTTCTAATTGGTGGTTCCTCCATAAAACTTTAACCAATCGAGTGGTATTGTTTCGTAAAAAATTTTCGCTACGATCCAAAATCTCTATCGGTTGTTCTTCATAAGAAATATCTTGCACCAACGGTACGACTTCTGAGCTTATTACATATGAAGGATCAGGAATGTAATTTCTCAGGAGGGATACATGGAAAACATCATGAACTTTAGAGAGATTTAGTGGAAGCGCCAATCGGAAATCTACCTTCCCAACACGATCCAGAATTTCAAAAGGACTAATATACCTAGGGCTCAACTTTCCTTTCTTTCCAAATCTCATTTCTCTCTTCCAGGGATATATTCATAAGAACACCTTATCTCCCACTTCAAACTCTTGGCATTTTCTTCGGTTGTCAGCATAACTTTATTGTCAACTCTGAGCTGCTCTTTTATGTTATTGAATAGATTTGACCTTTTCATCCATTTCATCAACAAGATCAAGTCCTAATAGCTTTATTTCCCTAACTTCATCCCAGAAAGTTGGAGTTCTGTAATTCCTTTTGTAGAGGTATTAATGTGGAGCCATTTGAATACTGGAGTGAAATCTATTGTTGTATGAAAATTCCACCAATGGTAGTTGTTGATCCCAGCAACTTTTTAAATCCATAGAGCAAGCTCTCAACATGTCTTCTAGAGTTTGAATTGTCCTTTCAGACTGACCATCTGTCTAAGGAAGATAACCAGTACTGAAACTCAACTCTGTATCCAGTGCATGCTGAAGACCTCGCTAGAACATCAAGGTAAACCTCAAATCTCGATAATATATAATGTAATGTGGTATTCCATGAAATATTACCACTTCTTTTACATATATCCTGGAAATATGATCAAGAGATAAGTCCTCTCTAATAGAAATGAAGTATACCGACTTCGTAATACTGTCAACTATAAACCAGAAAGCATTATTTATTTTGGATATTTTGGGAAGTGAGGTGACAAATTCCATAGTGATGTTTTCCAATTTCCATTCTGGTGTGGGTAATGGTTAGAACATCCCCTTAGACTTCTGTCTTTAAGCCTTAACTTGCTAAAAAACAAGCATCAAAAGAAATATTCAGCAATATATCTTTTCATTCCATCCCACTAGAAGTACTCTTTCAGGTCCCTATACATCTTCATGCTTCCAGAGTGAACAGAGAATGAAGAACTATGACCCTCTTCCAATATTTCCTTCTTTAATTCTGGAATGGGAGGAACACAAACCCGATTCCTGAACCTTATTATTTTATCACAATCAATGTTGAATTCAGGAACATTTCCCACCAACTTTTGTAACTCTACATCTTCTTTTTATGCCTCTGTAATCTTCACATGTATATATGGTTGAACATTCAGTAGAGAAAGATAATATTTTTCCCCTTCCGTTATAATTTCAAGATCGATCCCTTTGAAATCCATAAATATTGGATCTTTCGTGATCCTCATCATGGATAAGATGGCATGGTCTTGTTGGCTTAATGCATCTTCCACCTTGTTTGCTTTCCCAGGGTGGTAATGTATGGAGAAGTCGTAATCTTTAATTAACTCCAACCATCTTCTTTGTCACATATTCAGCTCTTTTTGTGTGAAAATATACATTAAACTTTTAGGATCAGTATAACTATCACACCTTTCACCATAAAGATAATTGTTTCATATTTTTAGTGCAAAGATTACCATGACTAACCCCAAATCATGAGTTGGGTAATTTTGCTCATTTATTTTCAACTATCGTGAGGCATAAGCTATAACTATTTCATTTTTCATGAGAATACACCCCAATCCCTTCTTGGATGCATCACTATAGATCCCAAACCTTTCTCCACTACAAGTCAGTGTGAGCATAGGTGCATTGGATAACCCTATTTTGAACTCCTTGAAATTATCTTCACACTCCTCCGTCCAAATGAAGTTAACTCCTTTTCGAACCGACCTGGTGAGTGGATTAGATAATCATGAAATAGCTTTCACAAAACGATGATAATATCCAGCCAGACCAATAAAACTTCAGATCTAAGTTACTGTTGTTGGTCTCGACCATCTTTCGATAACCTCTAATTTTGATAGATCCATAGATATCCCCTCTCTTGAGATTATGTGACCCAAAAATGAAATTTTTTAATCCAAAATTCACACTTGGTAAATTTCGCATAAAGATTTTCCATTCTCAGGGTCTACAATATAATTCTTAAGTGATCTTCATGTTCTTCCTTTTTATTTGAATAGACAAGAATATCATCTATAAAGACTACAAAAAACTGATCAAGATAGTCTCTAAAGACTCTATTCATTAGATCCATGAAGATAATAGGGGAATTAGTAAGACCAAATGGAATCACTATAAATTCATAGTGTCCATACCTTATAGAGAAGGGCGTCTTTGGTATATCCTCCATTTTAACCCTTAATCGTTGATACCCTAAATGAAGATCAATATTGGAAAGTTATTGAGCTCCGCTTAGTTGGCCAAATAAGTCATCAATGCGTGAGAGAGGATATTTGTTCTTGATAGTGATCTTGTTAAGTTCTTGATAATCAATGCAGAGTCTCATTGATCCATATTTCTTCTTAACCAACAGAACAGTTTCTCCCCAAGGTGATACACTAGGGAGTAAGAATCCCTTATCAAGATTTTCTTGGAGTTTCTTCTTCAATTCCTTCAACTTAATTGGGGCAATTCTATAAGGTGTATTTGAAATGGTTATAGCACCCGGTATGAGTTCTATTGAAAACTCAACTACACAATTTGGTGGAAGATGTGAAAATTCCCCTGGAAAGACATCATAAAACTCACGTAAAATGGGAATATTCTTAATTGGGAGTTTCTCTCCTACCATTTGAGATAAAAAAACATTCATTTATAAGAATCATGACCCATAAGATGGAAGAAATTTCCACTGGAAGGTTATATTCATCCTTGAATCGATGGATGATCATTGATTGATCTGGAATATGAAATGTGACTTCCCTTATTTCGAAATTGATATAAGCTATATATAAGGAAAGCCAGTCCATGCCAAGAGTCACATAAAATTACACTATAGTAAGGATCACAAGATTTACAGGAAGAAATTTCCCACAAACATCAATTTGAGAGAAATTATAAACTTTTTATGAAATTGTTGTTCCATTAGGAGTTGTCACAGCTAACTCAACATTTAATTGTTGAGGTAGTACGACAATACCCTTAGAAAATTTTACAGAAATAAAAGAGTGTGTAAATCTAGAATCAAATAAAACATTTTCTTCTTTAGAGTGGATGGTATGTGTACCTGTCACCACTTTGTTATCGTACTCCATATACTTGATAGAAATAGAATGTGACTTTACTTTGACTTTGGCCTCAAGAGTTTGTTGATGTCGATCATCATAAACAACCCTTGGATTAGGGCATTGATTGGAATAATTCCCCATTTCAATTCACTTGTAACATTGAATTACAGGAGGTGTATTCTGTGTAGCCTTTTCATTGTTCGCATCATTAGACATATTTTTCCCATCACTATGGCATTCAATTTCCCGATGACCTTATTTTCCACATTTAAAACATTTACTTATCCCTTTAAGACAATTCCCTCCATGTTTCTTTCCACACTTTGAGAATAAGGTAAAACTCATCTTCTTTTCAGTGTGGTCTTTATATTTTCTTTTGAATTCCATTTTACTCTTCTTATCAAACCCATATGACCGATGGGTTACTCCAATATCCATCCCAACCTTGAGAGAACATCAAACAATTTTCTCATAGCTATTGAAGTACCTTATGGCTAATTCCCTTTGAAGACTTTGTTTTAAGACACTAAATAATCGATCGATATTACACTCAGGTTAGATAATAATTCTAGAAGCATACCTTGCAAGTCTTGTAAAATTTTCTGCATAGGTACCAAGATATTCATCATCATTTTTCTTTAGTTCAAGAAACTCCTCCATTTTTTCAAGGAATACGAGGGAAGTAATTATGGAAAAATATGTTCTTGAACTCATCCCATTCCATGGACTCAATTTTCTCTCTTTGCCTTATATTCTTGATAGCATTCCACCATTGATTCCCTTCACCTTCCAAATGATATAATGATAAGATGACTTTATCATGTTCAGAACATTTTAGAACTACAAATATCTTTTCAGTGGTACTAATCCATTGTTTAGCCACTAATGGATCAGAAGACATGCTGAATGAAGGTGGACACTACCTCATGAAGGATTCAACAGAATGTTTCTCCTTTCTTTTCTTGTTCGGAAGTCCTGCATGATTCATAGCATGAGAAGGTTGTGTGAGCTGGAAACGAAAATTTTCTTTCCAGTTCCCATAATGTTTGGTTACTTATGGGGACAATCATTGAATTTCCCGTTGCATTCCACATTAACATGGTTCCTTCTGGTTCAAGCCATTGACTAAAACCAAGAATCATTGTGGGATAAACACTAATTACAACATGAAAACCACATAATCAGAAATAAAATTTCAAATTTTATGTCTTATCATAGGTTATTCATGTTCCATTTCTAAAACACTAGAATTGTGTCCTATACTTAGACATGTCTTTAGGGTTCTTACTAAGGTGTTCACATCCTAGTTTTCAAAGGTTAACTGTACCTTTCCTCTAATACCAAAAATAACGACCCATACATTACATACATTGTTAATACTTTATAATTGAGGTATATTTATTACAACATATAACAAAACCATGATAGGACGGTATAGGTATAGTGAATTTAGAAACTGGGAAACATAAACAACTGGTTCATAAAGCATCTACATTGTCTCCCATTTATTTGATTATATCTATACTCCTTTTGGCATGTCATATTTAATACCCTTCTTCCTAACCTGGGAGAATAAACATACAAAATGGTGAGCTCAAATGCTCAGTAAGGGAAAACAAATGAAATGTTAATCATATCATATTCTTAAGATCATAACTTTTTGAAATCTTATCCTACATAAGAGGTCATAATATCATGTCATGAGATAAATCATAGAACTGTAATTTAATCACAAAAATCAGAACATAATACATGAAACCATGTGTCATGCAAACATAAGCATACAAAATCATTTCACAACAGTCAAGGCTCATTTCCAAGACCATTATGGAAGACAAAGTCCATTACTGAACCGAGTTCACTACTCATTCTAGCCCTGTAATACTGAAACGGATTTACTTTTCATTCCAACATTTTCTATCTCATGAGATAAAAATATTTTTCCAATGCATTGGAGGGATATATAGGTCCCACCCATCTCATAATGAATCCATTCTTATGAGTGCCAAGAAATCATAAATCATACATCATAGCATTACCCATGTAATAGACTGGGATTCTTAAACATCATGCCATCATAACATAATCCTTATAAGATAAAAGGAATTCATAAAAATAATTCCATCAAAACATAATTAATTCAATTTAATAATAGGGATAGAAACATAACCCCATATCATCTTAGATGGAAAAGAATTTTGTAAAACACTTAAACTTAGTTTTTGAAGAAAATAACCTTTCTTCTTCAAAAACATTTTCCGTTTTCAACATGTCATGAAATAAAAGAAGTTAATTGAAAATATACTTGAAAACTTGTAAAGGAAGCATCATGGAAATAATATTCTATGAAACCATGAAAATTTGTTCATGCCATGTAAGTTAATAAAACATTCTTCTCATACTTTGGCCGAAAAGTCAAAATGTATCTCGTACTGAAAACGAAAAAATATTACTTTAATATATTTTAATAAAAAATCACCAATAAGAAAAATTATATTTAAACAATTATAAGAGGATAATAATAAATATAGCGGAAACATGGATGTGGATGATAAATATTCCCCAGTAAATACTGTAGTATAAACAATATCGGATAAAAATGAGATTTCAGGATTTTCCCTTACCTTACATTCGATATGCTTTGTACGTATCTAAACATCATGTATAATAATTCAAATAATGTCATTGACTTATTCTAGAATCATAGTCATTGTTATGATATCATATATGGTCATATTCTTATTGATTCAATAAGGTTTTCCTTGTGAATTTTCTATTCCTTTATACTTGGGGAGATTGATGAGTCATTAAGGTTTCCTTATGACTTTACCATTCCTTTTGTTTTGAAAATCACAAACACCTTATCTCAAGGAAAATTTCATTTTACCCTGTGTTTTACTTCTGTAAGGAAAAATTTTCTTCACCAAGGAAATTTATCCTTACCATGATTTCATTATTCGTATCATAATTTTTCTAGTTGTAAAATTAAGTTTGAAACCAAAACCTCAAAATCCTATAAATACCTAGATATGAAGAATTATATTTTAGAATCCGAATTATCAGAATTTTGATTACGAATTCTGGTTACGAACTTTTCTGAGTTCTAACTCCGAATTCTGATTACGAATTTTGGTTACAAACTTTTCTGAGTTCTGACTCCGAAATCTAATTACGAATTCTGGTTAGTAACTCTTTTGAGTTCTGACTCCGAGTTTTCTGAATTTAGACTCTGAACTCTTATGTGTTCTGACTTTGAATTCTCATTAACTCTGACTTAGAAATTTGTGAGTTCAGGTTCCGATATCTTGTGAATCTAGATTATGTATTTCCTTGAAATTCAGACTCTGGAATTCTATAGAGTTCAGGTTCCAAATTTCATGAAAATAGAATCTGAATATCCTTCTGTCATATTTTTCTTACACTTGTTTTGTTATAAAATGATGTCGTGCATTCAATTACTAACTAACCATTGTTTGAGTAACACATGTACAGGTCCCTCTGAAATTCAAGGAAGAATATGACCGTTGGAGGAGGGAGCTGATCATTGAAGCCGTGCCTATAAATAGGATCTCATTTCAAAGAGCTCACACGATGTTGATCAATCTAGAGATTACATGTTGTTGAAGTGATTTTGAGAGAGAGAGGCTTTATTTCTTTATGCGTATTGATCTTCTTGTTCAGATTTTCTTTGTGTGACTTCGGTTGTTGTTGTGTAAAATCGAGGGCTTCCGGGGATAGGAAGACAGTGGTACCGACTACCTTGAATTTGAGGGCTTCCTTTTTGAGGAAGATAGAGGTGTCGACTACCTTGAAGTTGAGGTATTGCGAGGATATCAAGACAGACTCTGATATTTGTATTGAGGGCTTAACCTGGTGTGGGTAAGACATACTTTCTTGAAAGTATAAATCAAGGGACCTTTATCCAAGGTTGTTGTATACCCTTCTCTTTGGGTTAGAAGACTTACTAATGTTACTTGTTTTGTTACAAGTTTTATATTTCATTTGTTTTGTTGAGGATAGTATAACTATATTATACTTCCTTACATTTGTACTCTAATTTAGTTAGATTCTATACACTTTAAGGTAGAATATTTTTTGTTGTAAACTTTCATTAAGTTTTACTTTCCAGAACCATCTTTCAGGATTCACTTTCTTGAAATCATATTTCCAGATTCAAGAAAGTGTGTAGAACTAGAGGTTTTGTGAAGTAACTTGTTTAACGTTGTTAAACATAACCATCTTTAAAAGTTCCAAAGGAATTTTTAAAATTATACAATTCACCACCCTCTTGTTTTTTAGGTATCATTAGATACAACATAAAGTATCTCTATTATTTTGATCCTAAATTTTGTATTATAGAGTATATCATACTCACATACCATCTCAACAATTGGTATCAGAGGATTATTTCAATATGAATTAATTTCACGATTAGATTCAGAAGATAATTCATCTCATTTATTTTTTGGAATTAGTTTTTTCATATTCTTATAGTTCGGATTTTTTTTATCTTAGATATATTCTTGTTCTATTTTCCTTGATTAGGAATACTATCCGTGTCTACAAACTTTTTCTATTAAGAAGTTTTTGTGGAAAGAATTTTCTTTAAGATGGAAGGAATCAATTTTGGTTCTATTGACAATTAAATCCAACAAGACCACCTATATTTGATGGAAATGACTATTTTTATTTGAGAGATCGAATGAAGACATTCATTATCAATACTAGAGTTGATAATTTATTTATGCTTACTAGAGGATATAAAATTCCTGTCAAGGAAGTTAGTACCTTCACCAATCAAGAAAAGCATGAATATCAACTGAATTATAAGGTACGCAATACTTTTATTTTTTCTATGACTATAAATATATATAGACAATTTTCATCTTGTGAAGCAGCAAATTTTATATGGAAGAAACATGATGTTACTCACTTTAGTACTTCCAAATTCTTTGAAACTAGAAGATCCATGATTAGAGATGAATGCCATGACTTTATCTTTTTTTATGGAGAACCCATATGTAAGGTGCAACAAAGATTCAGGACTATTGTGAATAGTTTACAATTAATGGGTTAGAAAGGATTAGATGATGAATCTATTGTTGAAAAGATCATAGACATCATGCCCAATGAGTGGGAATCCATTAGGACTACTATTAATGAGAACAGAAAGGTTACTCAGATTTCTCTTGATGAAATATTTGGAACTCTTCTTCAGCATGAGACTAGAATGAAGAGAGATACTGATAATATAAAGAAGGATAATGTGAATGGAAGTGTTTCTTTTACTACCATCTTCAAATCATATGAAAGACAATACTCTTAAGAGGGCTACTAGTTCCAAATCAAAGAAGGTTTTTATTCGATCCAAATCTAGTGTAAGTGAATACTTAGAGAATGAGATAGAAAATCTTCCTCAAATAATGAATAAGATAGCTGGAAAGATAAACTTTCAATCCAGATATAAGAAAAAGGAAATAAAAGATAAGAAAGATTTAGAAGTTACATGATATGAATGCAAGAGATCTGGACATATAAGGCATGATTGTCCAATGCTTAAGAGAAAATAAAGAATGTAAAAGAATTCTAAGAGAAATTGAAAGAGCATTACAAGTCTAAATCTAATAAATTCTTGAAAGCTAACGACACCCGGACTGCTAGTGGTTGAGACTCTTCAGATGAATATTCAGATTATGAATCTTCTGGACAGAATAATCTTGGTCTAATAGCCAAACTACCTATTGACAATCATTTCATTATGGATAAGGTACACAATGATGAATCAATAACCAATATATCTTATAAAGCTGATGATAGTAAATATTATTACCCTTCTTATGAAGAGTCCTCTTCTGCTGAAGATAATAGTTTACCTTCCTATAAATAAATTTTTAGGTTTGCTGAACTCCTTGAGATTGAGAATTCAAAACTCATTAAAAAACTTGATAAGGAAAATTCTATGAATACTATTCTAACTATAGAAACATCATATCTTTCGAAAGATCTTGATAATAAAAATGTTGATTTTGAAAATATTTCAAAAAATCTTGAGGAAGTATATTCTGAGAAGAATAAACATTCTAAAGAACAAGAAAATGTAATTTCTAAGAAAAATGTTTTCGAGACTAACTCTAGTTCAAAATCAAATTTTTTTGAATACAAGAATGTGGTTATCAAAATTAAATCCGAAATCTTTTCCTTTAGGAAGTGTTTTTCAAAATTTACCTTAGGTAAGGAAAATTTTGATAAAATGTATTCCCAAATCTGACCTTAGAGGAGGAGTTCTAGTTTTGTTTATACTAGTTATAACTGATTTTTAGTAATAATTATTTTGTCCCTAAAAGTGATCCATTCTGTACTAAGTGTCAGTGTGGTGGTCTTTGGGAAAAAAATTGTTCCTTAAACAAAACTCAGTCTTTGGGATTTCATAAAGCCTATTTTTCTAATTACATGTGGGTGCCGAAAATTTTTCTCTCTGAGATTTCCAGATCTAAGAAAGTTTGGATTCCGAAAACCTAACTTTTTCTTATTTATAGGAAAATAGAGAGAGTACCAACAACAATACATGGTACATGTATAGTGGATGTTCTCGACATATGTCTAATAACAAAAACTATTTTTAAAAGATTATCAAGGAGAAAGGAGGAAAAATAACTTTTTGAGATAATGATAAGGGAGAAATTATTAGTATAGGTAACATTTTTCTTCTTGGAAAAACTTTGATTTCAAATATTTTATTCATTAAGGGTCTTAAGAACAACCTCATTAGCATAAGTCAATTATGTGATGAAGGTTACCATGTGAATTTTAGGAATGAAAACTGCTTAGTACACAATACCCAGGATGAGTTTATTATTTCTATCCATAGGAAAGAGAATGTTTACACAATAAACATAGAAGACCTTAGGAGCAAAGATCTACCTGGCCTTAGTGCAATAGAATATCATTCTTGGTTGTGGCATAGAAGGTTAGGACACTGTAACCTTAAGAACTTATGAAAATTTTCTATGAAAAGATTAGTTAAGGATCTATCATAGCATAGATTTGATTCTTCAAAAGTTTGTGATCCTTGTCAATATGGAAAGAAACATAAATATAGTTCAAAATCAGTTGGTGAAGTCTCAAATACTGATTAATTAAAGTTAGTTCATATGGATATTTTTGGTCCTACACAAAATGGAAGCATTGGAGGCAAGTATTATGTATTTATTTTAGTTGATGATTTCACTAGATTTAAGTGGGTATATTTTCTAGCAAAGAAGTATAAAGCTTTTTTATTATTTCAAAATTTTTATATCCCAAGTTAAAAATGAGAAAAACCTTCCTTAGATAACTATTCATAGTGATCATGGAGGATAATTTCAAAATTCTGATTTTGAAACTTTTTGTAGTAGAAAAGGCATTACTCATAACTTCTCAGCACCTAGAACACCACAACAAAATGGTGTTTTTGAAAGAAGAAATAGAATTCTTCAAGAGATAACAAGAGCCATGTTGAGTGAATATTCTAGAGCCAAACATTTTTGGGTTGAAGCTATAAGTACATCTTGTTATACTATAAATAGAGTTTTAATTAGACTTTTTCTTAATAAAACTTCTTATGAGTTATTGAATGGTAGAAAACATAGACTTTACTACTTTTAGATTGTTGGTTTCAAAGTATTCATCCTGAATACCAAAGATGATCTACACAAATTCTCACCAAAATCTGATGAAGTAATTTTCTTAGGCTACTCTACAACTTCTATGGCTTATAGAGTTTTCAATAAAAACACTTGTGTTCTCGAAGAGATAGTACATGTGAAATTTGATGAAACTGGTCCTTTTATTTTTAAACAACCCCAACCAACATCTTCAGTTGTTTTTTCAAAAACTGATTATCAACCTTTGTTAGAAAATCTTTATGATAAGGAAAATTCCCAGGAAAAGGTTTCTGAAGCATTTACCCCAGAATATTTCCTACCCTATGTTGATGAACAGGTTTTATAAAACCCAAATCAGTTGTTTCTAAAGAATCATCTTAGTGATAGTATCATTGGTGATGTGAATCAACCTGTAAGGACTATAAGTTCATTAAGAAATGAAGTATAACATCTAGCATTTATTTCCCAATTAGAACCAAAAATCACTGATGAAGCTTTAGGTGATGATGATTGGATTAAAGCCATGCAAGATGAGCTAAATGAATTCGAAAGGAATAAAGTCTAGACCTTGGTTGAAATACCTAAGGAAACTTATGTAATTGGAGTAAAATGGGTCTTCATAAATAAGTGTTATGAAAATGGAATCATAGTTTGGAATAAAGATAGATTTGTTTCTAGAGGCTATAATCAACAAGAGGGAATAGACTATGAAGAAACCTATGCTCCAGTAGCTATACTTGAATCTATTTGTATCCTACTTTCCTTTGTAGCATTATTCAATCTCAAACTTTTTAAAATGGATGTGAAATGTGATTTCTTTAATGGTTATGTTCAATAGGAAGTTTTTGTTGAATAACCTCTTGGTTTTGAAGATACAAAACATCCTGATCACATTTTCAAACTTACCAAAGCTTTGTATGGATTTAAGAAATCCCCTCGAGCCTGGTATGATAGACTTACAGAATTTTTTCTTAAAAATAATTATGTTAAGGGAAATGAAGATCCAAATATTTTTATAAAGAAATATAAGAAAAACATTATTGTTCAAATATATGTTGATGACATTATATTTGGTTCAACTCAGTAATCTTTAACTGATTCCTTTGCAGATCTAATGAAATCTGAGTTTGAAATGAGTATAATGGGTGAGTTAACATTTTTCCATGGTTTTCAAATCACTTAAAAACCAGAAGGAATATATATATCCCAACATAATTATATTAAATATCTTCTTAAAAATTATGGATATGAAAACACTAAGAGTGTAAGTACTCCTATTGGTAACTCAAACACTCTTGACCTTGATAGAGCTGGGAAACCAGTAGATCAAACATCTTTTAGAGGTATGATAGGAAGTTTACTTTTCTTGATAGCTAGTCATCCAGACATAATTTTTTCAGTATGATTATGTGCAAGATATCAATCCAATCCTAAGGAATCCCATTTAAAGGAAGTGAAAATAATTTTTCTCTACTTAAAGGGAACCATGGATTTAGGACTCTTTTATACTTCTGTGAATTATTTTGTTTTAAAAATACTTTCGTATGCTGACTTTGGTGGATGTAGAATGGATAGAAAAAGTACATCCAGAACATGTCATTTCTTTGGAGATTCATTAGTTTCTTGGTCTTGCATGAAGCAACACTCAGTAGCACATTCCACTACTAAAGATGAATATGTAGCAGCTGGAAGTTATTGTGATCAAGTGTTGTGGATGCAACACACACACATAGACTATGGTAATATTTTTACCAAAACACAAATTTTTTGTGATAATACAAGTGTCAATTCCCTTAGTAAAAACCTTGTACATCACTCCCGTGTAATGCACATAGATATTAGGCATCACTTTCTTAGGGATCACACAGAAAAAGGAGATATCATTCTTCAATTTATCGGAACACAAGATCAACTTGCTGATATTTTCACAAAATCTCTAACCTCCGATAGATTTGAATACATTAAATAGAATTTAGGAATGATAACTATATGGTCATCCTCCTTGTTATCTTTCGGTTGAAATCAATCTCCTTATAGTAATAAACTCTTTTTCATAGGGGGAGTACATTTTATTGTAGGTTTTTTATATTTTTCGTAATGATGTTTTTCATATTTTTCATAATGAAGGTTTTCATATTTTTCATAATGAAGTTTTTCATATTTTTTTTAATGAAGCTTTTCATATTTTTCATAATGAAGATTTTCATATTTTTCATAATGATGCTTTTCATATTTTTCGTAATGAAGCTTTTCAAATTTTTCATAGTGAAGTTTTCATATTTTTCGTAACGAAGCTTTTCATATTTTTCATAACAAATCTTTTCATGTTTTTTGTAATGAAGTTTCTATTTTTCATAATGAAGTATTTTATATTTTTTAAATTTTTGTAATAAAGATTCTCGTACTTGAAATTTTCGTAATGAATATTTTCATACTTCAATTTTTTGTAATGAAAATTTTTGTAATGGAGTTTTCTTTATTTTTCGTTTTTTTTTTGTAATCAAAATTTTATGAATCTAAATTTCTTCAAGAAGAATTTTTTTTCCTCAATACAAATAATCCTCCAAGAAATCCAAAGTTGTGATTTTTTTCTTATGTTTTCATAATCACGTTTTACTTGCTCGTAGTTTCTTTTGTTTTTTAAATCTTCTCAGATTCTAGTTTCCTTAAATCCAAATTTTTTTCCTTTAAAAACCTCAAAAGATCAGATCCTACCAAATTTTCATTACAGCTATCATTTCAACTGTCATATCTAATCGGAATAATTTTCAGTCGTTGGATTATTTTTTGAAGAGGAATTGTCGCATCAACGCCTATATAAATGACCCCTGAAGGGTGATCCCACATCATTTTCAAGATTTTACGTGTCAAAGCTCTGCCCCACTTCAAAATCCCATTCTGGATTTTCAAAGGTTTCTCAATCATGAATGTCTGGTGAAGTTCCTTCTCAAGATATGTCTTCTGTCAAGCCGATTTCGGGGTGGAAATTTTATAGAGAGAGGTTGGTGCATCCAAATTTCTTCAATAAGTATGACTCCATTATCTCCAAAAATATCAAACTCAATGGATAGGAAAGTGTTTCTGTTTTAAACCTGAAGCTCAAGACCCATTGTATCCGGATCTACTCATTGAGTTTTATGAGTCAGCTTGTTTCTTTAAGGAAGAAGGGAGAGATAAGTTTTCATTCAAGAGTTATGGAAAAACATATGCCATTTAATACACCAAGGCTTCTAGCTTGGTGGGTCTATCTTATGAAGGTGAAGCCGAGTTCTTTTCTCATAAGCTATAAAATGTTCAAGGATGTTTTGTAAAGGTAAAGGCTATGGAGTGTCTTGTACTTACAGTTGTCAAGACCGCAAAGATTTATCATTTTTCTACCAAAAATCGGATCCTTGAGTTATGGGTTCAGGGTTTTATCAAACCGAGAATTAATGACAGGACACAGTGAAGAAAAGTGATATGTATATCTTAGATTTTTTTAAATCTAAGGAAGATCAATCTGATGAAGCATATTCTCATTACGATAGAGAATATCAAGAATGGGAATTTGAGATCACTGATAATCATGTATCATGCCCTACTCTCCAAGTTGATTTTTCGGTGTCTTGAGTCCTTCAAGATTCCTTCCAGTTCCAAGATGAGGAATTTAAAAGTTATATTAGTTAGTGATGACACTTTGAAATAAATTAATGGCAGTTTTTCTAAGGATTCTAGAGAGTTTTATGATCTACAAGTGGAAGAAGTAGGAGTTGTTCCTAAAAATGTATAAGATGTTGAACCACAAAATAAGGATGGAAAGAAAAGAAAATTAAAGGAAGTAGAAGCTGAAGGTGAAATCACTAAAGATAAGGAAGCTCAAATTGTACCTCCAAATCCCAAGAAGCATAAAGCCTATCCGGATGAGGTAGTATCCAAATGGAGAGAGGATAAAAAGAATCTAAAGGAAGGAGAACCACAGTTTGTTCTACATCATGCTAAGGACAAGGCTCTAAAAGAAAAGACTACTTAAGAGATTGAAAATCAAGAAAAAGATAAAAAGCTTAAGAAGAAAATGTATGAGGCCTAAATTTTCCAATCTCTTTTGAGGGACACTGAATTATCATCTGAGAACATTCCTGTACCGAAATCCTTTTTGGTTGAACCCTCACCTGAGACTATAGGGAAAATTTTCATAAATCCAGAAAAAGTAATAGATAAGGTTGTCCAAGAAAAGGAAGTTGTGGAATAAGTACAAGAGGCTGAAATCAGTGATGATACAATTGATCTGATAGAGCAACTTGAAGACTTTCATGAGAAGGAAAGTCCACCCGAAAAATTATCAATCCGTACTTCTCAAGCCTGATATTCGAAACTTTCTACTCCTGGAATTGATGATAAGTATGAGGAGGAAGTGAACAAATTGTCTGAGGAAGAGAGTTATAATCATCACTTCATTCATCCTAAAGATATTTAGGATGGAGCTAAAAAAGAAAAAATTGATGAAGATAGAGTTGTTCGGTTGTCTGAAAGTGAGCATGAGTCTCCAGATGAAAAAGATGTTCCAAAAACCAACAAGGGGAAATAGGTGGTTGTTGATACCACAATGAGGGAAATTTTAAGGAAGAATGAATTTTGTGGATCCTCTAAGAGGAACCTTCTTGAGCTAGAGTAAGAACCTTCACTAAGAAAATTTTCAGATTCGGATTCATCAGCTTTAGGACTTGATTTTGTCATTCAATCTATGTAGAAGCTTGTTGAAACCATTCCAATATTTCCCACCATTGACACAAGTTGTCAGATGCTTCAACGTAGCATGAATCAAAAATCGGATTCTGTATAAATGGTGATGGATAGGTGTATAAAGATTGAGGCTAATTACAAGAATTTCCTTATCAACTATGATGCCCATAGAAAATCTTGTAAGAAAATGGTCAGCTGTTCAAAAAATGTAGTCTATGATTTGATAGAGCTTGATGAGTTTCAAGATGATTTTAATAAATATTTTGATAATCAAGACTGAAAAATCAAGGATCTCACAAATATCTCTGAGGAAAAGTTAAATCTTGGATAGAATACTCGGATTCAGTAGGTCAGGGATCTGAATGGGAAGTTGAACTCTGTTGCTCAAAGATGGAAGAGGGAAAGGGATCTTCGGATTGAGAATGAAGAAAAGTCAGTGAAACAAGATGACCTATTGAAGGCTCAAGAAGAGGCTCTGAAGGCTCAGGATGATAGGAACAAATCCTTAGAGAAGCAAGCATAGGAAGATCACAAGGAGCTAAAGAAGCTGAAAACCATAGTAAAGAAGTTAATACCCAAGGAGAAGGAATGAAAATAGATCAATCTGATCTTTTGTTGTATTTTTTTCCCTTATACAAATTTTTTCTATCCTAATTAAATTGTCGGTGGCTCATTATTGTTTGGATGTTTTTTACTAATATTTCAGGTACCATAATTTCTTTTCCATTCCCTAAATTTCTTTTTGAAAATCACAAATGGGGAGAAAGGAAAAAGAATTCTAAGAAAAGAAGAAATATCCCTAAGTAAGGGGGAGTTTATCAAAGTAGGAGTTCTCATTATGAAGCTTTCCATATTCAAGATAAATGAAAATTATCATTCCAAAAATCTAGAATATGATCCTTAGGGTTTTAAACCCTAAGGGGGAGTTATCTGTATTCATCTTTTCCAATGAAAAATGGGAGATAAGTTTTATTTCAAAGTCTAATTTATTTTCCAAAGTCCTTATATTCTTTTTCATAAGTATGTTTGTGCTTTCCAAATAGGGGGAGATTATTGAGTCAATAAGGTTTTCCTTATGACTTTTCTATTCCTTCATACTTGGGGAGATTTTTGAGTCATTAAGGTTTCCTTATGACATTACCATTCCTTTTGTTTTGAAAATCACAAACACCCTATCTCAATGAAAATTTCCTTTTACCCTATGTTTTAATTTTATAAATAAAAATTTTCTTCCCCAAGGAAATTTATCCTTTCCATGTTTTCATTTTTTATATCATATTTTTTCTAGGTGTAAAATTCGATTTGAAACCAAAACCTAGAAATCCTATAAATACCTAGATATGAAGCATTCTGTTTTAGAATCCGAATTCTCAGAATTCTGATTATGAATTCTGGTTACAAACTTTTCTATGTTCTAACTCCGAATTCTGATTATGAGTTCTGGTTACGAACCCTTCTAAGTTCTAACTTCAAGTTTTCTGAATTCAAAATCTGAACTCTTATGAGTTCTGACTCCGAATTCTCATGAACTCTGACTCTGAACTTTGTGAGTTCAGGTTCCGAATTCTGATGAATCAGGATTCCGAATTTCCTTGAAATTCGAATTCTGGAATTCTATAGAGTTTAGGTTCCAAATTCATAAAAAACAGAATCTGAATATCCTTGTGTTATATACTCTGAATTCAATTTTGGTTAGACTTCGATCTTTTATTTTCTTACATTCTGAATATTGTATTTTAGTTATGTAACCATATTTTTTCTTATACTTGTTTTGTTACAAAACGATGTCATGCATTCCATTACTAACTAACCGTTGTTTGAGTGACACGTGTATAGTTCCCTCTGAAATTCAAGGAAAAATATGACCATTGGAGGAGGGAGCCGACCGTTGAAGCTGTTCTTATAAATAGGAGCTCATTTGAATGAGCTCACACAAAGTTTATCAATCTAGAGATTACATGTTGCTGAAGTGATTTCTAGAGAGAGAGGATTTATTTCTTTATACGAAATGAATGCCTTGTTCAGATTTTCTTTGTGCGAATATGGTTGTTATTGTATACAATCGAGGGATTTCAAGGATAAGAAGTCTAAGGTTCCAACTACCTTGAAGTTTAGGGCTTCCTCGTTGAGGAAGAAAGAGGTGCTGACTACCTTGAATTTGAGGTCTTGCGGGGATTGCAAGACAGAATCTGATCATCGTATCAAGGGATTACCCTATTGTGGGTAAGAGAGACTTTCTTGAACGTGTAAATCAAGGGACCTTTATCCGAGGTTGTTAGATACCCTTCTCTTTGGGTTAAAATACTTATTGATGTTACTTGTTTTGTTACAAGTTTTCCACTGCATTTGTTTTGTTGAGGATATTATAACTATCTTATACTTCCTTATATTTGTACTCTGAATTAGTTAGATTCTATATGCTTTAAGTTAGAATCTTTATTTTTGTAAACTTTCATTAGGTTTTACTTTCGGGAACCATCTTTCAAGATTAACTTTATCAGAATCATATTTTTGGAGTCAAGCAAGTGTGTAGAACTATAGGTTTTGCGAATTATCTTGTTTAACCTTGTTAAACATAACCATCATTAAAAGTTCCAAAAGAATTTTTGAAAGTATACAATTCACCCCCCCCCCCTCTTGTATTTTAAGTATCATTAGATACTACATAAAGTATCTTTATTATTTTGATCCTACATTTGGTATTATAGAGTATATCATACTCACATACCATCTCAACAATTCTTATCTATTTATTAGTAACATTTCATTGTTACTCGTTATTCGGATGTTAATTGCTTTATGTTCTTATGCATGTTCTGTCAAATAAATTCTTATTACTCTTTTTACGTTATAGATATATCATTTACAGAATGGTATTAGTATAATATATATCATATTTATTCATTAAATTCATTTATATAATCATTCTTCAATGAATATCATGTAGAACGAATCGCATCACATTGTGGAGACGACAAGTCATACGTACGCCCGAGAGATGATGTCATTCTCATGATTGTAGAATTGTATTGGAGTGTAAGGTGTATAATATTTCAGAATAAATATTACTTTACAATAATCATATATAGTTATTTATTCCATCATTATACCCATCCAAGCATGTCGGGGATGAAAAACATATTACACCACGGCGTGGAGACGTAAGGTCGTACACACAAACGTGTGGTGATTTCATTTTTTTATAGATTGGATAAAAGAAGGAATGTTTTTTTTTCAATTTCATAATAACATATAAGTATAAAAGTGATACTGGAGTTATTACTTAAAAATGAAACAACTCATATAGAGGAATTAGAAGAAGAAAGAAGTTTGAAATAATCGGTAAAGGATGTTACCAATTCTTCGACGTGCCTCTTCTAAACCTCATTTTAGGGCACTAAAGATAGTAATTTAAGAATACAAAGACCTCTATTATGTTTCTAGGTAAGTTGAGAAGGTAAATTGTCAGGGTTTGGAATAGTTTGAAGGCTCAAAATGGAGTGAAAAGAAGAGGGAGTAGGTTCCCTTTTATAAAAGAGTAGAGGGGCACTTTTGGAAACCTCCAAAATATTAATTTATAATAAACCAATATCCAACTTAAAAACTTCCAAAGTGACTCAAATTCAATTATTAGATAAGATAGGGTTCTAGTCTAATCAACCAATCAAATTATACATGTTTGGTTTTATTTTAAACCTTATCATTTTGACTTATCCTTATTTAATCTATTTAATTTTATTTGTGGTAATAATATTCAAAATTTTAAATGGTTATAAATACTTACTTATGTGTTGTGAATTCTCCATAAATGGATACTTTAGAACATTTTACACCATCTAAACTTCAATTTTTATTTTTTAAATATTTTTGTGATTTTTAAACAATTTAATAATATGTTATATTTATAAAATATCAATATTGTCAATTTTGACATTATTGAATTATTTGAATTTAAATAAATTCCACACAGAAGATATGTTCAAAAAAAATATTTAATAGATTCCTAACACGTCATATTTATCTATAAAATTTTTGGGTCACATTAATTAGTTTATATAATATATATTTTAATATTTTTAAAACCATTTATTTGATATTTTTCTCAAAAAAAATAATTACAACAACATTTTTAATAATTATTTAATATAATTATTTGTTGAATAAAAATAAAAAGTAAAATACTATGATGAATATAAATATAATATATTTCATAATAATACTATTAGTCTAATTTATCTTCTAAAAAACTCAATGTTTAAAATGATATGTTTAATAAATTATGAAGGTGACAACTTTGTCATTATTTAAAATAAAATAATATAAATGTTATAATCTGTTTTATAAGGAACCAAATGGTCCAAAAGTAGACTCTTGGATGATTATGCTTTATATATACTCTAAAAATAATGTTTGATAAATTTTTTGGTTCTTATGATGGGTATTATTATTTTAATAAAAATTATATTATTGATTTTTCACTAAATAAATAATTCATCCATCATTAATGTATAATCTATTAAAGTAATAATATATTTCTTAAAAATTAAAAATAAATTACCATGATGAAGAAAAAAAATTTATCATTAAAATGAGTATGTATAATCAAATTTATATTCTGTATAACCTTATATTAAAAATAATTTAATTAATAATGTTTGAGTGAGACATATTTCACTTTCCTTTAAATAAAATAAAATAAAGGTCTTAATCTCATCCAAGTGGGTTCTAATATATTTCCTTTAGACCCAAGTGTGATTTATAGAGAAATATAATCATCCAATTATATTAATACAAGTTTTAGGGTAATTTTATAATATTATTTTTACACTTAATTACCTGATTTACCTTTAATTGTGGTAAATAAAATTTATCATAGTTACTATTCATAATGCCTAAAAATAAAAAGTAGTCTTTTAACATAATTTGGGCTAACTGATTCTAAATATGGAATCCATTTTTTTAAATTCAAAACACATAAGTTGTAGTATTTAATTTTCAATTAATCCCACTATTGAGAAAACGAGTTTTAAAAGTTAAAACATTGCAAAAGATTGAACTGTTTTTACCTATGAATTAAAAGTAAAATTAATGATAATGACATACATTATATTAAATGGTAAAAATATATTCTATTTATATTTTAAAACCATTCAATATTATATTTTAACCATATAAATTATCTCAATGAAAAAAGTTGTTTTTAATTAAAATTTAGTGTATTTTAACTATTCATCAAATTATGAAGTTTATCATAAAAATATTAGAATTTTAACCAAATTAAATTTCTATATTATGCTTCAAAATAAATGGTTTACATTGTAATATTAAAATTATTAATTTTTATAAAAGGGTTTTCTATTAAATGGAGGAAAACATTCTTTTAATATCTATTTGATGAATATCAAAAATACCATTTTGATAACATACATATCTTATTAATTTAATTCACTAAAATAACTAATATGACATAAAATTGATTTACATTTATAATAATTTTTTATTTAAAGTTATATATATTTATTCCCACTAACATAACAGCTAGGTTATAATGTTAACTTTATATTAAGGGCATCTCAAGGTTTGTTTAAACTCACGATTGCGTGCAAAACAAGTGACTGAAGAATAAAAATTATTTAAATATTTCATAAAACACATGGGTGTTACAGTAACTCTTATGTATGTGTGGACTACCACCTATATGAAGCGATGTGATTTATTTTTTGTGTTTTGCTTTAAATGTCTAGTAAAATGGATAGATTTAATGAATATATATAATATTTATTTTATAATAATGATTATAAAATATAGAAATATTTTTTATCTTTCTTTCATTCCATCCATCAAAAAGTCGAAACATTACTCATCTGTATGTACATATTATTATCTTCATAGAGTGATGTAATTCATTTTTCATCACCATTTTATATAAATAATCATAAAGATTTGTATAATGATTGCATATGATTATTATGGAATTATTAACATTCTATATATGATGGAACCATGATCAATGTGGAGGGATTAGAAATTTATAATCAAAATGTGCATGAAAAAATTTATCACCTGGATTAATGATATTGAAAAAAAAATTATTAATAAATGGATTATAAAATTTTATAATTAAATAATATACATAATGAAATGTTTTAATATGGTTCTTTAATATATTAATAATAATTCTATATTTATTATACATGATATTTAAATGCATATAAAGTAGGATGAGACTTGAGGTAAGTGTTTAATGTTATAATATTATTTCCTTTCAGAACTGTTTATACTATAATTTATTTTTGAGGTAAATTATATGGATCTTGTCCTTTAAACTCCATATATTTATTTCCCTTATGGTTATTCCTATAAGTTTCTGGAATTAGTTTCATTATTCTTTCTTTGGTACTTAAAATGATTGATAAAATGTTTTCAATTAAAATATAACCTTGTTTAATTTTTTATCAAAAAAAAAATTCAGGTCCATACTCTTAAAAACTTTTTTATGGAAGTATTTACAAATAATTCAAATGTTTTGAAAAGTTTTAAAATGAATCTTTTTAAATAGTTGTTTTTTGAACAAGTTAAATTTTGACATTCTGCAAAAATTGTGATAAAATGTTCTCTTTTAACATATACAGTATTAATAGATCTTCCTACCATTATGTACATTATTGTATTAGAATATTCTTTTAAAATTTTCCATTATTATTTTATAATAAAAAAAATTTCTAAATATTTTTTGAATTTTTAGTTAAAATGATTTAAAAATAAAATGATATTATTCCCAACATTTCAAAGAAATGTTTTAATGTTCTTTAAAATATATTTTTCATTTATTTCATTATAATTTATGTATTGTTATGCTTCATAGGGTGTAAATACCACAACCCCAGTAGCACAAAGTTGGTGGTCACTTTTTTATATATGTACTAAGTATAAGTGATCATATCCCAAAGGACTGAGTAGTTTAGTAGTCTCGGTAAACTAGATACATACGTGGATCTTAAATTACAATGGAAAATATAAAATACAAAATAGTAAATCCTATGAAAATTATAAATTTTTCCTAGATTATCCCTTCATTTCAATCAAAGTATGTATCTTATCATCTTTTGGAAAAAGAAAACATAACAAAGGGGTGATCTCAAATGATTAGTAAGGGTAAGACTACTGTGGAATCTATCATAAATAAATAAACATGAAAAATAAGAAATGTCAATAACTAAAACACGATACATTTTAATAAATTATTGAGAATAATATGATAGGAATAAATGATAATCAAATGATTCCATGTAAACAATCACCTGAGAATGAAAATTAACTGTGGATATTCAACTAATTGAATAATCACATGGACTATTAACAACTAATCTCATAATGAGGGAATGAATAATTATGGACATCATAAACATATCGTCAAGGTTCGACCAAGACACCATTCTTAAATGGGTAAAACCCATTATAGTTTATCTCATGAGACCTACCAATGTATCGATGGGCTATAGCGGGCCCATCCCATCACTTACTAAGTCAAATGATTTCCTCATATTAAAGGGGTCAAACATAATCAACATAAAAATTCATACTTAAACTGGCATACAAAATGTAAATACTTTTACCATTAAATAATCATAATCATAAAACATACATAGAAATTTGGTTAATGGTATCAAAATAATACACCCCTAATCAAAATGATCATAAACTATTCAAAAAAATATTGTAAATGGAATCATAAGAGATCTAACAAAATAAAGATTAGGATTCAATAAATGATGTTGACATAGATACTTAAATAAGATCCCCTAAAAATCTTGAGAAAAATACCCTTTTCACTTTGAAATCACTTATTCTAAAATTTTTCACAATTATAAAAGAAAAAAATAATTGTAAAGAACCATGTAATATTTTAATCCAAGATTCAAAAAATTAAGGCTTCATGAAAGTGGAAAAAATCAACTCATTCCATATAAGTTTAAAAAACATTTTTAATGTCCCATGATCTAGTACTCTCTCATGTGGATAAAAAAAGTTGGATACAAGACTTCATGCGCACCTCCCCATATGCCAGATTATGTCGAATAGCAGCTGGGGTGTGAAGTGTATAACAGGGTGACTGTAGCCTCAAGTATAATTTTTCATAGAAATAGAAATAAACTATATAAATTAAATAAACAAAAGTATAGACATTGAATAAGACAACAATTAAATGAAACTAAATAATCCAATTAAGAATAAGGGAATAATTTAATTAAATGATATAATGTAACTAAATGTCATGCTAGAAAAAATACAAGTAAAAAACTAGCAGTCTCAAATAAAGACTCAAAATTTCCTACTCCCAAACCACATGTTGTTATCATCTCCAAACTCCAGCCCGTACATTATGAAATAAATCAATAGCAATGTCTTTTTTCTTTATCCAACCCCACATCCATATAATCTACTCAGATACATAATTGTGGCTCCAATAGTTCGTGAATATAACTCAGTAGGTTGACATGACCATGTCTAAATAAACCAGCCTGATAATATGTGTATGTAATAAGGTGATAAATAAGTGTATTAATTAAGTAAAAAATTGATATAATACAAGAAAAACTTACTTTGAATATATTCCATAATATCTTTAAGAATGTCTTATGAACATTCCAACCACAACCATATAACCAAAGTAAAATAACCTACATCAGAAATATGCCGAAATAACTTTGATCATGTCTTATTTCTATTCCAACCACCACCATATAATCACGGTATTGTCACCAAAATATGGGTCAAAACCCTATAATCATTACAAAAATTAATTCAAAACCTTATATGAATTACAGCATGGGAATAAGCATATCTTGCACACTATAATCATTACAACATGGTAGTAGGCTAATTCCGCTGAATATCTGCATTACAACATATAATTGTTAAAATTCCAGGGCCAATTTTGATACATAAAAGCATTGCATCATGGAAAAAAATTCAGGTCATAAAGCATGGATATCTCAAAATCACATAAAAAATATCAATGGTTAATTATGAGAATTATCATTTATATTTCATATAATACTTTAAATTAATTCACAATTTATTAACAATCATAACAATAATCAATAAGCCACCACTTAGGGATTATAAATCATGCAGTCACATAAGGTCTCATGTCATTCTAAACACACCTTAAACCATTGTCCAATTCAATTATATTCATGGTCTTCTCACCCAATGGGAATTCATAATCCATGTTAGAAACCAATTGAAAATAAAGGACTCCAAAGAATAATCCCATTTATTATTTAATCTATTTGGGTTCACATTTCGATGGCACAATCACAGTATTTCATAAATATGTAAATTATCAAAACATAGGTTAAAGATTTATACCCTGACCTTTATCTGATGATACAACAATGTGTCCAATGGGAAAATTATCAGGACACATCCACTAGGGCCCATGTCGTGACTACCCCAAGCCCAACTTCCATAGGCCAGGCACTGGCGACTAGCACCAAAAGGTGTAATCCCTAAAACTGGGAAGGAATTGCCTTTATAACCTCTAATCACATGCAACCAAGCACACAGTAAGATATGAACACAAGTAAACTAAATAGTAAACATAGTGAGTACAGCAAGTAAAGGGTCTAAAATATAAGCCCAAATGGAAAGTACAAGAAACGGAAACTACAAGTAAACTGAAGAAAAAAAGGAAAATAGGTGTTGGGTCATCCTCTGAGGTTCTTACCTGAAGGGTTTGTACAGATCGCCTCCTCAGAAATCCACGTCTATCTGTCTCCTCCATGTACTGACTCTTCATAAGGTCCTCCTTTGGGCACCGTCCATTCCTGGTACTCTCATTCTCGATCAACATTTTTCATCGTATGCTCCAAACACAACAAGGTGGGGGTATAGCCCGTGTAGGGGTGAGTATAATGATACTCAATAGGGACCCTGAGAACCTCAAGGTCTCAAAAAATCTCCGAAGGATAAACCTCAAATCATGAATTCAACTTTCAACCCTACATAGGTATATGCCCATACAAATACCTAAGTTATCAAGTATACCCATCTCAATCATGAGGAAACACATGGTCCAACCCAAAATCTCAAAACTCAACTATTCCACAAAGGAAGGAAAACCACAAAGGCAATTACCACATTGGTACGCCACATAGAATAATACTACCAAGGTATTACCACAAAGGAAAGTACCACATCGGTACAAACTCATCTCACACCAGTTATAACTTAAGTACGGTAGTAGAGATGATTAACTATAGTCACTAAATCATCTTACTCTTTTAATAGGCTCTACTGCTGACCCACACAGAATCTATAGGAGCTAACCCACACAGGATTGCAAGGAGCTGAACCACACAGGATAACTAGGAGCTGACCCACATAGGATATCTAAGAACTGACCAACATATGATCGCTAGGATCATACCCACACAAGATTTCTAGGATCCGACCCACACAGTTTCGCTAGGAGATGACCCACATAGGATTGCCAGGAGCTGACCCACACAGGATCCCTAGGAGCTGACCCACACAGGATCGCCAGGAGCAGACCCACACAGGATCACTAGGAGATGACCCACACAGGATCGCTAGGATCTGACCCACACAGGATCGCTAGGAGCTGACCCACACAGGATGGCTAGTCAGTCTTCTCATCCCATCTAGCTACTGGGTTTTCACACTAAGCCTGGTTGTCTCAGGGAGGATCCTCTTCACAAGTCACAGGTCGATACTCCAACTTCTATGAAGTCCCATGAAGAAGTATCTCAAAGGTCCGCGACTTCATAGGGGTCACGACGCAACAGAAAGTGCATCAATCAGATGCTCGGTCTGTGAGTTATTAGACTTTTAGTCCTAGGGGCCCGATAGGATTCGTGCTTGATCTAACCCGACCATACCTCAACTTTATCCAAAACTCTAGTGGTGTATACTCAAAGGGACTGTATGGCTCCAAGATTTCCAGCACCATTTATGGTTCCTCAAACAGATGTCTGGTGCCAAAATTATGGCCCAAGTTAAGTAAAGGTTTGTAATCAGGTTCGGGTCTGGTCCGACCCGATCGAGCTGACCCAACCCAACCTGGCCTGGGTAAACCCAATTTGGGTCCACCCAGCCTGTGGTGTAGCCCAACAGGCCATGAGGGCTGTAGGCCACCGTAGATTTTGCAGATGTCGTGGGGTGGCGGAGGCTGTGGGCGGCGCGGCGGGGGAACCACAATGGCGCATGGTGGCTCGGCTCGGCCCTGGATGGCTCTGCCAAGAGGGCGTAGGTTGTGGGGCGGCTCGGCCAGGGGGTGCTATGAGGGCACGGGGCTGCATGGCCTGGCCCAGAGTGGGGAGGCTTATCCAGGAGGGTGTAGGACGTGGGCGGCAGGGCATCGTGCCTTCGTCAGCGACTGGTTTAGTAGGTCTCTCTCTTCGTTTGTCATCATGGTGTAAGCCACCTTCTTTCATCGCGATGAACACAATAAGGAAGAATGGCAGAGGGGTCGGGCCCTATTTTTTTTGTTCACCCCCTCCACGATAGAGTGGTAGCAAGTGGTTCACCATTTTTAAATAAAGAACGTGTAAGAGAGAAGAATGTCAAACAACAACCCTACAACATCCCGCAAATAAGCATACAAAAATAAACCCCTACATCATTTAATTCCTTGTTGACATCCAAGAGGAGGAAAGAATGAATGTCAGTTGAAGACATCCCACGTTGGAGGATGTCCCAAGGAAGAAGTCGTGCATCGGCGTTCTTCGTTGGAAAGCTTTCTCCCAAGTTTCCAAAGTTCTCCCCTTTATCAAGCATTTTCCCTCAATTCCACCAAAATGAAAGGTAGCCCAAAATTATAGATTATGTTATCTATTATTTAGTTTTTCGAAACAAAATTCAAATTGGATAAATTAATTAACTAGGTTAGAGTAATAAATTAAGGGGGGTGGCACCATTTTAGTGGGGAAGTTTTAGAGGCTCCCCCGCACTTATGAGGGAGTTCAAGGGGTTTTAAACCTCAGGTGGTCCCCACCACCATAACTTATCATGAGAGGTTAGGCTTGGTGGTCCCCACCTCCATAACCTCTAATGAGAGGTTTTAGTTCAGGTGGTCCCCACCTGTGAAATATCCACATGGGTAGTTTCAAAATAAAATGTTCCACCATTTTATTTTATTTTTTTCCTTCACGAAAAAACCCAAAATCAATCCTTCATTGTCGACCCACAATGGTCTAGGTGAAGGTCTCCTTAAGGGAATACCGGCACTATGAGTTTAACGGTGTCCTCAGATTTCTAATCTGAGCACTGGTTCAAAATTTAAAAAACATGCTCGTATGTTTACTGAATGTACCCGAAAAAAAGTTTATAAATTTATTACGGGCACTCCAGGCCTCAAAATCATGCACCGTAAATTTTCATGGACCCATAAAATTTCCATATATTTAAAAAAATTACATATAATTTCCGGGTCTTTACATTCTCCTCACCTCAGGTCTCTAGGTCCCAGTAGGCCACAACTCAAACTTGGAAACCAAGTGGGTGTACTGAGCATGCATCTGAGCCTCCCACTCCTATGTGCTCTCCTGGAGGTTCTCGTGTTGTTAGTCAACATGCACCTGCGGTATCGACCGTCCACAAAGGACCCACTCCTATTGGTCCTCAATCAATACTGGAGCCTCCTTAAAAGTCTCCCCATCATCGACGACAAGCTCCCCATGGTTGATGATGTGAGAGGGGTCATGCACGTATCTCCTCAGCTAGGATACGTGGAAGACGTCATGCACCTGGTGCAACTGAGGTGGAAGAGCTAAGCGGTACGCCACCTCACCAACTCTACTGAGGACCTGAAAGGGTCTGATGAACCTCGGAGATAACTTGCCACCTCGAAAAAATCTATGCAAACCTAATCAAGGAGAGACCCATAAAAAGATGTGTTCACCATCCTCTAACTTCATAGGTCTCCGTCTCCTATCGGCATAAGACTTTTGCCTACTTTGTGCAGTCTTCATCGGCTCCTGGATGATCTGCACTCTCTCTGTAGTAGCCCATACCATCTTTGGTCCTTCTAGTGTTGACTCTCTTGGGTTAGTCTAGCACAAAGGTGATCTTCAAGGTTTCCCATACAATGCCTCAAAAGGTGACATCCCAATGGTGGAGTGATAGTTGTTGTTGTATGAAAACTCCACCAAAGGAAAGTGATACTCCTTGATGCGACCGAAGTCGAGGACACAAGCACGCAACATGTCCTTGTGGGTCTGAATGGTCTGATCAGTCTATCCATCCACCTAAGGATGGAAGGCATTGCTCAAATGAAGTTGTGTCCCAAAAGCCTCCTGCAACCCCTTCCATAGACGGGAAGTAAAATGTGCATCACAATCGGAGACAATCATTGAGGGTACTCCATGTAACCACAAAATCTCCTGCACATAGAGGCGTACAAATCTCTCTACTTAACCCTGCTCTCTAATCGGTAGGTACAGATCGCCTCCTCAACACTCCACATTCGTCTGTCTCCTCTGTGTACCGACTCGTCATAAGGTCCTCCTCTAGGCACCGTCCAGTCCTAGTACTCTCAGTCTCGGTCAATTTTGTTCACCTTCTACACCAAACACAACAAGGTGGGGGCATAGCCCATGCAAGGGTGAGTATAACGATGCTCATTAAGGACCCCAAGACCCTCAAGGTCTCACAAAATTCACAAAGGATAAACCTAAAAGCATGAAGTCAATTATTAACCCTACTTAGGTATGTGCCCATATATATACCTAAGTTACCAAGTATACCCATGTCAATCATGAGGAAACATAGGGTCCAACCCAAAAGCCCAAAGATCAACTGTTCCACAAAGGAAGGAAAACCAAAAATGAAAGTACCATAGAGGTACGCCACACAGATGAATATCACCCAGGTATTACCACAAAGAAAAGTACCACATAGGAACAAAATCAGCTCACACCAGGTATAACATAAGTTTGGTAGTAGAGATGAATAGTTATAGTTACTAAATCATCTTACTCCGTTAAGGGGATCTGCTGGTGACCCACACAGAATCTCTAGGAGTTGACCCACAGAGGATCTCTAGGAACTAACCCACATAGGATCGCTAAGATCTGACCCACACAGGATCGATAGGAGCTGACCCAAACAGGATCGCTAGGAGCTGACCCACATGGGATCACTAGGAGCTGACCCACACAGGATCCCTAGGATCTGACCCACACATGATCGCAAGGAGCAGACCCACACAGGATTGCTAGGAGAAAACCCACACAGGATCGCTCGGAGCAGACCCATAGAGGATCACTAGGAGCCAACCCACATAGGATCTCCTGCAGCCGACCCACACTAGATCGCTATAAGCCAACCAATATAGGATCTAAAAGAGCTGACCCACATAGGATCGCTAGTCAGTCATCTCGTCACAACTAGCTACAGGGTTCACTCACTAAGCCTGCACATTTCCCGGAGGATCTGCTTCAAAAGTCACTGTTTGATACTCCAACTACTACTAATTCCCATCAAAAAGTATCTCAAAGGTCCTCCTTTCCATTGGGGTCTCAACGCAATAGACGGAATGTCAATCAGACGCCCGGTCTGTGATATATTAGTTTTTTAGTCCTGGAGGCCCAGTTGGATTCATGCTTGATCTAACACAACCATAACTCAACATTACCCAAAACTCTAGTGTGGTATACTCAAAGGGACAGTCTCTATCTAATATTTCTTACACCACTGACGGTTCGTCAAATGGTTGTTTGGTGCCAAAGTTATGGACCAAGTAAAGTAAAGGTTCGTAATCAGGTCTGGGTCTGGTCCGACCCAGTCGGACCGACCCGACCCAGCCCGCTAGATGGTCTGGCAGGCCATGACGGCAGTGTGGGGCCATAGAGACTGTAGTGTGGTTGAGGTCGAGGGAGGCATGACAGGAGTTCTGTGAGGGTGTGGGGCTACTCAGCCCAGCTAGGGGTGGCTCGGTCGGGAAGGCGGATTCCTCAGGACAGCTCAGCAAGGCCGCGGGGCGGCGCAACAGGGTCATGGACGGGAGTGGAAGCTCGGGTGGTGAGGTCGTGAGCGGTGGCTCACCCACGAATGGTGGTGGTGGCTCAGGTGTCGAGGTCGCGGGAGGTGGCTCAGCTACGGATGGAGATAGTGGATCGAGTTGTGAGGCTGCGCGTGGCAGCTCAACCGCGAGGCGTGGAAGTCATGGACAGTGGAGCCGCAAGGCGGTAAGGTTCTGTGCCTTCACATGCAGCTGGTTTAGTCGGCCTCTCTCTTAGTTCGTCATCGTGGTGTAAGTCACCTTCTTCCATCATGAATAACACAATAAGGAACAACAATGGAGGGTTCGGGCCATGTTTGTTTGTCCCTCCCCCTCCACATTAGAGGGGTAGCAAGTGGTTCACCATTTTTGAATCCATAACGTGTAAGAGAGAAGAATTTCAAACAACCACCCTACAACTTCCCACAAATAAGCATACAAAAATATTCCCCTACCACGTTTGATTTCTTTTTGACGTACAATAGGAGGAAAGAATGGAAATTGGTTCAACACGTCCCACGTTAGAGGATGTCCCAAGGAAGAATTTTTGCGTCAGTTTTCTTCGTTGGAGAGCTTTCTCCCAAGTCCCCAAATTTCTCCCCTTTTCCAAGCCTTTTCCATCAATTCCACTAAAATGAAAGGTAGTCCAAAATAATAGATTATGTTATCTATTATTTAGTTTGTTGGCACAAAATTCAAACTGGCTAAATTAATTAACTAGGTTGGCGTAATAAATTAAGGGGGGTGGCACCATTTAATTGGGGAAATTTAAGAGGCTCCCCCACACTTATGAGGGAGTTCATGGGGTTTTAAACCTCAGGTGGTCCCCACCACCATAACCTCTCATGAGAGGTTAGGCTAGGTGGTACCGACCTCCATAACCTCTCATGGGAGGTTTTAGTTTAGGTGTTCCCCACCTATGAAATATCCACATGGGTGGTTTCAAAATAAAAATAAAATAAAATGTTACACCATTTTATTTTATTTTATTCCTTCACAAAAAAACCAAAAATATATCCTTGACCCTCGACCCAATACGTTCAAGGTGGAGGTCTCCTTAAACAAATACTGGCATTGCGAGTTCAATGGTGTCATCGGATTTCAATTCCGAGCACTGGTTCAAAAGTTACAAAACCCCACTCATACGTTTAGTGAATATACTTGAAAAAAAGGTCATAAATTCATTCAAGATACTCCGGGTCTCGAAATCACACGCCATCAATTTTTGCAGACTCGTAAAATTCCAATATATTTAAAAAAAATTACATGTGATTTATGGGTCTTTTGAAAAATACCAAGAGAAATAAGGTTCAGATGATCAAAAAGAGTTTCTTAGATCAAAATTGATCAATACCAAAACCAACAATGCATACAGTCAATGGATTTCACTATAATAGTAAGAGAACCAATGAAGAGAAGGAAGATACTGGACCCAAACCACTTATTAGGGAATGGAGGTGTTATTGGGTTTTCTGGAAGGAAGGTTGGCACTCCAAATTAGCATAGAATATTCCCTAAGGTTAAGTGGAGAATCTTGTAGTAGAATGAAATGAAAAATAAACCACACAACATAATTTAAAATAGTAGGTTGTTGAATTACATGGTGTGTAACATAGTTACACAATGTGTAAATATTTTTAATGGGATGTGAAGAAAAAATCATCACCTTAGACTTATTTCATTAAAAACACACTAACATTACACGATGCGCAATCCATTTTCACAGTATTTAGATTTTGGGAAATTGGATTCTCATCCCATTTTCAATTTAACACCTGAACCCCATTTTAATCCTCTTAACATACCAAGAACTTGTGAAACACTTAACCCATTTATACCCAGTTTCCATTAATTCAAACCAACATATATTCCTTAAGTTTATTTCATTTACCTTAAAATGTTCTCCACATTTATATTTTCTTATTTTTATAAAGTTTCCTCACAATCCAATACTCTATTTATTCAAATAAAATACTTCGATGATGAAAAAACAACTGAATGAAAATTTAACCAAAAAATCAGAGAGAGTCGTACATAGACAAAGATGAAATCTTACAACCTCCACACCATATAACACCTCATCCTTGAGTATCTCTAATAATCCATGTGAGGTCTTAGCGAATAAGTCTGAAAACTATTCTTTCATATAAGACTCCATCTACTAGGTCTCCTCTTAAATTCACCCATTCTTCCACTGTACTTGAACCAATAGTATTTTCCTACCCAAAATATATTTCTCACTATGACCCATAACCCGTATAAGATTTTGTTCAAAGTAAGAATCATTAAAAATCTCTACATAAACTATGTCTATCACATGGGATGGTTCTGGATTTTATATCAATAGCTGCAACATGTGGAACACATCGTTTGTGGAACTATAGAACTATGGGAGGTATAAAAGGTATGTCACCTGACCGACTCTTGCCACTATCTCAAATGACCTGATAAACCTGGGTTCTAGCATTTCATGTTTCCTAATATGGTTTTTACCCAACCTAGGTGACACTTTAATGAAAAAATTATGACCAGCCTTGAATTCCAAAGGTTTTCTTCGATGTCTTGAATATGATTTCTACCTTCTCTCTGTGGTCACCAACCTTTGTATGGTCAATTGAATCTTCTCAAATGTATACTATATGAAATTATACCTAACAAGTTATGAATCACCTTACTCTAGCCAAAAAAGTGTAAAACAACACAAAATTCCATAAAAAACCTCAAAATGAGACATTTGGATCGATTGCTATAAGATATTATTATTTGTAAACTCAGAGAGTGCCATATGTTTCTCAGATGAACTACTAAAACCCAAAACATTGGCTCATAATAGTTTCCCTCGGATTTCACACCCCATAATATTTTTCTATTTCCAAATAGTTTTCATTGGGTTAATTCATGGAACAGAAAACACCCTACGGTTCTATATCCATAGGGACTTGTTTTCCAAAGGTTGGTGCTCATTAGGAATTTTTTCCTACAATTTTTCGGAACTCACATTTTTCAAGAGGATGGGAGGTCGGTATCATAACACACTTTTGGGGGAATTATTTCCTACTCTAGGACTCTCTTATAGATTTAAGATATGTTCATGAATCCTACATTAATTCTCAAATATGATGTGAGTTTTCCCAATATTATCAATCAATTATTAACATGTGTGGAATTCATAATCATCTATATGTATTCAAGGTTCTTCATTGATGGAGATATATTTAACTGTCTCAGGTTCTCCATCAATGGTATTTACTTATATAGTACATATAGATTCTTTGATTATTATTACAACGATTCTAGTTTTCTAGACACAATGTGGGGAACTCTGGATTTTATTATCATCGAGGTAGATGAATGTTACTCTGGAGTTTGTCATCATCCAGGGAGATGAGAAATTTATGATATTAGAATCAAACCCACAAATTATCTTCTTACATATCCTTGTGAAAGTAATTAGAACCCCTGTAGTCTGGTTCCACTTAATGGGTCACATCATACCTTTTAAGGCCATGTTAGGAGGACCCAACCATACAGTTTAACATCATGTGGCAAGGATTTCTAGGTGGAAGGTGTCTAGTCAAATTTTAGTGTAGTACTTATGCATAAATAGTCCAATGAACTTGGAAGGGATATGATTTTCTAGGTAAAATTATACCCTGTGGGGGATGTGACCAAAAAGAATGGGGTTGTTTTACAGTGTTGTGTTTGAACCTCCTCGAGGCCTCATAGGTATCCCGCTTGAATGGGAATAAATACCCACATAGTTCAATAGTGAGGACTCATGCCTATGGAGGCCCTTAAGGGTATGTCTTGCATGGGAGTATGGCCCCTTGAGATGATAGGTTGGGACTTACTCCTAAGAATGATATCCCTTATTAATGGACCATGAGGGATGTTTTCACTCATGGTGATTTGAGGGATTAACTCGGGGTTTACTCCTGAGGAGAATACCCAAATTTAGGGAATTATAGTTGGGGATAATTCCTAATCAAGATGCCAATTGATCTCAGAACCTAAGTGGGTTTCTAATGTATCTGGGTAAAAAATAATTAGATTCCTCATAGTCTAGTATTTCAGGTAGATTGTGTGGGTGACATGATCATCACTAGCCTCTTATACCATGTGAATAATGCTCGATGTGATAAACAATAGGAAGAAGAAGATTAAAAACCACACATTTTTTCTCCTTTGATGGTGGAAGAGGTTGGGGCTATGATAGAATAAATTGAGGCTACAGTGGAAGAGGTCAGGGCTATGACACCTCCCTCCCTTCACATTACCTTAGACAAGAGTCCAATCTAAGGATGGAATGAAGGTGAATGATGCAGAGGTGGAGAGGATCAAGACTTTAACCTCCTACCAAAAAGGATAGGGGCTTACAAAACGATGACTACCCATTGAGTCACTCTATATCTAGAGGAGGATATAATTCCCTACTGAATGGAAAAGAAAGCATGGTACTTACTCTCCTTGATGGGAAATGGAGGTTTTGGGTCTCAGATATGAGAAGGGATGGACAAAGTCCAATCCCCAGAATCTAAGATCGAGATCTCCTCAACAATGTCACTGGGATAAGGGTCCTTAAAACCATATGGATACATACACACATACACCCTAAGAACCCTGACCATCCAACCATAAAACTGTGGGAAACCTCAAACCATATGAATACATACCCAAATGGGGGACACAATAGTGTTCCACTCACAAAGGTTGTGTAAATCCAGGGGTGTTGGTGAAGGTTTCATCTCAGTCCCTTCCAAACAAGGGAACCAAGAAGAGACGATCACTTCCATAGGTGTATTTTTAAGATGGATCAAATGGTGACTCACATAGGTCCTAGGCACAGGTACTCAACATAGGTATGACATGCAGTCCTATAGTGGGAAATAAATCCCCCAAAACGGGTGTGATGAGCCCAACCTCCCATCTTCTCAGCCAATGTGAGTTTTTAAGTATCATGTGTCAAAATACAAAATATGCACATGCCATTGGAAATCGGGTCTCTATAGATATAGAACCATTGCTTGTTTCCTATTCCATGAATTAACCAATTGAAAACCATTTGGAAATAGCAAACCATTATAGGGTGTGAAATCCAGGGGAAACAAAAAATGATGAACACAGCATGAAAAAGAATATTGTGGTCGGGTCAGGGTGTAGAGGCCCATAGTCACTACGTGTTTCTTCAGAGTAATAATTAATCTATACATAGTTATAAAAGATATGGTTTCATGTGTAACATGGGAACTCATATAGGATCTCCCCATGTAGATCTAACTCTTATAGGGGCTCTTCTACAATGTTTTGTGGCTGGGTCTAGTATTGAAGGACTAAGAATCACTACACATATCATATGGATGATAATAAAGCCACACTTAGTTCTTTGATATTCCCAATAGTTTAATGTCATGTAGAAAGGATAAGAATAACCGACATTAAAGGGTGAGAACATTGTGGTTGAACAAATTTGTAGGACCCAGGCATTGTTATGTATCTTATTGGGATAAGAATCAAGTCTCGCATGGTCCTAGATAGGCTTCCTTCATAGATCTGATTCATGTATATAAAGTAAGGGGTATTTATGGTTCAATCATAACTAGACTCAAGATTGGAGATATGGGCATCACTATTTATCTCGTTGGGGTATGAATCAAGCAACGTGTAGTTTCTAAGGGTTGTTCCTCGCATAAATCAGACTTTTATGTGGGGAATGGGACTTTTGATAACTTCTTGACTGATGTTTGGGCCTAAATCATAAATTCTAGGTATCACCACACATTTCATTGGAATTAGAATAAAGACATAAGTGTTGGAAAGGTTCCCTATGTAGATCTAGTTTGTGCATAGAGAAAAATAAAGGGGATTTTCTTTTCCAAATTCATGGATGGACTGAAGATTGAAGATTTGGGCATCAATACGTATCTCAATGGGATGAGAATCAAGCAACATGTAGTTCTTTAAATACTCCTTATGCAGGTTTGAATCATTCAAATAGGGGGTGAAGGGGGTTCTATAAATTGCAGCTAGACCCAGGATTGGAGATATGAGCATCACTACATATCTTGATAAGGCAAGAATCAGACCACACGTAGTTCTTAATATAGTTCCCGCATGAAGGTCTCATCCATACATAGGTAGCGGGGGATTTTTTAAATCATGGCTAGACCCATTATTGGATATCTATGAATCACTATGTATCTCAATAGGATGTGAATTAATCCATTCATAGTTCTTGAAGATGGTTCCCCACACTAACTAGGGTTTGATGTGTGGAAGTGGAATTTAATATTGTTTATATATTTTTCCATAATAATGGTTGGGCTCAAGGCACAAAATGGTATTAGAATCAATGTATATGTTATGTAAGAGTTCTCAGTATAGATTTGGTCTATACACAGGGAAAATTGGAAATTGTTTCTTTATAGTCATAGATGGTCCTATTATCTGGGATCTAAGTGTCACTATGTGTCTCATTGGAATGATAATCAAGCCACACATAGTTCTTGGTGAATTGTTTAGTTTATCATTATGAAGCTTTTACGTGGGGTCACTTGACCTGAAAAAAACATTAAAGATGGACCAGGGGAAAAAAATAGGTGTCACTACATATCTTACTAGGGAAATAATCAAGACACAAATAGTTTATTTGTGTTATTCCACATGCAGTTCTAATCCAAAAATAGGGATAAATGGGGCTCAAGTTCCACTAGGAAGTGGCAATGATGTGATCGAGGTTTACATATACGATTTGTTTATCTTTTGAGGGTCCACATGGGGTGTCTACTCATGGTATCTTGGGATTTCTTATCATAAAACAATGGATACATAAACCAAATAGTTTAATGTCATTTGGTGAGGAAAACTGGTTCTATAAAATTTTTCATCATCCAGCTAGGACCACATGTCATGTTGTTTATCATCATGAAATAAGTACAATGATGTTGCGTAGTTTAACCTCAGGAAACCTGGAATCAAATGGTTCTATGTAGTTTAATGCCCTGCAGCTAAGATGAATTTTTTTTTATTTCACAAATTAATTATTTAGGAACCTTTCATTGGTCAGAGTTGTAGTGAGTTCTCCATCCATAGAGACTAAGGAAAAAGTTCCATTATATAGGACCTTATGTGTGGAGTAATGTCCCCCAACATTGGCTCAAACTTTAGAGTCTTCTTTCCAAGTATCATCGGAGTCCTGAGTACAAATACCAATTCTCCTAAGAAGAATGAATGAATATGGAACTTCTTGTTAAAGGCCCATGCTATCTAGTTCTGATACACCTCCAAGTAATGTAAGGTAAAATCTATTCTTTTTCGGTCACTATAGTTCATCCAGTCAATTAGGGGTTACTCATATATGGGTATCTAGTCAAAAATTTCAATAGGGAATGATGGAAACCGAACCTCAATGGGGAATAGGACTTCTATTCTGTACACCAATGAGTATGAGGTTCCCACATTATAGAATGAGTTTTAGGATGATAATCTCATGAGGAATGCAAGGTATTATATGTCCAACATTTTACCTTTATCCACCATATTTTGGAGTATTTTTTATAGGTTATTTTTAAAAGTATCTATATTTCCATTGAGCGCTTAATGATAGCAGGACGAATGGTAGGATTTGAAACTGCATTCTTGATATATATTTTCAACCTTATCAGAAAATAAATTCCTTCCATTTCCTAAAAAAATGGTATAAGGGAAATAAATCATGGTAATGATATTATATTTTAAAAAGATAACAATAATTTTGGATCCAATTTCTTTGAGAGGTATTACCTCATCCCATTTGGAGAAGAAAATGGTAGCAGTAAGGATGTACATGAACTGGTTAGCCTTAGATGGAGGATATGGTCCAACAAAATCCATCCCCCATGTGGAAAATAGCTAGGAGTATTTATAAGTATGTTGTAGCTCTGTGGTTTGATGGATGAAATTGGCATTCACATGGTATGGGTGACACTTCTTAGTGAATTCTATGCAATCTTACATCATTGAAGGCTATAAGTATCCAAGCCTTCAGATTTGATTAGAAATCCTATACCCTAATTGGTGGACACCACAGGCTCCTACATGTACTAATTCCATAACATCTGTAGTCTCTTATCCATCAACACATATGATAAGTAATCTATAAAAGCCTCATTTGTAAGGAATTTCAACTGATTTGGGCCATCATAAAGAGTGAAATTAGCCACTCATTGTTGGATCTTCCATCATCCAAACCTATCTGGTGAAAGTACTCCTCCTCATAGATATTCCAATATGGGTGTCATATAGCCCATAGTAAGATTATGTGAATCAGGGATGGGATTAATTTCATTAATTTCTTCTTCTCTGATCCAAACAAAAGGTGAAACCATTCGATGATGGAAAATTTTTATGATTGTTCATCCCAATATGGATCTTCCAAAGATATAACAGCATTTTTTAATGAATCTACATTATCATTATGTAATCATGGTATGTGAATCAAGGTTTCATATGTGGTGAATTATACCATTAGCCCTCATACATAATCACATAGGGGAATTATCTCCTCTTTTCTGATGTCATAATCCATGTTGATCTACAGATTATCAACTTTGAGTTGCCTTTCACTACTAGGTGGATCACCGGTACATGGAGTGCCAATTCTAGGACTGTAATGGGAGCCTAATATTATACCCCATTTTTGGTACCACCTTATGATTATAGGAAGGATTATAGAAATACTACCATTTATGGGGAGATAAGCACAATTCCCATCCCAACTTTGTTCATCTTAGGGTATTGCATTATTTTCCCTATTGGACTCCTGGAATCACTATCAAAATACACTTCCAATGTTCGAGGACTTTCTTGAACAAAGAATATTTCTTCATTAGGTAGTTCAGTATTTAATTAAGTCTATTTTACAGATGGGTTCTTGGGGAGGAGTCCTACCAAGTTATTTCCTTTCATTTATTTCTAAGTCACAAACTGTATATCAAACTGCTACAAGATAACTACCCACCATTCTAGATGTCTTGTTACCATAGGATAACTGACAATATGTTTTATTGGGTTATTTTGAGAGACCATATGGACCTCATGATGATATAGATAGTTCCTCATCTTCTAAACTACAAATATTAATGCCATATAGCTCTTCTTAATATCTTAATATAGATTCTTCGTGTTGAAAATTGTTTGACTGAGATAGTAAAGGTTGTTTTCATTTCCATAATCATTCTTTTAGTGATAAAATCAGTTAGTGATTACTATAAGGCTTTCACGTACAGAATGAGAGACTTTGCTTTATAAAGTGTCATCAACACCGGTGGTCTCAAGAGGTATTTCTTAAAGACATCAAATGATTCTTGATAGTCATCGGCCCCCTGATAGTATTCATACATGAAGGAGAGGGAATTACATGGTAGCATAATACACCTTTATGGGATATGAATGCTGTGGATTATTCATATTCGGGGAAAATTTAGATTTTATTGTACCCATAGTATTCATCCATGAAGGAGAGGGAATGGTATCCAGTAGTTGCATCAATCATGATTTCTCTGATTGCAACTGAGAAGTATTCTATGGTAAAATATCAGTTGAGATCTCTAAAATCAATGAAAACTCTGATTTTCCTATTCTTCTTTTTCATAGGTAAAATATTGGCTATCCATTTTGGGTAATGTTACATTTGAATTAATTCATCCTTGATCAGTTTTTTCACTTCATCATCAATCCTAGAGGCATGATTCAGGTGTGTCATCCTAGCTACTTGCGTGTATACCCTGTGATCGTCTGGAAAAACCAAATGAGGGGTGGCCACATTAGGTTCATGGTATGGAATCTCTTTATAGTTATAGGAAAACACATCCCAATTCTATTTTTGGAAGGATGTGTATTCCTCCTATTCTGTGAGAGTCAAGGCCACACTAATTAGAATGGGACATGAATATTATTTTTTTACCCATATCTATTTTCCTGAGTTCAGTCATGGTGGTGGAGACGCCTTCCTCAAATTCTAGAGGAGAATCCTTGATATCTTCTTCCTCTTTCCCTTTCTCATTCTCCAAATTTTGTGCTTCTTACTAGGGAGGAGATGATAAAACAAGTTCCTCAAAGTGAATAGGGGAGTCTCCATTGGGACATCTGGAGAATGAGGAAATAATTTCTGTATCTATTGCTATATGTAACCTTGTTAGAGTCCTAAAGGGGAAACAAGGTATTGATAATGAGTCTCTTGACTTTCTCCTATAGTCATGACAGCTTCTTCCAGTTCAGCTGGTAAAACAAGGATTTTTTTAGGCTCACAAGATATAATGAAGAAATTTTCATTCAATATTTCATTATTATTTAGAGAGTTGGTAACTTATTCAGTTCCATTGGGCTCAACAATCATGATTTAAATTACAGAATCTACCGAATGAATTTTTGAATTCTGTACCATCCTTTCAATTTGATTAATACATATCACATAATTTTCACTGAGTTGCTTGAAAGGGTTAGCAAGGATCATCTTAAAGTCATTTGAGGCATTGATTCAAGTAGAATCATTAGCCGTTGATTTATTCCCTTCATTATAATAGAACCTTACATCTATGTATTGTGTTTCATGGGATTTTAATGGTGCCTTATCCCCATACAATATTCTAATTTGGCCATTGACAGAATATTTGAGACATCGGTGGTATGATGGATGAAAATATTTTTGCGGATGTAACCAAGGTCTTCCTTGTATAACATTGAGAGTTTTGTCCTGCCAAACCACCATGAACACTAGGTCGGACAAAATATATCTAAATTGAGTTCTCAATGTGATCTCACTGAGATATTCTTACTCATTATTTTCATAACCCTGTAACATTAGAGTGGAGGGAGACAAGTGATATTTCGTGAGACATATTTCACAAATTATCTGGTCTAGGAAGAGGGTGAATTCTATACCATTGTTAATAAAGGCTCCTCAAACATCAATGTCATTTAACAAGTGATATTTATACAAGGGTTTGATATTTCCTTTTATAATAACATCCTTGTCTTGGTTGGTGAAGTAAATGACTGCATGCCATTCTGTAGGGAAATTCTCTACATGATATACTTTAGCAGCAACAACCACAACTTCAATTTCATGAGGGATTGACAATTCCTCAAACAGTTCATCTTGTAGATCTTTGGATACACTTAGATCAACCATTATTGACAACTTCTCCGGCACGTGGGATAGTTTCTTCAAGAAATCATATTTTTAATCCATAGGTCTGCACTTTCCAGAATGAATATTCTCTTTCTTAGGCTCCCTAAGAGCTGATGTTTCTAATGTGGATGGTTTGTTGCTTAGGATATGAGCTTGAAGTTCTCCTTTTCTTGATGGATTAGGTATTCTTGGTCATCCTGCCTAATGAGTAGGAGGTGGTGTATTATCTTACTGGTCTTCCAAGATAATAATGTTAGGGATGACAATTTCATTTGTGGAGTAAGTGATCCCCTATTCCTGTTTAGCTCTCTTAAAGGGTTTCCCATCAGTTTTGGCTATATAGACAGTTTGAGTAGTGGTTTGGTTGAATTAGTGGTTCCTAGCACGACCACAACTTCACCTACATCCCTGATCCTCGTGACCTCTTCCCCTAGTTCCCCAATAAAGTGTAGGTAATTAATGTTCATAATCAGAATAATTATTTGATTAGGGATATCTTAAGTAAATAACATTAACATAACCAAGGATCAACACATCATCTGATGAAGATTATACCTGGGGGTCGACGTTTATTTTACCATTTGTCAGTGAGGTTCTCATGCTCTTGAGATGGTTAACATGAAATATGTTAAAGTCAAGGAAAACTTTAGACTTGGAAGGATCTCATTTTCTTCTATTTTTTACTTATACTTTCGGTCATGTCACTGATTTAAGGATAGGACTTCAAAGGACTGGGATTTTGATGAAACTAGTTTTTCTTTAGTAGAAGTAGTAGGAGGCATAGTTGGTTGTTTCAACTGTGGTTGTAGAATGGAATGAGTCTGATTATTTTTCTGACCATCCAGTCCTCGAAATTAGGTGAATTATTTCTTTTAACTTTTTTACATTAGTCTTCCTCCTCTGGATCAATACCAAAAACATATGATTCTTGGGATAGTTAATTTTTCAGTTTCACTTACCCAGAATCAACCATCTTTTCTAGGAGTTCCTCGAAAACAAAACACTCCAGTATGAGATGCCCAATAATTTTATGTAAGGGTAAATAGTTTGGTAAATCCCCATAAACTTATTTTTTAGGCTTCTTGGGCTTTGGAAACTGTACTAAATTTTTTCTAAAGATGATATGAAGTAGATAGATACTTGTTCATTCCGAAAGAAATAGTCCTTATTTTTCAACTCCTCAAACTATCTATGTCTTTGATCACTTTGATCATCATGATGAGGTTGTCACTGCTATTGACACTCATATGGTGGAGTCTTGCGGTATGGCATAGGCTTTGAGATAGGAATGGGTACATGGGCCTACTTAAGTGTAACTATAGGGACCTATTCCTTTTTTGTTCTTCTTCCTTGAGATGATGGGACTACTCAGGAATTGGATTTGGTTTCTACGATGTAGTTTTCTACTTGTTGAGAAATTACATCCAAATCTCGAATCCCTCTTCTGTATTTCACATGGATCAATGGTGTGTGCAACTCATCATGGAAATTTTTTTACATATATATTCAACGAATCTTCTTAAGGGGGAAGTAAGTTTAAGGAGTAAGTTAATCCTTTCTACTGAGTAATGAATTATGAAGCCCTTTCATTTCCCATTTGTCTATACTTCGTAAAATCAAAGACTATAGTCTTCTACAACTTTGAGCTAAACTGGAAGAGGAACTTTTGATGGAGATCTTCCCATCTAGTGTTTGATCACGACTGCAAACTTGTATAACATACAAAGTTTGGCCCCTACAACGATTTCACAAAGTATCTAAGTTTCACTAAATCTTATTATTTAGGGGTCCCCATCATGGGATCCTAGTAATATATAAAATGTGTCAAGTGTTTCTTCGAATATCCTGAGTCATTAAAAAATAGAAACATAAGATTCCCAAAGTTTAGCTAGGGAGGGTTAGGATTCATCCATTTCTGATAAGACTTATTTTATGATTGTATATGAGAACTCCATCCTTCTATAGATTCCAATAAAGTCATCAATGAATCAATGGTGTTTATTATCATTCTAGGAATGTTTGGCTGAGATGGTATTTGAATATGTGAGGTGGCTAAAGCCTGAGTGGGTGCAGTGACAAGAAGGACCACTGGTGATGGAACTGCTGGTATCTATTGTTGGTAACCAATAGGGGAAGTCCTATAAGGATGTTCCTAACTTTTTTATGGCTATGTTACAAATTGAGGTAATTCTTGATCTACTATTGAGAGATTCAAAAATATTTGTATTTGATGTCCCATGTTTAGTGGATGTTCCATTCCTGCTCTAGTTGTTTTGGAAACCCCTCTTATCAAAGGTTATCCAACTGGACATGCGAGTTGAGGGTCTCCTTATAGGGAATATATGGAATGAAGAATGCCTCAAAGTAACTCTACCATGAGTCTCCTCAAATCTCCCATTTTATCCTCTTTCTTATAAAATCATTCTTCTAGAGAAAGGTATTGGCCTTCTCTGGGGTTAAGGTGAGACATGGTATGAACCTAACTTTTCCTTTATTAGGTTATTTTTGAGGAGGTATGTGTGGATTATTTGATGGGATACCCAAATTTTTGATGAACCTCTACATTAGGATATACAAACCTTCTACATACATTTTGGTGTGGACCATCTCTTAAATATGAACTTCTTCTTCAAAATCCTTTGAATCAGTCTTATGTTTCAGAGGTTCTTTAAAGATGGAATTTGTCACATTCATAGATGTTTAGTGCATGATAGCCTTTCTGTTGGAATCTCTATGATACCAACTTCTTCTGTATCCTCTATGAGACCTTGTCCTCTTCTTTTTCAGTTCTTTAAGAACAATTTGATGGAAAGTGACCCAAAGGGAGTCCCTAAATATTTTAGTTGTATGTGTTCCAATTAAATGTATCATATCATGGGATGGAAAAAATGAGACTATTCGCTCTACGACATCTTCCCTAATAAGAAGAATACTAAGACCCGCTAAGGAGGGGATTGTTAGAGTGAAAATCCCCTAGCTCTAAGAGTTGGGGTTGTTCTTTTTCTGCCTTTGACCCCCTTTAGGATTGGTTGGCTAATCCTGAGGGTTGGTTTAACAGATCCCCCAACCCTATGGTTTGGGGTTGTTCCTTAACTATTGTGGTTGATATTTCCAAAGATTCTCTTTTGATTTTATAGATTCTGGACTAAAAGTGGTCTAGGTTCATTTTTCATCACTCACTCAAATCTCTCATTTTAGAAGATCATTGTGCTATTTCTAACATTTTCTTGATTTGATCATTGAAATCCTGTAATATGGATTCCTTCTCAATGTTCTCTTATTCTTGATGCAAAATTATCTATGTAGCTTACACTCTTCTCTCATAACATCAGTGACAGTCAGTTGAGGCCTGTTCTTGTTGGCCATATCTTCAGTCAGGAATTGATTCCATTTTTTGTATCTAGACATGGGAAATTACATTTCATGATGTCACATTTGGCAGTCTTTGATGGCTTGGTAGAATAGTGAAATGAAAATTTTCTATATACACCCCATCCTCAGATGTGAACACCATATGGGGTATCTATGATCATCTTTTTCAACCTCATTAATACATCGAGTCATGCATGTTGAAAGGATCCATGTTGTTTCTAAATATTTGGATTTTGGGAATCCATGAGAGATCCCAAGTCAATTTTTGATTGTAACCCTTTTATTACCCTGACATGAGTTTGATACTCATCCTAGGGTAATACATTTTTTTAGGTGATGAAGATTTTTCCATATGTTGAGGAAGATGTCATGTATACAATCTTGTACCAACACCTCTGGAACGCTATATTTAGAGGTGGTTAAATTCCATAACATGACTGGTATTTCATCTTTATCTATATGTTTCTTCATGTTTAGCATATATTTGTCATCTTTCGCTAGATGATTATTGACCAAACCAGACTAGACTGGATTCTTTTTTATTTTTTTCATATGAAATGATATTTGTTGGGATTCCATATACAATGATGGAAGTAAAATTATCCAAGGGTGGTTTAGAGAATGACTGTCACCTTGGTCTATCTTCTGATTGAGAAAGGATTTCCCCTGCCATTGATAAGGAATCAAATATGACTAGCCTCGTATTTTCAAGTGCCTCACTATAAGAGTGCTTTCTCGTCACTACATTCTCAATTGGAAAATTATTTTGATAATGAGAAGAACTGCTATGGAGATATCTTTCATAGTGAACACCATCCAGGAAAGGACCACCATTGTGGATTATAGTAAGGGGAATACCCTCTTTCTTCATGGTCTTCTAGACACACATAGGGTTTTTTTGGATCTTATTAATGGATAGGCTCTCAAGATAGACTAAATTTTCATAAATCATGTCTTTATGATTAAGTGTCTAAGGATGACCTTAAGAATTACTATTATTGAACCTATAATTTGGTAAAGGGAGGGTAGGATCTTGAACTGTGATAGATAAACATCTGAGGGATTAAATAACTCCAGTGTCAAGATAAGCTTGTTCATATGTCATCTTTTAGTTCACCAATCGTGCTTGATGAGACTTCTTCTTGGAAATATTTTTACAAACAGTTGGGAAACTTTCTTTGAGAAGTGTTCATTGTGGACAGGTGTTTACGCCAATGTTAGAGTGGTAATTGGAATAGGTTGATTACCTTCAATTGGATCAGGTGTATATCCCTGGTCTTGTTGCCCATATATTATGGGGGAGTTTTCCCCAAGACCCTCTTAGATGAGAGAAGAGGTATGTGTATGCTATGGGGTGTTATATTGATGACCCAACCATTGGTGGGTATATAGTTATGTGTTTGTTCTTTAGGTACGACTGTATTCTATGTGATGATATCCTGACAAATATATAGGATGTGGTCAGGAATTTGTATCTTCCCTTTTACCATTTAAAAGATATGATTGGTGACTTCAGTGACCATAATGGGGATATATAACCATTATGTGTCTGTATTAGGTGTATGTTCCTACTTCTGTCCTCCATTTCATTCCATTGGATACTGACAAAACTTGTGGGAATAGAGTTGAGCATTCCCTCTACTTTTCATTGGGACTTTCCATCTGAAGCCTTTGTGTGCAGCTAGTCAAGGATACTAGAAGTCCTAATAAATGTTGGTAGGTGTGTGTTCTTTCTCTTTGTTTTCCATAAAACATTGTCGACATACTTCATTCAGTGCTTCCAAATGAGTGTGTTGGCAGTCTTGTTGGGTGTATTCAAATGTATGTTCATGCTTCCAAGTTGTCATTGTATTTGGTATGTGGATTTCCTTAAATGATGTTAGGAAAGTCTATTGTATGGATAAATGAAGGTGAATGGGTGTACGTGATCTCACGCTATTCTTACATCAAACTGGTTTGGTGGGATTCTCTGGAGGTAGAAAATGTATGAACCTACTCCCTATTGGCTGGTTTTCTCCCCCAATGGGCCATCTTGCATGATCAGGTTTGAGGTACCTGGGCCAATAGTCGAAGGTGAAAACCTCATCATATTGAGGGTTCACTGTCATGTAGTGTTCGCAATGGTGATTTCTAGAAGGATCCCTTGATAAGGACCCATGTTTCTTTGAGGCAAGGCTATAGGTGGCCTCCTGATCCACCACCCTAAAATATGGCAGGAATAGATCACTGCATTTTGGGGATAAGCTCCAGAAATGGTTAAATATGTAAGTTAGTTTCATCTTCTTCAGGACCATCGGTCATTATGGACTAGACTATTGGTGGTGTTGGTAGAGCTGGAGGGCCATTCTGGTGGCCTCAATGGTCGGTATTGTACTGTTTTGATAGTACTCTTGGACTAGTGAATTTGAGACCAAACATTAAATATGTTGAGTCAGTGGTGACTTCCTTCATGTAGATGAGGATCTTGCCAAAGTATCATTTGAGTAATTCATTGGTTAAATCTTGATGTAAGCCATTTTATAAATGGGAATTCAAGGAAGGAAGTGGTTGATGATATATAACAGACATGATCAAGAAAACTATACTGAAGAAAAATATTTTTTTATGATAACATGTGTGATTGATTTCCCTATTTGTCCCTCATCTTCTTTGATAATGGAAGGGGAATAATAGGTAGGAGACACTATCATCTTGGTTAATGATTCACATCGGGTTCACCAATTTTTGTTTCCATTTTTTCTCATTCCCCATAATCATTTTCCATTTCTGAACAATTTATCCTCCATTACCTAAATAGTCCACTCAAATTGACCATTAATATTTGGATGATTGGTTGTGCTCAAGGGAACCCATTATCCCAGATCCATCGGAATACCCTTATAGAAATATGATGTGAAACATGGATCTTTGTCCAAAACAATACTCCTCAGAACAACATGCAACAGAACCACCTCATTCATGTAAAGACTGCCAATATCATTAAATTTAATGTTTCCTTAATAGGTGAGAAGTGGTATACCATGGTCAGTCGATCCCCAACAACCCATGAAACATCATTCTTATGGGTTTTACTGGGAAATCCTACCACAAAATCCATTGTGACATCATCCCATTTCCATTCAAGAATGGAAAAATTCTATAATAGTCTAGCTGGCCTCCGATGCTCGGCCTTCACCGGCTAGAAATTAATGCAACTTTCTACAAATCTTTCCAACTCCTTCTTCATTCCCAACCACCAATACAATCTATATAGATCATGACTAATTTTTGTTAAACCAAGAAGAACCACCCAACTAGAATAATGAGAATCCCCTCATTAACTCCTCACATAAGCCCATAGAAACCCATACTTGACAATGAAAATAAGATAATCGCCACTTTTGAGAGACCATCCTGATAGTGTATCCCCACCATGTAATTTTTTCTTAGAATGGATCCCTCCAGATCAGAAAATAGATCAGTCTTAATTCAGTCCAAAAGCAGGGGTATAATATATTTTAAAGTTAGAACTACTTGGCCTTTATAATCCTAAACAAATGGATGCATGGAAACAAAGAGGGACATTATCTGCCACTTTTCACAAAACTCATGTACTACCAATTTCTGTGTCTTTTAGATCAAAGAATCAGAAAATATATTGCCCTTTCCTATTGTATAATCTAATTCAAAGTATAAAGACTACTCATACTCGAACCACCTCCTCTAACAAAGTTTTAGGTCTCATTGAGAAAATATGTAACTAAGTATATTATAGTATATTTATAAAATTAACATCACACCCATCAGATAGTGTCTCCAACATATCTGGGCTTGCACCCCTACTACTAACTATAGATCGTGAGTAAGGTAGTTCATCTCATGTGGTCTCAGATACCAGGATCCATAAGCAACAACTCTATCCTCCTACATTAGAACCACTCTATGTCCAACTCTGGATTCATCAAAGTACACGATATATACTTTACCTAGATTAGGTAAAGTGAGTGTAGGTGTTGAGGTCGACCTAGCTTTTGGATCCTAAAAATCTCACTTTCAAGCATCAAACCAAACAAACTTCACCCCTTTCTTGGTCAGCCCAAACATAGGTGAAGCCAAATGAGAGAAATATTGGATAAAGCATTGATAATAACCTGATAAACCCAAAAATCTACAAACGTCAAAGATTTTCTTTAGTTGTCCATAAGATACCATAACTGCAAATTTCTTTGGATCCAATAACACTACTACCTCTTATTTCACATGGACCAATAAGTGAACATTATTAATCCAGAAACTGCCTTTGGTTAGCATAGAATAAAGATGATTCCATCTCAATGTACTCAAGACTATGTCAAGATGTTTACCATGATCTTCTTTTAGATGGGAGTGCACTAAGATATCTTTGAAAAAAACCTCCAAGAATTGGTGCAGAAAGGGATGAAAGTTCTTATTCATTAAGGCCATGAATATCACTTGTGTGTTAGTCATCCCAGACAACATCACTACGAATTCATACAAGGCATACCTGATCCTAAAATTACTCTAAGGTATGTCTGATGGTCTCACCCTTAACTGGTGGTAACCTTATCTCAAATTAAACATGGATAATATCTTATCACTTCTCAACTGATCAAAAATATTATCAATTTGTGGAAGAGGATATCTTTTCACTATTTTCTTCTAGTTCAACCTCTAAAAATCCACACGTAAGCAAAAAGACCAATCGATCATATTATAGAAGGGAAATGGGGAACCCCAAGGATATAAAATAGGTCATATTAATCCATTATATTATATATCATCGAAATAAACATTCAACTATTGAAGCTCTTTTGGTGCAATTCTATGAGGTGGAATAGAAACTGGATTGACTCTAAACACTAACTCGATCGTGAACATGATCTCTTGCTTGAGAGGTAAGAAATATAAATCATTTAGGAAAACATATTAAAAACAGTCTACCAATAGAGTAAAATAATTCCACAACAATCCACTATTATCTTGAGTAATTCCAAAAATATGATCGGTGAGACAATCCAATCTCCACTGAATTGGTCCTGCATGACCATCCTGAAGTTCCCACTCACCTTAGTGAAAATAACTTCCTCCTTCTAGAGACAGAAAGGTTACTCTTCCCTGTAATATTCGATATGATCTTGGTATATAAATAACAAATCCATACAAAGAATTAAGTCAAAGCCTATCATTTCAAACACGAACACTTCTCAAAAAGAAATGGTAACCACCAATTTATAGAGAACACGCCTTGTAACATTTTATATTCTAAAACTCAACACCCAAAGGTGTTTCAATGGTCAATGAACCGTCCAGTATTTACAATTATAAAACCAACCAATTTATAAAAAGAATAGATCGAAAAGAATGTGAGGTTATTGTATCAAACAAAAAAACAATCTAAGGTATATGATACAATAATAGTACCTCTAATGGTAGATGGTCCTACGTCCATGATAGCTAAAGTTGTCTACATAACATGCAGCAGGCATTTCCCTCTACCCTAGGATCCATTTTAACTACCCTAAGTTATTTTCCTTATCTGGAACTACTGCTCATGCACTGGGGTACTACACCCCAAGCCTCAGCCTGAACAACTAGTGGAACTCCAACAACCACCCAGTTGAGGGGTAGCTGAGTCCCTTCTTGACTCAGGTGACTTTTCTAATCCCCAGTCACTGATCTATAATATAAATTCCACACAAATTCTCTAAATATGACACATCCTTCCACTGATATAAAACTTAACTAAGGGGTAAGTACACTATGGGTGCTTGTGATCAAACTTTCCTTGCGGGTATCAACAGAACAAAACACAATCATGAGATGGTTGTCCACTTCCCCAGCTTCTATACCCACTACTAACTTGGAAGAAACTTTCTTACATCATTTCACTCAAAGAATAGATCCCAGTTTTCCCTGTCGAAACACCTTGGTCCCTGCTCAGGGCCTCTCTTGTATTCCCTTATGTGATGAGGTCCTGGTTCATCGCATACTCAAAGATAATTAAATGAAATATTTTTACATGTGACATGATATCTTTGTGAAGATCATACTGAAAATATCTCTCCCTAGAGATTTCATCAGCTAAAAAAGATGGAAAAAATCATTATAGGTCGGTGAAATTTCTAGAATTTTCTAGCACTGACATGCACTCCAGAGTCTGATGCGTGAACTAATTATCATTTTCTTCCCTCAACATATATGGATAGAAATTTCCCAATAACTTCATCTCAAATACCTTCCAAGATAGCTTATACTACTTTCCAACTTCCTCCATAATATCCCACAAATTCTTGGTAGGTCCATAAAGTATATATACAGAAAGCTTCACCCTTCTATCAATGGGTGTCTCGGGATTCTTCAATATCATCTGGACTAAATCGATTCATAACCTGATTTTTTGGGGTCTGTCTTCCCCAATAAACATTGGAAGACGTTACAACTAAAAATATAGTTTTTTGATCAAACATTGAAGGAACGTTATAACCAGTCTCCCATTCCATGGATCACATGACCCTCAAGAAACTATTGTGAATTTAACATCCAACCGCTCATCACAAACTACAAGAAGTTCCAATTAAGTTATGTTATGAGCATGATGATTTCAACTCACCAGATTCTCAAGTTGAAGATGATGAGGAGGTATTTTCTATACATGATAAATTCACACCTTAGAAAAGTAGTTAGAAATAAGGTCAACCTCAATAGGTGACTACAATAGAGAACCACTGACTCTTGGTCTCCCTAAACATATTTTAAAAGTGTTTTATCATGACACTTCAACTAATTTTATTTATCCAGTGAAATAGATATCTAATATCATAGGTCAACAGGCTAGTATATATGACATGAAAAAAATTGATATTTCCCTATCACTAAAAATGCATGAAAATATATCCCTATATGCCTATTATGATGTGTGTATTCTAATATCATGCCATATCGGACAATGAGTACAAATACCATGAAATAGTAACATTATAAAGAAAGAACCCCACACAACATGTGAAATGCCAAATGTGAAATAACATCAACTGTAACAAGAAAATAACATGAATAGAAATCCCATCCCTGGGAACTCATATTTCCTCCATACATGGGTTAGATAATTCCCTGAAAAATCCCATAACCAAGTACTGAAACATCCTAGTTTCCTTTATACCATTCCTAAATAGTAAATCATAAGAAAACAAAACATAATCTTTTGATACCACTTTATAAAATGCCCTGATTGGCATTCACTCATATGGCCAAGAAAGGTTGGTTACGAGACCTCAAGCATGCATCCCCATATGACATAGATTTTTGACTAGCTATGAGGGTGTGAAGTGTATATAAGGGAGACTATATCCCCTCATATAAAGTTTCATAGTAGTATAAATAAACCACATAAACAAAAGAAATAAAATTATAGATATAGATGAATAAAATAATAAAATTAAATAGAATAATCCAATAAATAATTAAGAAATAATGTAATGATTTCCTATAATTTAACTAAATGTTATGATATAAATATTACAATAAAAGAATAAAAAACTAAAATAAAGACTCAAAATTTCACAGTCTCAAACCCCACGTCGGTCCCATCTCCAAACTCCAACTCATCCAATAATAAAGCAATCAATAGCAAGGTCATTTTTCCTTGTCCACTATTATATCCATATAATCTTCTCGAGTACCAAATGGGGGACCAAATAGGCGGTAAGTATATCTAATTAGGTCAACACTGCCATTTCAAAACAAAGAAGTGTGATAATAAGTGTATGCAATATGGAGATAACTAGGTGTATTAATTAATTCAACAATTAATAAAATACAACGATGGCCTGCTTCAGCTCCATGCTAGAATATCTCTAAGCATGTCATATGACCTTGCCAAAAATAACCATATAACCAAGATAAAATAACCTACTTCATCATCATACTAAAATATCTCTAAGTATGTCTTACGACCATGACAACCATCAACAAATAACCATGATATAGTTGCAACATACTGGTTTAAAGACCTATAATCATTACAACATCTCGATCAAGTCCCTATGAGTATTATAGAAAGAGAATAGGTAGATCCTACACTATATAATCATTATAGCATGTGACTGGGTCGAGCCCGCTCAATATCAGCAATACAACATATAAGTTTGCAAGTGTTGGGTCCAAACCCAATGTATAATCATTACAACATAGAACACAATTCCTATCATACATCATGGATAGCACAATATCACATCACAAATCTCAATGTTTAATTTTGAAAAATACCAATTATCATTTATATACCAATTTAAATTAAATCAAAAATTTATTAACAGTCAAAACAATAAGAAATAAACCTAAAATTAGGGATTCTATATAACGAATCACCTAAGCTATCATGACATACTAATCAAAATTTAAGACATTATCCAATTATATTATATTCATCATCCCCTCACCCAATGGGTATCCATAAGAAAGGTTAGAATCCAATTGAAAATAATGGATTCCAATGAATAACCCCATTCATTATTCAATCGATTTGGAAGCACAATTTTTTGGCACAACCACCGTACTACATAAACATTGAAATTATAAAACCATAGAGTTAATATTTACACCCCTCTCTTTAATTAACAATCGAAAAATCCTTCCAATGAAAATCACCCATGTGGAATATGGTACAAATTATTGTAAAGAGGTTCCTCAATCAAAATTGATCAAGATCAAAGCCAACAATGCACATGGCTAGAGGATTTCACCACAATGGTTCAAGAAATAAGGAATATAGCAAGAAACTGGACCACAACCACATAATAAATATTAAAGGAGTTATCAGGATGTTTGTAAGGAATGTTGGCACTCTAATGTTTCCTATAAGAATCCCTAAGCTCGAGAGGAGAAGGCTACAAAATAGTGAAATAAAAAATCAACCACACAGTATACATTAAGTTAGAAATTTGGTAAATAACAGGGTTTGTAATGTAGTTACATGTCGTATAAATATTTTTAATGGGCTACACTGAATAACATGTCACATAAGATTTATTTTAAAAAAACACTCGAACATTACGTGATGTGTAATCCATTTACATTGTGTGTAAATGTTCTGCATATGTTTTCTCATCCCATTTTCACTTTAAACAACACAACCCCCCTTTAAGGATTCTCAAATTACCAAGAAACCATGAAACACTAAACTTATTTATACTTATACTCTATTAATTAAAACTAGAGTACTTCCCATAACTTTAAGTCATTTCCACAACGAAGGCTTTCCACATGGATCCCTTTTAGTTTTTCTCATGTTCCCTTGCAACCCAAGACTGTGTTTTTTAAACTACATAAATCCATAAATAAAACACACCTGAAATAAAAGTTAATTAAAAATATTCAAAGAGAGACATACTCTAAAAAATATGGGATCATTCCACATTCCTTTTAAATTTTTTAAAAAAACATTTAAAATAGTATTTTTAAAATAATATGATTTAAAAATATCATATCTTTGATGTGAGATTTGATTAAAGGAATCGATTATGTATATCATCCATCAATATACACAAAAAAAGTTCAGATTCAATTTAATTTGACCAAAATTAATTTCACACATAATCATAGAACGACAAAATCAATGGAGTAGAAGTTTAACCTAAAGAATTGAAATTGGGTTAAAATTACCTTACCATTGGTTTGAATTCCTTCAAATGTGCTCAAACCTCCTGTATAGTGGTTTTAAACATGTTATTAATTTATACCAAAACATTATTCATATTTATAATAACTTAAATTATCCTTTTATATCATCTCACCACTCATTCATTAATTTCGTTATTTTCCATGTTTTAGATGTTAATTGCCTTGTTTTATCTTGCATGTTTTTCCATGAATGTCCTGGTTCTTTTTCATAGGTTATATATAAATCTTATAAAAAATTATATTAATGTTATAAATATCATATTTAGTTATTAAATATATTTTTTGAACTATTCATAAATGTTTAACATGGAAAATTAATCACATTGCACTGCAGAGACAATAGGTCGTACAGATGTACGAGGAATGGTATCATTCCCTTAATTGTGAATGGGTATAGAAATAGATGATATAGTAATTTCCCATAATAAATATCATTTCAAAATTACAATATATATAAATTATTTATATCATTATATTTATCCATCTAAAATGGTGGTGAAAAACAAATAACACCACTATGTGGAGACGGTATGTCGTACAAATGCATGTGTGGTGATTTCATTCTTCATAGGAGGGATAAAAGGTGGTATATGGTTGTTCAATGATAAAAAAACATATAATTATATATATGATACTGGAATAATTATTTTATCATGGAAACAACACATGAAGAGGATGTATATGAAGAAATGAACTTGACATAGTCGATAAAGATGATTACCTCTTCTTGGGAAGACATCATTTAAATCACATCTTCAGGATAATGGGGTTGGTCATTTGAAAGTAATGACACCTCAAAATCTTGGATAAGGATTTTTTAAATATAAATGGGTAAAAAAATTCAAGATAAATGGCTCTAGTTGGTTTGAATAAGTGAGGGAGGAGGTTGTATTTTATAACTCAGGTGGGTGCACCATTAGAATTTCTCAATATATTAAAATATAATAAGGCTATTATAGAAACAAAGAATTCCAAATTGCAAATAAATGAATAGGGGATGAAATTTTAGACCATATCCTATCCCCTTTGGGTTTATTTTAGGTTTTTTATAATTTTTTAAATAATTTAATATAATATTAATTTCATATACTATCATTATTGTCAAATTTGATATTATTCAACTAGTTTGAATTCAAACACATCAATAAAAAGTTTTAATAAGAATATAATTATTTGAAAAATTTATAATACGTTATATAGATATATAAAATTAATTTCACACATTTAAACATTAAATTATATCAAAATTAATATTTTTAATATTATTTTTTTATTTTATTTGTTATTAATTAAATAAATACTATATAAGCATTTCAAAAGAATTTAAGGTAATAATATAATTTCAAAAAAATTAAAATAAATTTCTATAATAAAAATATTTTCATTAAGACCTAAAAAGACATTTATTTTTCATTCATATCTTTATTTTGTCTCTATTCACACACATTAAAGATATTAAATACAAAGAGAGTGGAATTTCGTAACTATCTTTCATTTGAATAATATATGTGTTATTTTCATGAAAAAGTGTTCATTGAAAAACTAAAATTTAAAATTAACGGTATAAGCTTCAAATAATATACATCCAATAATTTTTGGGCATTTTTAGGTCATGGTTATACCCTTAACCTTTGTTTTAACCACCTATTAACTCTTTTGATAATAACTATACTATTAAATTTCCTACTATATAAGTGTCAATAATGTTACAATAAAATTTCAAAAGAACTATAAATGGACTATGGTGTATTTAATAAACCATAACATATTAATTTTGATGTATTTTTGATTATTTGGATTTTTTAATCATTTAAAAAAAATATTATTTCCTATAAAATATTTATAATGTCAATTTTATATATTATTCACTACTTTAAATATAAGAATATCAGTTTAACAAGACATATTAAAAAAAAAGTATTTTTTACATAAATAATATCTCATATTACTTTGGAAATTTTTGGAGTTCCCTAATTAATACAAATTACATTACTTTTTTTAAATTTTAATATCATTTATTTGATTTTTCCATTAATTTAATAATTATCTCATCATCGTTGTGTATGATTTTATGGTAATTATTTCATCCCTAAAAATTAAAAATAAATTTTTATTATGAATATAAATTTATTATATTTAAAATTCATATTTATGGTTGAACTGTAACACCTGAGATTTTTATGAGTAATATTTTGTTCAAAGGAATCTTTCACTACACACTTGCTTGGCTTACTTTACACGCAATCGCGACCTTCCTCGATAGCTTGCGTCGTACGCAATACCGAGTTTCACTAAACAACGATATGCTATTAAAATATTATTAAAACTAGCCGTTATGAATAGTAATAACCACTTTTTGAAATTTTATAAATTTTATTTTTCAAAATGGACTTCATTTTTTGGATTCGGAATACCGAAATTAGCCTAGGGTGAAATTTTGGTATTTTTCTGAAAACTTTCAATTTTTGATGAATAGTGAGACCACTAAGTGGTAGGTTAAAAACTGAATTTTGCATAAAACTTAATTTTACCACTTCTGTGAATGGAATTTCGAAAATCCGACAGACACGGTTGATATCAGTAAGTAAAATGTGGTTCAATGAGATAAAAATAATTTTTTGGTGAATAGTAACTTTTTACTTTTTTTTACCGCGGTTAATAGTAAATAGGGTAATTAAGGGTAAATATGATATTACTATTACCCTAACACATGTCCTAATTCTATTGGATAAGTGTAATTCGACCAAAAACAAACTTAGTAATAAAATATGACCATTTAGGACCACTTGGGTTAGATTAGGACATTTATTATTAATTTATTTAAAGAAGGGTTAAAATAGTTAAAATCAAAGTTTAATAAGTAAATAATTTTTAATATGGGGTTATACATAAGATAAATTCGACTATAAATATTCATTAGAAATCTAAAAATATTTCCTACATAATGGTATTTTCTTTATAATTTTTAGATATTAAATAATTTAATTTATTTATGACACAATGATGATGCAGTAATTATCTTATTAATAAAATATTGACATAATTGATGTTATAAACACCAAAATAAATGTAATTTGAAACATTTTATGAATTACACTAATTTTATAGGTTACTATGATATATTAGTGTTGATTTAATCAACTTGGTTCGAACATATAATCTTGTTATGACTTTCACAAAAATCATATATCAAATAGTGTCAAAATTGACACAAAATAGTTTTTAAATCAAATATTATATTACTAATTGTTATTTTATTCCTAAAACTCTAAGGTTCGGCCAAATGACATAGATAAAGATATATATATTAATAATAAACAATTTGGATTCGTTTGGCATGTTATAGTAAGTTTTTTAACCATATAGTGAAAGAAAACAAAAAGACACGGTAAAAGTTAAATTATTTAACTTAGAGTTAAATCTAATTGATAAGGTTAAAATAACATCCTAAACTTGTCTAAATACTATTGGTTGATAGGATTTCGACCCATCCCCACTTTAGCTTCGAAATAAGACCCTTTGGAACCATTATAAACCGATTTTGACTTTAATATAAAATAATATTTTGAGATATTCCTAAGGTGCCCCTCTCCTCCCTTATAAAAGGGCACCTCCTCCCCCTCCTCCTCACACCAAATTGAGCACTCAAGCTCGGACAACCCCTGCCATTTTCTCCTCTCCACTTCCCTATAATAATCCTAGAGGTCCTGGTATTCTTCAAAGACCAATCTTAGTTCCCTAAGTGGAGGATTCAAAGAGGCATTCCAAAGAAGAGGTAATATCCGTTACTGATCTTTTCAATTTCTTTCTTCTTCAACTTCTTCTCCTTTAGTTGTTTCATGATAAAGTAATAACATCAGTATTACTTATATACTGATATGTAATTATAAATATGAAACAACCCTAATTCACCTTCTATCCATCCTACGGAAAAATGAAATCACCGCGCGTGCGTACGTACGGAATACTGTCTCCACGTCGTGGTGTAATCTATTTTCCACCATCACTTTACAAGGATGGGTATAATGGTGTAATGAGTAACTAATTATGATTATTATAAGTTAATATTGATATTGAAATAATATATATATATACTCCAATACAATTCCACGATCATAGGAACGATATCATCACTCGTGCGTACGTACGGAATACCGTCTCCACGATGTGAAGCGACTCATTCTACATGATCATCATTACATAATAATTATATAAATGAATTGAATGAATAAATATGATATATGTTACACTAATACAATTCTGGATATAAGGTATCTATAACCTTAAAAGAAGAATAAGAATTTATTCGGCAAAACACGCATAAGAACAAAAGGTAATAAAGACCCGAGTAACAAGTAACAATGAAATATTACTAACAAGAAGCTAAGAATATGAACATATATGATATCATATCAATATGTATGATTCTGGAATAAGTCAATAACATTATTTAAACCATTATATAGGAGCTTCGGACACGTACAAAGAAAATCGTACCTAAGGTAAGGGAAATATCACAATCTCATTTTTATCTGAGATTGTTTATTCGTAAGTATTTACTGGGGTATATTTTATCATCCACATCCATGTTTCATCAATATGTAATATTATTTCCATCCACCTACAATTGTTTAAATCCATTTTTACCCTTCGGTGAGTTTTTAGTAATATGTATGAAAGGAATCTTTTGTCGTTTTTCGTACGAGGTACTTTTTGACTTTTCCGACAAAAGCACGAAGAATGTTTTTTTTAACTTATACGGCATGAATGGATTTTTTAAAAAAAATTATTTCCAAAAAGCTTCCTTTAAAGTTTTTCAAGTTTATTTTTAATCAAATTCTTTTAGTTTATAATTTTATGACATATTAAGAAAGGAAAAGTGTTTTTGAAGAAGAAATGATATTTTCCTCAAGAATTCATTTCAAGTGTTTTATCAAAATTATTTTCCATCTAAGATAATAAAGGGTTCTGTTTCTATACCTATTATTACATTGATTTGACTATGTTGTGATGGAATTATTTTTATGAATTCCTTTATCTTATATGAATTTTTTTATGATGTCATGTTGTTTAAGAATCCCATTTTTATTACATGGGTTATGAAATGATGTATGATTTATGATTTTGTGGCACACAGAAGAATGGTATCATTATGAGATGGGTGGGACCTATATCTCCCTCAAATGAATTGGGTAAAGATTTTATATCTCATGAGATAGACATGGCTGGAACGGTAGGTTATACCGGTTCAGTGAAACAGGACTGGAACGAGGGTGACTAGGTTCAGAAAGGGACTTTGTCCACTAAGATAGTCTTGGCAATGAGTCATGACTAACAAGAAATAATTTTCTATGATTATGTGTGCATGCCACAAAGATTTCAAGTTTCATGATATGATTATAGGGATCTCATTTTCACTTCTATGATTTATTCCATGTTAAGTTATTATGATCTCTTTTGCAGGTTATGATTTTCAAAAAGATATGATATGATTTTTATTTCCTTTATTTGCCCTTGTGGAGCATTTGAGCTCACCCTTTTATGTTTTCTTTTCCACAGGTCAGGAAGATTGATATTAAGTAGAATATGCTAAAAGGGACCCTAGATATGATGAAATAAATGGGAGACACTGTAGAAGATTTATGAACTAGTTGTTTATGTTTCCCAGTTTCTAAAGACACTATACCTATACGGTCCTTTGTGGTTTTGTCATATGTTGTAATAAGTGTGCTTCAATTTTGAAGTATTAACAATTTATGTAAAGTATGGGTCATTATAGTTGGTATCAGAGGAAAGGTATAGCCAACCTTTGGAAACTAGGATGTGAAAGCCTTAGTAAGAACCCTAAGGATAAGTCTAAGCATAGAACACAATCTTAGTGTTTTAGAAATGGCCATGAATACCCTAGGATAAAACCTTAAGTGTGAAATTTTATCCTTGATTATGTGGTTTTCCTATTATAATTAGTGTTCCTCACACTATTCTTCTTGGTTTTAGTCAATGGCTGGAACCCGAAGGAACCGTGTTAATGCGGAATGCGATGGGCAATGCAATGATTGTCCCCCTGAGCAACCAAACGATATGGGAGCTGGAATACAAAATCTTGTAGCCATGCTCACACAACTTTCTCAAGCTATGAATCATGCAGGACTTCCAAACGATCAAAGGAAGGAGCAACATTCTGTTTAATCCTTCATGAAGCAGCGTCCACCTTCTTTCAGTGGGTCTACTGATCCATTAGTTGCTGAACAATGTATTAGTACTACTGAAAAGATATTTTCAGTTCTTCAATGTTCTGAACATGATAAAGTCATCCTAGTAGTGTATCGTTTGGAAGGAGATGCTGATCAATGGTGGAATCTTATTAAGAATACGAGGCAAAGGGATGAAATTGAGTCTATGGAATGGGACGAGTTCAAGAACTTATTTTTCAATAAGTACTTCCCTCGTATTCTCCAAACAAATATGGAGAAAGAGTTTCTTGAACTGAAGCAAAGGGATGATGAATCTGTTGGTACCTATGAAGCAAATTTTACAAGACTTGCAAGGTACGCTTCTGGTATTATTATCCAACCCGAGAGTAAGATCGATCGATTCTTTAGTGGCTTAAAACCAAGTCTTCGAAGGGCATTAGCCATAAGGGACTTCAATAGCTACGAGGAAATCATTCGATGTGCTCTCAAAGTCGAGATGGAGATTGGAGTAACCCATCAGTCACATGGGTTTGATAAGAAGAGGAAGATGGAATTCAAAGGAAAATCTAAAGAGCACACTGAAAAGAAGATGAACTTTCCCTTATGCTCAAAGTGTGGAAAGAAACATGGAGGGAGTTGTCTTAAAGGGACAAGTAAATGTTTTAAATGTGGAAAGGAAGGTCATCGTGCATTTGAATGCCGCGATAATGGGAAGAAGATGTCTAATGATGCAAACAAAGGAAGGGATACACAGAATGAACCTACTACACTTCAATGTTTCAAGTGCAAGGAGATGGGGCATTATTCCAATCAATGCCCAAATCCAAGGGTTGATGATGATGGTCGACGTCAACAAAATCTTAAGGCTAAAGACAAAGGAAAGTCACATGAAATTTCTATCAGCGATGTGGAGTACGATAACGAAGTGGTGAAAGGTACACTTACCATCCACTCTAAAGTAGAAAATGTCTTATTTGATTCTAGATCCACCCACTCTTTTATTTCTGAAAAATTTTCTAAGGGTATCACCGTATTACCTCAACAATTAGATGTTGAGTTAGCTGTGACAACACCTAATGGCACAACAGTCGCATCAAAAGTTTATAATTCTTCTCCGATCGAAGTTTGTGGGAAAGTGCTTCCTGCAAATCTTGTGATCCTTCCTTTAGTGGAATTTGATGTGATTCTTGGCATGGATTGGCTTTCTCTACATGGAGCTCATATCAATTTCCAAAGAAGGGAAGTCACATTTCATATTCCAGATCAATCTATGATCGTCTATCAATGCAAGGATGAACATAACCTTCCAATGGAAATTTCTTCCATCTTAAGGGTATTGATTCCACTAAATGAAGGTTATTTATCTCAAATGGTTGGTGAGAAACTCACGATTAAGAATATTCCCATTGTACGGGAGTTTGATGATGTATTTCCGGAGGAATTACCGGGTCTTCCACCAAATCGTGAAGTTGATTTTTCAATAGAACTCGTACCGGGTGCTTTTCCAATTTCAAAGACACCTTATAGAATGGCCCCAATTGAGTTGCAGGAATTGAAGAAGAAACTCCAAGTGAATCTTGATAAGGGATTCATACGCCCTAGTGTGTCACATTGGGGGGCACCTGTTCTATTTGTTAAGAAGAAAGATGGATCAATGAGACTCTACATTGATTATCAAGAACTTAACAAGATTACTATCAAGAACAAATATCCTCTCCCACGCATTGATGACTTATTTGACCAACTACGCAGAGCTCAATACTTTTCCAAGATTGATCTTCGTTCCGGGTATCATCAATTAAGGGTCAAAAGGGAGGATATACCAAAGATGGCTTTCCGTACAAGGTATGGACACTATGAATTTATAGTGATGCCATTTGGTCTTACTAATGCCCCTGCTATCTTCATGGATCTAATGAATAGAGTCTTTAGAGACTATCTTGATCAATTTGTGGTAGTTTTTATAGACGATATTCTTGTCTATTCAAAGAGAAAGGAAGAGAATGAAGATCACTTGAGAATTATATTGAAGACCCTGAGAAAGGAGAATCTTTATGCCAAATTTACCAAGTGTGAATTTTGGCTTCAAAAAGTTTCATTTTTGGGTCACATAATCTCAAAAGAGGGGATATCTGTGGATCCAGCAAAAACAGAGGTTATCGAAAGATGGTCAAGACCAACAATAGTAACTGAGATCCGAAGTTTTCTTGGTTTGGCTGGATATTATCGACGTTTTGTAAAAGATTTTTCACGATTATCTAATCCACTCACCAAGTTAACTCGGAAAGGAGTTAAGTTTGTTTGGACAGAGGAATGTGAAGAGAATTTCAAGGAGTTGAAAAGAAGGTTATCCAGTGCACCTGTGCTCACACTACCTTGTAGTGGAGAAAGGTTTGTGATATACAGTGATGCATCCAAGAAGGGATTGGGGTGTGTTATTATGCAAAATGATATGGTGATAGCTTATGCCTCACGACAGTTGAAAATCCATGAGCAAAATTACCCAACACATGATTTAGAGTTGGCTGTGGTAATCTTTGCGTTAAAGATTTGGAGGCATTACCTTTATGGTGAAAGGTGTGATATTTATACTGATCATAAAAGTTTAAAGTATATTTTCACACAAAAGGAGCTGAATATGCGTCAAAGAAGATGGTTGGAGCTGATTAAGGATTATGACTTCTCAATCCATTACCACCCTGGGAAAGCAAACAAGGTGGCAGATGCATTAAGTCGACAATACCATGCTAGTTTATCCATGATGAGGATCACAAAAGATCCAACATTTATGGATTTACAAAGGATGGATCTTGGAATTATAATGGAAGGGGAAAAATCTTATCTTTCTCAAATGAATGTTCAACCATCTATACATGTGAAGATTAAAGAGGCACAGAAAGAAGATGTATAGTTACAAAAGAAGGTGAGAAATGTTCCTGAATTCAACCTTGATTGTGATGGGATAATAAAGTTCAGGAATCGGGTTTATGTTCCTCCCATCCCTGAATTAAAGAAGGAGCTGCTGGATGAGGCTCATAGTTCATCATTCTCTATTCATCCTGGAAGCACGAAGATGTATAGGGACCTGAAAGAGTACTTCTGGTGGGATCGCATGAAAAGAGATGTTGCTGAATATGTCTCTCGATGCTTGGTTTGTCAACAAGTTAAAGCTGAGAGACAAAAGTCTAAGGGGATGTTACAACCATTACCCATACCCAAATGGAAATGGGAAAACATCACTATGGACTTTGTCACAGGACTTCCTAAAACATCCAAAGGCAATAATGCTATTTGGGTCATAGTTGATCGTCTTACAAAGTCTGCACACTTCATTGATATTAGAGAGGATTTCTCTCTAGATCAGCTTGCCAGGATATATGTAAAGGAAGTGGAAATATTGCATGGAGTACCACTTTCTATTATATCTGATCGGGATCCGAGATTTACCTCGAAGTTCTGGCGAAGTCTTCAGCATACTCTGGATGCAGAGTTGAGTTTCAGCACTACTTATCATCCCCAGATAGACGGTCAGTCTGAAAGAACAATTCAAACCCTAGAAGATATGTTGAGAGCTTGCTCTATGGATTCCAAAGGAGGTTGGGATCAACACCTACCTTTGGTGGAATTTTCTTATAATAATAGCTTTCACTCCAATATTCAGATGGCTCCTTATGAAGCTCTCTATGGAAAGAAATGCAGGACTCCAACTTGCTGGGATGAAGTTGGGGAAAGAAAGCTATTAGGACCTGATCTCGTTGATGAAATGGCAGAAAAGGTTAGATCTATTCAACAACACATAAGAGCAGCTCAGAGTCGACAGAAAAGTTATGCCGACAACCGAAGAAAAGACCTAGAGTTTGAAGTGGGTGATAAAGTGTTCTTACGAATATCTCCCTGGAAGAGGGTTATGAGATTTGGAAAGAAGGGGAAGTTGAGCCCTAGATATATCGGTCCTTTCGAAATACTGGATCGTGTTGGGAAGGTAGCTTACCGATTGGCGCTTCCACCGAATCTCTCTCAAGTTCACGATGTGTTCCATGTATCTCTCCTGAGAAAGTACATACCAGATCCTTCACATGTACTCAACTCAGAAGTTGTACCACTGGAGCAAGATCTTTCTTATGAAGAACAGCCGATAGAGATTCTGGATCGTAGCGAAAAAGTCCTACGAAACAAGACCACTCGATTGGTGAAAGTTTTATGGAGGAACAACCAATTAGAAGAAGCTACATGGGAGTTTGAGGATATGATGAGGGAGAAGTATCCTCATCTGTTTGTTACAAAGTGACGAATTTCGAGGGCGAAATTCTTTTTAAGGGGGGTAGAATGTAACACACGAGATTTTTATGAGTAATATTTTGTTCAAAGGAATCTTTCACTACACACTTGCTTGGATTACTTTACACGCAATCGCGACCTTCCTCGATAGCTTGCGTCGTACGCAATACCGAGTTTCACTAAACAATGATATGCTATTAAAATATTATTAAAACTAGCCGTTATGAATAGTAATAACCACTTTTTGAAATTTTATAAATTTTATTTTTCAAAATGGACTTCATTTTTGGATTCGGAATACCGAAATTATCCTAGGGTGAAATTTTGGTATTTTTCTGAAAACTTTCAATTTTTGATGAATAGTGAAACCACTAAGTGGTAGGTTAAAAACTGAATTTTGCATAAAACTTAATTTTACCACTTCTTTGAATGGAATTTCGAAAATCCGACAGAAACGGTTGATATTAGTAAGTAAAATGTGGTTCAATGAGATAAAAATAATTTTTTGGTGAATAGTAACTTTTTACTTTTTTTTACCGCGGTTAATAGTAAATAGGGTAACTAAGGGTAAATATGATATTACTATTACCCTAACACATTTCCTAATTCTATTGGATAAGTGTAATTCGACCAAAAACAAACTTAGGAATAAAATATGACCATTTAGGACCACTTGGGTTAGATTAGGACATTTATTATTAATTTATTTAAAGAAGGGTTAAAATAGTTAAAATCAAAGTTTAATAAGTAAATCATTTTTAATATGGGGTTATACATAAGATAAATTCGACTATAAATATTCATTAGAAATATAAAACGATTTCCTACATAATGGTATTTTATTTATAATTTTTAGACATTAAATAATTTAATTTATTTATGACAGAATGATGATGCAGTAATTATCTTATTAATAAAATATTGACATAATTGATGTTATAAACACCAAAATAAATGTAATTTGAGACTTTTTATGAATTCCACTAATTTTCTAGGTTACTATGATATATTATTGTTGATGTAATCAACTTGGTTCGAACATATAATCCATTTATGACTTTCACAAAAAATCATATATCAAATAGTGTCAAAATTGACACAAAATAGTTTTTAAATAAAATATTATATTACTAATTGTTATTTTATTCCTAAAAATATAAGGTTCGGCCAAATGACTTAGATAAAGATATATATATTAATAATAAACAATTTGGGTTCGTTTGGAATGTTATATTAAGTGTTTCAACCATATAGTGAAAGAAAACAAAAAGACACGGTAAAAGTTAAATTATTTAACTTAGAGTTAAATCTAATTGATAAGGTTAAAATAATATCCTAAACTTGTCTAAATACTATTGGTTGATAGGATTTCGACCCATACCCACTTTAGATTCGAAATAAGACCCTTTGGAACCATTATAAACCGATTTTGACTTTAATATAAAATAATATTTTGAGATATTCCTAAGGTGCCCCTCTCCTCCCTTATAAAAGGGCACCTCCTCCCCCTCCTCCTCACACCAAATTTAGCACTCAAGCTCGGCCAACCCCTGCCATTTTCTCCTCTCCACTTCCCTATAATAATCCTAGAGGTCCTGGTCTTCTTCAAAGACCAATCTTAGTTCCCTAAGTGGAGGATTCAAAGAGGCATTCCAAAGAAGAGGTAATATCCGTTACCGATCTTTTCAATTTCATTCTTCTTCAACTTCTTCTCCTTTAGTTGTTTCATGATAAAGTAATAACATCAGTATTACTTACATACTGATATGTTATTATAAATACGAAACAACCCTAATTCACCTTCTATCCATCCTACGGAAAAATGAAATCACCGCGCGTGCGTACGTACGGAATACCGTCTCCACGCCGTGGTGTAATTTATTTTCCACCATCACTTTACAAGGATGGGTATAATGGTGTAATGAGTAACTATTTATGATTACTATAAAGTAATATTGATACTGAAATAATATATATATATACTCCAATACAATTCCACGATCATAGGAATGATATCATCACTCGTGTGTACGTACGGAATACCGTCTCCACGATGTGAAGCGACTCGTTCTACATGATCATCATTACATAATAATTATATAAATGAATTGAATGAATAAATATTATATATGTTACACTAATACAATTCTGGATATAAGGTATCTATAACCTTAAAAGAAGAATAAGAATTTATTCGGCAAAACACGCATAAGAATAAAAGGCAATAAAGACCCGAGTAACAAGTAACAATGAAATATTACTAACAAGAAGCTAAGAATATGACCATATATGATATCATATCAATATGTATGATTCTGGAATAAGTCAATAATATTATTTAAACCATTATACAGGAGCTTCGGACATGTACAAAGCAAATCGGACCTAAGGTAAGGGAAATATCACAATCTCATTTTTATCTGAGATTGTTTATTCGTAAGTATTTACTAGGGTGTATTTTATCATCCACATCCATGTTTCATAAATATGTAATATTATTTCCATCCACCTACAATTTTTTAAATCCATTTTTACCCTTCGGTGAGTTTTTATTAATATATATGAAAGGAATATTTTGTCGTTTTTCGTACGAGGTACTTTTTGACTTTTCTGACAAAAGTATGAAGAATGTTTTTTTTAACTTATACGGCATGAATGGATTTTTTTAAAACATTATTTCCAAAAATATTCCTTTAAAGGTTTTCAAGTTTATTTTTAATCAACTTCTTTTAGTTTATAATTTTATGACATATTAATAAAGGAAAAGTGTTTTTGAAGAAGAAAGGATATTTTCCTCAAGAATTCATTTCAAGTGTTTTATCAAAATTATTTTCCATCTAAGATAATAAAGGGTTATGTTTCTATACCTATTATTACATTGATTTGACTATGTTGTGATGGAATTATTTTTATGAATTCCTTTATCTTATATGAATTGTTTTATGATGTCATGTTGTTTAAGAATCCCATTTTTATTACATGGGTTATGAAATGATGTATGATTTATGATTTTGTGGAACACATAAGAATGGTATTATTATGAGATTGGTGGGACCTATATCTCCCTCCAATGCATTGGGTAAAGATTTTATATCTCATGAGATAGACATGGCTGGAACGGTAGGTTATACCGGTTCAGTGAAACAGGACTGGAACGAGGGTGACTAGGTTCAGAAAGGGACTTTGTCCACTAAGATAGTCTTGGTAATGAGTCATGACTAACAAGAAATGATTTTCTATGATTATGTGTGCATGCCACAAAGATTTCAAGTTTCATGATATGATTATGGGGATCTCATTTTCACTTCTATGATTTATTCCATGTTAAGTTATTATGATCTCTTTTGCAGGTTATGATTTTCAAAAAGATATGATATGATTTTTATTTCCTTTATTCTCCCTTGCTGAGCTTTTGAGCTCACCCTTTTATGTTTTCTTTTCCCCAGGTCAGGAAGATAGATATTAAGTAGAATATGCTAAAAGGGACCCTAGATATGATGAAATAAATGGGAGACACTGTAGAAGATTTATGAACTAGTTGTTTATGTTTCCCAGTTTCTAAAGACACTATACCTATACGGTCCTTTGTGGTTTTGTCATATGTTGTAATAAGTGTGCTTCAATTTTGAAGTATTAACAATGTATGTAAAGTATGGGTCATTATATGAACATATCTTCTTTAAAAAAATATTAAAAATTTTATACTTATTTATAGCCATAGTGTAAATAGATTGATTTTTATTTAAATAAAAGATTATAAGTGATTTAATGTCACCCATGTGTATCTAAGAGGTCAAAAATTAGACCCACAGATGATAATAGAAAAACTATATAAAACCAATAAGATTTATTTAGATTTTTGGGTCATTTAATGGTACTTATTATTGCAATTGAAATTATTTTATTAGTTTTTATTCTACTTTCACAAGCACTTCATCAGCATTGAATAAGAATTTTAGTTAATTATTTAATATATAAAAGTTCAAAAAAAATTATAATAAAAATAATTGAATTATCCTCAATATAATACTTTATATTCATTCATTATATATATTATCTCATACACATGTCTTGAAAAATTATTTAATTGGTCTATTTGACTTTTATAGCCTTGTGTAAGTATAGATAAATCATTTGGATAAGATTCTTGTTATATAAGTCAAAATATCAACACTATAAGTAAAAATAATCATTTGTGAATTATATTTAATAAAAAATTCTTTAGAATACTTTTTTCTCTTAATTATTATCCATAAGTCACCAAACCTGACTTTTGCAACGTTGTGCAAGTGCTGCATTGGTACTGAAAATGATTTTAATAATTATAATGAAATAATTTAAAATTTATATTATATGGATTATTTTTTATTATATTTTTATTATATTATAATATATAATTCTTTATATAGGTTTAATAAATTTTTATGTCATATTTATTTACTAATGATGTCAAAAAAGATATTATATTTCATAAAAAACTATATTTTTTACTAATCACAAAAAATTTAAATTGTTCATAAAATTCTCAAACTTTAACCATAGAATAATTTTGATATGATGGTTTAGGAAAATTATGTTCAATTTCTAAAATATATTTTCTAAAATTAACAAAAAAATAATTATATTTATTTTCACCAAGAAGGAAATAAAATCATTTTTTGATTAAAACTTATATTTGAAGAAAAAAATGGCTTTACTAAAAGTTGTGTGTGTATTTTATAGGAATTAATAAATAAATTTTCATTGAATATTACCTTAATATATATTTTAGTATGTGTTTAATATAATCCATTCCTTACAATTTAATATTCATGTTATAATAATATTCAATTATTTGTTTAAGAAGGTTTTTGTGATTAAACTAAGCAATCAGGGAGGTCAAAATAAAAATAGACATATCATAAAATATTCAGGTGTTAGTTTATGCACTAATTCAATAAATTGCATCATCTCAATTCGAAATTTTACTTTGAAAATAAAATTTTGATTCTTGAAAATTCTAATAAGGGAAACTCACATAATAAATAGGGTTAATAAAACATCCTATTAAAAAGAGGAAAAACAAAATATGAAGGTCACCAAAAAATGAGGATTTTGAATAGTAGAAAATTAGTGAGAAGTCAAAACATGGACATAGAAAATAAATATAACTATCATTTTCTAATGGAAATTGGTGGATAATATGGTCATTATAAAGAATACTATCACAAAACTATAAATCCTTGATCCTTTAAAAGACCACTGATTTCTCTGAAAGAAAAGTAAACGGAAAACATTTTTGTTCCAAAAATCCTTTTCCTAGAGTTGAGGGATTATTTTATTATCGAAATAATCACATGACTAAAAAAATATAATTTATTCATTTAATTGTCACAAGTATAATACAATCCTTTAGTTGTGATTTGGACTATTTTCAACTTAATCTCTTCAGCAAGGAAATGGATATTCAAGTTGAATTTTTCTTTCCGGAATAAATTTTGATGAATCATAAGATCCATAAATCATTACTTCAGCCTCTAAAAATTTACTAAAACAAAAATGTTTAGAAAATTTTGTCCAATATTCTAAATCATAATTTAACCTCAAAAAAATACACAAATTTCAACATAATCATTTCCCAAATTAGTTAACCTTAATACTCATCCAAAATATATCAATCCAAATTTGAAGTCCAAAATATTAGAAGGAAGGTAACTAAATTTATAAAAACAACTTAATATTATATTCCCAAAACAACAAAATGTTTCTCCTATTGTCAGATACCAAATATATGAATACCTGGATCACCTTTAAACATTAATTAAAACATGAATTCTTCCACAAATAAAAACTCGTGTTGTTGAATATATTCCTTAAATCCAAACATGTAGTAAACCCTGAAAAGATATCATAAACCCTTAAATCACTAACTAATTTCATGGTCATGCATAATATAAAATAAACATTCTTTTATCATTATTATCTCAATATTGTGCACATATTTTCAATTATATTCCCCAAATCATGTTTTTTCTAAAATATCAACATATAGTAGAACCACTTCTCTTGGTTACTAGTACCTTTCATCTCATGCATCCAAAACCTAAAGGAAGAAGTACTGCAGTACAATCCCTACATATCTTCTGATTATTATAACAGGTTAAAGTACTTTTAAAACATAATTCTTGAATTCAAATACACAATAACTTTAATCATTCCACTATAACTATAGTAATAGCATAATCATGACCGAGATCCCTTTTCTTATTATAAGATATATTAATTTTATGATTGGGGAATTAATTTTAATAATGTGTAACACCCTAACCTTTGTAGCTATGATCCTATGCCTTAATTTATTACATTGGTATATATACAAGTGTTGAATCCCAAAGGACCGATCTGTTTAGTAGTCTTCGAAAAAATATTACATACATGAACCTTACATTATAATTCAAAACATAAAATAAAATATAGGTAATCTACTGAGAATGATATTAATATATTATATTAACCTTTCATATCATTCATAATACATTTCTTGGAATCCTGGGAAAATAAAACATAATAAATGGGTGAGATCATAGGATCGATAAGGGTAAGTGTACTGGAGAAGATATTATGAGTAAAATAAGAGACCTTAAGGCAAGGAGTATAATTGAAACATAATACAATTAAAAAATATAGAGCATAATATGGGAAGAATAAATCAAAAAAAAATTGTATAAACATTTTCATGGATATTCTACTATTTTGAATAATCATTTGTAATATCAATAACTAATCTCATAAAAACAAAATTCATAATGGCAGACATCATATACATACCATCAATGCCTCGACCAAGACACCAAACATAAATGGGTAAAACTCAAACTAGTTTGTTGAATGATACCTACTGATGCATCGAGGGGATATAGTGGGCCCCACCTGTCACTTACTAAGTCTAATTCATTCCTCATATGGAAAGGGTGAAACAGAACCAACATAAACATTTGTATTCAAACTAGCATATGGAATGTTAATTTATTAATCATAAAACCTTAATCATATCAAAATATAACATCCACAGTCAAACATATCATAAACCCTTAAATAAATATAGTATATTTAATCATAATAAATCAACCTCAATTATTCATAAAATCCAACAAATGATGTTGACATAGATGAAAACAATCTAATAGAATCATTAAAATTTTCTTGAGAGAAATTCCCATTTTATATTGAAATTATTCTCAAATTGGTACACTACTTTAAAATAAAATATTACAGTGAAAAAAATATTGTAATCTTGTAAAGTACATTTCTCTCATGTCGTATAAGTTAAAAAAGGAACATTCCTTTCCTATTTTATCGAAAATTTCATTAAGTACCTTGTTTAAAAAACAACAAAAACATTCCATTTAAAACATTTTATAAAAATTCAAACAAGGGTAAAAATGATTTTAATAAATTTTCTAATAATTGTAAGAATATTTTGAATTGAATTTTTCAGAAACATAGACATGGATGGTAAATATGTACCAGTAAATACCTACGTATAAACAATCCCAGATAATAATGAGATTGCGAAGTTAACACTTTCCTTATACTTTCTTTTAGTTAAGGTCGTGTTAACCTCTGGTATAATAGTTGAAGAATTTTATTAAATTATACCAGAACTATATCCATTTCTATGATATCATATACAATCACCTTATATCGTTTTGTTAATAATATTTCATTGCAACCATTATTTCGGGTGTAAACTACTTCATTTTCTTATGATTATTTTTTCATGTAACTCTTGTTTCTTATGCCTAGTATATCTTTTATTTATATAAATAATGATATTAACTTCATAAATATTATATTAACTCATTATAAATATTTTTTATAATCAATCTTGAATGGTTAATGTGGAGAATGAATCTCATTGTGTCGTAGAGATAGTAGGTTATATATATGTACGGGTGACGGTATCAATCCCTTAATGGTAAAGTGGAAAGGAATTTGATGATATATTAATTATAAATAATAAATATCAGGTAATATTTATTATTTTATCCATTATATTAATCATTATACCCATCCAAATAAATTGGTTATCAAAAACAAATTACACCACAACTTGGGGATTGTAAGTCGTATGTACGCGCATTTGGTGATATTGTTTTTCATATGATAGATAAAAGGATAATATGGTTGTCCCATTATAATAATAACATATCAGAATATATATGATTCTGAATTTTTTACTTTAGTAAGGAAACAACATATGAAGAGTAAGTAAAAGAAAAAATCAACTTAAATGAATTAGTAAAACAATTACCTCTTCTTCAGTGGACTTCCTTTTGTTCTTCTATTAGGGACACTAGTGTTGGAAGTTTTAGAAGACCAGGACTTTCATAACTTAACTTCGAATATTTGGAGGATAGCTTTTTAGGTTTTGGTCAAGATATAAGTCTCAAAATGGAATAAGGGAGTGAGGGAGTAAGTTTTTTTAATAAGAGAGGGGAGGGACACATTTAAAATCGTTTAAAATATTAAATTAATATAAATTTATTTTCAAATTAAAATAGCTCCAAATTGAGTAATGTGAAACATAAGATGAATATGGGTCTAAATAATCACAACCAATAATTTTTTATACTTTTTTAGGTCACAATATTACTCTTATCGTTTGGATTTAACCCTTAGTTAAACCCTTTAACTCTTACCATGACAACTTGGATTTTTACTCTTTAGCGTCAATGTAATTACTATAAAATGCCAAATGAATCCCAAATATATAATTTATGACATATTTAAAATAATTATAGTTATTTAGTCTAATTTTACATTTTTATGAATTTTATATCAATTAATAAAATAATATTTTTTTAAAGTATTGTTTTGGTCAATTTTGATAATATTCATTATTTGTTTTTTTAAATACCATAACAACATGATACCTACAAAAAAAAAATTATAATATATTAATAACATGTATAAGTTATATATAAAATTATTTAATGTCATTAATGATATAAAATTGTATTTATTTTTTTTCATTTATTTTATATTTCCATTAACTAAATAATTACTGCATCATTATTATGAAAGCTTTTAATTAAAATATTTATTCTATAAATATTAAAAAAAATTATCATTATGAATATAATTTTATTTAATTTTAAATTATTATTTATTGTTTAATTTATCTTTTGTATAACTATATATTAAAAATGTAATACTTTTTAAAAACCATGAGTAATACATTTTTAACTTATCTTTAAATAAAATATTACAAATGATATGTTCTTAAACAAGTGGATTAAAAAGGTTATAATTTAATCATAAGGTTTATTTTTGGTGAAACCCACTTATCCAATGAAATTTGGACAAGTTTTTGGATAATTTTATAATATTACATATTATTTTATCCAATAATCACTCGATTTAGCACTAACTGTGATAAATAAATATTTACGAAAGTTATTATGCATAACATAAAAAAAATAAGTTGATCATATTAGACACTAAATATTATAAAAATTAAAACTATTTATTTCCATTTTTTTAATTTATTTCACAAAAGTGACTAAATTTTTTTAACACTAATCTCACAGATGGGCGAGAAGATGGGTAAAAGGAAACGTTCACCAGTTCAATATGTTTTTAAATATAATTTAAATATAAAAATTATTCCAATAACCTAAATTAGAATAATATATATATTTTTTCTATATTTTTACTTTAAAAATAAATTTAATGAATAATTATTATTTAAATGAAAAGCCAGTTTTTTAACTATAATATAGTATTTTTCACTATTCTCAAAAAAAGAAACTTCCCAAAAAAATTCCAAAAATTCACTCTAATCAAATTTTGATATTAAAAATTCAAAAATGAAGTCTATTTTAAAAAATATAATATATAAATTATTTAAAATTTAGTTTTAATGTAGTTTTTCCATTAAAAGGTGGAAAAATTCCCATTAAAAATATAGTTTTTATGCATAAAATTGGCTTTGTTCTAATATAATTAAATATGAAACACATAAGATAAGTAAAATATACATAAGTTTCAAATTTTGGTTATTACTATTCATAAATTCTATTTAAATGGCTATATTGATATATCCTAGTGTGCTCGAACTCAGTGTTGCATGCAGCACAAGCAATTGAATTTATTCAAAAAGAAAACGTACTATGAAATCTTGAGGTGTTAAATTCTTCCCTCATTAAAAAAATCATCCTAAAAAATTCTATAATATCACCTCATAAAAATAATTGGTTTGTTATTGATCATAATTTCCTCAGGTTCCCACATCACCTCTTCAATTTTAAGGTTTCTCCAAATAACCTTTACCAATCAAGTCATTTGACTCCTTAACACTTGTTTTCTAGTGTCAAAAATATTGATAAGCTCTTCACAATAATACATATTAGGTTCAAGTTCTATTTATTCATATGCAAGTATATGTGTGGGTTATGGCATGTATTTCCTAAACAATGATACATGGAACACATCATGAACTTTGGAGAGACTTCATGTCATTGCTAAAGTGTAAGCTACAACTCCAATTTGTCCCATAATTTCAAAAGGTCAGATGTTCCAAGGATTTAATTTTCATTTATTACTGAATATTATAACACCCTTTCATAGAGATACCTTCAAGAAATCATCATCTCCTACTTGAAATTCCAAATCCTTCCTTCATTTATCAGCATGGATCTTTTTCCTACTTTGTGTTCCTTTGATATGGATTTGAATAACCTTCCCTTTTTTGTTATTTCCTCAACAAGTTCTGGACCTACATGTTTCCTTTCACCAACATCATCCCAAGAAGTTGGTGTATGACATCTCTTTCTATATAATGCATCATATGGTTCCATATTAATACTTTAAAGTAAGCTATTGTTATAGAAAAATGATACCAAAGGAAAATATTAATCGCAGATACCATGAAAGTCAAGTGAGAATGATCTCAAAATGTCTTCTAAATTTTAAATAGACTTCTCAGGGGTGGTAAGTGGAGATCATATGAATCTCAATATCTAGGGATTTCAGAATAATTTTCTATAATTTTGATGTAAAATTGGAATCATGATCATACGCAATTTATAAAGGTACACCATGAAGTCTTACAACTTCATTAATATAGATTCTTTCAGATATTTCAAGAGGTAATTCTATTATTATATTATGAAAATGTTATAATTTGGTAAGACGGTCAACAATAACCCATGTTGCATTATTCCTTCTAGAAGTCTTCAATAGCCCCATGATAAAGTCAATCAGAATATCATCCCATTTCCACATATGTATAGTAAGATGTTTCATGAATCCTATAGGATGTTTAATTTAAACCTTCACTTATTCAAAAACCAAACATACACTACTGAAAATTCAGGCTATAGCCACGGTTTTAAACAGTGTATATGGGTCCTCAAACCGTGGATATAGGTAATAGCCAGGGTTTAAGGAATCGTGGCTAAGTTTGGCGTGGCTATAGGCCTAGACCTATAGCCACGGTTTGGAACTGTGAATCTAGAACTATAGCCATGGTTTAAACCCTGGATATAGGTATACAGCCACGGTTTGAACCGTGGCAGTATCACTATAGCCACGGTTTAGAACCGTGGCTATACAAGAGTATATACAACCTTTATTCCCACGGTTTAAAATTGTTGCATTAGGCCTATTGCCACGGTTAAAAACTGTGGCAAAAAACCAATATCCACAGTTTAAAACTATGGCTAGAGGGTCTGAAAATAAATAAAAAAATACCCCCCCCCCCCCCTTCATGTTGTTTTTCCTCTGTCCTTGACCTTCCAACAAATTGGAAAGTAGCAGCCACAATATTTTGGTAGATTTCATCTGTATTAGTCTCATGGATGCAGGGAGGCTTGGTCTTGGGATTCCTTAGGGTGAAGAGGAATTTTTGGATGAACTATTTGTACGACACCCTACTGGGTGATTAAAAATATAATAAATTACATAGACATTAGGCAAGCAGTCTTCCACTAGCGCTAAGGACCCAAGATGTAAAAAATAAAAACTTATTTACCTTCCTATTCACAAGATATGGATTAGGTTGCATCCCTACACAAGTTAAATGATCAATATCTCCATCATGCACTGCCAAAATAGACTCATGTGACATCTTAGAAGATGGTTGTTCTTTACGCATTCCAAGTTAAGTATCACCTCAAGAGAGTTCTGCTGTCGATGGAAAAATTGTGACTTTCAGCCCCAACTACATCATGTCAAACAATAATGTGTCCAAGATTAAAAGATAATTGATTGTTTAAAGTGTTATTCAGCTTCAATTTCAAGCCATAAAAAATTGAGGGGTGGCTCTAAGTGATCGACTATGAGATATTATAACATTGAGATAATATGGTGATAAGGATAAACAATCTTATCATTATGAAGTTTAATACCCCCCCCCCCCCCCCCACACACACACACACACCTGGACACCCCACCCCCCTACCTGGACAGCACCCCCCCCCTCCCTCCCTCCTGGACACCACGCCCCCCTACCTGGATAGCACCACCCCTATTGGACACCCCTCCCCCCTGCCTGGACAGCACCACCCCTGCTGGACACCCCACCCCCCTGCCTGGACACCCCTCCCCCCTGCCTGGACAGCACCCCCACTCCCTCCCTCCTGGACACCCCTCCCCCTGCCTGGACGACACCACCCCTGCTGGACACCCCTCCCACCTTCTTGGACAGCACCCCCATACCTGGACAGCCCCCCCTGCCTAGACAGCACCCCCCCTACTGGACACCCCCCCCCTGCCTGGAGAGCACCACCCCTACTGGACACCCCTCCCCCCTGCCTGGACAGCACCCCCCCCCCCCCTACTGGACACCCCTCCCCCTACCTGGACAGCCACTCCCCCTTCCTAGAAAGCCCCCCCTAGGACACCTCTCCCCCCTGCCTGGACAGCACCCCCTACTAGACACCCCACCCCCTGATGGAAAATTATTGAGACAACTGTTCTTATTCCTTAAGAAAGGCCAATTGTGAAGGAAGAGATAAACCGGAGGTGGATCATTAGTCAATGGATCCAATTATCCTTGGATCACTTGCTAATGAAGATCGAACTAATGATGTTGTTATAAAAATTGTTGAACATTCTGATACACCACCTATACCATCACCACCTCTAATTGTGCATGAGAAATCGCCCTCTATTAGTAAGATCTCATAAAGTTATAAAATGTAATATTTTGCTTCTGATATTCTAAATGATTTTGATAATATTTGAGGAGATTATAATGACATGAAAGAGAAGTTAAATATACTAATGATGATAGTAGAAAACTTAAGAAGTCATCTATTCCAAAGTTTGATTTTGTAAAGTTTTTTGGGTTAACGACTACCCAAAAAAAGTTTATTAAGAATCTCTGATCATTCCCTCCTATTCAAAAAGTTGTTTCTAAAGTAATATTCAAAGATCTTAAGGATTTGAATGGTCTAGTTAGATATTTGAAGGATGTTTATACTACCAATTCTGAGTTAAATAATCTTGGTGAATAGTTGTATCTCAAAGGTACATGTTCCAAAATCATTCAATGGGAAAATTAGACATATCTAAAGATGTTCTTAACGAGGTTAAGTCTTTCGGGACAGAAATGAATGGAATCCAACACACTTTATAAAGTTTTTTATTAAGCTAGCTTGAGTTCATCTAAAGTTTTCAACCCTATATAACTTCCACCTCAGAACCTTTAGTTCCATCTTTTTAGAGTGGAGTTGATCAATTTCTCCCAAAATTGAATTATGTATCCTTACAGGTTTAGTCCCTATAGTGTGATATGTTCACAACATTCCTTATGAAATATTTCAAGAGGAATATTTTGAGTGAGTTCTATGATACTAGAGAAGATGTCAGGAATCTTGGTATCTGAACTAATAGATCCCTAAAATTAAGTAGTGGTATTTTATGATGAATTTGATGGGAAGTTGAATGAAATCATGAATGTATATAAGAATGATCAATGTATGGTTTTTAAATCTCTCATTCTAGTATCTAGAAACTATTAGCATTTGTTAACCTCATTGAACAAGGCCTATAAATAAGTTTAAGGGATATATTCATATTCTTCCTTGACAAAGCTAGTGGTTATTAGAAAACCATTTTTTAAAACAATAAAGAAATTTTGAAAACAAGTTTTTAAAACAATCAAACAATTATAGAATTCAAATTAAAGGTTTAAGCAAAGGGAACCTACCTCAAACTCAAGCGCGTTGCTCTTGACGACGATAACTCGAATCTTTTTTTTTCGCTTGCATACATATGCAACTTCACATATATATAAGGACACCTAGCCCCTATGTACATATTTTCATGGCCAAATATGCACAAGGGGGTCATTAGATATATGTTTATACTTTTATATACTCCTTTACACTTACACATGTATGCATTTATCATATCTATATATAAGCACACCTAGCCCCAATATATATATTCATACTACCATGAGTGAATATATATAAAGGGGGAAATTATATATGTATATTCCTGCCTATGAATAAATATGTATGTCTTTGACAATGGCGACTTGAATCCACCTTAATGAAATCCAAAACGCACTGCAAAAATATAAAAAACCCAAAAAATCAAAAATTACCTAATTAAAATTAGTCCAAAGAATAAAAATGGAATAAACCTTACCCAAATACGATGTTGAATTCCCTGTCATCGATGGTGGTGTATAGAACCAGTCTCGCCATAAGAAACCACCTATAAGAAAATAGTGGGAGAAAATGAGATATAACGACTTCTTATATATATGTGATCAGTGTGTCAACTGTACATGATAAATGATACATGAATATATAACCAACAATGAACATATAATATTCAGATTGATATGTACATCCCAATACTAAATAACATGATCATTAATAAATCTCTTTATTTTTCAAACATCGCCTTCAATTGCCTATTCAAAAATCAAAAATCACCAAAATATGAGAATAAAGTATACCTCTATCATCACTTAAAATCGAGAAATGGGTATTAGACATTGTTCTTAACCTATAAAATTCATTCCTTAAATGTATAAAATACCTAAAACTCTTCATGCCTATATCCTTCTTAATTTTCTGGATTGAAATCTCATTTTTTATCATGTTATTCTTCTAGAATTCACCTTTATTCTTAGTTTATATAGGTTCATCAATTTTATAATGTAGAGAATTTTCCTTCTTTTTTTCTTACTCAATCTTCTTGGATTTTTCAAACCACTTTTCTAATATGATTAGAAAATATTTTGGTGCATGGTCTTCCTTCTTCATGATTGTATATTCCTTCTTTGTAGAAACTATTTCCGAACATGCGATAATTGGTTCTTTCCTTTTATCTTTCAACAATTATTATTATTATGGAATCTATGTCATAAATTCTTAACAATTTGGATTACTTGGTTTCCCTTCGACGCACACTTTCAACAGCCTTTAGAGTACCCATTTTAGGCTCCCTTTAAAACTCCACACTAGAATTGTCAAGAACTATCCCAATACAATATCAAATATTGATACTTAACCCAACACATTGATCTGAATGACATCTTAGAAATACAGAAGCTCTAAATAGCATATTTACCGATATAAACTCCTCATAATTAACTGAACACGCTGACTATACCAACCACTATAGGTAAATCATTAATTTTGGTGTGGTCTTGGAACCAAATATGGTTCATCCAACATCCAAATATAGACACTAAATTCATCCATTTACTATCTAAGTTCATACATTTCACAACATTGATAATGATCACCATCCCTTGATATAGATTTCACTCAAAAAAGATGAGTATGAATCTCCCCACTATAGTATTATCGATACCATCATCAATCCTACATACACATGTCTTGTTCCTAATATCACATTATGATCACTATATTGAGTGTTTTACATCAAAACATCAAGATATCATAAATCAAACAAAAAACATGTGAAACCCACTATGCCCTGCTGACCCCCCCCCCCACTGCACCCCTCCCATATGCCCTGTAGACCCGCCCCCTTGCACCCCTCCCCACTGCCCTGCAGACCCCCCCCCCCCCCCCCCACCCTCCTGCACCCCTCCCCTATGCCCTGAAGACCCCCCTGTCCTCTGGCACTAGTCCCCCATGCCCCTGTAAATCCCCCCCTCCAGTCCCCCCCCCAGACCCTAGACACCCCCACTCCCCCTTAACCTCCTACACCTCTCCCATACAACCCCCCCCCCCCCCCCCCCCCGCCCTCCTGCACCCCTCCCCTATGCCCCTGTAGACCCTCCCCCCTTGCACCCCTTCCCACTACCCTATAGACCGCACCCCTTCTCTCCTACACCCCTCCCATATGCCCTGCAGACCCCCTCCCCCTACACCCTCCCCCCCCCCCTCCCCACTTCCCAGTAGTCCCCCCCCCCCCCTCATGCTCCTACAACCCTCCCCAATGCCCTGGAGACCCTACCCCACCTACACCCCTCCCCACTACCCTGCAGACCCCCCCCCCCCCCGCCCTCCTGTACCCCTCCCCTATTCCCTGAAGACCCCCACCCCTACCCTATAAATTCCCCCCTCCATACCCTAGACACCCCCCCACTCCCCCCATTCACCTCTCCCCTATAGACCCCCCCCCCCCCCCCTCGCGCCCTCCTGCACCCCTCCCCTATGCCCTGCAGACCCTCCCCACCAAGACAATACCCCTACCCCTTTCCTACTTCCACAGCAAAACCAATCCACTCCACTCCACCTCAAACTCACAATAGGTGATCCTTAAATAGAGAAACTGACAGACAACAACATAGATTCAATAATGTGGACAAATGCCTCTATTATCATGTTTAATATGGTGCAAAAACTATAAATTACAGTAGACAGAAAAAAAGGACACATTGTGCATGCTTTAGGTAATTATATAGATTTTACAAAGATTAAATCATCTTAAAAAATGAAGAAAAATGGATTCTTGAAGCTACTGGATTGAACAACCTGCAATTACTGGACACACCTGACTATAGAGACTTTGAGAGAGCTTCCCAAGTAGGATTTGCAGCATGAAAAAAGAATAGGGACCATCCTCAATCAGGAAAGTTCCTAAAACCGATGACGAGTGTAGCCCTTCACTTCTGCAATACCATAAACTACTTAATAACTTGACAATTAATAACTAAATATTAGAATAATACATGAATCTTGACACTATACAATGAAAATATATTAATAATTGTTCATATAGGTACCAAAAACAAATAGGGGCTGACACATGCTCCCACCCCTTCATATGAAGCTAGTCGACATATCCTTTTGAAAAATGGACGAAAAGGATAATATTATATCCCCACTCCCATTAAAGAACATTCAAAAATTCTTGTTTCTATCAAATAATTCTATTAGCATATCCTGGAACCAATTTTAGGGTAGAATCATATCCCCACACAAGCCTTGTGAGACTACCAGTGTATTTTGTCAGCAGTAGTGAAAGGAAACTATTGCCATATCCCGACGATCAGTAGGGGAGATATCTATATTCCTCCCACCACTATTTAAGTAGTTTCTTAACATGATTAAAGAGATAATTATGAGTTTTCACATATTACTACTCCCATTCATGAGGATCAATGGTGTATTCTAGTGAAGAATGAAAAATAGGACCAAGATCATATTTTTGTTCTGATTAGAGATCATCAGACCATTTAAATGGTCACTTCAAGGCAGAACCATATTACTTTCGACCTTAAAAAACTCGTAAACATATTCTGAATAAAAAACGAGGTCTCCTAAGTGGGATCCCATATGTGAAGGTTTTGGTTCATAACACATGACCCCAAATTCCAATTGGAGATCATCTAAGAGAAAGTATCTCTAATAGAATCCCAAAATATAGGAGCAAGCTTATACACTCACCCTATTTGTTTTTTATTTTCTTAATACTGTGAAGAATTTTTCAATAATGAACCAAGAATATAATGATTTCACATCATAAGGAAGAAACTTCAGTTGAAAAGGTCCTCTCTAAAATATTGTTACTAGAAACTCTAGTGACCCTCCCTAGAGAATACATCATGAAGTTCATACCCATATAAATATAAATATTGATCATGATAACTCTTATCATGGCGAGATTCATAAAACTGATCCTCTAAATTGAAATACCATTCAACATGAAGGTCCTCCCCTTTCCAAATCAATCATTTTCCACCCTAGTGGTTCTCCCTAGGGAATATGTTGTAAGAATCCTTCATATGACTTGATGTTGAGCCATAATGGTATTCCTTCCCATGATGGTGTTGAATTTGAAGGTACTCCCCACAATTACATCTTATTTAAACAATATGGCCCACCCTTTGTTGAATTTTCTATGAGATGTACCACATATTGAGTGGAACTCGAAAAAATGATGCCAACTACTATAAGAACAAAATATCTAGAAAGTAATATCCCCTCAATTCTTTAAGAATCTGAGGGAGTGAAATTGATAAAACTGAACATTTTTTTAGATTCAAACTCAATTTCATGGTATCACACCACAAATCTATCGAATTTCCATAGTGTTAACTTGAAAACACATTTTACCAGATTCATGTTTAGGTTGTGCTACTGCAACTTGTGAAATATTGTTTAAAGATATTTGAAATAATCACATCTCTATTTAGATTTGATAACCATGTCATTAAAAAAATCATTCATCTATTCTTTCTAAGAAGGTATTATTGATATAATTTGTGTGGTGTTGGTATGTAGTGTTATCGTTATTTAATCCAAAGGGCATGACCTAAATGGTGCAGGTTGGATTGCATGTGGCTAGGGGCAGGTGCGGGCTCGAATGCAAGTGGAAGGGGGATGGAATGCTGGTGGAAGGGGGATGGTTGCAAGTGTTGGGGGGATGGTGCGGGTTGATTCGAAGGTGGAAGGGGGCTGTTGCGGGCTGGAATGCTGGTGGCAACGGGTTGAAATGAAGGAGGACGGGGGCTGGTGTGGGATGGATGTGGCTGGAGCAGGGCCAAATCACAAAATTACTGCGGCGTGACCACGGCGTGACCGCGGAGTGACCGCGGTGTGACAGCGGTGTGACCGCAGCGTGAGTGTGGCGTGACCGCGGCGTGACCACGGTTTGATCACGGCATGACCGCAATGTGTTGTCCTGGTCCAGTGACATCCACAGGGAAGCATCTTCCACTTTGATTCAAATAGGATGATATGGATGGCATGAGAGGATGTTTTCACGGAATATTTAAAGAAATGAAAGCTAAAATGTGATGAATAGAGGATTGTATGACCCCTGATATACCTAATTCAGTGAGGGACCAAATCTAGGTGGAAGGGGGCTGGAATGCTGGTGGAAGGGGGCTGGTTGGAGGTGTTGGGGGGATGGTGCGGGTTGATTCGAAGGTGGAAGGGGGGGCTATTACGGGTTGGAATGCTGGTGGCAGCGGGCTCAAATTAAGGTGGAAGGGGGTTGGTGTGGGCTGGATGTCGCTGGAGTAGGGCCAAATCACAGCATTATCGTGGCGTGATCGCGGCGTGCCCGTCGCGCGACCACGGTGTGACCGCGGCGTGACAGCGGCGTGACCGCCGCATGACCGCGGCGTGACCGCGGTGTGACCACGGTGTGTTGGCCGTGTCCAGCAACATCCACGGGGCAGCATCTTCCACTTAGTTTCAAATAGGATGATATGGATGGCATGAGAGGATGTTTTCTCAGAATATTTAAAGAAATGAATGCTAATCTATGATGACTAGAGGATTGGATGACCCCTGATATACCAAATTCGGTGAGGGCTCTAATGCAGGTGGAAGGGGGTTTGAATGTTGGTGGAAGGGGGCCGGTTGCAGGTGCTGGGGGGAAGGTGCGGGCTAATTCGAATGTGGCAGGGGGCTGTTTCAGACTGGAATGCTGGTGGCAGCAGGCTGAAATGAATGTGGAAGGGGGATGGTGTGGGATGGATGTGGCTCGAATATACATTGGGAAAATATAGTATGGTGTGTTTTTTATGCAACCTGACATTATGTTTCATTCACCATGGTATCTTCTTATGAATGGATATTCCACCACATCATCCCCACATAGTTTAATTAATTGATTCCCAAAGTGTTTTCTCATTTAAATCATATCAATCTGTTTGGAACATTCAAATTAAAATAAACATCAATAGTTTGTAATATATTCCATTACAATTGAAATTCATCATTTAAGGAAGAATCATGGGAACTACCAATAAACGTGAATGAGTATTATCATTGGAAGTAACATTACATTCATGATTTTGGGTAAATATATCTTCATCCATGAATCTTAATTAATTATCTATGAAGACGCCACTTCTACATATTCTTAAACAATCTGGATCTTCATGTCAGGAATGTGGATCCATTATCCAGTGCAATCTAAATGCATCCAAATACCCCATGATGATATATTATTACAATCATTCAATTATGAATCATTTTAAAATAAAAAAAAATTATTTATTTTGTAATTTGTATAAAAAGAATTTAAGTAGAAGTGGTGGATAATCTAGTAGAGTATTAGATCTCAATCATAGCTATGTATATAGACCAATGAGTACTCAAGAAAGTGATAATTTTTTGTACATAATTATATTTATATATATATTTAGTTAGTTTCTAAATGAGTTTCTAATGATAAAAAATATGAAATTTTTTAGAAGATGAATAGCCTAGTAATAAAAACATAAATCTAATAGGAAAAAGTTTATAGATCATCATATATGATTAGGGTGGTGAAAACCTGATCCATATGTTCATTGATCTTCTAAGGGATTAGGGAATAATTTAACAACACACTTCTCTTGGAACAACATAATTAAGTGGTGAATCTAAAAGGATTAATTTTCTATTTTTTTGATATTTTTTATCAATGATGAGTCAGTGTGACCTTACTATTTTATTATAGTATTATGTAATAAAATCCACTGAAATTATAGTAAACCATTTTCTTTCAAAAATCATTTTTAGATATTTTATATAAGATATGTAATTGGAAACATCCAATAAGGTATTAAATTAAAATTTATGAATTTGAATCAATCAAAAAATGTTTTTATACTTATACACTAGACTGTAAATATACAAAATTATTATTTATTTTCCATTTTAAGAAACATATGGGATATTATTTCTGTAATCAAAATCAACAAAGAATTATGACGAGATTTGTTGTTCTTATTAATTAGAAACACCAAAATTTAGGATTTAGTAGGAGTAAAGATAAACATAGAGAATATCAATAACAAAAAATAGGATGTACTCTAGAGATAGAGGTTGAGATAAATTTGCAATGATTTTTAGAAGGATAACATACTCCATCCATATGAGACCCTTGAGGGTGGGGTAGGATTTTTTTAATAGATCATGAGATATGTATATTTCATAGTTAATGATGATAAAGAGATGTTCATAGGAGATCAACTTAATACCTATAAGGAGGACATAGATTGTTCTGATTTTAAGAAATGGTAAAAAGATATGGAATGTAAAATAGGTTCTTTGTACATTAACCAATTTTGGAACTTATTAGATGAACATGAAAGGGTGAGAAAATTTTGGTGAAATTGGGATTTCTAAATGAGAACTAACAAGGATTTTAGTTTCTATAAATATAAATAAAACCTAATTCTAAAAGGTTACAATATAATTAATAGTATTGACAATACAGAAACTATTTCACCTATTTTGATGATATTTTATATTCATATATATCACATATACTCACATTGATTATGAGATATATCAAAAATATTTCTAAACAAATTTACATGTTGGTAATTTAGTTGTTGATATTTATATGATATAGCTTAAAGGTTTTAAAATACCAACTGATACTTTTATATTATGCAATCTACAATGATATTTGATAAAACAAACAATATGATACATACTTTCTTTATATTCAAACCACAAAATAATCCTTTTAAAAGAATAAAATCCATAAAATATCATTATATATATAGAAACACTCTGGGAATTTGTCACTCATTTTTGTAGGTCCAATTACTAATTCAAAGCCTCATGGACAAACATTAAAGCTGTTATATACCAACTCTCCAAATTTTCTATGACACAGAATACATTATCCCTAAAATTAGGAAATTATTTATTCTTAAGTTAGTATATAATATTTAAACAAACTAAAAACCTAATCCACTAATCCAGAAAAAAATAAAAGAGTGTATTAAAAAAAATAGATTTTCAAGCATTAAAAAATGGTAGAATCTTATATAGTAGGATATCTGCTGATTTAAATCATACATAAAAATGATTAATGTGTTTTACATAAAATTTAATGTAATAACTGGATATTATCTTATGAATGGGGTTTGGAATCACACCTATATGCCCAAGTGATTATATTAGTACCCTATAACCTTTATCTTCATTTCATTATTGCACACTTAGTCTGTCTTACCCAATTTTTTCTATATTATTAATTATCAAATATTAGTTATTTGTTCCTTCCCAAATCACATATTGTATTCATGTTTTCATTATTTTTAAAATAATCAATATTAGTAGTAAAATAATTGAAAATTTCATAATGTTTTTGTAAAATTCATTAGATAGATAACCCATGGTATGATCCAAATATCAGTCATTGAAAAATAAATTACTATTTTATTAGGGTTTTATGAAAACGTAATTTACCAGTTAGTAGATTCACCATTAATGTAATATATTTTAGCATAAGTGAATTAGAATAAGCTACTACTAGAACTAAATAATATTTGTTTTTATTTATAATTACAAGGTTTTAAAAATGACGTTCCTGCACATGTAGTTTAATTCATATAGGATATTATCATATTAGATTTATTACTTCCAAAACTACATTTTCTATTAAGGCGTAGTGTTTTGACAGTGCGGGGTTGATCCTATAGGGGGTATGAGGTGAAAGACGTGATTTAATTATAGAACCCTGTAGGACATGGGTCCTCTGATGATGATTTTCTTTGGGAAAACTAACTCAAAGATAACTGGGTTTAGGATTAGAGATAATGAAATGATCGAGATCAATTTTTGGGGTCATGAAAAAAGATGATCTTAATTCTAAATCAGTATGTTCTCGAGGTTTAGGTTGTAAAGAAAGAAGATGTCACTAGTTTATCATGGTAAAAACTTGTATATATATTAATGAGGATGTTATTTTATGTTTGAGAGATATCTACATCATAAATTCATTAAGCATGGATTCTACTGTGTAATGTTTTATAGTCTACTGGTAATATCCTATTCTACATCAATTAGGTCATGGAAATTCATTTAAATATAACATGGTCATGGTTTCTTAATCTAATATAATTTAAAATATTTATTTAACCTAATTAAAATTCCTTAAGATTTAAAAGATTATAATTAATGATTAAAAAGATTCAAAAAACCATACTCTTGATCACTACCCAAAGAAGTTTAATTAGTCATGGTATAATCGATCACAAATTGGCAAGAAATTGAAAGCATATTTTACGTGGAAACAAATATTGATATTAAATGACTAACAGTCATTTAATTATTACGATTAAAAAATTAATCGACATTCAATTGAGAATAAGAAATGTAAATATCAAACCAAGCACAATTTCAATCAACATCATACTTTAAATAATATTGAGAATGAGTACAACACTGATTCAATGAAGATTGATGAGATAATCAATAAATGAAAATATAACAGTGTTTGAGATGAAAAAATTGATGAATAACTTCATTAAAATCGATCCATAGTTCATGTATTAAATTACAAAAATGAAAATACTTGATGAAATTCGAGTTTGGGGAGAGGGTGATGAACAATAATGAGAGAAAAATGAAAGAAAAATGAAAAGTGACATCCCTTTTGTACATGGTGTGCTGCTGTGGGAGAGTTCGTTGAGGAGGAGGGCGCCACTGTGGGAGAGTTCGTCAGGGAGGAGGGCGCCACTGTGAGAGAGAGCTACATGGTGAGATCATCGGGGTGATCATCGGGAGGAGGATACATCATCGGGAAGGAGAGTTGTGTGGTGATATGGCTGCGAACTGGGGGAGGATGAGGAGGGTTGCGGGGAGGAGGAGACATCGTTGGGGAGGAGGACTGTACGGTGATAGGGCTGTGAATTGGGGGAGGAGAGGAGGGCTGTGGGGAGGAGGATATGTCATCAGGAAGGAGGGCTGCACGGTGTGCGAATCGGGGGAGGAGGAGGAGGGCTTCGGATCAGGGGAGTATGAAACGGATAAATATTGGGAAAAAACGACGAAACTAATATAGACATGGAAATGAAATTTAACTGTGGCAATATAAATTCTATAGCCACAGACCTATAAAACTGTGGCTATAGGTTCATGGCTATATCCCGAATTTCCAGTAGTGATATTAACACATAATAAGAAAATTTATGCTTCATATTATCCCACCAATAATGTTATTTTAAATATCAAAATATCATAATCCAACCAGGGTGTATAGAGAAATTTAAGCTATGAGAATCATACAATAATTCCCTTTTTAGCTTAGATATAGAGGGAACGCAAAGACTCTACCCAAATTTCAAAATTTCATATTCATATATGAATTCTATAAATTCCCCATCATTCAAAACATTAATTTTATTTTCAAATACTCATCATTAAACTAATAAATTTTTATACTTTCTAATGAAGATGGTTTGCAAACCATTTGGAAAATTAGTGATGTTTCATCTGTTGAAATAGTGGGTGCCCTAGACCCAACTATTATGTGCTTTTGATTACCATATCATGTATACAGTAAGGTATGCATGATGTCATCTTATCATTATAGTGTAGACTTTTCTGCATCCACTATTGAAATGGTAATTTCCAAAGATTAATTGTCGTATTGAAAGGTTATAGCAGTTCCCAGGCTATAATGAGAACCTCTAGATACCATGACATTAATCTTAAATATATATGTTCTATGGTCTACATACATCTTACTAATTGGACATAGTAGATGTCTGACCATCAGGTGCATGGGGATCATAAGCATTGAGACTTCTTCTCATGAAGTTCGCACTTGGTGATCTCTAGTAGTGAGATCATGAGGACTGACCCGCCAATAGGAACACCACATGTTTCAGGTGTCATTGGATGTTCCTATCTACGATCATGTGTAATGGTCTCCTGACTTGAGATCATTACCAATGTATGTCATTTGATCGCGTACTTTGATGCAATACGAAAACCATGGCAATAAAGTCGTGGTGAGGTAGTTTGTGTCGGGTGCGTCATTAGTGGCATGTCATTGGTTGAATGGTCAAGAAAGGATTTGTCTCTTCCAGGTTATGGAAGTAATATATCTCTGGACATGTTGATATGGATGGCAGTACCTTTATAAGACCATGGCCATGGCAGTCGAGGGTAAATCCGTCCAGTTACATCAACAAACAATAAAGCAAGAAAAGGGCGATGACACGAGAGTGTGTCCTGTTTTATGAGATATTATAGACAAAGAGATTATATTACACAGTGCGTGTTCGTAGGTTGGTTGTCACTACTGTGACAATCCTTATTTCTTCAGGGGACATGATTGGTTGCTAGATCCCGCTCTTGGTCTGTGAATATTATTCACGGCTGTCGAAATAAGGTCCTAGAGGGTCACACACAATAGCGTATTCAAGAATCTTCCCTATTCAGTTGAATAGGAGTATTGGACATAGTGTGCCCCGCCCTAGGGGTCGGGGAATTGTCCTAAGTTAAACGATCACCAATGCGATAAATATATTCATATTATTCGAGTTTAGAATAATGAGTACTGAATTTATTTATTAAATGTATTTACGAGTTTTAAGTAAATACATGAAAAATATTAATTTACGAATATTAAATTATTCAAGGTTCAATTAATATTTATGGGAGCGAAGAGTCGGGTTAATGACTTAATAATTATCATGTAATATATTTTAATATATTACAAGTAAATGACAATAATATTTATGGCTCAGTTTAGAAGTCATAAAAACGTCGTTAATAGTGCGTTAAGTATTCGGGGCTGGCGAGGCGATACCGGGTATTTTAATTGAGCACTATAAATAGAAGGGGAGGGGCATTTTCCAAATACTATTCATGGAGTTTATCTCTCCTCTCCTCTCTCCCACATTCTAGAGAGAGATGCTCTGGATCCAAGGAGCTCGGATGGAGCTCTCTCTCGGGCATCGCTAGCGAAGCGATGCGGTGGTCGTTGGAGCATCGAAGGCATCATCGCAGATCCGCGCTAGCACCCGGATTACGACGAACGGTGCTCCCGCAGATTCCTTGAAGCGTGTGTGGACGATCTAGAGGAATTCGGCTTCGGATTCTTCGAGCAGCGATCGCCAACGATGAGCAGACGTCGTGCGTGGCTTTGGATTCAAACCAGGTATTTTACGGTTTAATTTTGTGCTTAAAATCCTCCACGCGTGGTCCTCGGCTTTGACTGGGCTGCCCTGCACCGACGTCGGCAAGTTTACGGTGAACGGCGGTGGAAAATTTTTAAAAACCCCACCTATTTGGGGCTTCCACTGCACGCCCGGTTCCAACATCAACTGCCTTGATAATTTCTAAATTAATATTTACTAGATACTTGATCATATGATCCCTTTCAATTATCTTTTTGTTTATAAATCTATGGCCCTTATTACCCAAATCATCTAATACCTTATTTTATTTCATTAGGTGTTACTGTATTGATTAATCATAATCCTTGTGTAGCTCAAGTCATCTCCAATGTATCATGTTGAGCTCTTTCTGTGAGAATATGTACTTCAGGATTTTGTGATCCATGTATATCACATATCTTTCATTGTAGAAATAATGACACTATATTTTCAAAGTTAATATTATAACATCTAGCTCCAAATGATGGTTTGGATAGTTCTGTTCGTGATTCATCAATTTCCTTGATAAATATGTGATAACTTTATCATTTTTCATTAGGATACAACCAAATCCCCTCTTTGATCCATCACTATAGATCACAAATCCACTATTTCCAGGTGGTAAAGTCAAGATTATAGTATTTACCAATCTTCTATTTAATAATTTAAAACACTCTTCACATTCTTTTTTCCGTAAGAACTTAACCCCTTTGTGTGTAATCTTGGCTAACGAGTTATCCAATCGGCAAAAATTATGACCAAAATACTGATAGAAACCTTCTAAACCAATAAAAATTTATACCTCGGTTATGCTAATTAGTGTAGGCCATTATTGTATTTAATTTTATTTACAAGATAAATAGATATTCCATCCTTGGAGACAAGATGGAAAAGAAAAAAAAATTCTTGAATCTGGAATTCACACTTTCTAAATTTACCATATAACTCTTCCCTTCTGATATTCTCAAGGATAATTCAAAATTGATTCTCAGGGTCCTCATAATTTTTAGAATACACCAGTATATCTTCAATGAATACCAAAATAAGCATGATATTACTTTAATACTCTATTCATTAGATACATAATATATAAGGGAGTATTATTCAATACAAATGGCATTACTATAAATTCTTAGTGTCCATACCTCATCTATAAAAATGTCTTTGGGATGTATTCCTTCTTTACGCACAATTGATGATATCCCGAACAAAGTTCAATCTCTAAAAAGAATTAATCTTCATGAAGTTCATAAAATAATTCATCAATTCAAGGTAGATGATACTTATTCCTCATTTAAAATCATTGATTATATTACAATAAATACACTCTCTCATGGATCCAACTTTCTTCTAAAAAATATAATAGGGGCTCCCCATGGATAAACACTAGGGAAAAAAAATTTATACCAAACTCTTCATGTTTTTTCCTAAACTCCACTAATTCCAAAATGTTAATTCTATTTGGAGTTTTTGATATTGATCTTTCATTAGGGAATAAATCAATAAAAAACTCAATATCAAGCTCTCGGGGTGTCTCTGTAATTCCTAATGAAATACATCAAAGTATTCCATTATAATTGGTACATACTAAATTTCAAGATTATATTCTTCTTCCGAAGATGTTTTTTTATTCCTCTCCAAGATTTTAATTTAGTAAAGCTACTGGGGATATATCTTTATTAGAAAAAGGGGATGACATTTCTTCTTTATAGATAAGGGATTCATCTTTTTCCTCAAAAATAGTAATTTCCTCCATCTTCCAATAACTTTTTGCGTCATATTTTGAAATCCAATCCATACCAAGGATTATATCAATGTAAATCATAGGTATAATGATAAGGTTAGCAAATAAATTGCAACAATGTGTTTTAAAGGGGATTTCCAAACATATCTTTGTTTCAATGAGTCTTCGCTTAATATTTTTTACTAAAAAATGATTTGTTAAATAAAAAAAAATGACTAATATTCAGGTTAAATTGGAAAGATATAAAATAATGTGATGATTCAGAATAAAATAAATCATTGGCTAATTTTGATGACATGATTAAAGTACCTACCACCACATTCTGAAGAACTTCAATATTATCAATTGTAATCACATAAGCTTAGTTTTTTTGCCTTGTAATTTTCTGTGAAAATTTTCCTTGATGATTAAGAAAATTATTTTCATAGTTTTCCATTTCATTAAAATTTTATCATTGAACATTGGTATCTTCTTTATTTCCCTTCCAATCATGGTCTGGGTGGACTTTTTCTCCATATTTGTAACAAACTCTCTTTCCCTTAAACTAAGTATCTAGGAGTTTCTTACCACGGTTATTGGAGTATGGTAATTCAATTCTTACCTTATTCCCCTTTTTCTTATTTCATTTTTTAGAGTTTTTAGCATCCATATGCATATATTTATTCCATTTAAATTCATAAGACTTAGATAAATCCTTTTCAGTCTTGATAGTACACAAAAATATATCTTCATATGATGAGAAACTTTGGGAGACCAGTGCTCTATAGAGGATTGGTTTTAACTCTCACAATAATTGATCAATCATACTCTTTTGATTTCATACGTTATTTACAGCATGCCTTTCTAAACTAGTGAAGTTAGCTTCATACATTACAAAATTCTCATCTGACTTTTTCTTCAGACTCAGAAATTTCCTCTCCATAGCCGCTCGATGTTCATTAGGAAATTATTTTTCTAAGAAAAATTCATTAAATTACCTCAATTACATGTTTTATATTTCTCCATCCTCCTTCATATTTTGAATCAATTACCTCCATTGATCCTCATCTTCTGAGAGACAATAAATTTACATGACAACCTTCTCCCTTTCATTTATTTCCCAAAGTAAGAAATGAATTCTCTAAAGAACTTATATATTGCCTAGCTACAAATATATTTTAAGTTCCATTGAATATTGGAGGTTTTTATCTCATTAAGCAGCCTAACATTGTTCCTCCACATTATGGATCAGGGTTCTCCATATAGGTAAGTTTATCATACATAACATGAGTTAGTTGTCCCGATATACTTATAATATTTTCAGGACCAATTATAGCTCGAGCTCAAATATCATTATCTAGCATATAAGGGAAATCCCTACATAAATTTCAGGCATTAATACATTTTTCATTCCTTCCACTAAGAACCATTTATAAATAATTGAATACACTAGATTAGGTTATGAATCAAAATGTATAATTTATAACTAGTAAAATAAATTACATATTTAAAAACTTTATGCGTATCTAATCACATAATAAAATACATAGTGTCTTTGGGAACATATTTAATTTTAAATCCATCATAATGGATTGTAAAAAAATGTGAATTATCCTAAGAATTTCCCCCAGGAGTGTCAAACTAGGTGTGTAGTAAGGACCATTGTTGTGTACCAGGTTATGCCGAGTCAGTCCCAATGTACCGTTCCAGAGTTGTTACTCCAAGGTATATCTTTTCCAAAACCACATCCACTTGTAGTATCCAGATATGGATGTATTGTAACATACTGAGGATTTGAAAATAAATTTAATATTGAATGCATGAAACACAGAGTATCTACAAAACAACACTTGTTATATCCTAGCCAATAAAAATAATTTTGTCACTTCTGTGATTTGAATTTTGAAAAACAAACATACATAGTTGCATTCAGGGGTATATTTTGAGTCTGATAGTACCAACATAAATTTTGGTGAATAGTAATGTACCCTTATGAATAGTAATGTATCCTTATGAAGAGTAATATGACCGTTATGAATAGTAACCTCGCCAATTATTATGTAAATAAAATTTAGGCACCTTATAAATGAAGTAGAATATTTTATAAATTATTAATTAAGTATTTTTTTTATATGTGATAAATATTGAAGTAAAAGTTTAAATTAATTAATTAATTAATTTTTAAAAAATTGGTTCCTAAATAAATATTTTGTTTTTATTTGATTTTAGAATAATTTAATAAGATCTTAGTTAATTTTTTTGTGTATTATGAAATCAGTTTTGGTTTTAAAACTGTATTTTTAGTGTAAATAATGATTTCAATTAAAAATTAAATTTATCAAATTTATAGAATTATTTTGATAAAATGGATTCCTTCTTTATATTCTACACTTTGAAAAATTTCTATGGTGAGTATCTTGGATTTTTCTAAAATATTTGAAATTTTAGTGAATAGTGAAATTCAGTAATTTATCTTATATATAAATTATAGGTTAAATGCACTATTCCTTGAATCATGGTTCAAGTAAGAAACCATTATTGCAAACTCAGAAGCACAAAAAACTATTCTTGTTCATAATAATCAAAATAAATTCTTTTCTTGAGAAAAATAATAAAATAATAAATAATATAATCAAAAATCACTCATCTTCTCCACTATATCCCTCCCCCCACTCCCTCTTCTCTTCACTCCTCTCAATCCTTGAGAATTATATACATTTTGATCTTCTCTCACATCAAAAAAACCCTTATTCTCTTAAAAAGACCAAAACCTCTACCCTAAAGAGGCTCTCAAAGAAGATAACTTCAAGAGGTAAATTCCCCTTCTCATTCTGTTTATTTCTAGTTCCTTTATTTTCTTTTTCTTTCCTCGCCTCTCCTAATCCGGATGTTATGATAAATAAAGTACATTTAAATTTACAAGATTTATTTTATTATAATGTAATAATTCATCATAATCTCTATTTTCCCCATCTTTTATACAAGAAATGAAAACGCCATCTGAAATGTGTTGATTTATCACATTCAAGGATGACATGTTTTAAATTTATATTAATGTATCAAATTCTGGTCATGAAACCATTTTTATGGTTGAAATAGATTATTATATAGGTAATATATCCTATTTAAGGTTATATAATCTTTTTTGTAAAAATTGTATTCTTTTATAGATCAAAATGATTTTATTATGATCAAAAAATTCCAAATAACCCAAACAATTATCATTAAATTTTTATATAATGATTCATCTTCACTCCAAATAACTATATAAATTTTATAAATATTTAATATTTTGGATGTTTAATAATCGCATATAGCTTCAATTCTGTACAATCGTAATCATTCTACATGTTTATCTATACATGAATATAAGTAAACCAATCATGAAAACCAAGGAAGAAAACGGTCCCAAAACACTGAAATTGAATCTCTTAACCCATAAAAAGGCCATGAATAAACCTAATATGTTTATATTAAATCAATTAAATTTATAATAGTTTCTGGAATCATTAATTTATGAACCTAAATTTGATTATTTAGTTCATTAGGATCAAGTGAGGAACACCTTTGGACTTAAGGTAATGGTTTTCCACCCCAACCTCCATTTCCATTCTAATTACTTTTATTGTCTACCTACCTCAAGGAAATTATTATTTATTATTATTTAATCCACATAAATTTTGTGTGATAGATCTATATATTTTTACCAAACATAATCCTTTTTTATTTTATGTGGAGTTGCACTTTTTAAAATGAACTTTTAAAATTCTTTCTAAAATACAAGACCGATTCAAGGGAATTTATCAAAATTTCACCTATTTTCATGGACGCTCTGTAATAGTTTTTTAGAAACCATTATTTTCATAAAAACACTAATTTTATTATTATAAACTAATTTAATCCAATTTTTGTTTTATAAGAATAATTTTCATAAAGAATTCTTCTTTTCAAAGTAATGGGTATTAATCTCAAAAATTACTCAATGATTTTATAAGAGTATTTTAACCTATTTCAACACCCTTGTCGGGTATAATGTTTAAATTGGGTTATTGTTTTATGATATCATCAAAATAACTTTATTTAGTGTTTTCTAATTAGTTTTTTTTTGGATATTCTTTCTTGAAACCATTAATCAAATTACTTTGAATGGTTAGGGTTTATGTTTAATGTTTAGGGAAAGTTATTTACATTTCATGTGTTAGTTTCAATATGAATGTATATGTGGTTTATGTTTATCCCCATTGATAAGAGGAATTTATTGGACTTATTATGTAATGGGTGGGGCCTATTATATCCCCTCAATGCATTGGTAGGTCTCATGATACAAATAGATAAGGACTTGGTTCTGACCTTGCCCATTTTTTAGATATAGTTCTGGCTGAGGCCTTAATCCTTTTTAGATGTCTTGTCTGAGGCCATGAAGGTATGTTGTAGAATTTCTGTCATATGCATTTCCCTCCTTCTGAATCTATAAATTAATATTTCATGTGGTTATTCAACTACTAGAATACCCATGATTATGTTTTATTATGGTAATGTTTAAACATCTCATACTCCTACCATAATGTGTTTAAGTTTATTATTTATAAAGGAATGTGTCTTTAACTACTAACCATGCCCAATGTTTATGTTTATGATATCCTCCACTATATTTTTTACCCTAGAAGATCATATGATCCTTCTTATGTTTCATTTATCCCAATACAGAAAGAGGTATATTATGATTGACTTGTAGGTATAATCTTAGAGTGGTGGATATTCCCAATGGAACTTTTATATTGTTTTATATTTCAAGTTCTAATGTTGAACTTATGTATATATCTAGATTTACAAATCTACTAAACTATTTGTTCCTTCGGGATACAACTTTCTTGTAATCATTCCAATGTAATGTAATAAGGCACTGGCTCCGGGAAACAGGGGTCGGATCTTTACAGTTGTTATCCGATAAAGACTTCTAGAAAACATTGAAATTAGATTTAGAAAATGTAAATTTGAGAACAAAATTCTATGATAGTCTTTGAGGATAAGTATACAAGAATATCCTAGAATTTTGTTAAGGAATAGATTATCTGGATCTTTCATGTAAATACATCTTTATCTGGATACTACAAGTGGATGTGGTTCTATAATAGATATACCATAGAGTGAAAACTATGACAAGTAGTTTTGGGATTGACCCTAGGTATCCTAGTACATGATAATAAGCCTTATTATTCACCTAGTTTGACACTCCTTGGGGATATTTTTATATTAATTCACATTTTCTTTACCATCCATTATGAAGGATTAAAATGTAAATTTTTCCTCAAAGAAACCATGTTTTTTATTATTGGATTAGCTATGCCTAGGATTTAAATTTTGGTAAAGTATTTTTTTAAGTTGTGAAAGTGCATTATGATTCATAACCTATCCTAGTGTATGGAATTATTTAGAAATGGTGACTACTGGAAGTAATGGAAACTGTATGAATGTGCGTATCCCATGTAGGTATTTCCCTCCAATTAAATATAATAATGTTGGCTCTGGAGCTGCGATTGGTGCGAAGAAACTTATAACTATACTTGAATTGATTACTCAGGTTATGGAAAATAACCTTACCTATATGGGGCATCCAGATCCAGAACATGGAGGGGCTATGTTATATCTCTTTATGATATAACATACTCCATAATTTAATGGGACTACAAACTCATTCATAATGGAGTAGTTGATAAGTTTGTTAGAGAAGATATTTCTCACCTTTGGATGTAATGAAAGGTAGAAGGTTGTTAGGAAAGTGTATCATCTGTCAGAAGATACTGATCAATGGTGGTCACTAAATCATAATACAAAGGAGGAGGAAGAAATAGAAAACAATGAATGGATTGAATTTAAATAATATTTCTTTGATAAATTATTTTCTTGTGAACAGCGATCAGATGTGGAAAGGTAGTTTCTAAATTGGAGGCAAAATGAAGATGAGAATGTTCCAAATTAAGAAGATAAATTCACAAGGTTATAAATTCATGCTATTGACCATAAAAAATTCCAAGGAGAATGATTGATCGATTATTTAATGACCTAAATCCATTCCATCTATGGGCACTGGTCTTCCAAACTTTCTCATCATATGAAGACATATTCTCATGTGATATCAAGATAGAAAACGAGTTCTCTATGTCTTATAAATTTAAAGTAAATGAATATAATAAGAGGTTTGATGAAAACTATGGAAATAGAAATAATGAAATTTTAAATAAGAGAAGAGTTGACTTTCCCCACTATGATAATTGTGGAAGGAAACACCTTGGTGTCGGGTTAAAAGGAAAAGGGGTGTGCTACAAGTGTGCACAGAAAGGCCATCATGCTGGTGATTTCAAGGTGAACAAAGAATCTATTAATTTTAAATGTTATAATTTTAGGTATATGGGACACTATTCTAATGATTTTAAAAATCATCAAGGAAATGTTCCACATAAAAGGCCAAGGGAGCAGGGACACGCTTATGCGATCATAACTGCTGATACTGAAGTTCTTAGTGATGTGGTATCAATTACTTTAATTGTTTTTTCAAACTTATCCAACGATTTATTTGATTCTAGACCATTTCATTATTCCATATCTTCCTAGTTTTACAATAAAAATAGATATTTCCAAATTTATTTTAGTAATGTATTTTTCAGTCGAAACTTCTAAGTGAAGTATCATTGCAACAAAGATTTGTCAAGAAGTACCCATTATGGCATATAAATGTGCTTTATCTACTGATTTTATTATCATACCCATGATTGAAATTCATATAATCCTGGGTATAGATTGTCTTTAAAATCATGATGTGAAAAAATATTACAATAAAAACTAGGTTTCAATTTCTGAGAATGATGTAGAATCCCTTATATTTAGAGTAGAAACATCATCCTCTGGATATTATCTAGATCCACCCCGAGCAACTCTACTTAAAGAAATTATTGGATAGAATGAGCAGGAAATATATATGGGTGAGAAAGAAATATTCAAATTTAAGATGTACCTATTGAAATAATATATTGACGTTTTTTCAGAGGATTTACTTGGACATCCTCCAGAGTGTGGGGAAGTTTAATTCTATTTTGATTAAATTCATGGTTAAAGACCTCTATCAAAGACTCCTTATATAATCTACACTATGAAATTAGTATAACTAAAGAAACAACTAAAGTAATTTATTTTTCCATTGATTTAATTCCTCTTTAAAAGGCCCATATCGAAGACCCCTTATTGAAAGGACACTGCGGAATTCGTGGAACTAAAGAAACAACTAGAGGATTTGAGTAGTAAAGGATTTATTATCCTTGTCATTTCTCCATGGGACCCCCTGTTCATTTTGTTAAGAAAAAAATGGATCTACGCGGTTGTGCATTGACTACAAGGAGATCAATGCTATAACAACAGAGAACAACTATCCACTACCTCGCACAGATGATTTATATGATCAACTTCATAGAGCCCAATATTTTTCAAATATTAAACTTCAATCTGGATATCATCATTTGTGAGTGAGGAATTAAGATATTTCAGAGACAACATTTCAAACTAGTTATGGGCATTATGAGTTTACAATAATGCCTTTTGGACGGACTAATGTACCCTTTGTTTTAATGGATCTAATGAATTGAGTTTTCAAGGAATATCTTGATGAAATCTCGGTGGTATTTATTTATTATATCTTGGAATACTATAAAATATATGAAGATCACGAAAATCACTTGCACACTATTCTGAATACTCTTAGAAGAAATGAATTTTTTTGGAAGTTTAGCGAGTGTGAATTTTGGTTTCAATCATTTTCCTTTCATGGCCACATTGTCTCTAAGGATGCAATACATATTGATTGTGTGAAGATAAAGGTTGTTCAAGAATGGCCTACTCCAATGAACATAATTGACGTACATAGTTTTATTTTTTTTAGTTGGTTATTATCAGGGTATCTTTCATAACTTTACTTGTTTATCCAACCAAATGACTAAGTTTAAATTTAAAGGGGTTAAATTTATATAAAAAAAGAATATGAGGAATCTTTTGAATAATTGGGGAGGGGATTAGTGAATTCTCTGATCCTGACTCTACCAACAAGAAATAGTGGATTTGTGGTTTATAATGATGAATCAATGTAAGGACTTGGTTCTGTCCTTATGTAGAAAGATAGAATTACTATCTATACATCAAGGCAGTTAAAAATTTATTAACAAAACTATCATACTCATGATCTTGAGTTAGCAGTTGTAATATTTTCTCTAGATATATGGCGATATTATCACTTTGGTGAAAGATGTGAGATATATAAGGATCATAAGACCTTATAATATATCTTCTCATTGAAATAACTCAACATGAGGCAAAGTTGATGGCTTGAACTACTCAAGGATTACAATTTTTCCATACACTACCACCCAGGAAAGTTAAATAAGTTACCGGATTCATTAAGTATGAAGGATCATAAGTCCTAAACAAAATGAGGATTTATAGGGATCATGTCTTTAGGGATCTAGTAAATATGGATATAGGAATTATCAAAGAAGGTGAAATATCACTACTTTTTCATTTGGTTTCCCAACCATCCTTATTGGAAAGGATTAAAACTTCTCAGTCTAATGATGAGAATATTCAAAACAAAATCAAAGGTTTGAATGATGGGAAGTTGGATTACTTCATGTGTGAATAAGGAATTCTGAATATTGGAAAAAGAATATATGTTCCTTTTATTCCCAATATGAAAAGGAGGTTGTTGGATGATTCTCATAGCTCATATTTCTCTATACACCCTGGTATAACTAAAATGTATAGGAATTTTAAGGAACATTTTTTGTGGGACAACATGTAGTAGGAACTTATTGTTTATGTATCAAGATTTTTAGTATGTCAAAAAGTGAAGGCCAAAATACAACATCCAAGAGGAGTCATGAAAACTATACCAATTCCTAAATTTAAACGGGATGACATCACCATGTATTTTGTCTCTAGATTTCCCAAAACTATAATAAATAATTATTCTAAATGGGTAATTGTTGATTAACATATTAAATCGTCACATTTCCTCACTATAAGGGAGGATTTTCCAATAGAGTGCCTTGAAAAACTCTATATCAATGAAGTTGTGATACTTCATGGGGAATCTCTCTCAATTGTTTCTATTCATGATCAATGATTCACATCAAAATTCTAAAAAATTCTTTAGTATGCTTTGGATATAGAGCTTCAATTGTGTACTTCTTACCACCCTCAAACCGATAGGCAATCAGAGATGAGGATCCAAACCTTAGAAGACATGTTGAGAACATTTTCAATTGAATTTAAAGGTATGTGGGATCAATATATACCTTTAGTAGAGTTTTCCTACAATAATATTTTCCATTAAAGTATTAAAATGGAACCATATAAAGCATTGGTTGGAAAGAGATGTCACACACCAACTTTTTGGGATGAATTTGGATAGAGGAAGAATGTGCACCTTGAGCTTGTGGAGGAAACAAAATAAAAGGTAAATAATATTCAAACCCATATCAAAGTACCACAAAGTAGGAAAAAGATCTATGCTGATAATTGAATTAAGGAATTATAATTTCAAATAGGATTTCATGTTTTCATTAAGGTGTCTCTATGGAAAGGTGTTATAAGATTTGGGAAGAAAGAGAAACTAAGCCCAAGGTAAATTGGACCTTTTGAAATAATAGAGATAATTGGAGATATTTCATATCATTTGGATATGCCTCCAAGCCTGTCTAAAGTACATAATGTGTTCTATGTCTCATTTTTTGAGAATGTACATTCCATACCCAACACATGTCTTCACTTCAGAAGGAATAGAACTGGTACCAAACCTATCATACTGTGAAGAGCCTATATGGATTTTGTACACTATAGAACAAGTATTGAGGAATCAGACAACTCGACTGGTAAATATAATTTGTAAAAATAATAAAATTGAAGACACAACAATGGAGCCTATGGAGCTTATGATGAAGACCTACCCAATTCTTTTTTATAAGGTAACATTCATAGAATTTAAAGGATGATATTTTTTTAAGGAGGGGAGAATATAACACCCCAAGGATTTTAAAGAAAATTTAATATTGAATGCATGAAACATTGAGTCTCTACAAAACAAAACATGTTATAACCTATCCAATAAATATAATTTTTCCACTTTTATGATTTTAATTTCAAAAAACTAACACACACGGTTATGTTTATGGTGATATTTGGAGTTTGATAGAATCAAATTAAATTTTGGTTAATAGTAATGTACCCTTATGAATAGTAATATTCCCTTATGAATATTAATAAGGCCATTATGAATAGTAAAATGACCCATGACTTTAAAAATAAAATTTAGGCAGCTTATAAATGAAGTAGAATATTTTATAAATTATTAATGAAGTATTCATATTTTTGTAAGTGATAAATATTTAATTACAATTTTAAATTAATAGATTCATTAATTTTCATAAAGTGGGTTCCTAAATAAATATTTTGTTGTCCTATGATTTTAGAATAATTTAATAAGACCTTAGTTAATTTTTCAGGGTATTATAAAATTAGTTTTTCTTTTAAAACTGTGTTTTTCTAGAAAATAATGATTGTAATTAAAAATAAAATTTCTCATATTTAGAAAATTATTTTTATAAAATTTAGTCCATTTTTGGATTATAAAAATTAAAAAAAACTATGGTGTATTTGTGGGACTTTTCTAAAATATTTTAAATTTTAGTGAATAATGAAATACGGTAATTTGTCGTATATATACATTATAGGTTAAATACATTATTCCTTGCATCATGGAAGATGTAAGAAACCATTGGTGCAAACTCACAAACACATAATACTATTCTTGATCACAAGAATCAATACAATTTCTTTTCTTGAGAAAAATAATAAAATAATGATTAAGATATTCAAAAATCACACCTCTCCTCCACTATAACCCCCCCCCCACAAACACACACACACTCCCTCTTCTCTTCACTCCTCTCAAGCTTTCTTCCTTGCCTAAATTATGCCAAAATATCCCCACAAGATTTTACCACACATACATCAGCCCTTAGTCTCATAAAAAGTTCCAAAACTCTACCCTAAGTAGGCTCTCATAGAATATAACTTCAAGAGGTAAATTCCTCTTCTCATTTATTTCATTTCAAGTTCCTTTATTTTTTTTTCTTTCCTCACCTGTCCTCATCCAGATGTTATGATAACTACATTACATTAAATGTACTGAAATTTTGTTATTATAATGTTTTAATTCATTATCAACACTCTTTTCCTCATCTTTTATACTATAAATGAAAACACCATCTGATATGTGTTAATTTATCGCATTCAAGGACGACGGGTTTTCAATTACTATTAACGTATTCAATTCTAGTAATGAAACCATTTTTATGGTTTAAACAGATTATTTTATTTGTAATATATCCTATTTTAGGTTATGTAATATTTTTTGTACCAATGGTATTAGTTTATAGATCAAAATGAGTTTGTTGTGATCAAAAATAGCCAAAAAACCCAAACAATTATCATTAAAGTTTTATATAATTATTTATCCACAATAAAAATAACCATATGAATTTTTTAATTATGTAATCTTATTTATGTTAAATAATCACATATATCTTCAATTCAGTACAACTGTTGTCATTCTACATGTTTATAAGTACATGAATATAAGTAAACATGTCATGAAAACCAAGGAAAAAATGCTCCCAAAACAGTGGAATTGAATCTCTTAACCCATCAAAAAGACAATAATGAACATAATAAGGTTATAATAAATCAATTAAATGTAGATTAGGTTCTGTAATCATTAATATATGAACCTAAATTTTATTTTTCAGGTCATTAAGATCAAGTTAGAAACACCTTTTGACTTAAGGTAAGGGTTTTCCACCTGAACCTCCATTTTCATTCGGGTTGTTTTTTTGTCTACTTACTTCAATGAAATTATTATGTATTATTATGTAATAATCATAAATTATATTTTAGTGTTCTATATATTTTTACCAACCTTAATCCTTCTTTATTTTATGGGTAGTTACACATTTTAAAAAGAACTTTTAAAATTATTTCCAAAATACTAACCCGATTCAAGGGAATTTATCAAATTTTAACCTATTTTCATCAGAAATATATATTCTATTTTTAGAAAACATTTATTTCATAAAACCAATAATTTTATTATGAGATAAATAACATAATTCACCTATGGTTTTATACAAATATTTTTCAAAATAACTCTTTCATTCAAATTAAAGGGTATTTATCTAAAAAATTAATCAATGATTTTATAAGAGTATTTTCACCTATTTCAACACTCTTGTTGATTATTATGTTTAAATTGGGTTAATATTTCATGATATCATCCACCATATTTTATTTAATGTTTTCTGATTAGTTTTATGGTGCATATTATTTCTTGATACAATTAACCAAATTACTCTGAATGGTCAGTGCTTATGTTTAATGTTGAGGAAGAGTTATTTAAATTTCATATGTTTGATTCCATGTGAATATATATGTTTTTTAGGTTTATCCTCATTCATAAGAGGAATTCATTGGAATTATTATGTGATGGTTAGGGCCCACTATATCCCATCGATGCATTGGTAGGTTTCACGAGACGAATAGATATGGACTTGGATCAGGCCTTTCCCATTTTTTAGATATGGTTTTGGTCAAGGCCTTAATCATTTTTAGATGTATTGGATGAGGCCTTGAAAGTATGTTTCAGAATTTATAGCCTATGCATTTCCCTCATTACGAAACTATAAAGTGATAGTTAATGTGGTTGTTCGACTACTATAATATGCATGATTATATTTTATTATGGTAATGTTTACTCATCTCATATTCCTATGATAATGTGTTCAAGTTTATTATTTTTAAAGCCATGTGTTTTAAATTACTCACCATGCATAATATTTATGTTTATGATAAACTCCACTGTATTTTTTACCTTTACTGAGCATATAAGCATAGAAATTCTTATGTTTCATTTTTCTCAGGACATGATGAGGTATATTTTGATTGATTTACTGGGATAATCTTAGAGTGGTGGATGTTTCCAATGGAACTTTCATGTTGTTTTTTATTTCAAGATGTAATGTGGAACTTATGTATGTATCTATATTTACAAATCTATTAAACTATTTGTTCCTTTGGGATACAAATTTCTTGTTGTCAATAAAATGTAATATACTAAGGCATCATCCCCGAGAAACTCAGTTCAGGTCATTAAATATATTTATAAGAATACTCACATAATCTCTACCTTACCATAATTCTAAGACGTTCTTCTATACTTATCCTCAAAGTCTATCTTATGATTATGTTCCCTAGTCTATATTTTCCAAATATAGTTTCCAAGTTTCTACTAAACATGTTATGATACGAACTGTAACACTCTGACCCTAGTATCCCAGAGTTTATTCCTTAATTTATTATATTGTCATAGATACAACAGTCAAATCTCAAAAGGCCGACAAGTTTAGCAGTCTTAGAAAATATATTTCATATAGAACATTACATTACAATTAAAAACAATAAATACAGCATAGATAATCATTTTATAACACCATTAATCTTATATCTTATCCCTGTATATTAATCATAATACACATCTTGGTATCCTAGGATAGAAAAACATAAGAAAAGGGTGAGATCAGATGCTCAGTAAGGGTAAGACTATAGTGGAATTTATTATGAGTAAATATTAATAAACCTTGAGTAAAGGTATATAATTTAAACATAATCCACTTAAACATAATATTGAGCAAAATAGGGAAATAATAAATCAAAATATTCTATATAAATATTCACATGGATATTCTACTAGTCCAATAATCAAATTTAATATAAATAACTAATCTCATAATGAGGGAATGCATTATGTCGGACATCATAAACATACCTTCAAGGATTTAAGAAAAATTTCATATATTAATGGGTAAAAACCCAAACTAGTTAGTCTCATGATACCAAATGATGAATCGAGGGGATATAGCAAGCCACGCCCATCACTTAATAAATCCAATGCATTCCACATATGAAAATGGTGAAACATAACCAACATAAACATTCATATTAAAACAAGCATATGAAATGTTAATACAATAACCATAAACCATGAATGGTATCAAAATAGAATATCTACAGTCAAACATATCATAAACCCTTAAATACATTATGGTAGATTATATCATAAAAACCAATATCAATTGATCATAAAATCCAACAAAGGATGTTGACATAGATGAAAACAATCTAATCAAAGTATTAAAATTTTATTTAGAAAAATAATAATTTTTATATTGAAATTATTTTAAAAGCGGTGTTAAATTTTAAAAGAAAAAAATTTAGTGAAAAAAATATTTTAATCTTCAAAAGGGAGTTTCTCTCATGTTATATAATTTAAAAAAAGAATATTCATTTTGTATTTTTTTTTTTTTGAAAAGCTCATAAAGTACCTTATTTTGAAAATGACAAAAATATTCCTTTCAAAAAGTTTTATAAATAGTCACACATGGGTAAAAATGACTTTAAAAATTGTAGAATAATAGTAAGAATATTTCAAAATACCTTTTTAAGAAATATGTACATGGATGATAAATATGTGCCAAAAAATACTAACATATAAACAATCTTGGATAATAATGATATAGTGAAGTTAAGCCTAACATTTACCGTCTTTTAGTTTAGGGTGCTTTAATATATTATATAATGGTTGAAGCATGTAATTAAGTTATACCAGAACTATACCTATATTTATGATATCATATACAATCCTCTTATATCATTTTTTCAATAATACTTCATTATTACCATTATTTCGGGTGTTACCCGAATGGCCTGAAGGACTTCATTTTTATTGATTTTTGATAACCCCTATTTAAAGGGATGAGGGGAAACCCTTAAAAGGCCCATAGGATTAGATATTACTTAGGTAGTAGGCTTAGGAGACTACATGACCTGAAGGTCTTAGGGAATTCAACCAGACTATCTACAATGAACTACCCCTCCCCAACATCTACATCATGATAGTAGCTCTCCACCTTCGCAAGCAGTCTTGCTAGGATTCCCATGCAAGCATAGGCTGGTCACGATGGCATAGTCATACCTTATCATTCTGAAAAATATATTTGAATCTACTCTAGTGAGTGCACCTGTTCTAAATCCTCTTCTGGGGCTTCTCCTTTTTTGTAGTGTGTTTGGGGAAACTGCATGTGGCCCGAAGGCCTTGAGGTGGCCCGAATGCCTGGTGGCCCGAAATTCCTACTGACCCGAAGGCCTCGGTGACCAAAAATCCTTACGGAATCCAAGCCCAAAGTGGTGGCCCAAGGTGAGTAATTCCAGCTGCTACAGTACCGAACAGTACCTGCTATAGTGTCGTAAAGTGTATAGTTCTGATACAGTGCCTGTATAGTGTACAGTTCTGCTACAGTACCAGTACAACGTACAGTCCTGCTATAGTGCTACTACAGTGCCTGCGACAGCACCTACTACAGTACTGCTATAGTAACATGGAATATTCTTCTGCCTGGTTTTGAACCTAGGTCTTATGGATTCACTTAAGGATACCTCACCAACTGGGTTGAGGCTCATGTGTTCGGGTGTTAATTGCTTCATTTTCTTATATTTGTTTTATCATGTAAGTACTCTTCCTTATAGATAGGGTATATTTTATTCATATTATAAATGATATTAAGTGTATAAATATTATATTCACCCATCGTATATATTTTTTACAATCATTCTTGACAGGTTAATATGGAGAATGAATCTCATTTTGTAGGGGAGACGATAGGTCGTACGTATGCATAAGCGACAGTATCATTCCCTTAATGGTAAAGTGGTAAGTAATTGGATGGTATATTAATTATAAATAATCAATACCATGTTATATTTATTTTTTTATGAATTATATACATCAATATACTCATCTAAATAAATTGGTGATGAAAAATAAATTACACCACAACGTGGAGATGGTAAGTAGTAAAAATGCACGCATTGTGATTTTTTTCATAGAATGGATAAAAGGATGAATATGGTTGTCCCATATTCATAATAACATCACATAATATAGATGATAATGGGTTTATTTCTATATTATGGAAACGGCATAAGAAGGGGAATTAGAAAAAAAATTAACATAAATGAATTGTTAAAACAATTACATCTACTACGACGAACTTTCATTGGATCTACTCTTAGGGACACTAGGTTTGGTCTACTAGAATACTATCACCTCGATAAATGAGCTAATAATTTTGGGACTCTAAATTTATATCTTCTTTTCAATCTAGAAGGCTCAATGTAGCACAAGGAAGTGAGAGAGGTGGTGCCTTTTTATAAGAGTGGGATGGGGAACTCTTGGAATTATTTGAAATATTAAATTAATATAAATTTATTTTCATTTTAAAATTGATAAAAAGTGATTTATTTTGAAAATAAGATGAATATGGGTCAAAATTCCCCCAACTATTTAATTTTTATACATGTTTAGGTCACAATATTAACCTCTTGTTTTGGATTTATCCTCTAGGTAAACACCTTAACTCTTACCCTAACAACATGGTTTTTTTTACAGTTTAGGGTTAATATATTTACGATAAAATACCAAAATAATTCAAAATGGATCATTTATGACATATTTAACCTTATTATAGTGATTTTTTTGAATTTTATATTTTTTAAATTTTATATCTTTTAATAAAATATTACTTATTTTAAGTATCATTTATATCAATTTTTATACTATTCATTATTTGTTTTTTTAAATATCATAAAAACATGATAAAATTAAACCAACACTTCTAATATATCAATAGAATGCCTATGTTATCTAAAAAATTCATGTATTTCATTAATTATGTGAAATAATATTTATTTTAATATTTTTAATATCATTTATTTCATATTTCTATTAATTAAACCATTATTGCATCATTATTATGCAAGCCTCTAATTAAATTATTTATTCTATAAAAATTAAAAATAAATTATCTTGATGAAGATAAATTTATTAAATTTGAAATAACTATTTATAGTTGAATTTATATTCTTTATGACTATGTAATAAAAATGTAATACTTATTAAAAAACAAGAGTATGCCATTTTTAACTTATCTTTAAATAAAATTTTATCAATCTAATATTATTACCCAAGTGGCTTAAAAAGATTATAATTTTAGACTAAGTTTTATTTTGGTCAAAAACCACATATTCTAAGAAATTAGGAAAAGTGTTAGGCTAATTTTATAATATTATAAAATATTTTTACTTTTAATTATTTTATTTACCTATAACCATGGTAAATATAAATTTACTAAAGTTACTATTTATAATATCCAAAAATTAATTTGACCCAATTAGACTCTAAATATCATATTGATTACTACCATTTTTCTCTTTTTTTCAAATTCAATTCAAATTAGTGGCTAAATTAAGTTTAACACTAATCTCATAGATGTGGCGAGTTCAACAGATCAATAAGTATTTATATATAATTTAAACTAGAAAATGATTTCAATAAACTAAATTGTACTAATATAATTATTATTTATCTACTATGACATTAAAAATCAATTTAAATTATAATAATTATTTAAATTAAAAGTCAAATTTTTAACAAGAATGTGGTATTTTTTACTACTCATCAAAAAATAAAACTACTCATAAAAATAAAAAAAAATCACCCTAAGATATTTTTTATATAAAAACTTCAAAAATTAAGTCCATTTTAAAAAATAAAAGTTATTAAATTTCTTAAATTTTGTTTTAAAATTTTTGTTTCATTAAAAGATGGTAAAATTCCCCTTAAAAATAAAGTTTTTATAAGTAAAATAATATTTTTTCTAATATAATTGTCTAGGAAACACATCAGGTAAATTTAATATACATAAATTTAATTAACTAGTCAATAATATTCATAACCACTATTTAAATGGATAAGTAAATAGATTAGGGTATGCTCAAATTCATTGTTGTGTGTAATGAAAGCTATTGAATTTATTTGAGAAGATAATGTACTATGAAATCTTGGGGTGTTACATTCTTCCCTCCTTAAAAAACTTTTGTCCTTGGAATTTCTAGAATAGAACCTTATAAAAAGATTCATGTATTTCTTCATCATAATTTCCTCAATTTCCCCAGTCACCTCTTCTATTTTATGGTTTCTCAAAAGAACGTTTACCAATAAAGACATCCAATTGCTTAACACTTGTTCTCTAGTGTCAAGAATTTTGATAGCCTCTTCACAATAAGACATATCAGGTTCCAATTCTATTTCTTCAAAGCTGACAACAAGTGTTGGCTCTGTTATGTATTTTCTTAACAGAGACACATGGAACACATCATGAACTTTGGAAAGACATTGCGTCATTACTAAATGGTAATCTACATCTCCATTTCATCCCATATTTTAATAAGGTTTTATGTACCAAGTATTTAATTTTTCATTCTTACCGAATCATATAACACCCTTCCATGGAGATACCTTCAAGAAAACGTGATCCCCCACTTGAAATTCCAAATCCTTTCTATGGTTTTTAGTATGTCTCTTTTTCCTACTTTGTGCTCCTTTGATATGGGTTTGAATAAACTACGCATTTTCCATTATTTCCTCAATAAGTTTTGTACCTATAGGTTTTCTATCACTAACATCATCCCAAAAAGTTGGTGTAAAACATTTCTTTCTATATAATCTTTTATATGGTGCCATATAAATTCTTTAATGGAAGCTATTGTCATAAAAAAAATTAACAAAGGTAAATTATGATCCCACGTACTTTCAAAGTCAAGTGAGAAATATCTCAACATTTCTTATAAATTTTGGATAGTCCTCTCTGGTTGTCCATTAGTTTGAGGGTGTCAGATAGTACTCAAATGAATCTTAGTATCTTGGGACTTCTAAATAAATTTATAGAATTTTTATGTAAAAATAGGATCAAAATTAGATAAAATCTATAGAGGTACTCAATGAAGTCTTACAAATTCATTAATATATATTACAACTAAGAATTCAAGAGGTATATCTTCTCTTATTGAATGAAATTTTTCTGATTTTCTAAGATGATCAGAAATAAACAATACATCATCATTCTTTCTATGATTCATTGCTATCCCCATGAAAAATTCCATCATAATATCATCCCATTTACACAAGGGAATAGAAAGAGGTTGGATGACTCATCTTAGATGTATCCTTTCAACCTTCATTTGTTAACAAACCAAACATATTGACATATAATTAGAAATTCAACACTTCATATTATCCAACCAAAATTCTCTTTCAAATATCTATACATCTTAGTTATAAAAGGGTGTATAGAAAAATTTGGGTTATGATAATTACCCAATAATTCCCTTTTTAGCTCATATATAGAGGGAATTAAAATCCTCTTACCAAATTTCAAAATGACATATTCATATATGAAGTCTATAAATTTCCCATCATTCACATATTTAATTTTCTTCTAAAAATCCTCATCATTATACTGATAACTTTTTTATCATTCCCATTAAAGATGGTTTGAAAAACATTTGAAAAAAGAAGTGACGTTTCACATACCTTGATAATTCCAATATAAATATTTTCTAGATCAAGCTATCACCTATGCCTCATGTTGAGATATTCCTATGAGAAGATTTATTTAATTATTTTATGATCTGTGTATATCTCATATCTTTCACTATAGATATAATGTAGTAAAATTTCAAAGTGAATATTACAACTACTAGCTTCAGATCATGGGTTGGATAGTTTTGTTCATGAGTCTTCAATTTCCATGAAGCATATGCTATAACTTTATAATTTTTCATTAGTAAACTACCAATTCCCTTATTTGATGCATCACATAATATCAAAAATACACTATTTCCATATTGTAAATTCAATATTGAATCCTTGACCAACCTTCTCTTCAATTCTTCAAAATATGCATTACATTATTTTTTACATATGAACATAACCCATCTCCCTGTGATTTTGGTTAAACAGTTAGCCAATAAGGAAAAATTCTGAACTGAATGTTGATATTAATATGATAAAACAATTAAATTATGTTCCACATAAATTCTCATTGGTTCAGGAAATTCTTAGATTTCCTTTTTCATTACCGGATCAACAGATTTTTCATCCTTGTAGATGGTATTTCCATGAAATGAAATTTCCTTAAACCAAAATTCACATTCTCTAAATTTACCAAATAAAAATTTCCTTATAAGAGTCCCAAGTATGATCTGTAAGTGATTATCTAAGTCTCCATAGTTTTTAGAATACACCATAATATTTTTAATGAATTCCACAACAAAATCATCAAGATATTCCTTGAATACTTTGCTCATTAGATTCATAATAAGCGAGGGAGAATTATTCAATCCCAATGGCATTACTATAAATTCATAATGTCCATACCTCTTCCAAAAAGTTTTCTTCGATATGTATCTCTTCTTTACTTGCAATTAAATATATCCAGAATGAATGTCAATCTTTGAAAAAAATTGAACTCCCTGAAGTTGATCAAAAAAATAATCAATGCAAGGTAGAGGATACTTATTATTTATTATAATAGTATTGATATTCCTATAATAAATACATAGTATCATGATTCCATGTTTATTCTTGACAAATAGAAAAGAGGCTTCCCCTGGAGAAACAATATGGAGAATAAATACATTTTCACCCAACTCTTCAGGTAGTTTAGCCAAATATACTATTTCTATTATGGCTAGTCTATATGGAGACTTTGATATTGTTCTTAAATCAAGGATTAAATCAATAGAAAACACAACTTCATACTCTGGGGTGTGTCCTAATAATTCATCTGAAAATATATCAATGTATTCCTTTATAATGGTTATATCCTCAATTTTAAGATTAACTTCTTCATACCAAGATGTTCTTTTCTCTTCCTCCCAAAGAATTTCATTCATTAAATCTACAGGGGGTGGGTCTTTATAAGAATCAAGTGATGAACGTTCTACTTTAATGATAAGGGGTTATTTTTCTCCCTCATAAATCATAATTTTCTACTTCTTATAATAAATTTTCACATCATATTTTCAAATCCAATCAATACTGGGGATTATATCAATGTCAATCATTGGTATAATGATAATTTCATCAACTAAAATATGTTTATGTGTCATTAAGGGTATATCTGGACATATATTTGTTGCAATTAGACTTCCCTTTAGAGTTTGGTTCAAAAATACTTTATTAAATCAAAAGGGAAAGGTCGAATTTTCATGGTAAATTGGGAAGATATAAAATAATGTGAATATTATGAATCAAATAAAGCATTTTTTAATTTTGAGGATATGATTAAATTACATAACAACACATCATTAAGAACTTTATCCTTATTAGTTTTGATCCCAATTTCATGGTCATTCACCCTAGGACTTATTTAGATAAAATTTCTTTAAATATTGGGACAATAATTTTCATAATGTCCCATTTTTTTAAAATTTTAGCATTAAACATTGTTATCTTATTTCTTTCCCTTGAAATCAAGGGATTTGTTGCCTTTTTATCTACACTTTTAACAAGATCACATTTCCATCGGGTGAGTATTAAGGTCTTTCATCACACAATTATTGTAGGATGATAAGTCAATTCATCCCTTATTACCTTTTTCCTTATTTCCTTTTTCAAATTATTTAGTATCCCTCTTCTTCTATTTATTTCCTTTAATTTCATAATACTTAGGGAATTCATTTTCTATCTTGATAGAACATGATACTCTATCTTTATATGATGAGAACGTTTGGGAGACTGGTTCCTTATGGATTAATGGTTTTTACCCATTAAGGAATAGATCAATCTTACTCTTTGTATTTCATATATAATCTACAGCATGACCTATTAACCTTGTGAATTTATCTTCATACTTTTCAATATTATCATACTATTTTCTCTCAGACTCAGAAATTTACTCTCTATATCTACTTGTTGTTCATGAGGAAATTATTTTTCAATGAAAATATATTCAAATTCCAACCATTACATTTGTTCTATTTATTTATCCTAATTTTTGTTTTTAATCAATGGCCACCATTGATCTGCATATCCTAAGAGAAGATAAATTTCAATGACAACATTCTCCCTTTTATTACTTCTCAAAGAAAGAAATATCTACTCTAATGAACTTATCTTTTTCTAAACTAAAAATATATTTATAGTCTCATTGAGTAATGGAGGTTGTTGTCTCGTGAAGAATTGTAACATTTTTCCTCCACATTATGGATCTGGTTTCTCCGTGTGGGCAATTTTATCATTCATAACTTGAGTCTATTATCATAGTATAGTTATAAGATGTTCAGCAGTAGTTGTATCTCCATCTCCAATATCATTATCTTTCATAGGAGGTAAATCCCTCCATGTATTATGTGTGTTGATACACTTTCCATTCCTTCAACAAGGCTTCATTCCTATATAATGGAATACAATAGATTAAGTTATCAATCATAACGCATAATTTATAACTAGTAAAATACATAACATAAATTGAAAAATTATGTATATAGAATCTCATAATCAAAAACAGGGTTTCTTTGGGGACATATTTATTTTTAAATCCTTCCTACTGAATTTTAAATAAAAAGTAAATTATCATAAGAATATATGCTAGGAGTGTCAAACTAGGTGTATAGTAAGGACCGTTGTCAGGTATCTGGTTACATAGAACTAGGCCCGACACACTTTGTCATAGTTGTTACTCCTAGGTACATCTATGAAAATATCACATTCACTTCTAGGATCCAAAAAGTGTTTTATTTCTTGGAAAACCCGCATAATCTATAACTTACCAAAACTCTATAATGATTTTCTTTGCTAATCCAAAAAGTCTATCTTAGGGTTATGTTCCCTAATCCATGATTTCTAAATATATTTTCCAAGAATTCTACTAAACTTTCTCTGATACCCACTATAACACCCTGGCCTTAGTAGCCCATAGTTGGTGCCTTAATTTATTAATGTGGCATAGACACAAGTGTTAAAACCCAAAAGACCGGCCATTTTAGCAATCTTGGAAAATAGATCACATACATGAACCATACATTTCAATTAAAAATATAAAATAAATAATAAATAATATATTTATAATTCCATTAATATACTATCTAAACCCTACATATCAGTCATAATACACGTCATGGTATCCTGGAAAATAAAAAATAAAAAATGGGTGAGATCATATGCTCAGTTTGTGTAAGCGTACAATGGAAGCTATTATGACTAAGTGAGAATAAACCTTAAGTAAAGGTTTCTAATTAAAACATAATACACTTAAAAATAATCTTGATCATAATATAGAAATAATAAATCAAATAATTCCATATAAATATTTACATTGATGTTCTACTAGTCGAATAATCACCTGTAATATCAATATCTAATCTCATAATGAGGGAATTCATAATTTCGGACTTCATAAATATACTGTCAGGGATTCTTCCATCAATCGGTACATAAATTGGTAAAAATAAAAACTAGTTATTATAATGAGACCTATCGATGCATTGAGGGGATATAACAGGCCGCACTCATTACTTACTAAGTTCAATGCATTCCTCATATAAAAAGGGTGAAATATAACCAACATAAACATTCCTATTGAAAGTATCATACAAAATGTTAATACATTAACCATAAACCTTTCAATACAATATGGTATATTTTATCATAATAAATGAACCCCAATTAATCCTAAAATCTAACAAATGATATTGACATGGATGAAAAAGTCTAATAAAAGTATTAAAATATCTTGAGATAAATAAAACATTTATATCGAAATTATTTAAAATGGGAATGAAATTATAAAAGAAAACATTTTAAATGAAAATAGTCATGTAATATTCTAAAGGACATTTCTCTCATGTCGTATAAGTTAAAAAAACATTCCTTTCATATTTTGTTGAAAAGTTTCTAAAGTAATTCATTTGGAAAACGAGAAAAAGATTCCTTTAAAAAATTATAAAAAGTAAAACATGGGTAAAAATGAATTTAAATAATATTATAAGAATAGTAATAACATTTTTAAATACATTTTTAAGAAACACATACATGGATGTTAAATATGTCTCAGTAAATACTTATGTATAAATAATCTAGAATAATAATGAGATTGTCAATTTATCCCTTACCTTGTACTTTAATTTAGTTTAGGGTGATTTAACCTCATGTATAATGGATTAATAATGTTATTAAATTATATGAGAATAATATTCATATTTATGATATCATATACAATCCTCTTATATCTTTTTTTGAATAATATTTTATTATTACCATTGTTTTGGGTGTTAAGTGCTTCATTTTCTTATTATGTTTTTTCTTGTAAGTCATGTTTATTAAGAATAGGATATATTTTCTTCATATTAAGAATGATATTTAATTCATAAACATTATATTCACTCATCATATATTTTTTTAATAATCATTCTTGAATAGTTAATGTTGATAATGAATCTCATCGCATCTAGGAGACGGTAGGTCTTACGTTCGCATGAGTGACAGTATCATTTGGTAGAGTGGTATGGAATTAGATGGTATATTAATTATAAAAAATAATTATCATGTAATATTTATTATTTTATCCATTATATTAATCATTATACCCATCCAAATAAAGTGGTAATGAAAAATAAATTACACCACAGTGTGGAGTCGGTAAGTCGTAAATACGCACGCAAGGTGGTGTTTTTTTTTGTATGACTGATAAAATGAAGAATATAGTTATCCCATCATAATAATAAAATCTCATCATATATATGATACTATATTTATCACCATATTATATAAATAAAATAGGAAGAGTAATTAGAATAAGAAATGAACTTAAATGAATTGGTAAAACAATTACCTATTCTTCGGTGGACTTCTTTTGGATCTCCTCTTAGGGACACTAGGGATTATAGTTTTAGAATACCAGGATATCCATAACTTAACTAATAATTTTTGGAGGATAAATTCTTAGGGTTTTGTCGAGCTATATGGTTCAATTTTGTGTAAGGAAGTGAGGGAGTATGTTCTTTTTTATAAGAGAGGGGAGGGTAACTCTTGGAATCCTTTAAAATATTAAATAAATATAAATTTATTTTTGATTTAAAAAAGCTACAAAGTGAGTAATTTGAAATTAAATATGTGTATAGTTCCAAATTCTATTAACAAATTATTTTTTAGACATTTTTATGTCACAAAATGTACCTTATCTTTTACCTTTAACCCTTAGTAAAACCCTTTAACTCTTACCATGACAACTTGGAATTTTTACACTTTATGGTTAATATAGTTACTATAAAATGCCAAACGAACCCGAAATGGATAGTTTCTGGATATTTAACCTTATTATATTTATTTTTATAAATTTAATATTTTTATTAATTTCATATCATTTAATAAAATATTATTTATTTTAAAGTATCATTTATGTCAATTTTGATACTGCTCATTTTTTTAAATATCATAAAAACAAAATAAATTCAAAAAAAACGTATAACATGTCAATAACATGTCTAGGTTATATTTTTTCTAATATTTTAGATATCATTTATTTGATATTTTCATTAATTAAAAAATTATTACATCATTATTATAAAAGCCTTTAATTACATTATTTCTTTTCTAAAAATTAAAAAAAATCATGATGAATTTAAATTTGTTATATTTAAATTTTATATTTATAGTTGAATTTATCTTCTTTAAAACCGTTTATTAAAAATGTAATACTTATTAAAAAACATGAGTATAACATTTTTAACTTATCATTAAATAAAATATTATAAATTTCATATTCTTACCCAAGTGGAAAAAAAAGGTTATAATTTCATCATAAGTTTGATTTTGATCGATACTCATTTATAAGTGTTAGGGTAATTTTATAATCTTATATATTATTTTTACCTTCAATAATTCGAATTACCCTTAACGGTGTTAAAAAATATTTACTAAATTTACTATTAATAATATCCCAAAATTAATTTGATCTTATTATACTCTAAATATAATACTTATTACAAACATTTATATCCTTTTTTCAAAATTAAATTCATAGAAGTGGCTAAATTAAGTTTAACACTAATCCTGCAGATGTGGTGAGAAGGTGGGTAAAAGGAAATGTTCAATTATTCAATAAGTTTTTATATGTAATTTAAATATAAAATTTATTCCAATAAACTAAATTGCACTACTATATCTATTATTGATCTATTGTGACTTTACAAATAAATTTAAGGTATAATAATTATTTAAATGAAAAGTCGGTTTTTTAATGACAATGTTGTGTATTTCACAATTCATCAAAAAAACTTCTTATAAAAATAAAAAAAATAACCTGATATAATTATGATATTAAAAATTCAAAAATATACCCTATTTTGAAAAATAAAATTCATAAACTTTTCAAAATTTTATTTTAAAAAAGGTATGCCATTAAAAGATGGAAAAATTCCCCTTAAAAATTTAGTTTTTATATGTAAAATCATACTTGTTATTATATAATTATCTAGGAAAAAAATTAGTTAAATGGAATATACATGAGTTTCATAATTTTTTTAATAATATTCATAACTCCTATTAAAACAGCTAGGTTAATAGATCATGGTTTTCTAAAAATCAATACTGTGTGTACTGAAACCTATTTAATTTATTTAAAAAGAAAATGTAATTTGAAATCTTTGTGGGTTACACAATTCCACATCTCCAAACAATATAAACATTAGAAATTTTAACATTCTTTATTTCCCTTTAAATTGTGGGCATGGTGGCATTTTTTTCTACACTTGAATCAAACACCTTTTCCTTTTAATTATATTCCAAAGTGTTTCTTTCCAGAAGTAGCGTGTGTTCAAAAAATACTTCTTTCTCTTAATACCTTTATCTGTCTTTTCCTTTTACATCCTCTTATTCTATTACTTCCCTTATAATCCAAAATACATAGAGAATTATTTCTCTTTATTTTTAATTCATGATATTATTTCCTCATAAGATTAGAATGGTTGGCAAAAGAGTTACCTTTGAAATATTTCCCTAAACCCATCGAAGAATTATTTATTCTTACTCTTTGGATTTCATGAAATGGTGTGGTTCCCATTCCTTATGCTAGGTGAAATTTATAAATGTTGTAATACACTATATTATATTATAACATTGTGAAATTAAATTTATTATCTCAAAACTAGTGATACAATTAATGAAGATTCATATTTTTTGTATAACTAATATCCAAATCATAAGCTTAGTCTATTTAGACATATTTCCAAATTATTTTATAGGGTTTCATTATCTAATATATTTTTTCTTAAATTTTGTTTCCAAAGTTTCTAATAAACTTTATTTGATACCAACTGTAAATACCTCAACCCCAATAGCCCAGATTTGGTGGTTGATTTATTAAATTGGTACTAGGTACAAGAGATTTCATCCTAAATGATTGAATAGTTTATTTTTCTTGGTAAAATAGATACATAAATGGATATTTAAGTTTAATTTAAAATATAAAATACAAAAAATAAATTCATTTGAGAACACCATTATTCTACTAGCTTATCCCAACATGTCAATCATAATATGTGTCTTGGAATCCTGGGGAAAAATAAAAAATAGGAAAGAAGTGAGCTCAGATGCTTAGTAAGGGTAAGACTTTAGTAGAATCCATCATGAATATATAAAAATAAACAATAATTACAGCTGAATAACTGAAACAAATTCTATTTAAATGTAGTCTTGAGAAAAAATATGGCAGAAATAAATAATGATAAAATGATTCCATATAAATAGTCACTTGAGAATAGAACTTATCCATGCATATTATATTAATTTAATAATCACATTTACTATAAATAAATAATATTGTAATGATGGAATGGATAATTTGGGTTATAGTAAACATACTTTTCAGGATTTATCCAAGACACCATACAAAAATTGTTAAAACCTGATCTAGTTTTTTTCATGATACCTGCATAGGGGGGATATAGAGGGCATGAACCATCACTTACTAAGTCAAATTAATTACTAATATAAAAGGGGTGAAACATAATCAATATAAAAATTTTTATTTAAACTAACATATGAAATGTAAATACTTTTCTCATTGAATAAACATTATCACAAACTATCTAGAGAAATATGGTAAATGGTATCAAAATACTACATCACTAGTCAAACTAACCATAAATTATTCAATAAAATATGGTAAATGGTATCATAAGATAACAAAATCAATGAATCATAGTATTAGACAATGTATGTTAACATATATAACTTAATAATATCATGGAAAAAAACTTTGAGTAAAATATAATTTTACTTTGAAATCACTTATTCTTAAGAAGATGCAAAATTATAAAATAAAACATATTCTATAAAAATTACCATGTATTATTGTAAATATATATTCAAAAAATTAAGTAATTAATAGAGTAAGAAAATCTTCTCTTGTATTATAATTTTTGAAAATACTCCTATTAAATTTTGAAAAAGAAACATTTAAAATATTATTTTTAAAATAATATCCCAAACAAATATCATATCAGTTATATGAGAATTAATAAATGGAATAAATTATTTATATCAATTATAAATACACATAAAAAAATTTAAATGCAACTTAACATAATCAAAATTACTTTCACACATAATCATAACATATTAAAATCAATGGAGTAGAAGTTTAACCCAAAGAATGGAAATTAGGTTAACACTTCTATTACATTTGGTTAGAATTCCTTCAAATGTGATCAAACCTCTAGTATAATGGTTTCAAATATTTTATTAATTTAAAACATAACCTTATTCAAATTTATAGTATCTTATATGATCCTTTTATAATGTATCACCACTCATTCATTAATTTCATTATTTTCCTTCTTTTGGATGTTAATTGCCTAGTGTTCTCTTACATGATTTTTCATGAATTTCATGGTTATTTTGCACAGGATATATATAAATCATCTATAGAAATATATTAATGTTATAAATATCATATTTAATCATCAAATATGATTTTATAACCATTTTTAAATGTTGAACATGGGAAATTAACTACATCGCATCATGGAGATGGTAGGGCATACATATGCCAGAGTGATTATATCAATACCTTAATTGTAAAAGGGTAGGTAAATGGATGATATATTAGTTTTACAGAATCAATTAAATTTCATAATTACCATATAAATCAATCATTTCTATTATTATAACTATTCTTGTAAAGTGGTGATGAAAAACAAATTACACCACTATGTGGTGATGGTAAGTCGTGCGTACACACGTGTTATGCTTCTATTATTAATAAGATGAATAAAAGGAATAATATGGTTGTCCCATAATCATAATAACAAATAATAATATTCATGATACTTTATTTATTATTTTATCCTGAAAAAAACACATTAATAGGAACTAGAAGATAAAATAAACATGAAAGAGCCTGTCAGGACGATTACCACTTCTTCGGTGAAAATCCTTTAGATCTCTTCTTAAGCTTACTAGGGTTGGTATTTTGAGGATAATAGGACCTATAGAACTTGTATAAGGATTTTTTTTCAGAGATTTTGGTTGGAGTTGGTTGAGATAAATGGTTCAAGGTGGTGTGAACAAGTGATGGAATATTATCCCTTTTATAATTGAGGTGAGGGGAACTTTCAGAATTTCTCAAAATATTAAAATATAATGAGGATATTCTAGATTCAAATATTGAAAAAATGGCCTATAAACGAATATGGTGAGTTCTTTTAGACAATATATTATCCTCTTTGAGTTTATTTAAATTGTTTATTAATTTTAAAATAATTTAATAAAATATTAATTATATATAATACTATTATTGTAAAGTTTAATACTATTCATTTAATTTGACTTCAAATACATCCATAAAAAGTGGTAATACGAATATAATACTTTAAAACATCAATAATATGTTATATATATCTATAAAAATCATTTCACACATTTACACAATTAAATTATATCAAAATTAATATTTTTAAAATCATTTACTTTATTTTTCTTTTAATTAAATAAATATCATGTTATCATTTCACAAGAATTCAAGGTAATTATATAATTTATAAAAATTAATATATATATATATACAAAAAAATATTATTAACACAAAAATAAACATTTATTTTCATTTATATATATATATTTCTCTATTTAGACATAGAAAGATATTAAATACAAAGAGAGTGAAATGTTGTAAATATTTTTCATTTAAATAATATAGAAGTTATTTTAATTAACATGTGTTCATTAAACAACTAAAACTAGATCTTAAGGAGATAAGGGTTTAATATCCTTCAACCAATAATTCTTGGAAAACATTATATAATGGATATACCCTTACCTTTTGTATTTACCACCTCTCAACTCTTTTAAAAATTATCATACTATTAAACTTTTCTACTATATAAGGATAAATAATGTTACAATAAAATTATAAAAGATCCATAAATGGAATATGGTAGATTTAATTGACCATATACCATCATTTAGAATAATTTTCTTATGATTTTTAAACCTTTTAACAAAATATAATTTACTATAAAATATTCATAATATCAATACCTAATATGTCATATTAATCTATAAAATTTATGTAAAATATTAATTAATTAAAAATATATTACATTTAATATTTTTAAAATCATTTATTTTATTTTCCTCTCAAATTATTAATTACTTCATCATCGTTGTGCATTTTTTTCAAGTAATTATTTCTTCCATAAAAACAAAAAATAAATTTCTCTGATTAAGATAAATTTTTTATATTTTAAATGACTATTTATAGTATAACATAACTTCTATAAAACCATATATTAAAATTTTTATGCTTTTTGAAAACCATAGTGGGAACAGTTTGACTTTCTTAAAAATAAAATGTTATAAGGGTCCTAATGTTAACCATGTAGATCCAAGAGGTCTTAAATTCGACCCATGGATGATAATAGTCAACATATACTCAAAATATAATATTATTTATATTTTTGGGTCATTTAATGGTTCTAATTATTTTAATTGAAATCATTTTATTTATTTATCTTCTTCTTGCGCAAGCACTACGTCAGCGTTGCATAATAATTAAAGTTAATTATTTTATAAATAACAAATAAAAATAAATTAATATCATAAAAATAAATTAATTAGTCTCAATATAATCCCTTATATTCATTCATTATGTATATTTACTCATATCCATTTCAAAAACTCTTATTTAATTTGATAATTCGACGTTTTATCCTTATGTGGGCATTGTACAAGAATTTGGATAAGATTATTATTATATAAGTAAAAAATTAGAAAATATAATTAAGAACATAATTTATGAATTATATTTAATAAAAAATAATTTCAAATGATTTTTGCTCTTAATTATTATCTATAAGGCACCAAATTTTACTATTCAAACACTACATCAACACTGAAAATGAATTTTATAATTATCACAAAATAATTTAAGATTTATATGTTATGATTTATTTTTGTATGATATTTTTATCATATTATCATATATGAGAATTTACATTAGTCTAATAAATTTTAATATCATATTTATGTTTTGACGATATCACCAAAGATACTATATTTCATAAAAAACTGTATTTTTACTATTCACCCAAAATTTAATATTTTTAGAAAATTATCAACATTTCACCATTGAATAATTTTGATACGAAGATTTAATAAAATGAATTTAATTTTCCCAAATATATTTTATAAAAGTTTTCAAAATTAATTATATTTATTTTCACATAGAAAACAATAAAATCTCGTTCTGATTAAAACTTATATTTGAAGAAAAAAATAAAATTACTAAAAATTGTGTGTTTATTTTATAATAATTAATAAATAATTTTTTATTAAATATTATCTTCATATATATTTCATTATTTGGTTAATATTATCCATTACCTCTAAGTTAATGGAAAGATTATAATAATATTTAATTGTTCGTTTAAGATGTGTGTTGCATGAAATGTAAGTTATCAAAGTGGTTAAATTTAAAAGATAAATACCATAAAATCTTGGGGTGTCACACTGGAGATGTGATATCATGATATCATCCACTTTCTTTCTTTGGATAGCTTATGATGATGATGATTTAAGTATGATTTTATGAAACCTCTTTCTTTCCCAAAAGTTAATTAAGTTAGGATGAAATGTTTATGAAACTCATTTCACTTCCATGAGAATGATATGAAGAAATTATGAAACATCATGAAACTCATTTTCTTTCCATATGTTATGATATTATGGTATGATGAATGTTTTATTATTTTGTCATGCATATGTATGGTTTTTATTATTTGATGGGTGGGTCCAAAATTATATATCCCTCTAATGCATTGGGTAAATATGGATAACTCATGTGATAAATATATTATGCATGAACTTGGTTTCATGTTCACAAAATTTTTGCATAGACATGGTGTCATGTCTATAAGTTTATGTGTGGACCTATTTTCATGACCATAAATTTTTTTAAGGACCTAATTCCATATCCTTAACATCATGAGTAAACTTTTTACTATTTATACACATTCACAATGTTATAAGATTATGTTTGTGATATATTATTATGTTTATAAAATTATCTCATGGATCGTGATTGATTATTGATTATTTTTAACTCTTATAAATTTTTTATATTTTTATTAAAAGTCCTGATTCAATGAATTGAGATTAAATATGTTTAATTGATTAGGTATGACTTTCTTATGTTATGATCATGTTATCATGCCCTTATATTCATGTATGATCATTGATTGATATCTTTTATGTTTACCCTTGTTGATCATTTGAGCTCACCCTTTCTTTTGTTTCATTTTTATGTGCATTATGAAGGTTTTATTTGGGGTATGTTGAAGGAAAGTTCTATTATAAAAGAACTTCCTAGGATATTTTGAAGATACTTTATGAAATATGATGTTTATGGATATAGTCTCCAAAGACACTAAACATTTACTATTCTGGGGCATGTATAATTATGTTTTGTATTGAATATTTATATAAAATAAAATGATATTTATGTATGTTATACTCAAGATTACTCGGTTGGTATCAGAGTAGGATTTAGTTATTTTTGGAGATTATAATTAGATATCTTTTCAAAAAATGTGTGGGATAATTCTAGGATAACATCCTAATGCTTTGGGAAAGTAGATATTATGTGATTTTCCAAAAAAAAGTTTCCCTAAATGAATTCTATAATGTGGATTTGGTTGTGAAATAATTTCACCTTGGCATAACAACTCTAAAATGGGAATATTGGGTATTAAATCGATCATTATAATTACAAAATGAGTGGCCTAGGAATACAAACCTGGATAGACAATCTCTAGGAATGTGATGTGGCTAATTAAAAATTTTATTTATAAGACATTAATAATGATTTGGATATATGATGACCATAGATAACGTAAATAAAACCTAAAATATCATTTTTTTTATAAGAGACTGTTATAATTTAAGATATCTCGGGATTGATTTCCAATAATATATGATTTTTCACTAAGATTATTATAGCTTGATTTTTACACTATGTTTTGGTTTTAGTCAATGGATGGAACTATAAAGAATCATGTGGACCAAAAATGTGATGTCTAATGCAACAACCATACTCATGATTAACCAAATGGATTTTAGCTAGGTTGAAACATTTTGTGACTATGATCTTTCAACTATCTCAATTTATAAGTGATAACATGGATCATGATGAAATTATGAATGCACCAACAATAGAGATATAAACCATTGAATATTTTATTGAATATAATCCACCCAAAATATAGTGATCTTTGGATCCAATATTTTCTGAGCCATGGATCAATGCGATTAAAAATATTTTTCATTCTTCGGTGCTCAGCGCATGAGAAAGATTTCTTAATAGTCTATCACTTGGAAGGTGAATCTGATTAATGGTTCACTCCTACCAAGAATATAAGGTAATAAGAAGATATAAACACCATGTAATGGGAGGAGTTTAATAGGATATTCCCCAATTACTACTTTCCTCAAACTCTAAATATTGAAATGGATAAATAGTTTCTATAGTTTAAGCAAAAGGATGACGAATTCAATGATACCTACGAAGAAAACATTACAAGACTTTCAGGGTATGATTCAAACTTTATCATCGAACCAAAAAAGAAATATTGATTAATTTTTTTGTGGTTTAAATACAATTATTGAAAAGGTATTATCCATAAGGGACTTTGGAATCTTTGAAGGTATTCTTTTTTTTGAACTCAAAGTGGAAATGGGGTGTAGAAACACCCGTGATTCTAGTGATAATAAAAGGAAAATAGACTTTCATGGAAGATTCAATAGTATGTCACATAGAGGAAAGATTAATTTTCAATTGATTATATGCTAGAAATGTGTAAATTAACACTTGGTTAATTTCAAGAAAGTAATGATAAAGTGATTTAGGTGTGGGGGGCATGTCCATTGGGGAAAATTATTTCAAACTAATATGAAGAGGACATTCAATGAAATACATAGAGAGAAATGTGAACCAAATACACCACCCACACTTCAATTCTTTATATGAAAGTAGTTTGTGAATTATGATAACCAATGCCCTAAAACAAGGGATAATGTTTATAATAAGCCTCATAAACATTTGAAGTCAAAGTAAAAAAGGGAAAGATTATGAAATTATAGCTTCTGAAGTGGTTAACAAGAAATATGTGGTGAATGGAACATTTATCATCCAATCTGGAATAGAAAATGATTCCTTAGATTTAGTTTCTACCCACTATTTTATAGAGGAATAATTTTATATGGTTATCACATCACCACCTCAATGATTAGATGTAGAGTTTGTATTGAAAATTTATAATGGTTTGATGAATGTGTTACAAGTCTACTACTCCTCTCTGATATAGGTTTGTGGGAATGTACTTAAAATAAATCTTATTATTCTTCATTTAATTGAATTTGATGTTATTTTAGGAAGGTATTAGCTCTCTCAGTATAGATCCCATATCAATTACTAAATAATATAAGTTGCATTTGATATTCTGAATCAACCTATGATCATCTATTGGTGTGAGGATGAACCTGAACACTCACTATAAATTAATTCCATCGTATATGTTATACTACCTATGAATGAGGGGTATTTATCTAAAATGGTTGGGGATAAACTCAACATTTAAAATTCCCTTTTTGGTATTATGTTGCTGTATTTAAATAGTATATTCATAGTCTTCCCTCAAATCTTGAAGTTGATTTTTTGATAGATTTCATACCTTATGTTACTCTTATTTCAAAGACTCTATACAAAATGGTCCCAATTGAGTTGTGGGAAATAAATAAGATACTCTATGAGGATCTAGATAAGTGATTAATTTGTCTAAGCGCTTCACCATGGGGAACAAAATTTATTTTCTGTTAGGATAAATATTGTTCAATCCGTCTTTGTATTGATTATCATTAACTTAACAAGATTACAGTTAAGAATAAGTATCATTTACCCTGTATCGATAATATGTCTGATCAGTTTGGAGGATATCAGTATTTTTTCAAGATTGATTATCAATTTGGATATCATCAGCTAATGTTCCAGAAGGCGGATATACCAAAGACAGGTTTTTGTGTGAGGTATGGTCATTATGAATTTATATTTATGCCATTTGGACTTTCCAATGATCATAATATCTTCATATATATAATTAATAGAGTCTTTAGATATTAACTTGATAAATCAACGGTAGTATCTATTGAGGATATTCTTATATATTTGAATATAATGCAAGGTTATGAATAATATTTGAGGATTTTTTTGAAGACCCAGAGTAAGAATAAGTTATATGTCAAATTTACCGAGTTTGAATTTTGACTACATAAAGTCACATTCTTGGGTTATATAATTTCAACTGAGGCCATATTGATAGTTCCTTTAAATATAGAAGTTATTGAAAAAAAAATTGAGAACAAACATGGTGATCATGATCAATAGTTTTATTAGTTTAGTAGGATATTATAGATCATTTGTGAGAAATTTTTCATGGCTATAAAATCCACTAACCAAGTTGACAAGGAAATAAGAAAATTTATTGTGGATAGATTATTGTGAGTATAATTTCAAGGTGCTAAAGAGAAGGTTAGTCATCACACCTATGCTCACACTACCTAATAGTGAAAAATGGTTTGTGGTCTACATTAATTCATCAAATTATGGACTAGGATGCATCCATATGTGTAATGAAATGGTTATATATTATGTCTCGTGCCAATTGAAAATTCATCTGAAAAAATACCCAACGCATGATTTGGATATGGTAATGATAATTTTTGAATTGAAATTATGGAGGAATTACCTTTATGGTAAAATATATAATATATATACTAATAATAATATAATAAAGTATATATTCGCATGGAAATAGTTTAATATGCACTAAATGTGATGGTTGTAATTGATTAAATGTTGTGATTTATTAATGAATTACTACCCAAGGAAGGAAAAAATGATTTGATGCTCTGATTTGAAAGGACCACGCTAGCTTTTCCATGATGAAGATTTAAAGTAATCCAATATTTATATATTTGAAAAGTATTGATCATGAAATTATAAAGAAAGGGGATATATCATATATTTCTTAGAATAATGTTCAACCATATATCAATGAGATGATTAAGATGGCATAGAACGATTATATGGAACTACAGAAGAAGGTGATGAAAGTTCTTCAGTTTAACCATGATCATAATAAAATGATAAGGATTGGAAAGTGATTATGTGTCCCATAAATACTATACTTGAATAAATATTTGTTGGATGAACCTCATAATTCAGCATTCCTTATTTATCCCATAACTATGCAGATGAGTATAGATATGAAAATGTATTTGTGGTGGGATAACATGAAATGAGATATTTCTAAGTATATATCTTGAAAAAATTTATGTCAGTATGTTAATTATATAATATATAATTCTAAGTTAATATTACAAACATTACCCATAGCTAAATACAAATGATAAATCATCATCATGGATTTTGTTACAGGACTCCCCAAAACATCTAAAGGGAATAATTCTATTTTTATTATAATTTATCACCTTAAAAAATTAACACATTTCATTTACATCAAATAATATTTATATTCTAATAAACATACTCATTTATACATTAATGAAGTTTTGAGATTTCATGGAGTATCACTCTGAATTGTATCATATCAAGATCTAAGTTTTACCTTAATGTTTAAGAAAATCGTTTAGTAGTATATGGATACAGAGTTAAATCTCAGTACTGCTTATCATCCAAAAATAGATGGTTAGTGTAAGAGGACAATTTAAACACTAAAAGTTATGTTTATATATTTATATATGGATTTAAAAAGTGGTTTTTATCAATATCTTCCTTTGGTGAAATTTTCTAACAATAATAGCATTCACTCGACCATTCAGATGGCTCCTTACGAAGCCCTTTATGGAAAGAATTACAAAACAATAATATGTTGGGATGAAGGAAAAGAAATAAATATATTGGGAAATAAGTTGGATGAGGAAATTTATGATAATTTCTGATCCATTCAGTATCACATCATGGTAAATCAGAGTTGATGGAAATTTTATGATGAAAATCATTGATTAGATCTATAGTTCGATGTTGGTGACAAGTTATTACTATGAATATGTCTTTGGAATGAGATTGTTATATTTTTAAAGAAGAAAATTTTAATACCTATATATATTTAAATCCTTCAAATTCATAATCATATTATAATATTTTCTTATTTCTTGGTTCTTCCACAAAATCCCTCTCAGTTTCATGATGTATTCCATGTATCTCTACTGTGGAAGTATATACTTGATCCTTCACATATACTGATCTCAGAGGTCATACCATAATAAAATTATCTCACTTATGTGGAATAACTAATGGAGATTCTATATCATAGATATAAATTTCTATGAAATTAGACCACACGTCTAGTTAAATTTTTATGGTAAAACCATAAATTTGAAGAAGTTATGTGTAAACCCAAAGTTGTGATGAGCTAAAAGTATCCTTAGTTGTTTGCATAATAGTGATATAATTTTTGTGTTAAAATTAATATAATGGTTAAAATATAAAAACTAGATATTTTCTTATATATTTATCTTTTAATAAATTTAATTTTTTGATAGCTCTTTTTACACACAACACTGAATTTAAACGAACCACAATATACAATTTAATAAATATTATTTATTCTAATGGTTATCACCTAGAAATTTGATTGGAGGGTATAAATAGTAATAAATAAATTATAAAAAATTATTTTTTACACATGTATAAAATTAATTCATTGGTTAAAAATAGGTTTGAAATTAAAATAAAATCACTTAAAGGTAAAAAAGAGATGTTTTTCTAAAAAACATTTTTTATATGCGCATTCAATTTTTAAATTAATTGATTAAATTCATTATTATTTAATATTAATTTTAATTATATTAATATATTATATATTCAATAAATATTTTAACATTCATTTGATAGTTTTTATGAGGAAAGTAATTAAGGTAATCTAAGTTTTATGTCAAAAAATTCTTTTTGCTAAAAATAGTTTTGTGGTGTTTTGAAAAAATATTTTAAAATGAATTTATACCAATTATAGTGATTTAATTTAATAAAATTTATTCCATATTTAGAATCATAATAATTAATATTTTATAATAAGTTCAACTTAATTTTTGGTCATTATGAACAGTAATCGGTGAAAATTCATTACTATGGTAAAGTTTAAAAGGGGTTAATGAAGACTTAAACTAAAGACATAATGATTTAAATGAAATAAAAACCTGTATAAATCACATTTTATAGTCATATTTCAACACTATATCATATAATATTAAAACATGAGTCATTTTAGATCCATTTTTCTTGAAAAACATTAATATATTTTGATACTTTGAAAATTTTCATCTGTTGTGAAACAATAACGTTGCTTGTGTCTATATTTTCACTACCACCTTCACAAAGTGATGTGGTTCAATTTTCATTTTATATTTACATGGATGATATAGGGATATGTTAAATTATTATATATTATATTTATGAGATAATAATGATTCTATAATATTGAATTATTATTTACATTTTTTTTAATTCTATCGACTGAAAATTGTAAACATCACTCATGTGGGCGTACAAATTATCTTCTCCATGAAATGAAGTAATTAATTTTCTATTACCACTTTATATTAATAGTTATAAAAGAGTAAATAATGATTAAATATGATTATTATTACATTACTAGCATTCAATAGAAAATTAAACCATGATCAAATTACAAGGATCAGAACTTCTGAATCAAAACTTGCTTGAAAAATGAAATAGTTATCACCTGAAACTGTGATTTGTATAAATAATTATTAATAAATGGGTAATATGATACTAGAATTAAATAATATATTGTATTATATGTAATAATGTAATTTTTTAACAAATATTTATTTATTATACAGTTTTTTTAATTCATATGAACCAGGACAATACTTGAGGTAAGGGGTTTATGTTACAATATTATATATTTTTAGTGTTGTCAATAATAAATTTACATTGAGGAAAATTATATGGATATTATGCTTTAAAATCCATATTTATTATTCCAATTTGTTTATTCATATAATTTTCAAGAATAAGTACCATTTTTTCTCTTTGTTACTTAAAATAATTGAGAAAATGTTTTTAAACAAAAGCCAACCTTATTTCCTCTTGGTCGATAAATTTTTTCACACATCCTTAAGACTAATTATTATTTATTGAAAGCTTTTACCTAAACTTAAAATGTTTTTAAATTTTCATTTTCATTATCTTTTAACTTATTTACAAGGTTTTAAAAATTATCTTTTTAAAGAATTGTTTTTAAACAAATCATTTTTATATTTTTAAAAATTGTGAAAAGAATGTTCTATTTTATCATATATGATATGAATATATATTCCTGCCATCATGACTGTTATTTAATTTGAATATTTCGTTAAAATTTTCCATGGTTATTTTTAAATAAAATAATTTTATCAAACTTTTTAGAATTTTTAGTTAAATCTTTTTCAAAAGAAAATGATATTTTTCTCATGTTTTCAAAGAATGTTTTTAATGTTATTTTAAAGGTATTTTTCATCTCCATCAATATATATTAAGGATTTTTATTCTCCACTGGGGATGTGATCTTATGACACCGTCCAATTTCTTTCTCTAGATGTCATATGATGATGATGATTTAAGGATAATTCTATAAAAATATTTTCTTTCCCATGGATTAACTATGCTATCATGAAACCTTTATGAAACCAAATTTTTCACAGGTTATGATATGCTGAAATGATAAAATGTATATAAGACTCATTTATATTCCATGATTCATGAAAGGATGATATGATGAATTGTTTATGATATTGGGTCACATATATGTATAGTTTTCATTATCTCATGTGTAGGGATGGAATTATTTACCCCTCCAATTAATTGGTTAAACACAGATAACTCATGAGATAACTATGTTTTATGTAAAATTGATTCCATGTTTACCAAATTATGCATATACCTTTTTTCATGTCCATAAGTTTATATGTAGACACATTTCATGTCCACAAGTTTATGTGAGGACCTTATTTCACGTCCTTAACATATTTAGACATTTTACTATTTATACATATTCAAAATGTTATAATATTATGTTTATGTTACATTATTATGTTTATGATATTCTCTTATGGCTTATTATGTTTCACTTCTACTCTGCCGACTGAATCCACCGTGTTGGACCTCATTCTTGGTCTTTTTCGGTGTTCTTTTAGGTGGTTTGGGATATTATGGTGGATGTGGTCGGTTCACCGAAGATCCTGCAGCCACGTCCCTTTTTTGTTCTGATTGTTCCTTAGGGTTTCTTTTCTCCCCGGTTCTTTGGGTTTCCGTTGGTGGTTCTTTGCTTTTATCCTCATCATCAGAGATGACGTATCATTCAATGAAGGTGTCTCTACTTGCTGCCTTTGGAATTCTGGATCTAGTGGTTTTATTCGTGATGTCTGGATTGGTTATCATTTTGGTGGATACATGGAGGAAGGAGTCTCCTGCATTGGTACGTCTCGCTTTCGATTCCTTTATCCGTTCAAACTCATCCCTGACTCCAAGGTCCTTAACCTCAACTAATTCGGTCTGGTACGTTGGCTCAAGAGGAGGTTTTGGGAGGTGTTGTTCAAGGTGTTGATAGATTTTCATGAGGTTCTACTGGTGTGGGCTTCCTCACCACCAAATCCATTTCAGGTGAATGGTGGTTCGTTCATGCAGGTGTCATTTCATTAGTTCTGGAAGGCTTTTCTTGTGTTTGTTTGGTTTGGTTCGATGGAATTGATGGCAAATGTTTGGGTTCCCGGTCGTCGGTGTGATTGGTTGTGACCACTTGCGTTCTGATGATGGGATAAGGAGATGATGATCGTGAATGGTTTGATAGATACGACAGCATGGTAGGCGTGTATTAATCAATGGTTCTTTTCTCTATGTTGGAGTTTTTCTGACTTGCTGCTTAGTATTTCACATCCCAAGGAGGTCCGAGAAGTGCCTTTTAAATTTTAAAGTTTCAATGGTTGGTTTCTCTGGAGGTAATTCAAAAGTTTCAATGGTTGGTTTCTCTAGCATCGTAGTCCGAAGTAAAGAATATGATATTTTCTATGATGAATGTTCTTTTGAATTTTGGAATAGGTGGGCTTGGTGTGATGAAGGGTGATGTTTTTTGTTTTGAACTTTGAATTATGTAGTGCATGTTTTTGTATGGGTTTGATTTGTTGATTGAGGATTTTTTTTAGGTTACCACTTAACCTTGAAGTTTATTTTCAATAAAACAAAAAAAATGTTTGTGGTATTAAATATTCATAAAAAATGAAGTAATATTTATGAATGTTATCATCATGTCACCTCAAAACTTATTTCCTCATTCTTTATTGTGAGAAGTGTGAAAGCAAATGTTGGAAACCCCACGGACTTTTAAATCCAATAGTTTCCTTACAATTCCTTTTATGGAGGAATAGGATTCAAATGTAATGTAATGAATATAAAGATATTTACTTCTCATATTAAAATAAATAGTTATTGGATAAATTATAATGAATTAAATAATAAGTGATTATAAACCTCTGGAACATTCATCATTGAATATAAAATTTCCATGAGACTTCTTGGGAATTAAATACAATATGCATTACATATATTCTCATTTAATAATTAACAAAGTTTTTAAATATTATAAGATTTATGTTGAATTCTCATAGTGGCTGAGAAAGGGTGATTCCTATCTTAGTAGCATGAAGACCTAACTTAAAAAGTTCTACAATGGATTTATTCGAGTTTTTAATTAGTATTACCAAAACATTTATCTCGATGCACTTCTAGACACAAAGAGAAAATATTTCAAATTTGGAATAAATGTTGTTATAGTACTTCATACTAAACTCGTGGTTTAGAATGAAGTACTATAATACTCATTAATAATAATCTTAAAGTCTAAGGATCAATGAACATGTATACAGATAGGAACAACCAATGACACATATAAATGTGTATTTCCTGTTGGCGGGTCTCATTCTCATAATATCGTAAACAAGATATTACTAAGTGAATACACCATGAGAAGGTGCCTCAAAGTCCTATGAGTATCCACCCCTAATATCCTATATCATTTATGTCCCCAAAATTATATCAACCAGTTATTTATCATATATTTAAGAAATTATCATGGCACATATGGTTTTTCATCATAGCAAGGAACTATTATGACATTTTAATGTAATAGATACTCTTAGGAATTTATAACATACTATGTTATGTAGAAGAAAAATCATGATGTGATAAGAATTTTATTTATATTAAAAACTACTATTACAGGTAATCATAAAGTACACAAAAATTGGTTCTAGGGCACCAACTCTAAGAGACTCCCACTTTTACTAGATCCAACTTCTAACGACCTTCAGTCTGCTATCTCTCACATGACACGCATGCTTCTTCTGAGATAAGACACTAGTCAATGGGTATACCATATTCTCTTCTATGGGAACTATTATTACTAAAAACTCAATACTTTGATAGAAATCCCTCAAAAGTTAATACTTTTACATTATATATTTTGTCATTTGGTGTGACCTTGACTCTTTTTCAAGATCCACCACTGTAGTCAAGATACAATGTGATAGGGTATTTACTACTAGGTACTTCATAAATCTCTTGGAAAAAGTTCCATATACAAATGGATTCCTTAGATACATCATAATCCACTATATACTTAGACTCCACTATAAAATCAGTGACGACTGGCTGTATTGAACTCTCCCAACTCACATCTCTTTCATTGAGATAGAAAACATATCCTGACTACAACTTCAGGTCATTATGATCTAGTTGAAAACTAGAATCAGTATAACCCTTGATGACCAGCTCCTCATCTGCTCCATACACCAAGAACATATCCTTAGTTCTTATCATATACTTTAGGATAACCTTAACATCAAACCAATACTATTATACTAGATCATCTTGATATCTCCCTACCATGCTCTATGCAGAGAAAACATCAAGTCTAGTACATAACATAACATACATGATTGATCCTATCACTGAATCATAAGGTATCTTACTCATTATCTCTTTCTCTTATTGTTTATAAGGACACATTATCTTAGAAAGATTTAAACTATGTGGCACTTGAACCAATCCCATCTTATATTGTTTCATACTAAATATCATCAGTATTTGGTCAATATAAATACTTTGACATAGGGATAAACACTTTCTTAACCAATCCTTAAGATACGGTAACACTAGTTTTTCATTTCCAATAAGTAATAGGTTATCAACATATACAACTAAGATAATTACTATATTCCCACTAAACCTCTTATAAACACATGGATCACATTCATTATTAATGAAACCAAATTCCTTTATAGATTCATCAAATTTAATGTTCCATGACCTTGATGATTGCATCAATCCATAAATGGATCTATGAAACTAGAAAATCCTTTTAGCATCGCCAAGACTCACAAACCCTTATGGTTGTGTCATATAGACATCTTCTTAAAGTGTACCATTAAGTAAATTAGTTTGGATTTACATCTACAAAATATCATATTCATGGTTATCTATTATATAAAGTATAATTTTGATCGATTTAAACATGTAAATTGGTGAAATGGTTTCATCGTGTTCAATTTTTTTATTTGTTTTAAACCCTTTATCCACTAGAATTTCTTTATAGGTATATAATTTACCTTCCCTATCTAGTTTTCTATTTAATACTCATTTTCATACTATGAGATTTACATCAACCGGAGCATTGACCAAAAACCAAACTTAGTTATGATACATGGAATCCATTATAGGATTCATGGATTCTTTCCATCTTCCATATTCTGAGAGGTTCATCATTATCATCCAATAATGGTTCAGCATCTTTGGTGACTAGAAATCCATATCTCTCTGGTTCTCTTAACTCTCTAGTGATCCTATGTAGTAAATGTTTTTCAAGTACTACTTCTTCTAGAGAGACCTATGGATTCTGTTTCAATACCAAATCTTGTGTATCTTGAGCGTCAACTTCATCAAAATAAATCTTGATATCACTATACTTTTTTAGAATGTGATCCCTCTCAATAAATATTTATTTTATTATGATAGTAACTTTCTTTTATATGGTATTTTATAGGTAGTATCCCTTTGTTTCAATGGGATACCTCATATAGATACACTCTATGCCCCATAGTGCTGGTATGTTTCTTAAGATGTACTAAACAAATGCCTCACAACCCCATACACATGTATTAAACAAAACATGTTACTTTACACTCAATAACTCGAAGGTAATTACATTTCTTAATTTATTGGGCACTTATTTTAATTTATATTATACATTTTTTAATTTATATCCCTAAGAGGACAATGGGAGATCAATATGACTCATCATCAACCTTACCATGTATAATAAGGGGCACTTCCTCGTTTCACTAACATAATTCCATTATGGTGTTTAAGGTGGAGTGAGTTGAGATATAATACCAAACTCCCAAATAAATTTGATAAACTCTTAGTTGAGATATTTACCACCTTGATCTGATTGAAGCGTAATTATCTTCTTTCCAACTTAATTATATACTTCATTCTTGAATTATTTAAATTTCTCAAAGGTCTTAGACTTATACTTCATCATTTATAAATAATTATATCTACTCAACTCATCAGTAAAATTTATGAAGTAATAATACCCTGCTCTAGCTTCTAATGGAAATGGTACACACACATTAGTGTGTACTAATACTAGAAACTCTATGTCCCTTTCTCCCAGTCTGCCAAAAGGCAGTTTAGTCATTTTTTCTTGTAAACAAGCATGACATCTTTCAAGTGGGTTTAGCTTATAAGATTATAAATATCCATCTCTATTTATCTTTGTCAAATGCTTCTCATGTACATGACCAAGATGGTGATGTCGCATATGGGTGTTATTAAAGTCATGGGAACATGATTTGTTATCAATTTCTAATACTTGATTTTCATAATTTAATACCTAAAGATAGTTATTTAAATATGTCATACCATAACATATGTTTATTTATAAAATAAATAACTTTTATTTCCAAACTTTAAAATAAAACTATCTTTATCTAGAAGTGATATAGAAATTATATTCGTGGGAACCATTAGTACATAACAAAAAATATTTTAAAACCAAAATCATTCATGTTGTAAATTAGTGATAGTAGTCATCAATGGCTATAGCAGCCAACCTCGCACCATTGGCAACTCTCCAATCCACCTCTCCTCTAGAAACCAATCAAAATCTAATTGTTTCCTATATTTTGACACATATATGAGCACCACAAGCTAAATATAATAACCAATGTGTAGATATTGAAAGATTACACTCGATAACGAATGAACCTTTATCTTCCCCTTGCTTATGGGTGTAGTTCCTCTTCCAACGGCCTTGCTTTCCATATGCAAAACATACTACTGATTTTTCCTTGCCTTGCCACTATATATTTCTCTTCTTGGAAGTATGGTGTTCAAGATCTTTAGACTTGTTACAATTCTTGGGTCCCTTCACCTTATTTTTCATTTTCTTATTCACTATAAGGATGCGGGTTTATCACACTCCAAGTCCTTATCTACAATCTGAATCAAAGTAAGAATTTATAAAATACTCTACTCATTATTTCACAAATTATAATTAAAAATAAAACTAGATATGGTCTTTGTTAGTGATTAATGTATAAGTTCTATGTGTTTATCATCAAGGAGTGTAATCCCTAAGATTTCTACGCATTCAATGTATCCAATAAGATTGAGTATATGAGGCCTAGATGGCACTAAATCTCTAATATTAGTTATAAATAAATAATTGGAGATATCATATCTCTCTTATCTCACCTTCTCTTGATAGAGACCTCAAAGGCGATATATAATTCTATATGAATCCATGTACTCATGTTGTTTTAAAAGCTCATTGGTCATGGATGATAGCATGAAACATTAAATATCTATGGAATCATTCAAATGTTTCTCATAGATAGATAACTCTTCATCACTAGCCTCATTATCAGACATATCAAGAATAGGTTCTTCTAGCACATACAATATCCTTTCATGGTGAGGGATAACGCGTAAGCACCTTTTCCATTATTGGAAATCTTTTCTAGTGATAAGGTTATCCTTATCATGTATGGATTAGAGTGATCTGTTTGAATTAATTTTATTATGGTTTATTCAAATAATATGAGCATAATTTAATTACTTTATCAGACAAAATTTATAAAAATAAACAAATATTATATTTAATAATCTCCCAATATTTTATCAAAACCCATTATCCCTCAATATTAGCATCAAAATATCCTTTTTCTTGGACATTCTAGTGAAAAAGATCCATATTACATTTATCATTATGCCAAATTTGGTTGGTCAAGAAACTTTAATGGTTTTAGATAGTAATTATAAATTCTAACTTTAATGGTTGATTGTTTTAGGGGACTCACCAATCCTAAAATAATTTAATTTGATTTCCTCAACCCTTACCTCTCAATTATACCAAGTACAACTTTTTCAATCAACCCTTGATTTGAACTAAGTTAAGTTAACCCAGATCTTTAGGTAATAATTCCTTGAAAATTAAAAGCACCTAAATTTTGGTTGGTCAATCACTTTGAACTGTGTCTCTAAATTAGTGAAAGTTAATACCAACTTAATATTTATAATTGAGGGATTTTTTATTTATGCTCAAATTTCCAATTATTGTATTTATAACATGCTATTTAATATTAAGTAGATTTTATTAATTGATTAACCAAGTCTGAGATAATATTTATTCATAACCCGGTTTAATTTAGTTATATATTATATGACTATTAATTCATTAATTAAAATGATCGCGACAAAAAATCCATAATGAAATAACCAAGAAACTTGTCAAAAATAAAATAATAAATTTTTATGCCCATAATATTTTACTTATAGTCCATTTATCTAGTAGGTGATAAACTAGTGATTGACCTAGGAGAAACCCATTTTAAACCAATTAACGTTTCTGTTGCCACCTTCCACCTATCCACCTATTTATCTCTCTTAGATTGGTTTTTCCTCAACTCCAAAAACAAATCATCTCCACTAACTTGGGAACTCCATCCATTATGTCTGATTTTACTCACACATAGGTGTGGGTAAGGGGTTTATATAAAAATCCATGGGCATACATACCCTTACATAATTATAGGAGAGATTTCATGTAGGATAGTAATTTAATTTAATAATAAATTAAACAAAAATAACCACTTACAAAAGTCAGGTCTATGATAGTGATCATTCACATGCACCCAAAAAATACACATTTTAATAAAATTATCATTAAATTATAATCAATCGTATTTATGATAAACCATGCACAAACCAATTATTTATCTTCTTTAATTAATCAATTCATTTATCTAAATTCCTATATGAATAAACTTGAAATTCCCATCCATCATAATTTTAAACAAATCGAATAAATTTATGTTAAATTAAATATGTACATAATGTACCTTATAGGAAACACGGTGAATACTAGTCTGAATCTAGACAAAATTTATTATACTTGTATATTGTTTACCACTATTCCCACATTACAAAGGTGGTCAGCTTTCATCACTTTCAATGGATATGTATGATCCTGGATAGAAATAGGATGATGGGATGTTGGTTCCTCCTATAACGACCCAAAGATTAATTAATGGAAAATCCCTCTTGATCTTATTAAAATATCTCTTTATATAAATTTTTTTTATAAAATGTCAACTTCTTTGGTTTTATGATAAGAATTTTGACCGTTACTTTTATAGCTGTTGAACAGTGATCACATGATTAGTATAAATATAGGGCTTTAACACATCCAATTTTACTTAGACAAAGAAAGTGATGGCCTCATCCAGTAGAATTTCCCCAAACGAAGCCCATTTATCGGAGCTCGAAAAAGAGGTGGTGTCTGTGGGATTCACTCTTGACTAAGCCCAATCTGAGTTTCACCATGTCAATCTCGAACGGGACCATCTACGGGAGAAGTGGAAGTTGATAAAAATTACCACTCGAGCAATGTTATTCGAGCCACCCCAAGAGTCTGTCACCATCGCACACCTTACCCTTAGGTCTTATACGGCTGTTTTAAGGGGTTATGTAACTAATCAATAATACTATGTTCATGTACATTATTTTTTTATATAATAATGAATATAATTTCTTGTCATTACTGATACATTGTAAATATTTTTTAAAGTACAAATGGTGTTTTTAGTTATTATTTAATTAAGAAATCTATTTTATTAAATTAAGGTATTTTTGAATTAAATAATATTTTAATAAAATATTATTATTATTATTAGATTAATTTTATTATATATAAATGATCATGTAATTGTATGAATGCAATTATAATTTTTATTATGGTTTGAAATACATTTTTGTCAAAACCCGTGAATTTTTTATAAATGTTGGTTTTTATTTTAAAAGTGAAAATTAACATATTTAGAAAACTATTTAGATAAAATAAGTGTTATTTTTGGAATCAGGATGTCTAAATTATCCAACGGTGAATTTTTCATAATTTTCTGAGAAAGTCAAATGTTTGAGTAAAAATTAAATACTGTTTAAATATATAATGTGTTTTATGACATCATAATGACCCAATAGTGATGTAATAAAATAAAATAATATTTATGTTCAGCCAATATATGTTTTACCATTTTGTATTACTTTTCAAAGAATTAATGTACCCCTCAAGACTTATTAAACACCTTGTCTTTTTAAATTAATTTCCATGGGAGTGTGACTCACCTCCACATAACCAACCCTAATATTTTAAGAAGTTCATACTTTGGCCTTATAAAATATTATTTTCCTCTTCCCTTTTCCAAAAACCATGGGATGGTTTGTGGTTTGGATTAATTTAATATAAGGTGTCCCAAACCTAAATAATAAATAATTCCCTCACCTTTCCTATATAAACCCACCCAAGCTCCCACTTCCTCCTAACTCAAAGCCTTTTGAGTTCGTCCAACCTCTGCCCTACTCTCTCTAGAAACCTCCCAAGGTGCCCCAAGCTCCCAATAATCCTCTCTCTAGCCTTTGGAAGCACACTTCCAAGTAAGGGTTTTTCTTCCTTTCTCATTTTTGTCCAATTTTCTTTAAGTTGTTTTTCCCTTTTAAATTAAATTATGAATATTGGGGTATGGTTTTTCACCTCCCTAATACTGACCTCTTTATGTTTGAATGATGGGAGACCCTTTCTCTCTCATTAAATGCCTCTCATGTACACCTGTTACTATGCTGAAATTCTGAAAGGAACCTCTCTCTTCTCTTTTACATTCAAGCAATAATTTTGTATCATGAATCTAAATTCCAATAAAATTGTTGGGAAATGTATCTATATGACCTCATTACTCTCCATTACATGTAAATATGATGAGGAACCCCTTTCTGTCTCATCAACCATTTTTATGAATTCTTATGTCACGCTGTTACGCTGCCGAAATTGCACCGATTTTCTAAGCCAATGTCATTGTGTAGTGAATACCATGCCCATTTCTCCATCAAGGGTATTCACCTTTATGCACATTTACTTTTTGATTTTAAAGTATCATGTATGAATTCCACATTCCTTTATCGTGGAATAAATTATTATGTTTTATTACTCCATGTTTTATGATCCATGTGGCACACTTATGCATGCAATGAAATGTTTAAGAAGGGTGTGCCCTTATAGCGCTCCAATGCATTGGGTATAGTATATTATCATGATATGTCATGTGAAATAAGTGTTGAATAATGCTAAGTCAAGTTCAACAAGGGTTTATTCATGATTTATTGTACTCCTCATGTTATTCCATGTTTACTCCCTTACTGGGATTTATAGCTCACCCTTTTCTTATGCATGTCCTCAGGTTATCCCATGTAATGCTAAGTACGAAGGAATGTAGTGGTCATGTAAAGGAAGTTTTCAATAAAGATGTTGTATTTCATGTTTTAAGTTTTTATTTAATGATCCTAAGCCCCAAAGACACTAAACCTCTCAATATTATTTGTTTATCAAGTGATGTTTTATGTAATAAATCATGTTTAAGTTGTAATAAAAAGCAGGGTTGTCATACCTTCGTCCATGGATTCCTCCTTGGAACTCGTCGCCTAGTCCGAGTCTCCCTCATAATGTTAATTCAAACTCATGAAACTCATTACTAACACCATATTTTTGGGGATTCCAGTTAATTACCATAATTTCATCTAGGAATTTTGATGTCATATTGACAAGGAATCAACCTTTTGTCAGGAGTGTAGTCGTGTTGTGAATCATTGGAATGTCTGGATATTGGAAACATTGGTCCCCTATATTATTCCTCTTGGTAGGGTATCTCATATGAGGCATCTTAATCATGAAACCCAAGTCATTGCATGTTGATCATGAGGTAACTAATTATAGGGGTGTAAATCCACCAAGGCCTTTTGAACTTGGGCATCCCATGTTTTTCATGAGGTATCTGACGCCATGGGAACATATCTTCCAAGTATTTCACCTCAGGAATCTCATGTTCATAAAGAGGTATTTGAAGACATGGATGCATATCTTCCATGGATGTCAACTCATGAATCATATGTTTTTGTGTGGTATGAATGACGGTAAAAATCATGACTGTAATATCTTTTGGAGATGGATAATAATGTCTAATTGAGATGGATTAAAGCATGATTTTAACATATTTTGAACATGTGAAGAGTGTTAATACCTTGTGGGGACGTGTTGGTCACAAGTTTAATGTTTTTCTGGGATATTTTGGGTGATAAAAACACCCATTGAGGAAGATCAGGGAGGTGTGTCCCTATAAGGGACGATGTCACACCTAAAGGTTTATCAATGGATCAGGATGCCCCATAGAGGCACACCTGATATGGATGGATCAAAATGTCCCTTGAGACAAACCCAGGATCGTTGATTAGAATGCCCCTTAAAGAGGATTATGGGAGGTGTGGCCCAAGGAGTAATGATGCCACACCTAGGGTTTACCATTGGATTAGTATTACCAGTGGAGGAAGAAATGAGAGGGATGGATCAGAACTTCCCTTAAGATGGGCCTCGAATAATTGATCAAAATTCCCCTTAAGATATATCAAGGAGTTAGTTCCTAGGAGGGTTAGTGTCACAATTTAGGGTTTAATAATGGATCATGATGCCCTGTGGAGGAAGAAATGAGATGTATTGATCATAATTCTCCTTGGAATTTACCTATGAAGGTTGTCCATAACACCCCTTAGGGTGGATCAGGGAGGTGTGTCCCTAGGAGGGTTGATGTCACACCTAAGGGTTTACCGATAGATCAGGATTCCTTGAGGAGGAAGACCTAAGGTGGATGGATCATAACTCCCCTTGAGATGAACCTAAAATGGTTAATTAGAATTCCTCTTAAGGAGGATCGGGGAGGTGTGTCCCAATGAGAGATGATGTCACACCTGAAGTTTTACTAATGGATCAGGATTCCCCATGAAGGCGGACCCAAGATGGATGGATCAAAACATCCCTTGAAATAGATAGAGGATAGTTGATCAGAATTCCCCTTTGGGTAAATTAAGTATGTGTGTCCCTAGGAGGGATCATGTCACACCTGAGGGTTTACTAATGGATCATGATGCCCTATGGAGGTGGACTTGAGATGGGTGTATTAGAACGTCCATTGATACAAACTCATGATGGTTGATTAGAATTCCTCTTAAAGATTATTAGGGTATTGTGTCCCTAAGAGGAAACACCATGGGTTTACCATGGTTGGGATTGAACCTCAGGGAGGTTTCATACATACCCTATTTATAATACTGGGATCAAAACCCACATATTTTGATGTCGCAGTTTAAGGTCATGTGACAGGACCATTCCATGTAGTTTTACATCATGTGGTTAGCATACTCATGTCCTAAAAGGGGCATTGAATAAAGATGGTATGGGGATTACGCATTTAATATTCCCTTCGCAAGAGGAATTATCTTGGTTGGCATGGTGTTGGGATTAGGCAGTGAGCTGCCTCAAGGACCTGGAAGAGATATGTTCTCCATGTGGGAGCATGATATTATCAACAATGTATCCCAGAGAACATTGGGGTGAATTGGGTGTTGGGTTTGGACTTTAGGGATGATTCCTACGAATCCCAGTTAGTTTGGAATCAAAACCCATGTAGTTTGAAAGGGTTATGGATTACACCTATAGAGGAGGCCCGTTGGGAGGTGATTGGGGCTTACACCTAATAGGAGGCCCATTTGAATGGAATTTTTGGGACTGCATCTATATACAAGGTCCATTAGAGTAAAGTTTTAGGATCATGTGTATGTGATGATTTCCACTGACCTCTAAGTCCATATAAGTCATTCTCAATGTGAGAAACAAGAGGAATCAGTAGATCTAAAGATCACATGATCCACTTTGTCCCCTGGTGGAAGGATGATGGGTTGATGCTAGGAGAAAAAATGATGTGGGTGGGGCTTATGTGTGGAATCCTTATGAGGAGGATCTCATTGCATCTGAGTCGTAGAGAGATCATCAGGTGATTGTTGCCTAAGGTAAGTGGGGCTTATGTATATAATCTCCCTGGTATGGAAGAAATGTATTCCGTAGTGGGAGGAGGTGGAATACCATTATGACCATACATGAGGAATATTGTGTTCATTACATTTGTTAAGGCTACAGCTTTATGTCATGTTTTTAGGGCATTGTCATGTAGTTTAACATTGTATGAATAAGATGTGGAACTAGGCAGTTTTACATCATGCGGTTCGGATGTTGGTGGACTCACTCCTCACCCCTTTGGCTTACATGATCATATATCATAGACCTTTAGGTAGTGAATTTCTTTTGAACTTATAGGGTATAAATAAGGGAGGATTTTTAAGTCACGAGGCCCATGTTAGTTTCCCTATACTCAGAAGTAACCAGGGTTAGAGTACCCATGAGTAGAAGTTGTAGTCGAGGTAACATTGGAGACATAAGGGACATCAAGTTGGTAACTTGTAAGTTTTTTAATTAAAATTTAGATCATTTTTGGCAATATTAGAGTGATCTAAGTGATCTAGTACAAAGACAAAACATGGATCCAAAAAAGAGTAGATGCACATAAGATTGGGTGTCGCATGCAAGTTCGGGGTTGCGTGTAAGTAGGACCTTTTCACACACCCAAATTACATTAAGAGGAGTTGGGATAGAATTACTAAACTATGTACCATGTCAAACTGTGTTCCACATGAGTTATATCACAAAATATTCTCTACCTAGGGTGATCCATGATGCACGCTATCAAGAAAGACTAATTTTATATGCATCAGAGTGATGATTCATCTTCTTGAGGGTCTCACCGAGTGGGGGGTGACCTCATATTGATAACCAAAGTTTATGACACTTGGTGTGCATGGTTTTTTGGTGTGTAAAAGGTTTTTTTCACTACTCCCTCTTTTTTTGAGATGATTGTCTAATTAAGGTTACAGTTTGATGTCATATTTGGTTCACAATATCATTGCATGGTGTTCAGTTTCTTTCACATTGAAGAGATAATTTTCACATGATGACCTTTGGTGGGTTTTCCACCTTCAAAACAATCACAGAAGCATATGTCGTATTTGGGGAAAAATAATTTTGTGAAAGATATTGGACCCTTGTGTGCACTCATGGAAACTTTCATGCACCTTCCTTATCATCCCCGAGATGGTCCTTAAGTACTCGATGCGTGCATTTTTTTACCCAAAAATGACCAATTTTGGCCTCAAATGTGATTTTAGAACCAAAAAACGCCTCCCACAAAATATGAGCTGAAAGGGGACTAGAAGGTCGGGTTATGAGAGAAACACCAAAGAGTAAGGTCCTTTTTCATGGGTGAATGAAAAAGGGTAGTTCATCCTACAATAATCTTGAGTGTATGTGTAAGGAACTAGTTCATGGCTATAAATTGGTCGAGGGGGGCCTATGTATGGTTCCTGGACTTTCCACATAATAGTTTTTTTCTCTCGTGCACAAAAGTATTCGTTTTTTTGCATGAAACATCTATAATTTTTTTATATATTTCATAAAAATCCCTTATTAAAAATTATATATTATATTAAAAATCCCTAGTTTTGTTCCCACTTCAATAAACTTGTGCGCACAACCTTAATTATTATGTAGATATTCCTCAGGATTTTCTAAAAACCAGGTGAAATGGCCCCCCAATAGAACCCAACTCATGTTGAAGACGTTGTCACCACATAGAGAGTAGAAATGGCATGAAATAATCAAATACCTTAAGATAGGAGGGTATTTTCATATAATCATATGATCATGGGAATTTTTATGGATGCACAAAAGAACTATCCACTGAGAAACTATTTCCCACTATGGAACTTCAAGCTGATAGACGAGGTTAAATTCTCTGGTATGGAAGTTTTCACTCCATGAACATGGTTCACACATGAGGATGAGGTTAATCAATGTAACATCTCGGTTCATGGCCAGCCATCTGCTAAATGGTCAGACTAGGATGGTCACAGGGGAGGATCTAGAGGCATAAGAATTCCTCGCCCACTATACCATAATTTTTTAAAGAAATATGTGCAACAATAGCTTGGACTGACATAAGGATTGGGACTTGTGGTCTGTAAAAAACTTCACTAATAATGTGACTAGGTGTATTGGGTATGCTACACCTACTTGGAGTATGGGGTGTAGTTGTGCCACATCAAACTGTATGAGGTGGTGTGGACATCACAGTTCCACTTCTACCGTCAATAGGAGCTATTGTCAGAGCTCCTCAGCAGATGGTACCTAGACATGAAAACTTTCCATATTCATCATAGGGAGGTTTTAATCAGTTTATGGATGTTCATTTTATTGAAATCTACCCACTGGAAATTTTCCATAATGACAATTTCCTTCCGGAGGATAACACATGGGATAATTAGCAACAGACTCCTCTCCTAGTGTGACATCTTCTTAAGGCATTGAAGTATAATCTGGGTTAGGCTCCCATTTCTCATAGGTAAATTTTTTTCAAGGCATTGTTTGACTGTTTTTTTAAGAATAATTCATCTAGGATGATGTCGGGCTGGGGAAAGAAATGCATAACCATGTCACATAGGAGAAGGTTAGGATCATATTGGTTAATCCTGGAAGAGGGGTAGTTCCAACAGTGGGGGTACAACATTATGGAAGTTTGGGAAACTTTGGTAAAAAATACCTCATTCCTAAATGTGTTTATGAGAGTTTGTCTTCTTCAAGTCAGGGACATGTGGATGGGCCCACACCCAAGGATGCTAGTGATGGTGGCAATTTTGGTGGCTAGAAACAGAGTCAACCTGGGAGTGCCTATATTGGCCAGGTTCTATATCCTGTTAGGCCATGTAGAAAGGGGGAAAATACCATGGAGGATATGTGTCTTGTTTCTATTCATTCGTGGATGGATCATGGTGCACTTCAAGGGTTATTAGTTCCTAAATTCCAGCACCCCACTGAAGGTCAATTTGTGTTCGTCTCTTCTAAACATTTCTAGAGACCGTATGGTGGTGCTTAATGAGGTAAATATTAGGATTTGGAATGGAAACCACATGAAAATTAACTTCAATACCTTATCATCCCTTGTTGGACCGATGGTGAACGACCTGTAGGGAACATGGGAATAGAGGGAGTAACTATAAATCTTCAAGGGTGGAATTATAGTGACCATGGTCAATAGCCATGTATACTGCAAGTCGTATGCACTTTACCAATTTTATAGACATTTTGGTTCTTCCAACCAAAAACAAAAAGAATCTACATAGGGGTACATGAGTAGGGGAATCCCTGTATCCTTTTTCAGCTCTGGTGGATGTTGGTATATGCGAGCTTAGGAGATACCATCACCCTGCCACAGACCAACATAGATGATGTCCTTTCGATGGATTCTTCTAGTAACTAGGAATTAAAATATCTAGAGGAAATCTTATGGATAAAAATTTAGGTGATTGAGCTATCCATCATAGTGTTAGAGCAACAAGTTGGTGGACGGGCTTCTCTTTATCCAATGAGATAGGAAATATGGGAAATTCAAGCCGGATCAATGATGGGGCTGGAACACGGTGGTGTATGACCCCTACCCCCTAGAGGAGAGGGCTCCTAAAAGGGATATTGGGGGAAATCAGGGAGCTTCCTTACTGATATGAGATAATTTATGGAGGATCCCTATAATAATTTGAGGTATTTGTTATAACCAACTGTTGATGTTTTCTTCCCTTCACTCTGGGAAGCTTGGATAACACTGCAAACGTCAATTTTGATGGACGAAATGTGGGAAAAGATGATCTGATGTGGAATTGAGATGCTATAAGTAGAAATTATTCAAATAAAAAATAGGGTGAGATTTCATAATAGGAACATATATCTGATGGACTTAGATTAATTTTCATTACAAAGAGGGGAATATGATCCCCATCAACCCTAGTTTGGGAAATTATTAGTGAAGAGTGAGAAGGAGAGGACAAACCTCCTCTTGATATTTTGTCTGAGGAAGATTCAATTGATGAGGAGGAATAGGAATATATTGATGAAGAATCTTGGGGCTCACCTCCTCATTAAGTGAGACCTCGAGAAAGGGTAGATATTATGGCCTAAGATGATGACTTGGTCAAGTTTCTCAAGTTAATCCTTAATTCACCTACCTCCATTGATCCTTCACATTTATTATCCAGAATCTCTAACTAAATCTTGTTTTTTATAGAATAATATTGACAATGGGAAAAAGGTCCCTACTAGAAATGGTGAAGGTGAAAAATAGGGTAGTGATGAGAACATTTTGGGGCTGATTCCTAAGTCTGAAGTAACTAGTGGTCCAATTGACGATATCAGGGGGATAACCTTGAAGGCTTAGGTCCTCCATATCATCTATGAGGGACTATAACCATGCATTCCAATAGTATCACCCACTACTAAGGAAGTGTCCCGTCTATAGTTGCTAATAATTGAAATTCATATTCCCCAAGGTAAGATCATGTCTCGAGTCACTTGTCCCTTATCTTATTTTCAAATAACCTTCACATCAATATGTTTGTCTATTTCATGCAAGTCTGGATCAATCAACACAAGGGGAGACTGCAGCAGATATTGAATAATTAAATAGTGTTGAGGGGTCTCCTATTATGGATCTCCATACTGATACTCAGAGAATAAAACTACCAATAATCAGATCCCACCATAAGTTTCTCTCTCTTGTGTGAGTTTAAAAGGTCGTTTTTTGGTTGAATTGACTTGCGTGTTCCCATTACAAGAAGTGCTTGCAAGTTTCCACACCCAGAAATAAAATAGGCTAAAATATCGAAGGGACCTTCTCTGATAGCTGTATTTTTTCTTGATGATCTAGTCATTCAAGCCAATCCAACCTTAGTCCTTGTCAAATAGTCTTTTGTAGTGGAAAGTAATGCCACTGGTGGGGCGGAGCTCAAAGATAGTGAGGCCAATGATTATAAGTAATGATCGATCGAGGATAGCAAACCTTATGATCTGGATCCCAGATAATCTGATAGGATTCTATAAGAGGACCTCGATTTCACCATTCTTGTGGATTTCCCTGAGTAAGAGCCTACACCCCCTGAGGAGTAAGATGATTCTATATCTGATTCTAATTAATAAAATCACATAGTCTGGTGTAGGGAATGGAGGAACATGAATCATTTCATTAATAAGATATGGTACTCATACCTGGTGAATCAAATGGGGTCCCTCCACCACTAACTATGTAACATGAGCACTATAGGGGGGGACTATTCCGGTCTCTATGCATTGTTCTGTAACTTCCTTGTTCAGTAGGTTTGTGAGGGAAGCCAGCATTCAGAGGTCTCATAGCACCAACAGATGTATGAAATATCTCAAAAGATTCAATAATTTGAAAAGGAAATCCTATGTTTAGAGGAGAAAAAAATGATTGTGTTTCCTTTCTTAATGCTCAATCATAGATCACTATCCAATGGAGGGCTCAGTTAGAGGAGTTCGAGAAGCAGATGATGTTGGAAATTTCTTAAATATCCAATCTCCAAGATGAGTTAAACTAGGAATCAATTTGGACTGATGATATTCATCAGGTATCTAATGAGGAGGAAGTAGAGCTTGGGAGGTGGTAATAGGCCTGGGATGAGACACGCCAAAGGATGGAAAATATGTAGTGCTCAATTTCAAAAAAAGAGTCATAGGGTCAATTTTTCTATAACTCAAGAGAGGCTTCAGTATGTGTATGGCCCTCACCAAATTCTACAGTTCGTTTTCATTAAAAAAAATTCCATGCATGGACATATTTATTTTTTCTACTCTTAAAAATTTCATCTCAATCATACTTATAAAACAACCAACAATCAATCCCTAAACTCACGTGACTCAAGATTGGTGTGAGAAACAAGGGATGACCATATGATTTCTCATTTGTATGAGAGTACAAAATAATAATTGAACACTCAGGGTTTACTATTGTTTAATGTCCAGTAAGAGTGTTAGGGATGCGATAATTTTTGGCTGGAGAACGGGGCCCTTCGGATAGCGAACATGCTTTTCCAATGAGATTTAGTGAATGAGTGGGGTAACACCAGGGGTGTTCAATTCTACCCAAATAAAGGGGAATGGGATTTTTGAAACATGATACCCAAAACTAGAATAAAATGGGAGTGGCTTCACAATATAGGATAACTTCTAACTATATTCAAAACATAGAATACATATCATTAAGGTTTGTATGGGGACAAATAAACAAGGGTTTACTGATGACCATGTTTAGAACACAGATAATTCCTCATAATTTCTTTCAAAGTCCGTTGGGATGTTGTCCAAGGATGGTAAGTGGGACTTGGACAAACATTAAGCCATTTGGGAGTCTGTTTAGACATGGAAGAGGATTAAGATCCTAATGATGGGTAGGAAAAGTGTAAGAACCCAGCTCTTTCTTTGAGATAAGGATCCTCTAATGTCCATAAATTCTCAATTTAATTGTTTAAATGTGTCCTAATGTGAACACCCTTTAAAGTTATGGAGGTATTAGGGGTTTCTAGAGCAGTTTTAGAGCCTAAAACCTATGTTTAGGGGTGAAATCATCCTAGCACATGGTTATTTTAAATCAAGTTGGTTTGGTTGTATGGTTAGATAAAAATGTGTGAGGATGGACAATGAGTAGGGGAAGGCCACATGGTTAGACCAAACTGTGAGAATTGGGGTGAAAGATTGTTCATCAATGTATATAATTATGAGAGTGGTTTTTGGAATAGTTTGTGCCCAATTAGTCAAACCATGTGCACAAACCATGTGAGGTGCCTTTCCTTATAACTAACCATGCACATCTAGTACATGGTTAGTCAAACCATGTTATTAAACTCTTAAAACCATATATTTTGAGTAAAATAGAAATTTTTCACCTCATTAAAATCTATTTTAACAAATATATTTACTTATCTTCCCATAGAGCAGGAACACCTTTAGGAAATACTCTTTGATCATATTCTAGAAATTAACAATGAACCTTAATCCAATCTATGATTCAAGTGACACTCTTCTGGTTGGATCTACATTAGTGAGTTTGAAATTCCTTTTTATCCATTATTAGTTTGGTTTGGTATTAACTGCACCATTTTGGGGCAAGCTAATTTTCCAAATTATTAGGCTCTCCATCTGTTCCTCTATTTTCTCATGATCTGATTCGAATCACAATTTAATACTATACAAGCTATCAATTACAGGCCTAAGGTAGGTGGTCTCATTCCATTAATTAAAAGTTGAAGTGTTTATATATAGTTTGTGTGTCACAAGCCCAATTCTTGGAGTTTCTCCACTTTTAATGAGTTTTAATCCTTGAATTGATTTGATTAGCGTGGACTATGTAATTATATAGGTCATCATTCAGTTGTTATAGGTTTAATACCTTGAAAATGGAACCACCCCTTTTGGTGTGTTTTTAATTAAATGGGAATTATGATGGCATATGAGTTGTATACCCTTATGATGTGCCTTTATCCCTTAACATGGAATGTTAAGCATTAAATTGATAACTATAAATTGAATAGTGATATCAATTTTAATTTAATTGTTAAATAGGAAGGGATGAATGAACGTACCATAATCCTTTCCAAGTAATGGATTATTAATCCTGAGATTCTTATTTAAAGGAAATTACCATGTGAGTTAAATAGAGGCGAGCCCTCTAATCTTAGAAAATGTCTTGATCCACATTCTAAGGTGAGATTGAATTATAGTGATTAAGGTGATGACCTTGAAATGTTAAATGAATTGGATTAAATTTTTTTGAATTGGTTTAATGCTTATATGCCTTGGGAGATGCATGGATTCAATTGAGAATTCCATGTACGGACTCAATTGGCTTGAACCCTGCTTATCCCTATGCAGTACATGGACTCCCAAGTAGACTACCAATGATGGACTCTGAGGATTGACTTATATGTCGAGTGATACATGGATTCAAATGATAATTACATGGATGGACTCAAGGTTCATTGATCATATATTCCATGTGTGATAATTGGGCTCCCATAGTGAACCAAAAATGATGTACTAGAATGGAATTGATGTTATACCACACCTATAATGATACCCGGTTTCTTGAGTGGTTCTCCATAAACATGCTTGTAGGGTATTGTTTCATATTATACCTGGATTGATACCCAGATTTCAAATTAGGAATTCCAGCGATGGGCTAAGGTTCTGAATTGATAAATGAAAGGAATGGTTTATATGGTGCTTCTTCCAAAAAAAGCACAAGATTGGATTCAATATCTGTTTATACTTTATGGATTGCCTATTTAGGAATCCTTTGATCATGTTATCTTCGGGGATGTCCGGATACGTGTTGAGTCTCAGGATTTAATATTAAAATGAGAATGAATGGTTAATAAAACATTATTATAATGAAACAGGACTGAATAATAATTCATAGACTCATTTCATAAATGAAAATGATTAATTGAATTGGTTATAAAATTAAAACCAAGATTTACTAGATGTTTACTTTTTTGAGTACTTCCTTTACTTGCTGTATTTTTTCTGCACACTATTATTATATATATTGACTAACTGAATGCACATATCGTGGGTGGTTTGCTACTAGGATTATGTATCACATCCTATTTGGTCCACCTTTGGGTACCCAAACAGACTATATGATTGCAGGTGTGTATAAGGGAAAGCACCCTATAATAGGTTCTTGATGATTTCTTTTGAGCAGGGGGCATGGTACCGAGCTCATGCTTGTGATGGTAGCTAAAAATATTTTGGATTTTTGTACTTTTGTTCAATGTATTATACATCTACTATGAATATATGTTTTGGATGCTTTATTATAGATATATAACATATACCATCATCATAGTATATGAGCATTCTTTTGATATTTTTTTTTTCCTGATGTGTATCCATTGTCTGCATGGTTCATTGCTTCCACTATTCATCTATTATTGATATTATATTGTGATACACTCTAATAAGAGATAATAGTATCCCCATGAACACACCTAGGACCTTATTACTAGTCAACTTCCTCTAGAGTTTGGAGAAATGTGCTTAAGGCGATGTGGTCGGCCAGGCTCGGGGCACTGTTGAGTGGCATCCAGGTCTAGTACATTACAAAGTGGAATTATAGTATTTATTTTCTAGTTTTCATTTTTATTTGGTGAAAATAGACTAGGATGGGAGGGAATAGGAATTTGGTAATGATTTATTCACATACTTAGCAAACCCACATATAGAAAAAATCCAAATTGCCTCAAATGAAATTATTGTTTTCTAGATTTTGACAATTAAAGTTGATTTGATTCCATTGTTGGGTGATTCACTAGAATTTTGATGTTATTATTGATATGATTGTGGATTATATTATGTTACAAACCAATGAGATGAGGTTATTCCATCTCATTCATCATATTTTTCACTTAAAAGGAATGACATTACATGCATTATGCCATTCCATTTAGTATTCATTACCTGTTGCGTGTTATTGTGATAGTTTCCTTAACAGTTATACATGTTATTGTGATTAAATTTCTAGACTGGGTTATGGTGTGAATTGGGTAGATGCAATACATTAGTTCTTAATTAATGTGGAACCTCATGGATTGGAATTTGTTGAACTATTGGTTCAACTTTTTTAATGAATTGAGATATAAATTTGAAATGACAGTGAATTAAAATGAAAATGAATTTGTTATTTCAAGTGGAATTAAAATGGAAACTAGAATTTTTATAGAAAAGAAATTAACCCACTCCCAACCTTATTAGTGGGAAATAGCCAGTATATATAACTTTTATATATGATTTGTCTGATACCCATACCTAACTTATAAAGTAGGTAGAGGGATATTTTATTATAGCAGAAGGCTTGTACCTATCCTGCTTAAATATCTACTCTTTTGAGCTACAAACCATGATAAAAATATCTATATGAGGAATGTGTTTGGTATATGTAAAGGTATTCTACCACAACTTCCAATAGTAATGCATTATGAGGGTGGTTATGACCACACTCTGGAGGTGGTGGGCCATGGGAAACCAGTTGATCATCCATTAGTGCTATATGAGGCACCATTAGTAGTTCCAGACACAAGTGAAGAGGTATAGTTACTTGAGGGGTTATTTCGATTCATGTAGACCATTTAGGGAGCATCGCATCCTACTAAAACTATGGAAGAGTTGAAGTGTGATTTCCATCAGTTTGTAGAGTCATTCTTATATGTCATGTTACCTAGCTTAGAGCATCTTGAGATGCCTCCTAAGAGGATGGTAAATCTTTCTACATATATGTTGTGTGATTCCGCCAAGAGATGGTGGGATGTCATTGATCAAATGGAGCATCATAGGGAAATGGTCAAGAGGTATTTTCATATGGACTTATATAGATATTTATAATTATAGATGTTGAGGAATGATATATCCTGAGAGCTCATGAACCAATCTCAGGGCGTGCAATCAGTTATGGATTATTCGATCTATTTTACTGAACTCTAGTGCTTTGCACCTATTCTAGTGGGTGAAGAGTTATCTAAATCTAGGATATTCAAGGATGGTATCGGGTAAGACATTTGATCATAGGTGAATGTCTTTTGGATGACTATTGTCTCTAGAATAGTGAATTAATAACTTATCATAGATCGTATCCTATGATAGGTTGGGTTGTGATCCAAGGAGAATAAGCTTCGAGATCTGGTATTACATTGACCACTAGTAGGAAGCATCTTTTGGAGATTCTGTGCGGTCATATTAGTAGTTATATCACATACTCAAGTAGTAAGGTGAAGTGCTAGTAATGTGATATCCTAGTACATACAAGGCCTCAATGTACAAGAGACCCAAATGAGTATCAATCATGCGGTAAGATGGTCCATCTACAGCACATCTTTAGAATGTTTCCTTCACTATATAGTGAGAGAGGGTCTTCAATACACATTCATGAGTGGGGTCAGTAGCTTCTCATCAGGCATAGAGCTAGAGTACAGATGGCTGATCAAGCTGAGGTGGTAGTCCTAGTCATGGTAGTCAGACCCCATTTTTAAAGTGATATTAGAGAGGATCTTCTTATAGCAGCCAAGTATTTCATAAGTGCATGGTTCAGGCCAGATATATGAAGTGAAACTAGCCCTATATGAGCAGGATCCTGGACCTTTTACTTTTATAGGTACTATTCTTTTAGCCTCTACTTTAGCTTCAGTACTATTTGGTAAAGGGTATTCACATAGATTTATATTTATTCCCTTTGTGAAGAGCCTTGTGCTTAGTGTTTTTACTTATGATGGCTTAATTATGCTTTAAACATCATTGGGGATTAGAATATAGGATGAATATCATTTTAGGGAGTTCCCCCATGATATTGGCAGGTGTCACTTTGTATGGGACCACTTTTTACTTGAGAAGACAGGTTTTGACATCATTATTTGGATGGATTGGTTGGACTCATTTTGTGATTTATTTTTATTTCTATCTATGAAAAAGTGACCTTTACATCACTAGAGAGTGGAGGGTTTATTCACAAGGGAGAATATAATGTCCATGCAATTCAAGATGAAAACGAGAATTGTGGGATAGATGGAATGACATCCCATATTGTGAGTTTATATCTAGATGATCAAAAAACTTGTAAGGAATAGTTACCTCTAGTGGTTGATCATTTCAAGGACGTCTTCATGAATGACTTTTTAGGATTACCTCTAGTGAGAGAGGTAGAGTTCTCTATATAGTAATTGTCAGAAAATACACTAGTATCCATTCCTCTTATAGGATGAAAAATACTGTGATCCAAAAGCTCAAGAGGTAGCAAGATAATTTCATGGTAAAGGGTTTTATTTTTCAAATTACTTATCTATGGGGTTTGGTAGTCCTTTTTTGTAAAAATGAGGACAGTATCCTCAAGATCTATTTGGATTAAAAAAAAATGAACCAGGTAATGGTTAAGAATAGGTATCCTCAATCACAGATAGATGATCTCTTCTACCAGCTTTGAGGAGCTATAGTGTTCTCAAAGACTGATTTTAGATCTGATTATCATCAGGATCATGTTATATCGTTAGAAATACCTTGAATATATTTTTGTAGTAGGTATGGTCTCTATGAGTATTTCATTATGTAATTCGGTCTCATGAACATGCAAGCAGTCTCCATGGCACTGATGAATCAATTTTTTCATCCTTATCTTGATTCATTTTTGGTGGTTTTCATGGATGATATCTTGGTGTATTCTCACAATCAACATGACCATAAAAACATCTTGAGATCTTTTTTAATACATTGATAGAGAATCAGTTATATTCTAATCTCCTAAAGTTCCACTTCTGGATGGATCAGATTCACTTCATGGGTAACATTATCTCAAAAAGAAGAGTATTAGTTGACCCAAAGAAGGTGAGAGTTTTAGTTTACTCAGAGAAACCCAAGAATGTCTTTGAGGTGTAGAGTTTCCTAGGGATATTCGTATATTATTTTTGTTTCATAGAGGATTAATCATTCCTAGTAGTGATGCTCAAAGGATTGACTAAGAAGGGTGTGAAGTTTTTATGGTTAGATTCATGTGAAACGGCCTTTTAGGAGCTGAAATAGAGGCTGAATTCAGCATCGATACTTATTTTTCTAGATTCAGGTAGGAGTTAAATTATGTACTATGATTCATCAGGTATCAATCAAGGAGAATTTATTATGTAGTGAGATGGAGTCGTCGAATACGGGTCACAGCAGTTCAAGCCGCATGAGATGAATACCCAATGTACGATCTTAGGTTAGCTATAGTATTTCACACATAGTGTTTTTGGAGACATTTAATACATGGATAGCACTTTTTGGTGCACATGGACCACAAAATCCTCAAGTACATATTTACACAATGTGATCTGAATCTGAGGTAGTAGTCGTGGATTTAATACCTATAGTATTTCGATTATGAGATTTCCTACACACCAAGAAAATGAAATGAAATGGATAATTCACCAAGCATGAGGACTCAGATATTTGAAGTGCAACTGGCCAATGGAGAGTGACAACTTATGACTTTATTCTCTAATATGCACTTGGAGATATACCATAGTTAGTGGAAGACTTTTATATCATCCTTAGTTGTTACCTCTATCCTTCTAAATAGAGTTAGGATAAGGTTTCTATCGGACTCATAAGACCTAGTCCTAAGGATGCATATAGAAGTTGAGGACCCTCCTCCTAGTTGGACCATTGGTGAGAATGATATCCTTCATGTATACGGTCACGTATGGGTTTCAACAGACATGTGTGAGGAGATTATTCATAACTTTCAGTCATCATCTTGGGCAATTGTTTCCCTCGGAATTCGGGGATGACCTCCTAGATGGGACATTCAAACGTTCTGATCGGTTTCTAGCGGGTTTGTTCATAGAACCGGAAACATCCAATGATTCCACATCCATTTGGACCTACTTTCCAAAGGTAGGCGCTCATTAGCTTGTGGACTGATGAGGCTTAGTAATTTGCATTGGTCGAGAGGATGGGAGGTCGGACTCATCACACCGTTTTTAGGGGAATTATTGTCTATTCCGAGACTCTCTTTATAGATTTAAGTTATGTTCGTGAATCCTTATTACATTTCCAAGTATAAAATGATCTTTTCCTTCATTTTTGACAATCAATGATTAAATATGTAAGAAATTTAGAGAATCTTTTATATGTATTCGAGGATCTTCATCAATAGAGAATCATCTATATCTATTTAGAGATTCTTGGTCAATGGTAACCTTCAAAACATTCATATAAAAGTCTCTTGGTCATTATGATGACCAGGCTGGTTTTAAAGCCACTCAGTGGGGCACTTGAAGTTTATTGTCATTCAGAAGGACATGAATTATTTCAAAGTTGGGATCGAACCCATAGATGGGCTACCTACGTATCCTTTATTCTGGAAAAGGAATCAGAGCCCACATAGTTCGAATAAGGGTATGATGTTTATGATTGATGGCTCAAAGCAGGATGTCACAATTACTTTTACACTCTAAGCTCACGTGAGTCATGCTCGATGTGAGAAACAAGAGGTATTGGTAAAAAATTAGACAAGTGTGCCATGAAAGATGCAATCATAAGAAATGATTTGGGGCTTATGTATGTATGACTGCCCAGAGGATTTACTTTAGGGAGAAAATCCAGGAACAGGGTCCATAAAGGTATATGTGCTTCATGGAGATTTGAATACTCTAACTTGGGACTTATTCCTGAAAAGGAAACCCAAATTAGGAGCGGATTGATAACTGGGTTTTACTCCTGAGAAGGAATCCCAGATCAAACGTAAATTAGGATTGGTTAAAGAGAATTTAAGGGACTTGGGGCTTACTCCTGAAAAAGGAAGCCCAAGATTAGGACTAGGACTTGTTCCTGAAAAGGAGACCCAGGTTAGGGGACTTGGTGCTTACTCCTGAGAAGGAAGCCCAAAATTATGACTGGGACTTATTCCTGAAAAGGAGACCCAGGTTAAGGATTAAGGTTTGGGGCTTACTCCTGAAAAGGATGCCCAAATTAGAGGACTTATGACTGGGGATTATTCCTGAAAAGGAGACCCAGGTTAAGGATTCTCTCATCTTAAAGGATGAGTTTGAATGAATGAACTCTCCATATTTAGTGATATAAGGATATTTAAATCACTAGGTTTTGAGAGATATTCCATAGAATTCCTTTCAGATAAGGAAGTCAAATCAAGAAATCATGCCATAAATGGCTTTGAAGAGTGTCTTGAAGACTGAATCTTGAAAAGGAAAGGTATAATGTCTTAAGAGGGGTGAAATAGGCAAGAAAGGCTCCCAAAAAGAAAGGGACGTGCAAGTCTTGGAAGGCGCACAAGTATTGCGAGGGTGCGCAAGTATTGGTCGCGCAGGTATACCTGCGCGACATGTGGTGTACTTGCGTGATGGTCAACCAGCATTGAACTGCTTGAGAGACTCTTTATTAAAGCCTTTAGAATTCTCTTGAGGTTCTTCCAGAAAAGGGATGCGCAAGTTATATCGATGGAATAAGCCGGCGCGCAAGTGGGACCACTTCCCTTAAGGGCTGGCCACTCAGGCGCGCAAGTGTTGATGAGTTTCAACACTTAGGCCTTCCTCCCTCTCTTTATATATTCCGTTCTAGGTAAGAAATTAACTTAGAAGTGTTCCGGAATCTTTGAGAAGAGACTTGGGCGTCGGGAGCTTCAATCTGAGTTTCTGGAAAAAGATCCCCTCGAATGGGGGGCCCACAGGGTCTATTTATAGGCAGGAAAAGACCTCAGGCGGTTACCGGGCAGTTATCAATTAAGTCGCGCAAGTCACTTGTGCGACCATAAGGGCGTCGCACAAGTAGACTTGCGCGACAGTGATATGACTTGCGCGGTGCAGTTGCTTTTGATCCTTTGTTCATGCCTTTGTCGATTTTTGATATTTTCTTCAAAGGTTGAATCACTTTGAGCTCATATTTTCCCCTTTTCTAATTTTTAGATTCTGTGACGAAAGGAGCGTCAACAAAAGTCCCCCCTCATAGTTGGATCCAGAGAGAAATGAGGATTTGACTCTGAGGAAATTGAATATATCCAAAGGAAAAGGGGGCGCGCAAGTCTTCAGGGCACAGAGGGCAGCGCGCAAGTTCTCTCCACACAGGCCTTAAGCGCACAGGGTACGGCGCGCAGATAGGCTTCCTGGCCTATAAATACACATCTTTTGGTCATGTATAGCATCTGATCCCGAATTTCTCGAGCTCTCGCCGCGCAAGTCATCTTCGCCGCGCAAGTCTCTTTTTCCCACTGTTTCCTCGCTGTCGCGCTACTCTCAAGGTAATAGGACTTTCGCGGTGATACATGCGCGACAAAAACTTGTGCGGCACATGTAACACTTGCGCGACATCCCCATACTTGCGCACCTTAATTCCTTAGCCATTTTTTTTTATTTCTTTTACAAAGTTTGGGAAAAATTAATTCATTTATAAATTTATTTATTCAACTCTTTGTGCAGAATTAATGGCTCTTAGACCCAGATTAATTGTTGAACTGGCTAGCAAGCGAATAGATGATATGATGAACATAATTGGCCATGATTATTATACTGTCAAAGATAGTACTCTTCCAAATTTGGATAAGTATCTGAAGAAATATCATCTCAACTTTCCGCAAAGCACTTATCTACCTTTGTATGGCTATGGTCATCTACAAGAAGTCATTATTCCAGAAGTAAATAATTATCTTCCATTTTCGTGGTTTCAGAATTATACCAACTTTGCTTCAGCAAATATCTCAGGTGGAGGAGTATTCCTAACTGCTGGAACAGTGGAGAAGGCCTATGTGATGCATCATAGCCCTTGCACACCAGATCTGAAAAAACATACACCTGAGCTTCAACCACATTTTCATCCTTCAATCTTCCAAAATGCTTAGATGGATCAATCCAAAGGCTGGAAGAAAAGTTGGGATTTCCATCCTGGGGGAGGTGTGAAGCCAACTTGGATGTGGGCATACTGGGTGCGACAAACCTGCACAGAGTTTATCGAGGATCTGAAGAGATCTGCAATATATGAGGTTGTCTGGGTTGGGCAAACATATGTTTACAGACATGATAACTTCTTGCCAGAGATACTCAGCCACTAGAGCCCAGCAACTAATTCTTTCCATTTGACTCATGGAGAAGTAGGTATCAGTTTGTGGGATGTCCACAAGATCTCAGGGGCTCCAATTTTGGGCGATATGTATGATGAATTCATTCCTCCCAAGGTGACTTGGAATGATTCAGAGAAGAATCCTGCTTTAGCTCAAGAATTATTTAAAATCTTCCACAGGCTCAAGAGTTCAGAGACCTCATTAACTCATTTTAGAAAAGATATTCATCCGGAAGAATGGATGAATGTGTTTCTTATTTAGAAGAAAGGGATGGAGCCAAAAGAAAAAGGATCAAGAAAAAGAAATCCAAGGATACCAGGCCCAGAAGTCCTACCACCTGTCCAAAACCTGAGAAGAGAGGAGCTCCTGGCACATTCTGGCCAACCCTAGAAGCAGGAGAGTTTGAAAAGTGGGGATATGAAGTGAATCAAAGAATTCCAAAGAAAACTCGTCTGGTGAGTTTCTTGGCAATGTGGCTCAATGTTTATCTCTTGCCGGTTAGGGATTCGAAGGGAGATGTTAGGCTAGGGACCTTCGTCATTGCGGAAAAGTTAGCTGAGGGAAAAATTGTTGGGTTAGCTACCCCCATTTTAGCAAAGATTCACAGGAGTTTACTTCATGTCTTCCTGGGTAAATCTTCTTTAAGAATAGTGGGACCATTCCAGGTTTTGTGGGGATGGATCGCCACTCACTTCAGGAATTACAATATACAGAATGGATTACAAATTCCTAGAAGCTCTTTCAGACCGTCAGTGCAAGAATTCTATGGAATTGCTCCATTAGATGTTAATGGTTATGACATGAAAGTGAGGATGAGCATGTTTAAGGAATTCAACTTCTATCCCTATGGAAGTCCTCCATCCAGGAAGTTTGTTGATGATGGGACAGCCCATTTGGATTTGAGGGCATACATGCTAGCTTGCAAGGATGGTGTGTTAGTAGCCAGGATTGATGGAGAGATCATATGTGAGGCCTATGCTCCATATAGATTTGCACACCAATTCAAATGTTTGCAACAGATTGTTGTATCCCCTCCGGTACATGTCAGGTTAGAGCAACATCCAATGCTTGCTCGACAACTATGGCTGCTGACATCAAGAGAGAAGACTGGGGCAGTATTTGATCTACCAATTGAAAAAGCGGCACATAATTTGACCACATATTATGCCGAACACTGGATAGCATCGTACCCCAAAGGGATATTGAATCACCCATTATATCAAGTGGGAAAGAGGAAGAGGACTGTAGAGAAAGAAACCCTTCCTCATGAAGGTGACGCTTCCCCACCTGAAATAGGTTCAACAGACTCCTCTTCTAGAACTGATTCATCGGATTATCATGATGGGGATGATGAGGTACAACCGGCAGCAAAGCAGTTTCGTGCCCGATATAATCCTCCGTCCAGAATTAAAAGACCCACTCCATCAACTCCTGGTGAGTTGTTTCATTGTAATAATTTCAATCATTGCTACTTTATAAAGTAATAAGTCTTACTTTCTTATTCTCTATCTGTAGCTGCAGGAGCTGGGAAGAAATTAAAATAAAAAATTGTAGGACCTTCCTCACAGCTTCCATATCTAAGGCCAGAGGCTGTTCAGCTATGGCAGAGCTTATACTGTGGTACTGAGACCGCCTGGATGGATTTGTGTGAGGGCCTACAACTTCCTGGAATAGGAAATCTTATAGCTTCTAAAAATCTTCAATACGGAGATAACCCTAATGAAGTGCGAGCTTACATTAGAGAGATGGAAATGCTCATATATGCCACTGATGACTCGGTTCCTATCACCAGGCAGGTGAAGGAAATTATTGATCGTGGCGCCACTGAGGGGGCTGGTGGTTCTGGAGATGAGGAATGGCAAGAGTATGTGGCTCCTGAAGATGTAAGTTTTCATTCCTTATTTTCTTTGCAACTTTATTTCAGTTGAAGCTTTGTTACTTAAGGAATTTATTTTCTTCATCTCGCAGCTTGCAAAGAAAGGAACTGGGGTTCCTTCGCCACAGTATAGCCCTGGTGGTACTGCTATCGGGGCTGCTGCTGATTCTCCTCACGAACCAAGCGAGATATCTCCAGGCCAGCAGGCCATGAATGAGACGATGGACATAGCCTTCCATTCCACAATCCAAGTGCCAATAAGGGAGACTACTGATACTCCGAAAAAACAAAAGAATCCAAGGCAATGAAGGAGGAAATCCACAGCTAAATGCTTCATTAGTAGCGGTAAGTCCTTCGAATAATCATGAGTTTATACTCATAATCACATGGTTACTCATATTTCTGAGGATTGTAGGGGCTTCTTCAATTTCCCCCTTGAGGGAAGGGACTGACCCTCCTTCAAAGGCCGTGGAGGGTGCTGTAGAACAATCACAGACCCAAGCTGACTTGGTTTCTCCTGGAGAAGAGCTACCATCCATTCCCAGTATCCCTCCTACTGCTGAAGATGTTGTCCAGGGTCAGGGGTTATAGGACATAAGTCGGCAAGAAGATGTAGCAAATGCTTCCACTGGTGAGACTAACTAGGATTCTGAAATATCATTGGATGAAATGATGAATCAAGGAATTACTTTCAAAGAATTTTATGATCATGCTAAGTTTTCATGTGATTTAGAAGACCTTGGGCGTGAGTGCTACCCTTTGCCCAATTTTTTTTAAAATTTACACTTCTAACCATGACTGAAAACAATATGCAGTTTCTTCCGTAGAAGCTGCTGAACTGCCAATGCCTGAAGAGGGTGTGGACATTGATGTCATCCCTACCATTGCAGAAACATTAGCTCAAGTAGAGCTAAACCCAATAAACCCTCCTGAGACCCATCTTGAAAATCCTTTTGAGACCGAGAATGATGGGGAGAAGTCTTCTCAGGTTTCTGAACCATCCTTGGGTAAGGGATAACAATATTTGTGATTGTAATTTATTCGCAAGATAATCTATTCTTTTCTTATCCTTTCAAGCTAACTAAATCTTTCAATTAATCATGCAGGACCATCAACTGCAATGACTAGATCCGGAGGTGAGGCCTCAGCCTCTTCCCCAACAGGAATTGAAAGTGAAGAAGCACTAATCAGGGGGAAAAAGCAGGACACGGCACTTTTTTAAGTGAATTAATTCCAAATTACATGCCCCCCTCTGACGATGATGTTGAATCAGATCCAGAGATGCTTAAAGCGTTCAGCTTTTCACGACGTAAGGCATGGAACAACATATGTAACATCATATCTGGGGTTCCTTTAGAAGATCTACCATCGAAAATTCCTCAATTGTCATCCCAATTTGTTATACTAGGACTTGGTGGTTTTGGATATGAAAAGATCCACGCCACGGTGAAACAGATCATTTTCAAGAGGGAGCAGGCTCAAAAAAGTCGCGAAGATTTGATCAGAGTGAAACTGTCAGTCAACATAGGAGAATTTGAGGCTACGGTATCCCAAGATGAAGCTGATTATGCTTCCAAGATGAAGGAGCTGAAGCATAAAATTAAAGAAAAAGTTGTCCAGCAGGTGCAACTCCAGCAACAATTAGATTCTGTTATTGGGGAACTTGATCAGCTTAATAAATCATTAGATGAAACTCATATGAATGGCATTAAATCCATCGCAGATGCAAAGAAGGCACTTCATCAAGCTGAAAAGAGTGAAGCTGGTCAAGTGCACGAGCTTCAAGTAACTGCTGATAAATCTCAGGATGTCGTAAATCAAATGAAGAGTTATGTTGAAATCCTCTTGTAATTCTTTGAAAAATAGAAGAGACTACAGTCTGTGGATGTTCTTATAACTCTTGTGTATTAATGAAAAACACTTTCATCTTCAATCATTTGTACCTGCATTCTTTCACTACCTACTTCAAATTTACTTAATCCAATGGGCTTAGTAAGCATAGTTTGATTTTTACTAGGATTATTACAAATAACCCTACAGACTTTAAGCCTCTTAATTGCTCAATATTACCTAAATCATACAAAAATGTATATTTAGTGAGCTGGAACATGACTTTTATTCAGAGTTTATTTGTCTTTTGTGGGCAGTTTAAAGTCATGCATGTCGGACATAAAGGGGATAATGTTTAAGGTCGAAATAGCTTTGACCAAAATGGATTAAAAATTGATTCAATTCCTTGACAATTTATCTGAAAATATATTACCATACTCAAGTATGAGGGAAAGTATGTAAGCTATGGCTTAAGAATATTTGAATCTGAGGAATGATATGAAAAAGAGCTAAAAGGCATTAGAAGAAGTAGTTTCTAAGAATGAAGTTACTATTATTTAACAAAACCCGTTAGGGGGTTGATTTATGCAGGGCCACCTAAGGGCATTGGCTGCATGGTCAAATAAATAGAATCTTTTGGCTAACAAGTCTGTTATGTGGACTGTTTATGCAAGGCCACCTATGGGAATGTGCTACATAGTCAGGCAAAAGAACTCTCAGAAATTTACTTTCCTAGTGCTAAAAGCCAGTGAATGTTTATGGAGATTCAAATTTTCTAAAGTATAGATTTTACTGTATGGAAAGAGGTACTTGAATATCGAGAAGATATTTCCAGACAAGATTATCGAAGAACTGGATGAATATCACTCCTACGAAGGTCTGACCCAAACGTAGGGAAGAAGAATAAACCATAGACTTGAATACTTTCAGATCATGAAAAAGGATATGGGACAAATATGTTAAGGATGGCTATTTTTTTGCGGATCCCTACATACTGTCGTTTAAGACAAATGAGGACAAAAGAGTCATTCTTCCCAAGAATGAAGTTACCATCATTTAACAAACCTGTTAGGGGGTTGAATTATGCCGGGCCACCTAAGGGAATTGGCTGCATGGTCAAATAAATAGTATCTTTCGGCTGACAAGTCTGTTATGTGGACTGTTTATGCAAGGACACCTATGGGCACGTACTACATAGTCAGGCAAAAGAATTCTCCGAAGTTTGACATTTTTGTGACTAAAAGTCATGAAAAGGGTTATGAAGATCTGAAAATATTTAAGGTTAGGATTATAAGACATAAATATGGGTATTGTCTAATGTATATAGAGGTACATAGGTCAATGATAACCATAATCATGTTGTGGCTGGGTCCTGAATTGAAATTTTGGACTTCACTACGTATCTCATAAGAATGGGAATCAAGCCATACGTAGTTCTTGAAATGCAGTTTAACGTCGTGCAGGACGAAAGTATGAGAGATCTTAGTTTAGGGTCATAAAGTTCGGACCATAATAATGAATACACAGTGTGTGTTTTCATGAGGACTTTTCAGCCAAGGGACTGAAAGTGAAATTTGGGGTTAGGCCCAAAAGACTTGGGGCTGGATTCGAGGGATACTCGAACATTCCTACATATCCCATAAGGATGGGAATCAAGCCCACGTAGTTCTAGAACTACCCTTTGTACAAATTTGGTTCGTACATGTGAAGGGTGAAAGGGGACTTTAGTACAATGATGGTTTAACCTGAGATAAAAAGTTTAGGTATTACCATGTATGCACGTAGTCTTTTGAAATGAAACATGATCGAAAAATCAATGTCAATAATAGTTCTCTCTCAAATGAGGAAATCAAAGAGTTTTGTAGTTTATTGTCGTACCGGAAAAAAGTGTTGCATAGTTTAACGTCATATAACAAGGATGAAAGTGAATCAATGTAAAGATATTGATTCTAGGGGCGGTTTCACGAATCAACATCATATGAGATGGTGGTGAACCTATGTGAAGAGATTGTTTTTTTTGGGCTTGAACCCTGGGAGGTTGCCTACATACCCAGCCTGGAGGGCAAGGATCAAAGTCCGTGTAGTTCAATTAAAGAATGAATTAATGATCAAGTTGTTCTTGGGGACAACGATCTAATAATAAAAAATTTTGTTGGGACTTATACATGGTTAGCGGCCCAAAGAGAGTGTTACGGTTGAGGTTTTCTCTAAGCTCACGTGAGTCATACTCGGTGTAAGAAACAAGAGGTAACAACAACCTTAACGATGCATAGTTTAATGTCATGTAGGACATATAAAGGGACTATGCAGTTTAAAGTCTTGCAGTTAGGAGTATTGGTGTTGCGCAGTTTAGTGTCATGTAGCAGGGACAAAATACAGTTTAATGTCATGTAGGACATATCATGAATTTTCTGTACAGTTTAGTGTCATGTAGTTAGGACGATGGGGACAATACAGTTTAACATCATGTTGGACAAAAGGGGGACTGTGCAGTTTAATGTCATGCAGTAAGGACAAAATAACACACCATTTACGTCATGTTGGATGCATTGGGGATTTTTTTTTTCACAGTTTAACGACATGTTGGACAAAAGTGCGAATAGTTTAAGGTCATATGCATGGACCGTGGATGGTGCAGTTTAATGTCATGCTGGACGGTGGTGTAGTTTAAGGTCATACAGGGCCTTTGATGATTATATAGTTTAACGTCTTTCCAGATGTAAGGGACTTTTATACAGTTTAGCGTCATGTAGTTAGGACGTCACAGTTTAACGTCTTGCTGGACGTAAGGGGCTTGCAAATAGTTTAGGGCCATATGCATGGACCGTTGATGATGCAGTTTAAGGTCATACTGGACCATTTAGGGAACTTTTTCACAGTTTAACGTCGTGTGGGACGTATGTGCAAATAGTTTAGGGTCACATGCTTAGACTGTTTCTTTATAGTTTAATGTCATATAGCAAGGATGAACTGGTGTTGCATAGTTTAGTGTCATGTTGCGGGGCCAAAATACAGTTTAATGTCATGTAGGACATATCATGAATTTTCTCTACAGTTTAGCATCATGTAGTTAGGACGATGGGGACAATACAGTTTAACGTCATATTGGACAAAAGGGGGACTGCGCAGTTTAATGTCATGCAGTAAGGACAAAATAACACACCATTTACGTCATGTTGGACGCATTGGGGATTTGTTTTCACAGTTTAACGTCATGTTGGACAAAAGTGAGAATACTTTAAGGTCATATGCATGGACCGTGGATGGTGCAGTTTAATGTCATGCTGGACGGTGGTGTAGTTTAAGTTCATACAGGACCTTTGATGATTATATAGTTTAACGTCTTTCCGGACATAAGGGACTTTTATACAGTTTAGCATCATGTAGTTAGGACGTCACAGTCTAACGTCTTGCTGGACGTAAGGGACTTTCAAATAGTTTAGGGTCATAGAGTTCGGACCATAATAATGAATACACAGTGTGTGTTTTCATGAGGACTTTTCAGCCAAGGGACTAAAAGTGAAATTTGGGGTTAGGCCCAAAAGACTTGGGGCTGGATTCGAGGGATACTCAAACTTTCCTACGTATCCCATAAGGATGGGAATCAAGCCCACATAGTTCTAGAACTACCCTTTGTACAAATTTGGTTCGTACATGTGAAGGGTGAAAGGGGACTTTAGTGCAATGATGGTTTAACCGGAGATAAAAAGTTTAGGTATTACCATGTATGCACGTCGTCTTTTGAAATGAAACATGATTGAAAAATCAATGTCAATAATAGTTCTCTCTCAAATGAGGAAATCAAAGAGTTTTGTAGTTTATTGTCGTACCGGACAAAAGTGTTTCATAGTTTAACGTCACATAACAAGGAAGAACTGGTGCTGCACAGTTTAGTGTCATGTTGCGGGGACAATATAAATACTTTGTATTTTATACAAAATATTTCTTCAAAAATCTGGCATTAGTTGGAGTAGTAATGAGTTCTCCATCCATCGAGATTAATGAATAAGCTCCATTGGAGTAGACCCTATGTATTGAATAAGGTCCTTTCCATTTTGGTTCATGCTTGGGAGGTTTCTTTCCTGGTATCATTGGAGTTCTGAGAACTAATACCAATTCTCACTGGATGAATGAACGAAGACGAACTTTTTTGTCAAAATCTCGTGCTATTCGATTCTGATAGATTTCCAAGTGGTGCAAAGTGCACAATCTTTTCTCATCTAACCGTTCACATTCATTTAGTCGCTTTTGGGATTGTTCATCTGTAGATAACTGATCACAAATGGCTACTCTGAGTGAGGGAAATTGAACTTCAATTGGCAAGACTGCTTCTGTTCCATATACCAACGAATATGGAGTTGACCGCGTTGCATTGCGGGTAGTAGTCTGATAAGCCCATAAAGCATGAAAGATTTTATCAGGCCATGACCTCTTATCTTTATCCACCGTATTTTGCAGTATATTTGAAAGATTCTTGTTAAAGGCTTCTATTTGGCCATTGTCTGCCGCATGATACCGAGATGAATGGTTGGATTTAATGTTGTATTCTTGATACAATTTCTTCACCTCAGAAGAACAGAAGTTGGTGTCGTTGTCCGTCAATATGGTATGAGGGACACCAAATATAGTAATGATGTTGGACTTGATGAAGCTAACAATGCATTTAGAACTGACTTCTTTGAGAGGTACTACCTCTACCTATTTGGAAAAGAAATCAGTAGCAGTAAGAATGTACTTAAACTGCTTGGCCGTAGCTGAAGGGTAAGGTCCCACCACATCCATTCCCCATGTGGAAAATGGCCATGAGTATTTAGCTGTATGAAGAAACTCTGGAGGTTGATGAATGAAGTTGGAATGTACTTGACATGAATGACACTTCTTTGTGAAATCAACACAATCTTGTATCATTGAAGGCCAAAAGTATCCAAGCCTTCGAATTTGATCAGACAATCTATGTCCAGACTAGTGAGCACCACAAACTCTTGCATGCACTTCTTTCATGACAGCCATTGTCACTTCACCATCAATGCATCTGAATAGAACTCCATCAAAACCACGTTTGTAGAGAATTTTCTCTAGGTGGTTTGGGCCATCATAAAGAGTAAAATTGACCACACGTCGCCGGATTTGTTCTTTCTCGGCTCTATCAGGTAGAAGTGTTCCATTTTGAAGGTATTCCCTGATAGGTGACATCCATCCTGTAGTATGCCAATACGGTTCAGGAATGGGACTAATTTCATTAATTTCCTCTGTTCTGGCTTGAACATAAGGTGAAATTGCACGACGGTGGGAAATACTGATGGTTGTCTCGTCCCGATTTGGATCTGCTAGAGCTGTGGCTATATTAGCCAGTGCATCAGCTTGAGCATTTTGTGATCTTGGGACATAAGAAAATGTTGGTTCTGAAGGGAATTCCGCCATTAACTTTCTGACGTAATCATACAAAGGGATTAACTCTTCTTTTCTGATGGCATAATCCCTATTGACTTGTTTGATTACCAAGTTTGAATCACCTTTCACCTTTAAGTGATTCACTTATGCTTGAAGCATTAACTCCAAGCCTATGATAAGAGCTTGGTATTTGGCTTCATTATTGTTACCACCTTCCCACAATAAAAATAAATAAGGTAACAATGCCTTATCTGGATAAATGAGTACAATTCCTAAACCAACTTTGTTGAATTTAGGATTTTCCATTTTCTTCCCTGTTGGACTTCTGGAAGCACCATCAAAATACATTTTCCATGTTTGAGGACTCTCTTGAATAGAGAAAACTTCCTCATCAGGGAGTTCAATATCTGAAGACGTGTCTTCCACTGAAGGATGTTCAGCTAGGAAATCAGCCAGAGCTTGGCCCTTTATTGCCTTTTGAGATACATACTGAATGTTGAACTGCTACAAAATAACTACCCACCTTGCTAGACGTCCTGTGAGCATTGGATGACTAAGGATGAATTTGAGCGGATTATTGCGAGATACCAATTGGACCTCGTGATGTTGCAGGTAGTGTCTCAGTTTCTGAACTGCAAAGATTAATGCCAGGCAGCACTTCTCAATACTTGAATACCGGGTTTTTGCTTCAAGCATAGTTCTACTGAGATAGTAGAGGCTATTTTCATTCCCAGCATCATTCTTTTGAGCGAGAAAGGCACCCAATGATCGCTCTAGAGCTGTCACATAGAGGATAAGTGGTCTACCTTCAACAGGTGGAATGAGTACTGGTGGAATCAAGACGTATTTCTTGAGAACATCAAATACTTCTTGACATTCTTCAGTCCACAGGTAAGTGACTCCTTTTTTCAATAATTTGGTAAAGGGTAAACTTTTTCCTGCCAAATTGGCGATGAAACGCCGAATATAGGCTAAGTGTCCTTGAATTCCTCTTAATTATTTCAAATTCTGAGGAGGTGACATACCAAGGATTGATTTGGTTTTCTCAGGATCAACTTCAATACCACGATGGCGTATAACAAAGCCGACGAATTTTCCTGAGGTTACCCCAAAAGCACATTTTAAGGGGTTCATCTTCAAATTATGTTGTCGAAACTTGTAGAATATGACTTCCAAATCAGCCAAGTGATTAGAATGTTGTTTGGATTTAACCACCAAATCATCTACATAGCATTCAACAAACTTCCCTAAGAAAGGTTTGAAGATACGATGCATGGCGCGTTGATATGTTGCACCTGCATTCTTTAAACCAAAGGGCATCACCCGGTAACAAAACACACCTTGAGGGGATCTGAAGGCTATAGATTCCTCATCTTCTGGGGCCATTCGGATCTGATTATATCCGGAATATCCATCCATGAAGGAAAGTACTTCATAGCCAGCCGTCGCATCAATTAAGAGTTCTGTAATCGGAACTGGAAAATAATCGTTAGGACAATACCGATTAAGATCTCTGAAATCGATGCAAACCCTAATTTGTCCGTTCTTCTTCTTTACAGGGACAATATTATCCAACCACTTGGTATATTGAACTTCTCTGACGAAGTTGGCTTTGATCAGCTTATCCACTTCAGCTTCAATTTTGGAAGCATAAGTTGGGTGTGTTCTTCTCGGGGCTTGCTTAAATCCTCGATGTTCTTTTGGTAAACCCAAATGATGAGTAGCAATATCAGGATCAAGCCCAGGCATTTCTGTATAGTTCCAAGTGAAAATATCTTTATTTTTCTTTAGAAAATAAATATACATCTCTTGATCTTCAAGGGTCATGGCCGCACTAATTAAAGTGGGGCGTGGATCTTTCTCTGTACCCAGATTTATTTCTGTGAGTTCATCCACAGTGGTAGAGATACCCTCTTCAAATGCTGGAGGAGCATCTCTAAGATCTTCCTCTTCCTCTTCATCATGTTCTATTTCTTCCGTTTCTACTTGCACAGTAGATGACAAAACGAAATTTTCATGATCATAAGGGATGTCAAAATTTCCACATTTTGAAGACGAAGCTTCTATTTCTGACCTTATTGATGATAAAGGGCATTCTTTGGGAAATAAAGATGAGATGATGGATTGAGAATTGACATCATTATTCACCTTTGATGTTGCTATAACTTCTTCTGGCCTGATTGGAGAAGTATAGACCTGTTGGATTTCAGCAGATGAAATGAAGATGTCACCACTTGTGCTTTCATCACTGTTTGGTAGGTTACCAATTTCTCCCATGTTGTCTGGCTCAATTGTCGTAATTGACATTATGGATCTTTCCATAAGAGTATTTTGATTTGGGCCTATTTTTTCAATTTGACTGATAGGCAACACATAATCTGTACTCACATGTGTAAATGGATTTATTGGAATTTTCTCCAAACCATATGGAGCATTAACTTTGGTAATTTCTTTCATTGTAGATTTTTCTCTTCCCTTCATGTGATAAAATTATGCCTCAATGTATTGAGACTCGCAGGTCTTGAACAGGGTCTTATCACCATACAATGTTCCAACTTGACCATTGAAATAGTATTTGAGACATTGATGGTATGATGAAGGGATAACCGCATGCTGATGTAGCCAGGGTCTTCCAAGCAAGACGTTGAAAGCTGAGTCTTGATCAACAATCATGAAATCCGAATTGGATACAAGATCTCCAAACTGAGTTCTGAGTGTAAATTCGCCAAGTGGTTCTTGTTCATTTTTATCATATCCTTGTAACATCATGGTAGAAGGAGATAAATCAGATTCCGTGAGGCCCAATCGATGAAGTCTACGGATGGGCATGAGGTTGACTCCTGAACCATTGTCAATGAAAGCTCTTCGGATATCTACACCATTGACTTGTCCAGATAAGTACAAAGGTTTTATGTGCCCATGAACAACATCATCTTCATCTTTATCAGTAAAAGATATCACTGCATGTCATTCTGCAGGATTATTCTCTATGTGATAGACTTCAGCTGCAGCAATTTCAGCTTCAAACTCCTGAGGACTTGACAAAGCTTCGATGAGTGCTTCCCAAAGATCTTTTGACAGATTCAAAGCATCCAAAATTGATAACGTGGTTGGTACTTGGGCCAAGTGTTTCAATATATCATAATTTTGATCTAAAGGTCAGCGTTTCCCAACAGGAATATGCGTTTTAGCAGGTACCTTGGAAGCAGATGCTTTGGAAGCTGATGCATCTTGTATTGGGATAGAAGTTGGCAACATCCTTGGTTTTGGAAGATTAGACCGATTAGATCCATTTACTTTCTGAGATAAAGAAGATGGAATTTTCAATCGGTCTTCCAAAATAACTGTGCCAAGACTGAGTTGACTATTGGCAGAAGAACTTGCTTGTTCTTTTTGAGCTCACTGAAGGGCTCTACCACGGGTTTCTGCTGCATACACAGTGCTAGTAGGGGTAGAATTGGAGTAGTGGCTTCGGAAAGATCCACGTCTTCTCCTGTATCCTGAACCTCTGGAACTTCCTCGGATTCCCTTATTTGATACAGGGAATTCAGACTTATCAAAATTGAAATTACGACTGGAATACGGATCTGTTAATTAAATCATATTAACAGAACCGAAGATTAACTCTTCGTCTAATAAAGACTCTGCCTGACTAGCCTGTTTAGGCTGTGCTGTTTGATGGGGCGGTGCCCGTTGTTTTGAAGTAGATGGCATAAAGTCTACCAGAGTCAAAGACAATTTAGGCTTTGACACATACTCATCTTCTTCTGATTCTTTTTCCTTATTTGAATCCAACCGTTTCTTTGAGGACTTTCCCTCTGACAAAGAGGGTTTTACCGTAATATTCATGGCAGAAGACACAATTGGTTTTTTTAATTGTGTTCACAAAATGGAATGAGTCCGATTGATTTTCTTTCTGACCATCTAATCATCATATTTCTGTGCATTTCTGCTTTTGACTTCTTGCCATTCACCTTCCTCCTTTGGAACTGTAGCAGTAACACATGCTACCTGAGTCGAAGAACCTTTCAACTTGACTTGTCCCAAATCGATCATCTTTTGCAGGAGGTCTTTAAAGACAAAACACTCCTGGATGGGATGCCCCAACATTTGATTAAAGGGACAATAATTGGGACAGTCTTCATCTCCTTCTTTGTTTGGACTCTTGGGCACTGGTAATTGAACCAAATTATTTTCCAGAGCTGAAATGAAGTAACCAGGAACTTTCTCACTTTGGAAAGAGTATGTTTTACTCTTCATATCCTCAAATTGTTTTTGTCGTTTATCTCTTTGATCATTTGGACGAAATGGCCTTTGTTGTTGGCGTTCAGGAGGTGGAGCCCCTCGAGAAGATGAAGGTTTTGAAGTAGAAATAGGTACAGGTTCTTGTTTAAGAATAACTGTAGCAGTTTCTGCTTTACCCATTCTCCTTCCTGAAGCTGATGGAATTACACGAGATTTAACCATAGCCTATATAAGGGAATCTTCAATCTGCTGAGCGATTGAAGTAAGGTCTCGAAACCCTCCTGTGTATTTCACAGGGATCAATGGCATGCATAATTCGTCACGCAAATTTGCCACACAGATTGGAAACAGCTCTTCCTGAGGGAGTGCTAAACTCAGGGAATACGTTAATCCCTTCCAGTGAGAAATGAAATCAGAGACTCTTTCATTCTCCCTTTGCTTGCAGTTTGTAAGATCGAAAACTCTCGTTTTTGGCAAAGTTGAGCTGAACTAAAGAAGGAATTTTTGACGAAGATCCACTCATCCGATGATTGACTGGGATTGCAAGCTTGTATACCAGAAAAAAGCTAGTCCTTGCAAGGTTCGCATGAAGCATCTGGGTTTCACTGCTTCTTGCTACTCTGGAGTTCCCATCATAGGATCACAACAAGACACGTAATGCGTCAAATGTTGTTCAGGGTCGCCTGATCCATTGAAAGTAGGGAAAATAGGGTTTCCAAAACTAGATGGGGGAGAAATTGAATCCATCCACTCAGGGTAAACTTTCTTTTCTGGTTGAACTTTCCCCCGTTTCCATTCCATAGTTTCAAACCGATCTGTTAATGACTCAATAGTAGTTATTAACTTTTGAGAAACATCCGGTTGAATTTGGTCTTGAGTAGGTTCAATGAATGGAGCTTGGACAGATGTGGTGGTTGGTGCTGCAACTGATGGTAGCACTGCCAACCGTTGTTGCGCTTGACACACGGGATTAGACCTCTGAGGGTGTACTGATAAAGGAGGATATTCTTGATCCATCTCAGTAACTGCAACAAATTCCTTCGGCTGTCGGACTTCATCATTCTTAAGAAGAAGACTACTCTAAAGTAGTTCTGCATTCAACCTTTTTAATTCTTTCATTTATTCCTCTTGTTGTGCAAACCTTTGCTCCAACGAGAGCGATTGACCTTCTCCAGAGGAAGGATATGTAACCTGATTCTTTCCCCTCCCTTTGTTGGATACTTTTTGGAGAGAAGGAAGTGGATTATCTAGGTTCTCAGTAATCCTTTGACTTCGTGTACGCACACCTTCTTCATTTGTATTGGCGCATACATTTTCTTGAGCAGGGCGCTCTTCATCTGAGTCCCCTGAGAGAGTCTCCTCTGGTGGATTAGAAACAACGGCATTGATGACATTGATTGATGTATCATACATCACATCCCTTCTATCAACATTTCTGTGATATTGTCTTCTTTCATGTCTTTGATGAGACATTGCCTTTTGTTGATTTAATCTTTTAGGAACTTCTTGACGAGCTATAACTTGGAGGGAATCTCTTGATAATTTGGCTCTTCGTTCCTCTTGGGGATTCTTCCACAATCGAGAAAATACCGACATTCTCTGAGAAGGGGAATGATGATTTGAAAGAGTCCCCAGTCTCATGAACTGGGGATGTTCCTACTACTTCCGCTCAACTCCTCGAATCCCATTTGTTGACTCTGAGGGTTGGGTTAAAGGAGTCCCCAATCTGGAAAGCTGGTGTGTCTCTTGACATGTTATGTCTGAGACCTTTTTAAAAGCTCTCTTGATCTTGCGAATCTTAGTTCGGAAATTAGCTGGATGCATTAACCTGTATCCACTTTTATCACCTGGTTCAACAGACCGTTGGATGATTTTCGAGACTTCTGTAATTTGATGATGTGTTTGCTCCATACGAGAGGCTTGTGCAATATTCTCGTCTGCTTGATGTAGTAGAAATTCAACAACTTGTTCTCTATATGCTTGATTTTGAGAGGAACTAGTTGAAGCCTGTTCTTGAGAAATCTTTTGATTATGAACAAAGCCCACTGACTATGGCCGGCCATGGGCAATAACATTGCATGAGACCATTTTCGGCGGGCTTTGCTGACTGAAAAGCACTGTGAAATGTAGTGCTCCGTGAACACCCCATACTCTGATATGAACACCAGATGGAGCATTGGCAATTAACTGACGCAATTTTCTTAGTGTGCCAAGGCATGAACGTTGAAGGGTTCTCTGTTGCTTTTCAGCCTTCGGATACCGAGAGACTGATAGAGATGCCAAATCAATCTGACGTTGTAGCCCTTCTATTATCTTAAGATTATTTTCATATTCATCATAAGATAATACCTTCTTCTTCAATTGACAAAGAGTTTTCCATATGTTGAGACAAATATCATGGACTCCATCTTCCGTCAACATCTTTGGAATATCATACTTGGAGTCATCCAAAGGCCAAAACATGACTGGTACCTCACTTTTCGCCAGTTTTTTCCTCATGTTCAGCATTTCCTCTTTATCATTAAATGAATATTCTTCTACCTGTTTTGACCAAAGTTGGTGTTTCCTTGTTGCTTCATTGGATTCAACAAGATTGGTAGAGAGATCATTGATCAAACTAGAAGATGCATGACTTAGGGGTGGTTCGGAGAATGACCTACACCCTGGGATATCTTCTGATTGAGAAAGTATTTCACTTGCTAGCGATAAAGCATCATACATGACTGGTTTCGCATTTGCAAGTGCCTCAAGATAAGAGGGCTTTCTCGGCACTACATTGTCCACTGGAGTATTTTCCAGGCAATGTGAATCACTACTGCGGAGAGGACTTTCGCAGTGAAATTCATCATCATGGGGAGGACCACCATAATGGGTTACAGCAAAAGATGATATCTCTTGCTCCTTGGTCTTCTGACCACACAGAGGGTTCCTGTGGCTCTCATATGAAGAAGAAACTTCAAGATTGACCGAATTTTCATGAAGCAAGCCTTCATGAGGATGTGTCTGTTGAAGACTTTCAGAATTAATATTCCCTTTATTGGGAACTAAGGGAGTAGAATCTTGAATTCCAACAGATAAATGTCTGAGGGCTTCAAGAACTCCAGCATCGAGCAAGGCCTTGTTACAAATTGGCCTTTGATCTCCTGACTGTGCTGGGCGGATCTTTTTCTTAGATGCCTTATTAATTACTTTGGAAACCACTTGTTGATGAAAGTGGTTACTCTGAGCAGGTGTATGTGCCTGATCAGGAAAGATGGTCAGGTTAGGCTGACGATCTCCACTCAAATCAGGTGTATGTGCCTGACTTGGTTTTCCGTATGATATGGGGGAGTATGACCCAAAACCCTCTTGGACTGGAACAGATGTGTGTGTCTGTTCCGGAGTGAATCGTTGATGTGTCACTCCACTGCTAGGGATAGATTTATGTGTCTTTCCCTAAGATGATGCTGAAGCTGTTATGATATCCTGGCAAGCATCCATAATATGAGCAGGAATTTGCTTCTGCTCTTTCACCATTGAAAAAATATGCTTGGTGACTTCAGCCGCCAGAACGGGGATATACGTCCATTCCAGGCTTGGAGTAGGTGTATGTGCCTGCTCCTGTCCTCCTTTTCCTGTTAGTGAATCCTAACAGTACTCAAGTGTGGAGGCAGAGAGTTGAGTCTGCATCCTGTTTGTCGTCGGAGCTTTCCGACTGACTTCTCTGTGCACTACCAAGCGAGACTGTTGGTAGGATTTATTAGTACTAGCAGGTGTATGTGCCTACTGATTACACTTCGCCAAACGCGGTTGAAGAGATCCATCATATGTAGTCAGGAAAGCCTGCTAACTAACTGATGATGTATAAGCAGGTGTATGTTCCTGCCTATAGTACTCCACTGAAATTGCCTGGCGGGATTGGCTTGATGCTGCCAGATGAGTCTGCTGGACAGCGGAATTAAAACGGACAGGTGTTTGTGCCTGCTCGTTGTTCGCCACCAAGTTAGGTTGGTGGACTCCATCATATGTAGTCAGTCGAGCCTGATGACTAACTGATGATGCATAAGCATGTGTATGTTCCTCCCTATAGTACTCCGCCGGAATTGCCTGGCGGGATTGGCTTGATGCTGCCAGACGAGTCTGCTGGACAGCGGAATTAAAACAGACAGGTTTGTGTGCATGTTCGTTGTTTCCCACCAAGTTAGGTTGGTGGAATTCTCCGGAGATGGAAGGGATGAAAACCTGCCCATTGTTAACCGGATTCCGTCTCTGGCGGTTCGTCTTTCCTTCTCGGGTTCGAGGAACCTGAGCTGAATGCCTGGAGTCGGTACCCTCATCATGTTGAGGGTGCACTGCCGCACGAGTCTGGTGGCAATTGTTGATGGGAGCCCTCGGGAAGGACTCCTGTCTTTTTGAATTAAGGCCCTAAGGGACCTGCTCATTCACTTCCTCAGAGTAAGGGAGCGAATGGAAATTGCGTTCCGGGGATAACGACCCAAAATGGTTGGAGACGGTAGTCAGCACCGCCTGCCTCTTGATCACTGGTCGTCGTTGTCCAGACGACCTGTGTGATTTGTTCACTTGGAGGGCCTGTCGGTCAGCCTCCAAAGTTGGGAAGGTACCGTGTTGACGATACTCCTTAACCAGCGCATTTGATACCTAGCGTTGAAGACGCTGAGTAGGTGATGTCATCCTCAGAGCGGATGACGATCCAATAGGAATAACAGCAGTGGTATTTGCAGCAGTAGTATTCACAGACGTGAATTTGAGAGCAGCCATTATGGAAATACAGAAGATCTTGGAAAAGAGTGCCTGATTGATATAACAGACGTAATCAAGATAAAATTCATCCACTTCATCCTTTGGATGAGCACACATGTCAAATGATTATTTTTGTTAGCCCTCTTATTAAGTTTTAAATAGGGGCTTAACAAACAGGTAAAACATAATTTTAACTTGGTTAAGGATTCACGTCAGGTTCACCATTTTTTGTTTCCCTCGGAATTCGGGGATGACCTCCTGGATGGGAGATTCAAACATTCCGATCGGTTTCTAGCGGGTTTGTTCGTAGAACCGGAAACATCCAATGATTCCACATCCATTTGGACCTACTTTCCAAAGGTAGGCACTCATTAGCTTGTGGACTGATGAGGCTTAGTAATTTGCATTGGTCGAGAGGATGGGAGGTCAGACTCATCACACCTTTTTGAAGGGAATTATTGTCTATTCCCGGACTCTCTTTATAGATTTAAGTTATGTTCGTGAATCCTTATTACATTACCAAGTATAAAATGATCTTTTCCTTCAGTTTTGACAATCAATGATTAAATATGTTAGAAATTTAGAGAATCTTTTATATGTATTCGAGGTTCTTCATCAATAGAGAATCATCTATATCTATTTATAGATTCTTGGTCAATGGTAACCTTTAAAACATTCATATAAAAGTCTCTTGGTCATTATGATGACCAGGCTAGTTTTAAAGCCACTCAGTGGGGCACTTGAAGTTTATTCTCATTCAGAAGGACATGAATTATTTCAAAGTTGGGATCGAACCCATAGATGGGCTACCTACGTTTCCTTTGTTCTGGAAAAGGAATTAGAGCCCACATAGTTCGAATAAGGGTATGATGTTTATGATTGATGGCTCAAAGTAGGATGTCACAATTACTTTTACACTCTAAGCTCACGTGAGTCATGCTTGGTGTGAGAAACAAGAGGTATTGGTAAAAAATTAGACAATTGTTCCATGAAATATGCAATCATAATAAATGATTTGGGGCTTATGTACGTATGAATTCCCAGAGGATTTACTTTAGGGAGAAAATCCAGGAATAGGGTCCATAAAGGTATATGTGCTTCATGGAGATTTGAATACTCTATCTTAGGACTTATTCCTGAAAAGGAAAACCAAATTAGGAGAGGATTGATAACTGGGTTTTACTCCTGAGAAGGAATCCCAGATCAAATGTAAATTAGGATTGGTTAAAGAGAATTTAAGGGACTTGGGGCTTACTCCTGAAAAAGGAAGCCCAAGATTAGGACTGGGACTTGTTCCTAAAAAGGAGACCCAGGTTAGGAGACTTGGGGCTTACTCCTGAGAAGGAAGCCCAAAATTATGACTGGGACTTATTCCTGAAAAGGAGACCCAGGTTAAGGATTAAGGTTTGGGGCTTACTCCTGAAAAGGATGCCCAAATTAGAGGACTTATTACTGGGAATTATTCCTGAAAAGGAGACCCAGGTTAAGGATTATCTCATCTTAAAGGATGAGGTTGAATGAATGAACTCTCCATATTTAGTGATATAAGGATATTTAAATCACTAGGTTTTGAGAGATATTCCACAGAATTCCTTTCAGATAAGGAATTCAAATCAAGAAATCATGCCATAAATGGAATTGAAGAGTGTCTTGAAGACTGAATCTTGAAAAGGAAAGGTATAATGGCTTAAGTGGGGTGAAATAGGCAAGAAAGTATCCCAAAAAGAAAGGGGCATGCAAGTCTTGGAAGGCGCACAAGTATTGCGAGGGCGCGCAAGTATTGTTCGCGCAGGTATACCTGCGCGACATGTGGTGTACTTGCACGATGGTCAACCAGCATTGAACTGCTTGAGCAACTCTTTATTAAAGACTTTAGAATTCTCTTGAGGTTCTTCCAGAAAAGGTACGCGCAAGTTATATCGAAGGAATAAGGCGGCGCGCAAGTGGGACCACTTCCCTTAAGGGCTGGCCACTCAGGCGCGCAAGTGTTGATGAGTTTCAACACTTAGGCCTTCATCCCTCTCTTTAGATCTTCCGTTCTAGGTAAGAAATTACCTTATAAGTGTTCCGGAAGCTTTGAGAAGAGACTTGGGCGTCGGGAGCTTCAATACGAGTTTCTGGAAAAAGATCCTCTCGAATGGGGGGCCCACAGGGTCTATTTATAGGCAGGAGAAGACCCCGGGCGGTTACCGGGCGGTTATCAATTAGGTCGCGCAAGTCACTTGTGCGACCATAAGGGCGTCGCGCAAGTAGACTTGTGCGACAGTGATATGACTTGCGCGGTGCAGTTGCTTTTGATCCTTTGTTCATGCCTTTGTCGATTTTTGATATTTTCTTCAAAGGTTGAATCACTTTGAGCTCAGATTTTCCCCTTTTCCGATTTTAAGATTCTGTGACGAAAGGAGCGTCAACAGCAATGCACCCTTGCATCAATAAACTGTATCCCAATTTAAATCACCAATACTAGTTTCTAGGTATGAAAAATGGATGTATCTGGTTTTTTCTTCAGATGTTCCACCTGTTAGTAGGTGAAGGTGGAACACCAGTGATCAGTTATAATTTTACAGCAACTACCCATTCCCTAGTGGAAATGGAATGATGTCGCGATGGATTTAGTGAAATGTTTACCGAGGTCACCTCAAGGTAATGATTTCATATGGGTTGTTTTTTATATGATCATGAAGGTTGAACATTTCTTACTGATCAAGGAAACCTTCAGTGTTGATGACATGGGAAGGTTGTAACTTTGTGAGATATTATGACTTCATGGGGTCCTAAATAATATCATTTTAGATATGTATACCTAGTTTACATCATGATTATAATAAGTGATATAGATGGTGTTAGGTACATAAGTGATTCTGATCATATCATACCACCCCAATATAGATGGCTAGTTAGAGCGCGCGATTTAGGAGCTTGAGGAAATGCTATGAGAATGCATCCAAGATTCTGGGGGACCTTGGGAGAGTCATATAAACTTGGTGAATTCTCTTACAACAATATCTTTCAGGCTACTAAACATATGGAGCCTTATGAGGCATTATACAGTAGGCAATGCCAATCACCCCTGTGTTAGTAAGAGGTAGGAGAGGTAGCTATTCTTGGACCTTATCTTGTTCTAGTGACCACGGAGTAGGTGTAGTCAATTCATAAGTGAATGGATACTACATAATCCCATTAGAAATAAAATGCTTATTATTTCAGACAACTTCTAGAATGTGATGTTAAGTATCAGGTCTTCTTGTGTGTTTCAACGAGGTTGGGACACAGGAGGATCAAGATATTGGGTAATTTTATATAACAATATGTCATTCCATTAGATATTTTGGAGAGAGTTGGGTTAGTAGCCTATTGATGTAGTTACCACATAGGTACTGATCCATGCATGACATCTTCTATGATTCTCAGCTGCGATGTCACTATTCAGACACATCTCATGCCTTTCCTCCCAATGAGGTTGAGTTAGAGGTAGATGCATCCATTTAGGAGAATCTTATACATATTTTGTATCGTATCATGGAGGTTCTTCAAGACTAGTCATCTCCTTTATTACGAGAGCTATAATATTATGGTGGAGTAAAATATGATACCTCGGAATGGGAGGTCAATATACGATTGCAGTGTATAGAGTTATTCTCAGAAATTCTTGACCACCCTTGAGAAGGAATTTCGGGGAAGGATTTTGTTACGGTAGAAAGTTTGTAAGAACCTGGTTCTTTCTTTGAGGTACAGATCCATTATATTCTATCAATTCTCAGTTTAAATGTTTAAATATGGACTAATGTGAATTCCCTTTGAGGGTATAGAGGTGTCAAGGGTGTCAGGGGTTGGTTTAAAGAATAGGACCCAAGTTTTGGGGTGATATAATCTTGGCATATGGTTAGTTTAAACCTAGTTTGGAAGGCCACACAGTTAGATTGTAACGCCCCGACCCAGTTACCCAGAGTCGGTGCATTATTACGTAACATTGGCATGATCACAAAAGATCATGTCTCGAAAGACTGATTGGTTTAGTAGCCTTGGAAACACTAGATAAATTCATAAATGTTACATTACATAATAAAGGGAAAAATCACAATAACATAGTCTCTATAGTCCATACTCACATTCATAAATGTTACATTACATCTTGGGAAAAATAACACATAGAAAGGGGTGAGCTCAGATGCTCAATAAGGATAACAATATAGCGAAAACTTTCATAAATAAACATAAACATTTAAAGCAATGTATAGCTAAAACAAAAGCCTTTTAAACATGAACTTCAGCATAATATGGCAAAAATAAAATGAATTAATTCCATTTACTTATTCACATGGATATTCTACTAGTCAAATAATCACATGCAATATCAATTACCACTTTCATAATGATGGAATTCATAATACCAGACTATCATATCCACATAGTCAAGGCCTTGTGCCAAGACTATAAATAAGATTTTGTCAAGGCCTTATGCTAAGAAAATAGTTTGTCACATGAGACCTACTGATGCATCAAGGAGCTATAGTGGGCTCCACCCGTCACTTATTAAGTCCAATGCATTCCATATATGAAAATGTTTAAACATATCATAAACAATGCCCAAGAATCATAACATAATCGTATCACATAAAACATGCATAAAGGAAACATAACATTTCCATATTTCAATCACAAGATATCAATACGACGCATTAATATAATCAAAACATTATCAAAACAATTTTCAATACCAAAATAAAATAAAATTAAAACTTGGTATTTATTTTTCATTTTAAAAAAAGTTATGGCTTGTAGAGGAAGTCGAAACTCAAATAATAGTCACAGTGGGGGAGAAGTCATTGTCGCCGAATACGTAAGACAAAACATTCCTTTTGTCGTTTAGTAAAAATTCTTCATATAGAAATTTTCCTTTTGAGTAAAAGAAAAAGGGGTTTATACACCATATAAAATAATGTTGTGTATAAAACAAAATTTTCCTCGATGAAAGGAGATTGAGACGAAGTCCTTTACCGCGTGTCCGACTTGACTCGATCATTCTTTAGTCTCATGAATAATAAACTAGAGTTAATTTATAATTTCTTAAGAACATTTTTTAAGTTCATTATTCCTTTTATATCACTTATTACCATGTTATGAACATTATATAATTATTTAAGTTAATAATGGTCGTTTTGTCGATCTTTGGTACTTGGGTCAAAAATAAACTTATTATTATTACAAGTTGTTCATGTGGTAGAATATCCACTATATCCAAAATTATATTGATGAAGTGGATATCATATATATCCATTAGATACATTCATTTATAATAATACATAACATTTAGAGGTAAGAAATGAAATGCACCGTTCATGGAGACGGTAAGCCGTACGTACGCTTGAACGCTACTTTCATTTATAATTTTTATTTTATGGAATTAAATTATAATGATATAAAGGTGTATTATAATTCCATTATAATATCATATATAATATCATTAACTTCATCCTTTATACATCCCACATATGAAATTAACGATTCAAATCACTTTCAGGTGGTGATAGTCCGCACTTCCTAAAATGAAATTATCGTGTTAACCCATAATTGAAATAATAAAGGTATGACATAAATGAAAGATACAGAAGCATAAAAAAAACATAAACATAATATATATCATATATAAAAATAGTTTCATCATAATTTTCACCATGATAGGTGTTAAAAGAAGATTGAACAATCATCATTTTAGGAGTAAATAATTCACCACCCACAGAAACAGTACGTTCTTTAACCATTAGACGAAGGTGTGTGTAAGTGTAAATAAAATACTTCCCATAAAACCATACAAATATATTTATGATACTGTTTTTGTTACAAAAGAAAAGAATAAAAAGAGTTTAGGGGGTTGGAGAAGCAAAATAAAACAAAACAACATAAGAGAAGACATTACCTTTAAATCAGGTAACTCCCCTCGATTTGAACCAAAATGGTTTCTTTAAGAGAATTATGTCTAAGTTAAGGATTATAGGAGTAAGATAAAGAAAATTAAAGATTATTTGGGAAGATTTGGGCCGAGAAAAATGGCTTGATGGAGTGAATAAGGTGATAGAGGTGGGGGACTTTTATAAGAGGAGAGGAGGGGCCCTCTAGGAAAGTCATGAAATGTTACATTATTATGAAATTATTTTCTTATTTTAAAGGTCACAAAATGATATATTTCTAGGATAAGGTGATAAGGGTTCGAATTCCACCCATCCAATAGGTTTTAGACAAATGTAAATATTATATTTTACCTTATCTTTTCATTTTATTTAAATTGTTCATTAATGAGGTAATCACTGCATCATCATGGTGTCATAAATAAATTTATTTATTTATGTCTAAAAATTTTAAAAAAATTATCATGAGGTAGGAAATCTTTTTATCTTTCCAATTAATATTTATAGTCGAAAATTTAACTTATATAACCCCATGTAAGAATTGTTTTTGTAAAACAACACATGTTTGTGACAATTTAATTTTTACTTTAAATAAAAAGTTATTAATGTCATTTTCTTACCTAAGTGGCTCCATGGGGTCCCCAAGTTGACCCATTGATTTTCATGGTCGGACATGACTCATAAAATAAGGGTAGTACAAGTTTAAAGGTAATTTCATATTATTATAACATTATATTTACCTTAAATTACAATAATTACCTTTAATCGCGATTAATAAAACTTAAAAGTTACTATTCACCAAAAATTATTTTCATCCCATTGAACCAAATTTCACTTAATAATAACAACCATGTATGTTGGATTTTTGAAATTCAAATCACAGAAGTGGTAAAGTTTCATTTAAATGAAAAATTTGTTTTTTAACTACCACTTAGTGGATTCACTATTCATCAAAAATTGAAGTTTTTCAGAAAAATACCAAAAATTCACCCTAAGATATATTTGATATTCCTAATTCAAAAAGGATGTCTATTTTAAAAAATTCAAAACATATAAGTTGAATTAATTAATTTAATAATTAATTCCCGCTGTCACCAAAAATTGAGTGTTTTTAAGAAATATTATTTATCAAAAGATTGACAATTTTTTATGCCCAATTTCAAAGTGAAATTAATTCTAATGACCACCATTGGATAAAATGGTAAAAATATATTATAATTATACTTTAAAACCACTCAATAGTATTATTTATCACTATAAATTATTTTTATTAAAAAGGTTGTTTTTAAGTATTTTTTCTATTCATAAAAAATTGGAAGTTCTCAGAAAATTACAAAAAAAAATCAACTTATGATAATTTTGATGTTCCGAATACAAAAATGAAGTCCATTTTGAAATATAAAATTTATATAATTTCAAAACGTGGGTATTAATATTCATAACAGCTACTTTGATTGGTCTCGGAGTGTTAGAATCTTGAACTTTCATACAATGCAAGCTATTGCATTATTGAAAGAGAAGTGTACCATGGAAGCTTGGGGTGTTACATTCTCTCCTCCTTAAATAAATTGCATCCTCACAATTTGAAGTTGTTATTCAAAAATAAAAGGTTAAAAGTAGAAAATAACTTTGTGGAAAACCCATATCGGAAATAGGGTTAATAAAAATATAACTTTAAAAGAAAGAAAGATAAGTTAAAAGGTCACCCGAGATAGCCCATACTAGGATTCTATGAAAACATGGATATGGAGGAGAAACAAACCATCAAGGTCTAATGGAGAGTTGTAGAAAATAGGATTAATAGATTGTTAACTACAAGAAAATCACAAACTTGTGATTGGTTAAACGATCATTGATTCCCCAGTAGGAAAAGTTAACCAACAACATTTTTGTTTTAAGTTACCTTTCATAAAGTTGAGGAATTTATTTAGGAGATTTACTAAGAACATAAGAAAATATACATATTTTCATGTAGACTTTTCATTCTTTAATAAATTTTTACCAAAAACCCATCTTTCACTCAAAAAGATAATAGAAATCAAAAATACTATATTTATCCTAATCGTACAAGGTTCTAAATATTAACACGTACCATTTAGATTAGGAAAACTATTTTGTAATAACTAGGGACTTCCTGTAGGCTAGTGGTAGGTAATAAAGGCTTGTCGCACTATGGTTGTGGGTTAGATTCCTACAGCTTTGTCTGACACGATGGGTTATACCCCGACCTTCAGGTTGTCCTTTTTCTAAAACTACAGTATTATAATATTCCAGAAATAATCTTCAGAAATGTTTTAACCTTAAACAATACTATACAAAGTTAAACTTAATCCATTACAACCTTTATAGTTATCCAAAATACCTCTGTCCAGACTTTCTCTAAAAGGAATATAAATTCCAAAATCAATTGTAACATCAGATTCCCCAAACAAAGTAAAGTTTCTCTTATTATCACATACTAAAAATATGATTACCTTCATCATATTAAAAACTTAATGAAAACAACAAGTACTGCAGTAAAATCCTTATATATATAACATTATTCTTATAACCATAATATAGTTCTTGAGTCCAAAAACACAAATACAATAATTATTCCACTTCAATTGTAGTAACAGCATGAGATTCTACTTGATCCCTTGGCCTTTTCTGAGGTAAGTTTCCCTGAAGCTTAGGACATTCATTTGCATAATACCCCATTTCCCTAAAATTGTAGCATTCAACATTGACAGCCTCTTTCTTTCCCTTGCAATCACGATCCTAGAGACCTTTTTCTCCACATTTATAACAAACTCCCATTCATTTTAGGCAAGTACCGGGGTGATTCTTCCCACAATTATCGTATAATGGAAAATCCTTCTTTCCCTTTTTCCCTTTATCTGTCTCTTGTTCCACCATACTCTTCTTCTCTTGCTTTACTTTATTGTCATAAGACTTAGAGAATTCCTTTTTTGTCTTGATAGCACACGAGACAATATCTTCATACGATGAGGAGTATTTTGATACTAAAGCTCTATGGAGAAATTCTTTTAACCCATCAATGAAATGATCAATTTTTACTTCTTGGGTTACGTATATAATCTGCAGCATGTCTTGCTAGCCTTGTAAAGTTTGCCTCATACTTTGCGACATTCTCATCCTCCTTTTGTCTCAGACTCAGAAATTGCCTTTCCATATCTGCTTGATGGTCATGATGATAGTATTTTTCTAAGAAAAGATCTTTGAACTCCCTCCCTTCCATATTTTAAACCTCATCATCTTCCTTTGTGTTTGGAATCAATTACCACCATTGATCAGCATCTCCAGTGAGGCAGTAAAATGACATGATAACCTTTTCCCTTTCACTACTCCCCAAGGCATGGAATATTTTCTCTAAGGAATTTATCCATTGCTCAGCTACTAAGGGATTTGTACTCCCATTGAATGTTGGTGGTTGTTGCCTCATAAAGAGATCTAACATTGATCCTCCATGTTGCGGATTAGGGTGCTCCATACGAATAAGGTTATTATTCATAACTTGAGTGAGTTGTCCCAGTATGGTGATAAGCTGATCGGCACTAGTTGTATCACCAGCTCCACCATAATTATCTTGATCAGGATGGAAATCCCTACATGGAGTGCGTGCATTGATACGGTTTCCATTCCTTCCACTAGGCTCGATTTCTAAACAATGTCATAAAGTAGATTACTTTATAAATCGAAATGCATAATTCCATACTTGTAAAACACTTAACATAAATTGAACTATTTATGGATATAATCCATAAAAAAATGTTTTCTTTGAGGAAGTATATACTCATAAACCCTTCATAATGGTTTGTAAAGAAATTTTGAATTATCCTAAGCATATCCCATGGGAGTGTCATAACCAATAGTGCAGCAAGGCTCGTTGTTGTGCACCAGTTCCCGTTCGAGTCTAGCTCAAAGCGGTGTCTTCGAGTTTTACCCTAGGTACATATGTTCCAGATCCCCCTCTACCTGCTCATATCCATAAAGGTATGTATTGCTCAAAAAATACACAAAATCTATACTTTAACAAAATTCAAGGATGTTATTCTATACTAATCCTCAAAGTCTATCTTAGGGCTATGTGCTCTAATCAGAGTTTTTCTAAATATAGCTTCGAAGGTTAGTACTAAACTGCCTCTGATACCAACTGTAACGCCCCGACCCCAGTTACCCAGAGTCGGTGCATTATTACATAACATTGGTATGATCACAAAAGATCACGTCTCGAAAGACCTATTAGTTTAGTAGCCTTGGAAACACTAGTTACATTCATAAATGTTACATTACATCATAAAGTGAAAAATAAAAATAGCATAGTCTCCATAGTCCACACTCATATCCCCTTCAGACTATCCCTGCAAGTCAGTAATAAAATATTTCTTCACATCCTGGGAAAAATAAAACATAGAAATGGGTGAGCTCAAATGCTCAGTAAGGATAACAAAATAGCCAAAACTTTCATAAATAAACATAAACATTTAAGGTAATGTATAACTAAAATAAAATCCTTTTAAACTTGAACTTCAGCATAATATGGAAAAAATAAAATGAATTAATTCCATTTACTTATTCACATGGATATTCTACTAGTCGAATAATCACATGAAATATCAATAACCGCTTTCATAATGATGTAATGCATAATGCCAGACTATAATAACCACATAGTCAAGGCCTTGTGCCAAGACTGTAAATAAGATTTTTTCAAGGCCTTGTTCCAAGACACTAGTTTGTCTCATGAGACCTACCTATGCATAGAGGTGCTATTGTGGGCTCCACCCATCACTTATTAAGTCCAATGAATTCCTTCTATGAAATGTTTTAAATATATCATAAATAATTCCCAAGAACCATAACATAATTGTATCACATAAAACATGCATAAAGGAAACATAAAATTTCCACATTTCAATCACAAGATATCAATACAACACATTAATATAATCAAAACATTATCAAAACAATTTTCAATACCAAAATAAAAGAAAAGTAAAACTTGGTATTTATTTTTCATTTTAAAAAAATTTATGGCTTGTAGAGGAAGTCGAAACTCAAATAATGGTCACGGTAGTGGAGAATTCGTTGTCGCCGCATACGTAAGAAAAAACATTCCTTTTTTCGTTTAGTAAAAAAAATTCATATAAAAATATTCCTTTTGATTAAAATTCAAATGGGTTTATACATCGTATAAAATAAAGTTGTGTATAAAAGAAAATAGGCCTCAATGAAAGGAGATTGAGACGAAGTCCCTTACCTCATGTCCGACTTGACTCAATCGTTCTTTAGTCTCCTGAATAATAAACTAGAGTTAATTTCTACTTTCTTAAGAACTTTTTTCAAGTTAATTATTCCTTTTATATCACTTATTACCATGTTATGAACTTTATGTAATTATTTAAGTTAACAATGGTCGTTTTGTCGATCTTTGTTACTTGAGTCAAAAATAAACTTCTTATAATTACAAGTTGTTCATGTGGTAGAATATCCATTATCTCTATAATTATATTCATGATTTGGATATCATATATATCATATATATCAAGTATATTCATGAATTTATAATATTACATAACATTTAGAGTTAAGAAATGAAATGCATCGTTCATGGAGACGGTAAGTCGTACGTACGCATGAATGCTACTTTAATTTCTCTTTCGTATTTAATGGAATTAAATCATAATGATATAAAGGTATATTATAATTCCAGTATAATATCATATATAATATCATTAACTTCGTCCTTTATACATCCCACATATGGCATTAACGATTCAAATCACTTTGAGGAGATGGTAGTCCGCACTTCCTAAAATGAAATTATCACGTTTACCCATAATGGAAATCATAAACGAATGCCATAAATGAAAGATACAAAAGCATAAGTAAAACATAAACATAATATATATCATATATAATAGTTTCATCATAATGGCCACCATGAGAGGTGTTAAAAGAATATTGGACAATCATCGTTTCGTGAGGCAGTAATTCACCACCCACAGAAAGAGTACGTTCTTTAACCATTAGACGAAGGTGTGTGTAAGTGTAAATAAAATCCTTCTCATAAAAACATCCAAGTATATTAAGTATACTGGTTTTTGTACAAAATAAAATAATAAAAAGAGTTTAGGAGGTTGGAGAAGCAAAATAAAACAAAACAACATAAGAGAAGACATTACCTTTAAATCGGGTAACTCCCCTCGGTTTGAACAAAAATGGTTTCTTGAAGAGATTTATACCTAAGTTAAGGCTTATAGCAGTAAGAGAGGGAAGTTGAGAGATTATTTGGGAAGATTTTGGCCTAGAAAAATGGATGTAAAGGTGTGAATAAGGTGGTAGAGGTGGGGTCCTTTTATAAGAGGAGAGGAGGGGAACTCTTGGAAAGTTATGAAATGTTACATTATTATGAAATGATTTTCGGATTTTAAAGTTCCAACAATGATATATTTAGAGGATAAGGTTATAAGGGTTCGAAATCCACCCATACAATAGGTTTTAGACAAGTATAAGTCTTATATTTTACCTTATCTTTTCATTTTATTTAAATTGTTCATTAATGAGGTAATCATTGCATCATCATGGTGTCATAAATAAATTTATTTATTTAATGTCTAAAAATTATAAAAAAATTACCATGATGTATGAAATATTTCTATCTTTACAATGAATATTTATTGTCTAAAATTTAACTTCTATAACCCCATGTGATAATTGTTTTAGTAAAACAACACATGTTTGTGACAATTTTATTTTTACTTTAAATAAAAAGTTATTACTGTAATTTTCTTACCAAAGTGGCTCCATGGGGTCCCCAAGTTGACCCATGGATTTTATTGGTCGGCCATGACACATCCAATAAGGTTAGGACAAGTGTAATGGTAATTTCATATTATTATAATATTATATTTACCTTAAATTACACTAATTACCTTTAATCGCGATTAATAAAACATAAAATTTATTATTTACCAAAAATTATTTTCATCCCATTGAACCAAATTTTACTTAATAATGACAACCATGTATGTCGGATTTTTTAAATTCAAATCACATAAGTGGTAAAGTTTCATTTAAACGAAAAAATAGTTTTTTAACTACCACTTAGTGGTTTCACTATTCATCAAAAATTGAAGTTTTTCAGAAAAATACCAAAAATTCACCCTAATCTATATTTGATATTCCCGATTAAAAAATGATGTATATTTTAAAAAAGTCAAAACATATAAGTTGAATTAATTAATTTAATAATTAGTTCCCACTATCAGAACAAATAGCGTGTTTTTAAGAAATAATATATATCAAAAGATTGACAATTTTTTATGTCTAATTTCAAAGTGAAATAAATTATAATGACCATCATTGGATAAAATGGTAAAAATATATTATAATTATACTTTAAAACCACTCAATTTTATAATTAATCACTGTAAATTATTTTGATTAAAAAGGTTGTTTTTAAGTATTTTTTCTATTCATAGAAAATTGGAAGTTCTCAGAAAATTACAAAAAAATTAAACTTATGATAATTTTGATATTCTGAATACAAAAATGAAGTCCATTTTTAAATATAAAATTTATAAAATTTCAAAAGGTGGGTATTACTATTCATAACGGCTACTTTGATTGGTCGCGGAGTGTTAGAATCTCGAACTTGCATACAATGCAAGCTATTGCATTATTGAAAGAGAAGCGTGCAATGGAAGCTTGGGGAGTTACATAGATAAAACTATTTAAGGTTGAACAGGGAGCTGGATAAGGCCGCATGGTTAGACCAAACTATTAAATTTTTGGCACATGACCATGTATCCCTATCTGCAATTTTGATAGTGGGTTTTGGAATGGTTTGTGCATGGTTAGTCAAACTGTGTGGAAAACCCATTAGTGGTGCCCTTCCCTATAGATAACCATGCACAGTTAGTGCACAGTTAGTCAAACTATGTGCCTAAACCATTCAACCAAGATATTTTGGGTAAAATGACCATTTTTCCAAATTAAAATCTATTTTAAACCTAATATTCACTTCTCCACCTGCACAGTAAGAATTCCTTTAGGAGATACTCTATGAGCCTATTCTAGGAATTTTTTTCGAGCCTCTATCTGATCTCCAATTCAAGAATCACTAGTTTCATTAGAATCACAATTGTGTGTTCTAAATTCCCTTATATCCATTCTTCATTTGGTATGGTATCAGTTTTTCTATTTAGGTGAAAATTAAATTTCCTTATTATTACGTTCTTTATATATTATTTTATTTTCTCCTGATATGAGTCGAATTAGTATCTGATATTGGATGGTCTATCAACTACGGGCCTAAGGTAGTTGGATTTATTCCCTTCATTAAAACATGAAGTGTTTGTATATAGTCATTGGTTCTCACACCCAATTATTTGATTGTTACCCTTTTTAATGAGTTTTAATCCTTGAATTGATTTTATTAGCATGGACTATGTAATTAAATAGGTCGTCATTAAATTGTTATAGGTTGAATACCTTGAAAATAGGACCACCCCTTTGGGTGTGTTGTTAACTAAATGGGCCTTTATGATGGCATATGAGTTGGATACCCTTATGTTGTGCCTTTTTTCCCTTGACATGGGATATTGGGGATTAAATTGAAAATTGAAAATTGAATGGTGATGTCAATTGTAATTAAATTGGTATACTGGAAGGGATGAATTAACATGCCCTTGGACTTACCATGTAATGGATTTTTAAGCTTTAGATGCTTATTCAAATAAAATTCACACATGAATTCAATAGATGAAAGCCTTAAAAGCTTGGATAATTCCTTGAGACACCTTCTGAGGTGAGTTTGAATTGTAATGATTAAGGTGACAACATTTACGTGTTAAATGAATTTGATAAAATGGTTTTGAATTTGTTTAATGATTATATTCCTTGGGTGACACATGGATTCAAATGAGAATTACATAGATGGACCCAATTGGCCTAAACCATTCTTATGCATGAGTGATACCTGGACTCCCTAGTAGACCTCCAATAAAGGAATTTGAGGCATGACTTATATGTCGAGTGATACATGGATTCATATGATAATTCCATGGATAGACTCAAATGGTATTGATTATTTATTCCATGGGATGATACTTGGGCTCCGTTAGTAGACCACCAAGGATGGACTTGAATGGTAGTAATGTTATACCACACCTAGAGTGATAGCTGGATCCTTGAGAGGTTTTCCATGGATGGCCTTATAGGTTCTTGGTTTATATTATACTTGGAGCGATACCCAAATTCCAAATTAGGAGTTCCATGTGTGGGATCAGGTTCCAAATTGATAAATGAAAGGAATGGTTTATATGATGTGTCTACCAAGCCAAATAAAAATCATGGATTATGCCTCTATTTATAATTTATGGATTGCATGTTTAGGCATCCATTGATCATGTTATCATAGGGGACATCGATCTACTTTCCATGTCACAAGATTTAATATTCAATTGAGAATGAATGGTTAATTGAACAAGCTTATAGTGACACTGTCTTAGCTATTAATTCAAAGACTAATTTCTTAAATGAAAATGATTAAATAATTTTTTTATAAAAAGTAAACCTTGACTTATAGGATTTTTACTTTTTAGTAATTACTTTACATGTTAAACTTTTCATGTACACTATTTTTATATATATTCACTGACTAGACGGAATAGACCTTGAGTCGTTCCCTACTAGGATTATGTCTCACACCCTATTTGGGATACCTTTAGGTACCCAAATAGACTATATGATTGAAGGTATGGATAAAGTAATGTGTTATACTACAGGTTCTTGATGATTTCTTATGAGTAGGGGAGTAGGGAACCAATATGAGGATTGTGATTATAGATGGAAATTTTTTGAAATTTTTTAATTTTGTTCAATGAATTGTACACATACTATGTATCCATGTTTTGTCTACTTTATTAGTGACATATGACATGTACATTCATCATAGTATATGATCTTTCATTTTATATTGTTATTTATTCTTATTGATTATGTATTATTGTATGGTTCACTACTTCCGCTACTTATATTTTATTGATATTTCATTCTGTGACACTGGGAATAGTCTACCCATGGACACACCTAGGCCCACACTGCTAGTAGGAAACCTCTAGAATTTGGGGAGATGCACTTGAGTCCACATGGGAAAATAGTTTCAGGGCATGGTTGAGTGGAATCTGGGTATGGGATGTTACACAAAGTGTAAGAATGAGATGATGTAATGTTCAAATGGATTATTATGCTATTAAAATTATGAAACTGATGCTTAAAGAACATTGGTGAAGGAATATTGGTTTGAACAAAATTTAAAACGATCTTCTATGGGAAGTTTCATCTCGGATGCTAATAAACAGCAGAATAAAGGACGTAAAAGATAACTAGCATTGAAGAAAATGGATTCTTGGGTGAGGTCCTGAGATTCCTTGTAGTTGCACGTCATGAAATGAGGACAATAGACATACTGTTTAACATTATACAATAAGGAATTTGGGAATATAGTTTTATGTTGTATGGTAAGGATAGTGCATGGAACATTTTAATGCCATGTAACCAGAACACATCTCACAGTTTAGCATCATTTTACTGAGACAATACACATGGTTTAAGGTCATATGGAATGGACCATAGTGAATAGTTTAAATTCATGTTGCATGGACTAATATGGAGTGTCTCAATGGGGTATATAAGACACTGAAGGAATATTACAAAATTTGAATGAGACAAAAGAGGCTTGACTGATGTTGTGTAAAGCACCTCAATTGACTCAAGTGCTATTATTAGTTTAAGGTTGTAAATATTAGATCATGAGACTATTTCACCCAATGGAAACATGTAGTATTATATAGTGAAAATACCCTACATAAATGAAGGTCAACAAGACCTAATGCCACACTACATACTACTAAGAATATTTTCACGTAGTTTAAATTCATGACACTTAGACTAGGATATCGTGCAGCTTGACCACATTGGTACACTTCCTACCAAGACTTCTAATCCCATGTGATCCACTATTGGTGTGAGAAACAAGGATGGATAATGTAATTTCTTGGACACATAAAAGCATTTAGTGGGAGAAAGGAAGAGTTGGGCAGAGAATGTACGAATATTAGACTTACTTGCCCGATGTGTGTGGATGAATAGAGGGGTAAGACCATGGGTGTTGGAACACCATAAATATATAGAGAGGTGTAAAAGAGGAAAATCAATACTTTAAACGAATGGATAAAGGGGAGATCGATGGCCAGGGACCACTGTTGACCATGTTCGAAACACAAAATCCACGACCACACTAGTCATGAATGGAGTGAGAAAAGGCAAGATCAACTGCTGACCAAGTTCAAAACATAAGATCTGGTACTTGTTTCTAGAGATCCATCAATGCATTAGCCTGGAATGGTAGGTGAGCCATATACGGACACCATTTCCATTAGGGGTTCCCATTTGGATTTGAGGGGTAATGGAGACCTAAATCGAGGAAGATTCTTATGTGTGATGATGGATTGGGGGAATTTATATTTGGGATTCAACACCCTATGTTCCATGACATAATGCATTTGATAAGGCCGATGGGGTGTATCGGAAAGTGGGATTAAACCCACTCGCAAGGATTGGGGTACCACGCCATCTCACATAAGGAGGAATCTCGATTTCCATGTGGTAATGTGATACTTTTATACTCATTTTATAAGGTATCCTGATTTTATTTAGGGATGGACTATGGTTTAATGTTGTGCATTAACGATATTAGGCATTCTAGTTTAAATTTTTGAAATTCAAACTAGGGTTGTTACTTGTTTAAATTCATAAAACTCCGACTTATGGGAGACACAGATGTTCTAGGGAGTATTTTTTGGCATGTAAGAGTGATAACCCAATATGAAAGAGGAATAAAAGGTCCCTCTACCACAAAAAACTCAATAAAACATGTACCATGTCAATATAGTTCTATGGGAAAGGGCTGATCTTGTAACAAGTCAATGAATAAGATGGAACCAAGATAAAATATTTTGGTGTCACTATGTATCCCATGAGGATGGTAATCAAGCCACATATAGTTCTCAAGTGGATGTACATTGTTTAAGGGCATACAGTCTGGATCATGGAAATAAGGAATAATTCGAGGATTCTCATGTAGTGTGAGAGTTAAAACCTGATATGAATGAGCCAAAGAGTCCCTGCTCTACCTGAAGTGATCCTAAATTTATTTTCATGTAGTTTAAGGTAATACAATTTTCACCATGGAAAATAGTTTAAATTCATGTTGCTTAAACTAAATGGGAAATCAGATTAAATTCATGACATATGTACTGTAAAAGGTATTTTATTTAAGGATGCATTGGTGTCACGATAGGTAAATCCTGATGTGAATGAGGAAAATAAGGTGTGTGTACCACACATGTATCAGATACAAACATCACACATAATAGGTTCATAAGTCTTAGATTTGTTAAAAAGGGTAGCAAGCAATTTAACAACATGATTCTTGTACTTGGGAGATACGAGCCTCATGGGAACCAATGTGGAACATATAGAAGAAATAATCAATTTGAATTGATCCAAAAGAGGTTCACATTCCACCAATGGGGCCTGGAGGAAAAAGGGGTTGATGAATTTATATCTAGTCCCAAAAATAGAAATTATAAGAGTCTCTACATATCCCATGAGGATGGGAATCAAGCTACACATGGTTTTGGAGGTGATACACATAGTTTAAGGTCATACATTTTGGACCATGACAAATAGTTTATAGTCATATCATTTGGACTATGGTAAATTGGTTCAAATTCATGATACTTAGACTAGGATAGAAATATTTTGTTCTGTGGGTTCAATTATGGCATTAAGGATGAAAACATTTATGTGAATTGAGCCAATGAGGCTCATGAACCACACAACTACTAGGGAGAAAGAGGAACATAGTTTTAAGGACATAATTCTTAGACCAAAACTAGGGCCAAGGGACTAAAGGGTTGATGAATTTGTGGCTGGGCCCAAAAAAAAATGTTTAGGTATCGCTACATATCTCATGAGTATGGGAATTAATCCACACATAGTTCTTAAACACCATATGGTAAAAGACTAACAGTGGTGGGGGAAATCCTATCTAATGAGGGAACTAAATAATTTCATGGATGTTGTGGGGAATTCTATGTTCATGGCATTGGGTAAACACCATCTCTTATTTAGAATCATCCCAGTTAAATTAGGGTAAATGTTATCTCTCAATGAGATAAATCCTGATTATAGGTAAGGTAAGACCATAGTCTAACATCATGCATTGAGGACTTTTTATTTTTATTTTAAATTCATTAAACTCCAACTGTAAGGGTTTATCTTAGTTTATGGACGTATATCTTGATCCATATGTGAACATTTTAAGGTCTTTCTATGTGGACTATATGGTGGATAATTTGTTTAAGGTCTTAAATCTCAGACCATAGGGTACTCCAAATAGATTTGTGTAGTGTAGTGAGTAGAAAACCCAAACATGAATGAGGGACAAGGATACCCACCATCACACCACACATCCCTAGGAGGATTTTAACACATTTTAAAATCATGATTCCTTGAATTTAATTATTAGTTTAAAGTCAAGAAGTTTGGACCAACGGCATAGTTTAACGTCATGCGATCAGGATGTGAGTGCATGGTTTAATATAATATGGTGAGGATGATGGTTTTTATTTTGTTTATCATAATGAAACTAGAATTTAGTAAGGTCCCAAAGCAAATTATTTATTTAGAAACTTTTTTTAGGTGGGACGTGTGATCCACTCTCCATCCATAATGATCAAAGAGTATGCACCATTGGAATAGACCTTGTGAAGGATGTAAGGTCCTTCCTGTCTGGGATCCAAATTCAGTGGATTCTTTCTCGGTATCATAAGTATTCTGAGAGAGGAAAACATATCACCATGTATAAAGGAGTGGAGGAGAAAATTTTTGTTGAATTCCATTGATATCTTATTCTAGTGCTTCTCTAGATTATGCAAGGCCTGGATCCTATTTTCTTTGAGTTCCTACAGCTCAACTAAATGGACAACTACTATTCTGTCTAGCCTCTTATAGTCATAGACAGCTGTTCAGAGTAATGGAAACTAAACCTTGAAGGGAAAGAATGTGTCTTTTCTATACAATAGGGAATATGGGGTCACTTGGGTGGAATTTCAGGTCGTAGTCTGATAGGCCCATAGAGCACTGGGGATCTTGTCCAACCAACTTTTCTTGTTCTGGACCACTATCTTATGCAGAATGTAAGAGAGGGTCTTATTAAATTCCTCAATCTACTTGTTCATCTATGCACGGTAGTGGGAAGTATGGTTGGAACACATTTTTTATTTAACATAAAATCTATTTAGCTTAGCTTCCCAAAAGTTGGTGTTGTTTTGGTGAGAATAGCATGAGGGACTCCAAATCGATGAATGACATGGGATCTCATGAATTTGATCACAGATTGGGACTTGATTTAATTTATGGGAATCACTTCTTCCCACTTCGAAAATAAATCCATTGTAGTTAGAATAAACGTACATTGGTGTGAATTCATGGGTGGAAAGGGTCCCACGACATAAAGTCACAACTTTGTAAAGGGCCAAGAATACTTGGTGGTGTGGAGGAGTTCTAATAGTCAATGCACAAAGGTGGCATGGATCTGACATGTGTGACACCTCTTCGAATATTCAATGTATTGGTGGACCATGGTGGTTCAAAAGTAAACCAACCATTGAATCTAGTAGAATAGCTTCAATTATTCCTAATCAGAACCACTAGACACATCATGAACTTCCTACATAACCTGGGGAATACCATCCCTTTGGATGCATTTGAGGATAATTATATCAAACCTGTAACACTATGAATTTTTATGAACCTATTTTTTTAATAAATTAATTTATTTGATGTCTTGTGCTTTATGATACACCAAGTTAAGCTTCTGCTACATGCAACACTAGCTTAGCTGTCTTTTCACGCATTACTAAGTTTCTAAGAAACATAATTTTATTATTATATATTATGAAATTATGGTTTAAAAATTTATGCATAATTCTTTGACAAATTAATTATAAATGTATGTAAAACCGTTTTAAAATAAAAGGAAATGTTTTTCTAAAAAACTATGCACCAGTTTTTCTTATACTAATAAATAAAAAAATCACTCATGTTGGATTACATTAAAGAAATATATATATATATATAATATATATTCAATATTATTTTTAACATTCATCTTATTTTTTTCTAGATAGGATATATTAAAAAATCTTTTTCTGTGAATAAAATAAATATTTTTATAAAAAGGCAATTTTTTCAACTTTTAATGGTGTGCTTGTTTTAAATCTAGTTTTTGACACTTCAATAAATTATATTTGATAAAATAAACTTCTCATTTTAATTATGGATATCAAAAATTACTTTGGTTGAATTTTTTATATTTTTATGATAAGTTTCATGTTTTGATGAATAGTGAAAATACTGAATTTTAATTGAAAACATTTTTTTCATAAAAATAATTTATAGTGTTAAATTTTATATTTTATTGATTTAAAATTATAATTAGAACAAATTTTTAAAATTTAACCCCATTTATTTCATTAGAATCAATTTCATATTAAATTTGGATATAAAAACATTTTAATCTTTTGGATGTTTCACTTAAAAACTCATTTTCTCATTCCATCAAAGGGATTAATTTTAAATTATTTTCAGAAAATTAGGTATTTAAAATTATAAAAAATTAATTCCATATTTGGAATCATAAGTTACAAATTTATTAAATAGGTCCCTTTTATTTTTTGACAATATGAATAGTAAGTTTGGTAATTTTTATTACCATGGTGAAAGTAAAATTCGGTAATTTAAGTAAAAAAAGTGATAAAGACTATTAAATGACCATAAAACTTACCCAAACATTATTGGATGAATTTAATTTGACACTTAACACATAAGGATCTAAATTTAATAAATTATTGGATACTTGACCATGAAAATGACTTGGATATTATTAAAATCAAAGAGGGTGACAAAAATGTCATACTCTTACTTTTAATAAGTTTAATATATTTAATATGGGATTAAATAGGATATATATTTGACTATATATATTATTATGAAATATAAAATTTTATTATACATCAGGGAAAATTATTTTTAAATTTTAGTGAAGAAATATTTATTATAAATAATTAAACAATGATGATGTAGTAATTTTTTAATTAATGAAACGATCAATTAAATAATTTTAGAAATATTAAAATAAAAAATATTGATTAATTAAGGATCTAAAAAATTATAGGTGAATAGAAAATATTATTGTTTTATTAAATTAATGTTTTTGAATTTATCATGATTTATGGATTTTCTTAAAGTCAATGTTATGAATAGGGTGATAAATAAAACTTATGATATTTTATGAAAATAATATTTTATTAAATTATTTAAAAATAATAAAAATATTAAATATGGACAATGGTATGAGATAGGATAAAAAATATCTTAAATGGTCCATTAGTGTTCTAATTTACAATTTATGTGTAAAAATTACATCATCCTAGTATAGAAAATTTTGTTACCATTGTTAAAATGAAAATGGCTTAACTAAGGGTTAATCAAGATGATAAGGTTTAAAATGAAACCAAAACCTGTATAAAATATATTGGTTGATTATATTACAAACATAATATATCTTATATTCTAATAAATGGACTTTTTAAGTTATTTTTATTGAGATTGAAATTATTATAAACTAATCCTTTGAGAAATTTCCAAAGTGCCCCTTCCCTCTATTATAAAAGGGCACATCTTCTCCACTTTTTTTAACGATTCAAATATTATTTGGTTTAGCCAAAATATATCCTAATATAATTCCAAACTCCCTACTGTAATCATATAATCCTTATTTTGGGTAAAAACTAACCAATTAAATCCTTTTTTCAAATCTATAAGAGATCCCAGAGATAAGGTAACGCTCATCAGTGAACGTTTTTGTTTTATTTCTTTCCTAACCCCCTTAAATTATTTTTATTCCATGTTTATATAATTACCTTAGTATAATAAAAATACTTATATGTTGTTATATTAATGGTTCTACCTACACTTACAAACACTTCCATCTAATGGGTAATGAACATATTGTTCTTGTGTACATCAGACTACCACCTCGCGAAACGATAATTTTTTTTTTGAACTTTACCACCTATCATCGATGGAATTATGATATAAATACTATTTTTTATATGATATATATATATATATATCTTTTATTTATTATTTATTTGTTCTTATGGATTATTATATAACACATACCTCCATGCTTTCCATTTTGTGGAAATACGATAACTTTGTTTGCGGACGTGTGGACTACTGCCTCCTCAAGATATGTGATTCATTCACACTTTACATGGAATATATTAAGAATGTTTTTAGAGAAATTAGATGATATATATTAAATAATAACTCTATCTTAATGATATTATAAATATACAGGTATTTCAATTACTTTATTTCTTTAAATATGATGTGAAATGGAAGCAGCATTCAGGCGTACATACGGCCAACCGTCTCCATGAATTGTGTATTTCATTTTCTATTTATATACTTTATAAAAAAACCATAAATTAATATATAATGAATATATATGATATTTATATCATGTTTATAATTATGAATATAATGAGATCATGATCTAAGTAAGATTACCAAGAATAACAAATTAAAACTTGTACAAGAAACAAAGCGGTCATTACCCAAAATAGAACTTAAACTTATAATTATTAATAAATAGGTAATATAAATTCATAATTAAACAATGTATTATATAAATGAATATAGTTCTATAATATATTTATAATGAACTTATATTTATTATACAGGAGGTTTTCACAAGTACGACGAGATTCAAGATATAAGTTAAGGGATATCCGTCTCACTTTTATTTTCTGTGAGATAGAAGTCGTGTTCACCACATATTTATTTTTTGTCATGTATATACTTCCATTGAATTTTTTCTATTATCCATACCCTTAAATTTATAGTTATTTACATATCTTTTTTATTATCTCTCTCTCATGGGTTTTACTGTTCAAAATTTACAAGATCGATAAAGTAATTTTGTCTCAATTTTTCTTTTTTGAGACACACATTATGTTAGGTACCTATATTATTTTATGATGTGTATATAATACCCTTTAACATATTTTATTATAAATATACTTCTTTTCATGATATTGTATGCTCCATGTAATGTTATTCTCTCTCTAGTCAAAAATCTATGTTTCTTAAAAATAATGTTTTCAAAAAATGATTTAAAAGTGTTTTAAATGATCTTTTAAGAATTTTTAAGGAAAAAGGATTTTAAAATATTTTTAAAATATTTATCAAAGAATATTTTATAATTTAAAGGTTTTTTTAATGAAAAATATTCTCTAAAATTTTTATGACTTAAAAATCATTTTTTAAAATGGAAAGGATATTTTCTTCAAGAATTATTTCATATGATCATTAAAAATCATTTTCAATATAATACAATGTTATTTGATGCTACTAATGTTTTATTGGGGATATTATCCAATGATATCATTACTATTCTTTCTAATAATGGTTTATGTTTATGATAGAATGATATTTATGAAACTCATTTCTTTTCAATAGGTTATGTTATGGTCAAAAAAATATTATGAAACCCATTTCATTCTGTGGATTCTAATATGATGGATTCCCTATGTTATTTAGGTAAAAATATGTGTTTTTTTCTTTATGTGATAGGCCGGAACTATATCTCCCTCCAATTCATTGGGTAAATATTTTTACCTTATGAGATAATTATGGAAACAAGTCGATGGGATAGATCCACTATAGAATATGGGAAAACCTGATTCACTATGGGAAGATAGGGAAACCTAATACCTTATAAAGAAATGAATTATATTGGAGATGGTGGTGTATCCCACCCAGTATGTGTTATACCCATGAAGTGACCTGATAAGTTTTTTCAATTCCCTTTGACTTATAGAGAATTTTATGAAATTTTTATGTCTCTTCCACAAATTCCGTGTCTTATTCCTATGTTATGATTTCATGGTTTATGCTCTATATTCCCTTATGATTCATGTATTATGAATGGTCAATATTCAATTCTATTATTAAAGTTTTTGATCTTTGATATTAAGGGTTTTCCTATCAAATGTTATTCTCTTGTTCTCATACCCTTATTCTCATTATATGCTCATATATCTTCCATGTTTACCCTTATAGAGCATCTAATCTCCCCCTTTCTTATGTTTTATTTCCCAATGTTATAAATAAAAATTTTAAGTAGAATTACTAATGGGTAAGATATTTGTGGGAAACATTGAATATCTTTCGCTAGACTAGAATTTTTTGTTCCAAGTTTCGAAATCCACAAAACTAATATGCTATTTGGGTTTGTTTTTATATATTTCTATAAAAATGATGTAATATAAATGTATGGAAATTTAGGGTTGCTATAGTTGGTATGAGAGAAAAATTTTAGTCAACCTGTGGAAACTAGGATGAAAAAACCTTAGTGATATCCCAAGATATATCTATAAGGATGTGTCTAGTAATTTCTCTAAGTGTAAGAATAATGCATCATATTTTAGACATTATATAAGTGATTGGTCATGGTTATGTGTATTTACTCTATAATAAGTGTTCCTCACACTATGATTTCTGGTTTTAGTTTATGATGGGAACCCAAAGGAAATGAGTTAACATTGAATGTGATGAAAAATTTTACGATGAGAATTCAAATGAGATTATCACTATAGTGAATGACATTATGATCATTCCTAATCAGTTTTCAAGAAATGATATTAATAATGTGTACTTTAACTAACTCTCAAACTCACCCAAGAAGAGAAGGAAAGAGTCTGCTAAGAATTATGGTAATGGATACCATAGTGGAATGAAGATCCAGTTTCCATTCAATCAAGAATGTGGGAAGAAACACCCAAATTGATGTCTTATAGGAATAAGAATATTTTTTAACTGTGGTAAAGGACACAAATAAATTAACTAGACAGGTAAATTGAAAATTTTAGTTAACTCAAAGGATGGGAATATTGGTCTTCCTAAGGTATTTCCAATTGATGAATGTTTTAAATGTGGAAGAATGGGAATTATGAAAATTAATGTCCTATGTGGAAATCTCACAAGGATAACTAGCAAGGTGGTATAAGTAACGGTTATATTTCTTCTTATGATACTGGTTAAATATATAAGGATTGTTCAATTTATGTTTTTATCTAAGGATTTACAAGAATATTTTTAATGGGTCTGATGGACCAGATAATTGATTTAATGGAATGGTGATATTTTTAGAAAACAAAAAATTAAGTAAAGGATAACCCTTAATATGTTCATGGAAAAAATATGTTTTATTATCAATGGGATAGTATTTATAACCATGGGAATAATAATATGAAAAGGTGGTTTATGATATAATGGATTGATTTTATAGAATTTTTGAATTTATGGTTTGAGGAGAGAGTTAAATTTTGAAAGAATTCATGGTTTCACTAAGGTTTTATGGTAATTCAAGTTATTACCATGTTTCAAGATAATGCATGATAATGGTCTTTACATGTTTGGTATGTGACAATTAAGAGATACATCATGTTTTTCAGGGATATATTCTATGTTTATTGACCTTATTTTCAAAGTCTCATATTTTAATCTTTTTTAAGTTTCATAAGGTTAACTTTTTAATAATTTTTTATGAATAAATTTGGATTATGATTTAAATATTAGTGTTTCAATTTATGAATATTAGATACCATGTGATAACCATTTTTTTATGATGATAACAAGAGATATAAGGAATGACCAATCATCTAATTATTGATATTATGGTCCCCTAGTTCTCTAAGCATTACAATTTCAACCTCATTTATTGGAGTAAGAGATAAAGTAGAAATTGATCAAGCCATAACAGATGGATGAGATCGTGCTTAAAAATTGAATAAAATCAAGGAAGTATATCTTCTTGTAAAAATTATTCAACTTTAGAAAAGGTATCTTGAAACAAAAAAAATTATCCTAGCACCTTCATTTTTTATGAATCAAATGGTCCCTTAGAATATCATGGATTTATCCTTCTATTATTATTAGCTTTATAATGACTATGTTCTCAATCAATCTCCATTATAACTTTATGGTTGGAATTCTTTTTCATGCCCAGGTTTTAACTTTCTTCTAATCCCAGTTATGTGGTGATCTTCACATTTTTCTTTCCCTCTATTTAAGAGGAATTTTATTGACCATTTTATGATGTAGGTTTCCCACAAATAAATTCTCAAACATCCACCTTTGATTTTTGAAGTGAAATTTCAAATTATAAGGATGCGATTTCCTTTTTAAAATTCTTGATTATAATGGAATAGTAGCTTATCCATTGGAACTTTCAACAAATATCTCACATATTCACTATTTCTTCTATAAATCTCTTATAAGGAAGTAGATACATGATCATTCACATGTACTAAACACAGAGTTCATACCGCTGGAGTTAGACCATTCTTATAAAGAGAAACTAGTATAAATTTTGGATAGTAGAGATAAAGTTATAAAAAACAAGACTAGTCACCTAGTTAAAGTTTTTTGTTGAAAACCACCAGTTTGAAGAAGCTGTGTGGTAACTTGGGGATAAGATGACGTAGAAGTATCCTCACTTTTTTTATTATAAGGAATAATTTTGAGGGAATAAATCATTTTAAGTGGGGTAGAATGTAAAAACCCAAGTTTTCATAAACCTTTTTTCAAACAAATTAAAATTCTTTGTTCTCTAGTGTCATACACTATACCATGTTATGCTTGTTCTATACACAACACTGGCTTACCTTACTTTACATGCAACACTGAGTTTCTAAGAAAAAAAAAATTATTATTATAAATATTTAAACAAGAGAACTATAACCTTTACATTAGAATGATTAGTATTAATAAGATTAATTTTATTAAGAAATGATGGTGTAAATATGTATATATAATTATTTTACTAATTAATTATAAATTAATGTAAAAAACTTTTTAAAATAAAAATGAAATTTTTTTCTAAAAAACTAAGCACAAGTATGTTTTAAAAAAAATAATGTTGGATTATATTACTGAAATTTGTGTATAATATATTTAATCTAATTTTTAACATTCATCTTATGTGTTTCCTAGACTGGATATTATAACAAATCCAATATTACGAATGAAAGAAGTATTTTTCTAAAAAGGAATTTATTTCACCTTTTGATGATGACCTTCTATTAAATATAGTTTTTTGAAAATTTTATAAATTATTTTTCAACAAATAAAATTCATATTTTAAATCAGGATATCAAAATTTTCTCCGGTTGAATTTTTTGTATTTTTCGATAAGTTTCATTATTGATTAATAGTGAGAAATACTGGATTTTAATTGAAAACAGTTATTTCATTGAAAGGTTTTATAGTGTTAAATTATATATTTGATTGATTTTAAAGTTTAATTAGATAATTGTTTTATCATTTAATTCCATTTAGGTTATTGTAATAAATTTAAAATTGAATTCAAATATAAAAACATTTCAATCTTTTGGATGTTTTCACTTTAAAAACATGTCTTCTCATTCTGTCAATGGGATTAATTTTAAATTAATTTTATAAAATTATATGTTTCTATTTATAATTATAACTTATAGATTTATTAAATATGTTCCTTTTTATTTTGTTTTTCAAAATGAAATGTAACTTTGGTGATTTTTATTACCATGGTAAAGCGAGAATTGTGAAATTAAGTTAAAAATAAAGTGATAAGAACTATAAAATGAACGTAACACTTGAATAAATATATTATATGAATTTAATTGAACACTTAAAACATAAAAATCAAAATTGAATAAATTAATTCACACTTTTCCATAAAAATGACTTGGATATTACTAAAATCAAAGAGAGTGAAAAAATGTCACACTCTGAATTTTAATAAGTATTATATTTTTAATATGGTGTTAAATAGAAGATATGTTTGACTATATATATTATACATAAATATAAAAGGTTTATATACATCATGGAAATTTATTTTCAAATTTCATTGAAGAAATAATTTTCATAAACAATTACACAATGAAGATGCAGTAATTATTCAATTAATGAAAAAATCAATTAAATGATATTAGAAATGTTAAAATAAAAATAATTTTAATTAATTAATAATATACATGAATTTTATATATTAATATGTCATATTATAGGTGTGTTAAATCAATTTTTTTTAATCTATCTTCCTTTATGGATTTTATTAATGTTAGTGTTTGGAATAGTTTCAAAATTGACACTTATGATACATTATGAAACTAATATTTTATTAAATTATTTAAAAATCATAAAAAAATTAAATAAGGAAAACGTTGTGAGATATGGTCGAAAATATATTAAATTTTTCATTTATGTTGTAATTGAGAATCTATATGTAAAAATTACATCTTCTTAATATTGAAAATTTTGATACCATTTTCAAAATTAAATTGGTTTAACTAAGGGTTAATCAAAATGATAAGGTTTAAAATAATGCCAAAACTTCTCTAAAATCTTTTGTTTGATGATATTACATCATTATAATATTTTATCTTCAAATAAATTTACTTTTTGAGGTATTTCTATTGAGGATTAATTTATTATAAACTAATATTTTGAGAAATTCCAAAAGTGCCCCTTCCCTCTTTTATAAAGGGGAACAACTTCTTCTCTCTTTTTTCACTTCAGAACCTATTTGATTCTGAAAATATCTATCCAAATAACCTCTCATATTACCTCTATTCATCCTATAAGCCTTATTTTTTGAATAAATACAACCAAAGAATTTCTTTTGGTCAAATTAATAAGAGATATGCAAACAAGAGGTAACGTTCATCAACAAAAGTTTTTGTTTTATTTCTTCCATAAACCCATTAAATTATTTTTATTTCAAGTTTATATAATAATCACTGTATCCTATATATACTAATATTTTTTTATATTAATTTTTTCAGCCAACACTTTCACACAATTACATCTAATGGGTAATGAACTTATTGTTCACGTGTACGGAAAACTACCACCTCATGAAACAATGATTGTTTGTTTTTCCTTTACCACCTATCGTGATAAAAATTATGATAGAAATAATGTTTTTTATATGATATATATTTCATTTATAAATTTTTATTCTTTTTCCATTATTATATACCACATTCCTTTATGCTTTCCATTTTGTGAAAATACGATAACTTCATTTGTGGACGTGGCGACTGTGGACTTTTCAAGCGATGTGACTCATTCACACTTTATATGGAATGTATTAAGTATGGGTTTAGTGAAATTATATGATATATATATCATAAATAATAATTCTACTATAATTATGTTATATATATATACATATATTTCATTTACTTTCTTTCTTTCAATGTTGCATGAAATGGAAGCAGCGTTCATGCTTACGTACAGACTACTATCTCCATGAACAGTGTATCTAATTTTATATTTATATTCTTTATATATAAAAATAAATAAAAATATAATTAATATATATGATATTTATATCATTTTTATTATTTTGTAGATAATTAAATCAAGATCTAAGTACGAGGACCAAGAATAACAAGTCAAAACATTTACGAGAAATAAAACAGTTATTACCCAAAACCTAACTTAAATTTAGAATTTTTAATAATAAGGTAATATAAATTCATAAGTAAACTATATATTATATACATGAATATTTTTATGTAATATATGTATTATAAACTTGTATTTATTATAAAGTATTTTTTCATGAGTACGATGAGAGTCAAGATATAAGGTAAGGGATTTCCATATCTCTTTTATTTTATATGAGATATAATACATGTTCACCACCAATTTATTTTTTGTGATATATATACTAACCATGATTTTATCTTTGGATCTTAATCCTTAAATTTTATTATCTCTCTTTCATAGGGTTTAGGGATCAAAAATACCAAATATGTAAGGTAACTTTGTATCAATTTTTCTTCTTTAAGAAACACGTTATGTTACGCAAATATATTCTTTTATGAGGTGTATATACTTCCCTTTTACATATTTATCATAAATATCCTGCTTTTAATCATATTTTAAGATTTATATAATTTTATTTTCTCTTTGGTTGGAAATCTATGTTCCTTCAAAATAATGTTTTCTAAAAATGTTTTAAAAGTGTTTTAAATGATCTTTTATGAATTTTTCAAGAAAAAGATTCTTCAAATATGTTTAAAATAGTTATCAAATATTATTTTATAATTTTTAAAGTTTATTCCCAATGAAAAATATTCTCTAACATTTTACAATTTAAAAATCATTTTTCAAAATAGAAAGGATATTTTCCTCATGAATTATTTCAGGCAATATTTGATGACCTTTTTCATCTAAGAAAAATGTATTTTATGTTACTTATTTTTTACTAGAGATATTATCCAATGATATAATTATTATTCTTTATAATAGTTTTTTTATTTATTATGGAATGATATTTGTATACTCATTTCTTTTCCATGGGTTACGTAATGATTGGATGAAGTTTATGAAACCCATTTCATGTTGTAGATTCTGAAATGATGAATAATCTATGTTCTTATGTCACACATATGTATGGTTTTCATTATGTGAAGGGTGGTACCTATCTATCCTTACAATACATTGGGTAAAGATTTATATCTCATGAGATAATGATTGAAAAAAGTTGACAGGATTAATCTACTATAGAACATGGGGAAACCCTATCTACTATGAGATTATGGGGAAACCCAATCCATTATGGGAAGAAGTGGAAATCCAATCCCTTATAAAGAAAGATTTTTAACTCGGGATGGTGGTGTGTCCTTCCCAAAATTTTTATCCCCCATGAAGTTCCCTGATAATTTTTTTCAATGCCCATTAACTTACAGGGAATGATACGACATGTTTATGTGTTTGCCACAAATTCTATGTCTTATTATTATGTTATAATTTCAAAGATTATACTCTTGATCCCATTATTATTCATGTCTTATGAACTAATAATATTTAATTCCATGATTCAAGTTTATGATCATTGATATGTAGGGTTTTTCTGTAAAATGTTATTCTACTGTTCTCATACCCTTATGATTGTGATATGCTTTAATATATTCCATGTTTACCCTTAATGAGAATATGAGCTCTCCCTTTCTTATTTTTCCTTTCCCTGGGTTATAAAGAAAGTTTTTAAGTATGATTAATAAATGGTTATATCATCATGGGAAACATTGAATATATTTCACTACACTAGAAGTTTGTGTTCCAAGCTTCCAAAGGAATTAAAATAATATGGTATTTGGGTGTGTGTTTTTTTATTTCCATGAAAAATGATGTAATATCCATGTATAGAAATCCTAGTTTGTTATAAGCCCCATGTCTATAGAGATTTGATTCAAGGTTAGGTCCATTATGAAGTGTGAATTATGCTACATGTCGAGGGATTTTCTCATTATAGGGTCAATCTGGTGGGAGAATGTTGTGTTGGAGTTACTTAATGAAATGAGTTGTCCAATTGGATATTTATTCTATTACGGGGGGACTTGAGGGTCCTGATGTAGAAGCATCGGTAGTGATTTATTTTACCTATTTCTTATCATCATTGTTTGGAAAAAATCTACCAAGGTGTCCTCTCAGTATGTTTTGGGTGAGATTGTGTTTGTTGGCAAAGGCATATGACAACGAATGAGTATGGATGGGGTTTGTCAAATATAGGTTTTTAGGGTGGCATAGTTTCCCAGTGTTTTCCAAATTATTGGGCCGCAATATCAAAAGTTTGATATTGGAAAAGTAAGGTATCCCTCATAGGACTGATGGTATGGATAACTATCAATAAAATTGGAAAAATAATGGAATTGCATACCTTGGAATATGGACCATGAATCGTGTTTGAGAATGGTTTGCGGTCATGTACCAGGTAGCGAGAATGATACACCAAAGCGGTTCTTGGAACTGAAAATGGTTCAAGGAAATGGTTTGTGGAGAAGTGAGTGAGGTATGAGGAAGGTGTGATGGTTCGTGGGATGGAAAATGGAATGGTGTTGCATAATAGCAGAGGTAGTATGCATACCATGGTGGAAAATGCTTTTCAGAATGGTTGCAGTTCACGGTAAGAGGATCGGTATGTGGTGGAGGTTATATAGAATCAAAGATTTTTTAAATCTTGAATTAGTGGATTTTTTGGATATATTTTCCTATATTAGAAGCACTAATTCCACTGATTATAGTGATATAGGATATCATTAGAGAACATCTATTTTCTATGGGAATTTGGCACAGACTGATGGTGGTTCACGTGGAAGAAATTTCGGAAAAGGATTTTGCAGAGCACTGAAGCCCGAAATGGTAGAAGTGGTTCATGTAGGAAAATTCTGCTAAGGGAAGTGGTAGTGGTACTTGGAGGAGGTGTTCTTTAAAGAAAACCTACTTCACAGTATGCAGGAGGAGCATGGGGTTCATAGAACACACTAGGAGGATTTCAAAGGCTTCAAAATAGTTTCAAAATCCATTTTTGTTACCAAACAATACACAAAAAGGTGTATTGCATATACATCTGAAAAATGGACTTCAATAGAGCATATAATTATAGTTGAGGATGCGACATTCATTCAAATCAAGGGACCTATATGTCCATAAACTATGTTTGACATACAAGTATATAAATTATGAGTGGATTCCTTTTAAAGAGCATTGATTGAAGGAAGAGGAAGACGGTGACCCTTTCCCCCAACTGTGATCTAGAGAAATATGCATAGGGAGTGACCCTAGAGAATTTAGTGAGTAGACCCTAAACCTTGTAAAGGTAGTGAACCTAGGTATAGAAGATCTATCCCAAACCTTGTACTCCTTATTGGCAGTGCACCTTAGTGAATTTGGTACATCGGTACACTACCTTTGTATGATCTTTGGATGTAGCCCATTTAGGGTGAACCAAGTAAAAATTGTTGTGTCTTGTGCATGATTTAAATTATCTACATACTTTGCAATGGGAATTAGAGAAAAGAGAGTTTTTTTTAATGACAAAACAAGATCCTAAGGGGTAGAAATTTTAATCTGTTATACTCTGATTCACCCCCCCCCCCCCCCCCCCTTAGGGTATTTGACCTAGTGGACCTAACAATCATCATTTGTGATAATGGGAGAGATGAATATATGATGTGACACATAAATAAATAGGTCATTCTGGTTAGGCTCTATAAGAGACCCAGCTAAACTGGACAGGGCATCAGCTCAACCATTTTGTGACTGAGGGACATGAGTCACTTCTGACTGAGAATGGAATGGGGTAATTAGTTATACAGTGTGCTCTAGTAAGGGAATAAGCTCTAGATTTCTGATGATGTAATCACTATTAATCTATATCATGAATAACTCAGAATATCCCTTCACATGTAGATGAGGGGAATCAATCTCAAGAGATAGCTCAAGACCAATAATCATATCCTAATAATCTACCTCATTGTTGGTGTAGCATTCTGATTGTAGGAATAAATATGGAAAGTGGCCTATGTAGGAGTGATGAAGACGATCCAAATCCCTACTTTGTTGATCTTTGGATCAATGAGACTTCTACAAATTGGGACGCATGAGGAACCATTTAAATTCATCTTCCCATGCGTCATAGCCTAATACACTAAGAAAATGGCCTCATCTGGAAAGTCAGCATCTAGGATTCATGGGTATTATGGGTGCCTAGGAAGTCTTTTAGTGCCTTCCCCTTGAAGGATTTATATGGAACAAACATGATGTTGAACTTTTGAAGGATCATTGTCCCACATTCAAGCTATCCCTGCAACATGGGGTGATTCAAGATATACTTCAGTTGATCCACATGGGATGCTAAAAATATCTCATGATTCTATATATAATGTTATAATTTATACACTGCAAAACAAACGCGAAGAAGATCTTCTCGATAGGGGATACCTGGTATTTGTATTGAGGACCATACAACTGAGTGAGTATAAACTATTCTCTTTACCATCATTGTTATTTTGGGTGAGAAGGGTTCCAATGGATCATTCCATGGTGGCCACATAGAGGAACAGAGGATTTCTTAAAATGGGTGGTACTAGAACTTGAGGATGCAGAAAATACTTCTTGATTTTCTCGAAGGTGTTCTAGTGCTTCACATCCCATTGGTACATGGTAACATTCTTCATCAGACTCAAAAAGGGATTACACTTGATGGATAGGTTTGAAATGAACAAGAGTTTGAAGTCCAATTGTCCTTGAAGGACTCAGATATCCTGGAGGTTGCTTGAGTGAGGCATTTGGATTATGGATTTGATCTTCTCTGAGTCAATTTAAAAGCCTCTATATCTAATGATGAAGATGAGAAACTTCCCATAGGAAACACCTAAGGAACACTTCAATGGTTTCATCTTCAAATACTAGAAGCAAAAGAATCCAAACACATTACCAATATCTCTGAGGTGGTCCTGATACTGGTGGTATTTGACCACCAAGTCATCTATATAGCATTCCACTAGTGTCCTTATAATCGATTTAAAGATGTGATTCAAGTCCCGCTGATAAGTGGATCATGAATTCTTCAGGACGATGGGCATCACTAGATATTATATGGTCCCTTGGGGTTCCCTAAAGGCAATAGAATCCTCATCCTCCAGTTTCAAATATATCTGGTTGTATTAAAAGTGTCCATCCATAAAGAAGAGACCCTAAATCATAGTTATAGCATCGATCAAAAACTATTTAACTGGAATGGGAAAATAATACCTCAGAAAATAGAGGTTGAGTTCCTAAAACTCGATAAAAGACACTTATCTACTCATTAATATTCTTGAATGGGATTATGTTGCTATCCATTTAATGTACTAAACTTCCCTGATGAAGTTGTATTTGATAACCTTATCAATCTCAGCCTCAACCATCGCACCCTGAGAGGGGTGCATATTCTAGGGAATATTCTTGAATATGTGGTGACTTTCTAGGAGACCAAGATGTTGGATAGAGGCCAGAGCATCTAGTCCTAGAATCTTATAATAACTGTAGGAAAATTCATTATGATGCTACTTTAGGATATCCGCATACTTATTTTTCTCTTTTGGAGGCATAGATGGAATGATTAGCATTGGCCTTGGATCTTCCTCTATTCCAAGGTTTACCAGAATTATCTCATAGATGGTGGTGGAGAAACCCTCTTCAAATATGGGAGAAACACCTTCTACATCCCCCTCATCATCTGAGGCAGGAGAATTAGTGGGATGATATTCATATAAGACAACTGGTTTAGGGGGATAGTACTTTCAACTTTAGCCGATACAAAACCCTTACTGAGAGTCTCCTAATCTACTGAAACCATGGTAATAGAGGTAGTCAATCTAATTCCATTATTCCTTCGACCTAGGGGATTATGATTGATGTCAAAGCAATGGTGGAGAGTTTTCTTCCATTGATCAATCCTTCTCTACAGAACAAATAAGAGTGTCATGGAATGATGTCTATAGAGTGAACTTCTCAGTACATCATGGGGGTAGGTTTTTCTATAATCACATGGCCCTATCCTATAAAAGAGTAAAAGGTAATTTGTGGATACTCCTTATAATTAGGGACATGATTCCTCGTTCTCTGAGAGATAACAAAGTAACTTCCCATGTCTGACATCATGGCCTCCAATCGATGAATTGGGAGAACTTAGGCATCATCCAAGTATTCCCATGGACTGGCTATGATGGTTGTGCACTCAAACTCATTGGACTTCACTTCCTTCCCCTCACCTCTTTTAATATTTGGCATCCAAATATAGGGATTCACGGGATTCGAAGGGGGGTACATCACCTTGGATTACCCCTACTCAACTATTGAGGGAGTACATGAGGCACTAGTGATACAAGTAGGTGACTGATGTATGTAGATGAATCCAGAGCCTACCCAGTAGTGCATTTTAAGTATTATCATGTTGTATTACCATGAATTTAGAACTTTATACCAATACACCAAAAAAAGTCTTCAACCAAATACTTACACATGGTATCTACTCAATTTTTTCATAACTCTGAATCTTTAGGTCAGAGGGACTTAAATCTACTTTGGTAAACCCCAGCCTATAGAGAATCTAGGTTGGGGTGTGGTTAATCTTAGAACCTATTTATACTAGACAATTAGAGATATCCATTCCATTTAACTATCTCGTGATGTATATCGGGTGAATTTTCTCTTGAATGATAGAGCCTCATCTTCCCATGAGAATGAGATAATGGATCAGCATTCTTTCCGCTCAACCCCCTCTGCATAATAGGCCTCTACAACAACTACCTCTACTTTAAACTAGAGGGTCTCCTCAATGATTCTACAAGGGTATCGCACATTTATTTTGATAATTAGCGGGCCTCAAGAATTGATATTATTTTAGGTATACTAGTGAGATTCTAAAATATGTTGTACTTCTATGTCAGGTGTTCATTTCTACCTATAGGAGGATGATATTTGGAAGGAGGCCCCACAAATTATGTCGGATATACAATTGGACTCTTGATTTTGTTGAGAATATCCTACTTCAAAATGATAACTCACATGGAACCATTGTTGGATGATTATTGGACAACTAAGGCTTATCTCTGGTTGGACATGGCCAATTATGGGGGGTCATGTCTAGTCTGCCTGGTTGGTCAACTAGGAAATCTCTGGTTGATCTACTTGATCAATTAACTTGATTGAAAGTAGCGATGTATCTTATGGATCGGTTTGGAAGGAATGTATTTATTGAACACTTCGTAGAACCTTCTTCTTAGTCTCGGTAACATGCGCAAGTAAACTTAAAGCATTGGACTGAGTATTCCATTGGTTCACATATCCTTGACCTATCCATCAATAACATTGGTTGAAGGTACCTGGAGGTTTCTCCAAGTATTACTCATCATTGGAAAGTGTGAAGAAAATTACCAGTTTTATATAATTCATGAAGTCATACTTATGCTCATCATTATAGGAGAAATCCAACGTTGGGAAGACCCTAGACGCGATTCCTAACTCATGTGGTATGAAATCACCAAGAGTGTAGAATTGATTTGAAACCTATAGGGTAATTTTATTTCTCCAACACTATCATTACCCACTACTCTGAGACTTAGAAGACAACGATGTATTTGAAGAAGTGGTGGTTGGAGAATAAGAGGTGACCACATGAGATTTTGGCCTGCCTAAACGGGCACAGATGATTCCATGGGCATGGTAAACTCCTCTACTAGCTAACCAGTCATCACATTTCCACATTCCATGGTTGGAATCTGTCTACCATTTACCTGAACTCTCACTGTCACTTTCAATCTTGAATAATATGTGTGCTACATATTCTGAGATGTCTCTCAATATAATTGAACCATTATCCACCTTGTCTTAAATCCAATCCTTGAACATATATCATTCCTTAATGGTATGTCCAATCATCCTATGGTAATTGGAATGGTCTGGGTGATGGTGTGTTCAGCTTCCATGGGACTCTTATACTCTAGAAATTTCAGAATCCCCTACACTATAGAACTAAAGAAATAATTAGGGACCTATGCATATTTGAAAGAAAAGGTATGGTTCCTTCTATCTCAGAAGGAAACTTTGGGAGCCTGGCCTTGATAAGGGGTTAGATCCTGATGAGGTGTTGGGGAATAAAAATGTATTTGATCCATATTCTCTCATCCAATTGGTTGCACTTTGGTGAGGAGGTGCATATCGATTCTGCGTTGGGTGAGGTGGTTCCTGGTAGGGAGACTACACTTTGTATTAATCTTCAAGTAGAGAATCAAACAACTCTAGAAGATAGAGGGTCCCCACCTATATGGATGTGGCAGTCTCTTCCTTGATATGCCATCTTTTGGGAGCTAGAATAGGCAATGGACGTACTTGTCTAACCGGGGGCAAAGCTTCTTCCAGACCTTGGGCCATGTCATAAAAATCCCAGAACCACTTAGGGAAATTCATAGTGATGAGGGTAGGGACCAGCTGAGTCTTAAAATTCCCCACACACATCATCAACAGATACTCTTGAGTCAGTATCATGTCAAATGAAGATGTGAGTTCTCTACACCTGGAGACAAAATCTGTGACTCCCTCATCAGGATTTTTCTTTCACTTGAAGGGGTTTTCAATCCTTATCTTGTGGGTGGTCGAGCTAAATTGGTAGAGGAACTATCTACGAATATATTCTGAACCAGTAATGGACCCAATGGGAAGTTGTCTCTTCTAGAAGAACTCAGGTCCTTACAATATATGAATGAAACATTAGATCTTGGAAGCTTCTTACTACTCTATGGTTCCCAACTTGGGTCCACACCTTGAGATGGAGTGGTTTGAATTCTTCAATGGGTCACCCATTCTATTGAAGGGGTGAAACTAGGGTTCCAAAAATCTGGGGTTACTCTCATGTCATCCACCCATGCTAGGTACGACTTACCATCAGGTGATATCACCATGTGTCATGTTTCCAGGGCCTTGAGGTGAGTGGTGATAGCATCCATCAATTCATCCTAGCGAGTATCCCTATCTTGATAAGAATTATTGACCACAAATGCAATGATAGGATCATCAACCCAATAGACAGGCTCTGCTACTCATAGAGTGACTCAAAATGGGTCCCTAGGGGGTAATCACACTACTTGGGAGGGTTAGAAAACTCATATCTTAGTCGCTTGACATATACCCCTGCCTATACTCTGCCCGGATGGGTGGGATTACTAGGACAAACTGGGGGTAACTGGCCAAGAATAATTGGTTACCCTACTAAAGGAGAAATAGAATCCCATAGAGCTACACCAAAATTTGGGCACTGACTAGCCATGAAATTAAGGTGGATCTTATAGTTCTCTACAAGATCATGGATTCAGAAGGTTATAGTAAGATCTGACTCTACTTTTAGTGCGACCTCAGATGGATCAGAGGGTTCAAATTTATTTTTACCCTTATCAACGGTTTGACAAGATGAAAAAGTCTCATTGGGATCCTTGAGGCTAAGATCCTGCCTTTACTGGCGAGTGAGCACACCTGTATGAGGGTATACCTGGTACTGTGCTGCCCCAGGGGTGGGTTTTCTCCAACAAAACTTACATAAAAGTCCATGTCCTTGGAAAAATATGGAACAACCATGTTTAATATGACCATACCCAGAGTAGAATTATTATCATTGATGGGTAAGTCAGGGAATCATGAGATAGGGATGAAGTGGAGAGCATCGTACTATCCCTTTACCCTAATCTGAATATATAAAGACACCTCATCCATGATTATATAAAGGAATATGAGGCTCTAGATGCATCACTGCTGGAGGGTCTAATGGTATTCAGGTGACTCAAGGCACTAAGCTACTGGGAGTGTTACCAACTCGACCCTTCAACACTACTGATCAAGGTATTCAATGTGCCCTTTACTTACTAAGTAGACCAAATGATTATCATAGAGGTAGTGAATCATCACCCATAGGTTTTGGAAAAACCATTAATCCTAGACCATAGTGAGGGAATCAGAGATATCAAAGTTGAAAGTTTCATTTTGTCAAAACACCACTAAAAACTGATTGGTAGCAAGATTCTCCCATATTATTTCTTTATTAGAGGTAGGGCTCTAATTTTGTTCAGTTAAAGATTCATTCAGTGGTATTTGAGAGATAGGTTACAGCACCGATGTGTATCTATGTGGTGAATAGTTGGATGGAAGAGGATCTACTTCATGAGTTACCTATTTCCTACACATCATGTCATCTCTTGGGGGTGGAACCATCTATGCCATCACATCCTCATAGAATTGGGTACTCACCACTACCACATGTGCATGGTCAGTTGCCCTCATCGGATGGTTGGTTGAGTATTCTATGTATGAAGGTTTCATATCAGAATATAATATCTCTCCATTATATTCGATAGTGGTAGAGAGGGACACTATTGATGATGGATATCAATGCACTGTGAGCTCTCAGAAAGGATCCAGAACTTCATCCATCTGCATATACCTACAGAGGGATCTAGGGATATAGAGGTTTTCACCTTTCTGGATAGAGAACCTTACCTATCAAGCTCCCACCCCATTCTCTAGAAGTGGGGTGGAAACACCATTATTGAGTCATCTATTTCCTCAGAGTTTGAAGGATCGACGAGGTCGATGAGAACTTTGTGCTTCATAGGATTTATCCTTTGGAAGATATTATTCACCCTCCTTACCCAGGATGGTACTTTGGGACAGGGTGCCACTTTTGCATGGGGAGGACCTCCATACTGGTGGAAGGTAATATAGGTAGAACCTCTACTTTGATTGGTTTTAGAATGAGGGGGGGAATCATACTAACTAAAGTGGATATGAGGGGGACCTTTATATTGAGTTGTGAAATTATAGAGAAGACCTCTATAATGGTTGTTGAAATCATGGGGATGACCTCATATTTAATTAGTGGAAACATGAGGAGTATCTCCATGTTGATTGTTGAAGGAGTGGGGAGGAATTCCACTTTGATTGGTTATGACATGGGGAGCACCTCCATGTTAGATAACGATGGTAGAAAGGGGAGGACCTCCATACTGGTTGTCAGTGAAGTAGAGAGGACCTCTACTTTGATTAGTGATAGAGTCAGGATAACCTCTGCATGAGCTGGGAATGGCATAAGAATGAACTTCTCACTAATTGTCAGAGTTAGGAGGACCTCCACATGGGTTTATAACAGTTTGGGAGGACCTCCTCACTAAAACTCATCATTCGAGGTTGACCCTAAAAGGATTTATCTGGTGACAGTGATTAAAATATTCAACCCATCCTATCTGCAGAGCGGCTGAGGTCTCAATACCAACTCGGGGAAGATAGATCCTTGCTCATCTATCACAAGGATCTGGTAGAATACACCAATGGTGGTAAGTGTAAATAGTGCCATGGAAGTTGATTCCCCTTGTTTTAAATTATCTTAGTCCTTCCCTCAATTTTGTTTTTGGGTATTTTGGGCTGAGACTGGTGGAAAAAGGGAAAAGTACACTGGTTCTTCTACCTGAAGACCAATCACTACTGGCACTGAGGAGGCCTAGAGGGATCCCTCGTTGTCGACTAATAGGAAGTGGTCACATCCAACGTGACCTGAGCATCCCCCTTCTCCTAGTCTTAGGGGAACTAGCCATAGGATCGCTCTGGGGAGAGACTCCCAAAGCGGTTATATGTTGGAATGGGGGTGAATTCCCTAGGTGTTCCCCTTGGGGCGGCAATGTCAACAAGGCACTAAGGCCTCTAGGTCCTAGTGGGCTATGTCCCTTGTGGGAATGTCCCCATCCTACTCGTACTAACTTATGAGAGTGTCCATCCCCCACCTTAGGATAACTTTCAAGGGTGAGATGGGGTGTGGGCACCCAGTATCTATAGTCTCAAAAGATGTTGTGCTGGTGCTGGAGACATGGGGGATTTATTTATTTGTATTTATCATGTCCTGGTGCCCGTGTTTGTTGGGTTGATAGTTCCTTACTATTTGAGTCCTATAAGTCATGTGAATTAATCTTTGGTATATAAATAAGGAAATTGATGCCCAATTCCCCAACATCCTCCAATATTTCATTGAAAAATAGAGATATCTGCACTAAAAATGTCTTAGATTGATGATTCCCAACTTCCAACTGCCCCAATTTCTAGTGGGTTCCACATAGGTCCCAATGTTTTCTTTCTGGGACCTATCACCATATATCTAGATCTGTGGAAAATCAAATTTTTTTATGACTCGATTTATACTAGTTCCCATATTGAGGAGAATAGTTTCCCATAAGGTTCACCATTTATGTTTCTGATGCTTTAATCAGGGCACACCTATTCATCCATGCATGGTATGCAAACACTAGCTTCTTTTCCTCCATGTGTTTATACTTTCCAAAGAGGGGATGATTTCATCAAATTAAATGGTGACGTATTCTCCTTGATCTAAATGGGATGATGGGATATTAGTTCCTACTTCCATGGATTCCTCCTTGGAACTCATCACCTAGTCCAGGTCTCCCTCATAAAGTTAAGTGATGCTTATGAAACTTATTCCTAAGGCCATCTATTTGTGGACTATATCTAATTACACTACTTACTCCTAAATATTCAGATGTTGTCTTTACAGGGAAGCAACCTTTGATCAGGTGTGTAGTCATGTTGGGCCTCATTGACATGTTTATACACTAGTAAAATTGGTCACCAATATTCTTCCTCTTGCGAGGGAATATCATATTATTCATATTTAGTGTAGAGCCTAAGGAATCACATGTTAATCATGAGGTAACTAACACCAAGGGCGTAAATACACCAAGGATTCTTTACCCGAATAATCCCATGTTTTGTATGAGGTGTATGATTCCATGGGAACATATATTCCAATGCTTTCAACTCAGGTATCTCATGGTTTTCATGAGTCATGAATTATGGGACAAGACACGAGATTAAAATATTATGGAGATAGATCAGAACATCTGGTTGACATGGATCGACACTTGTGTTTAACATCTTCTAAAGATGGGAATAGGTTTAATGTATTATAGGGACATGTTGGGCACAGTTTTAATGTCTTTCAGGGATAGGTTGGGTGATTGAAACACCCCATTAGGTGGATCAGGGAGGTTTGTTCCTTAGAGGGAGGGTGTCACACCTAATAGTTTTCTAATGGATCAGGATGCCCTATGGAGGTGGACCTGAGATGGATAGATTAGAAAATCCCTTGAGACAAACCCAAGATAGTTGATCAAAACACCCCTTAAGGTGGATTAAGGAGGTATATCCCTAAGAGGGATGATGTAACACATGAGGGGTTACTAATGAATAAGGATTCCCCCATGGAGGTGGACCTGAGACGAAGAGATCAAAACATCCCTTGAGATGGACCCAGGATGGTTGATAAGAATACCCCTTAAGGCAGATCAGGTAGGTCTGTCCCTATGCAGGATGATGTCACACCTGAGGGTTTATCGATGGATTGGGATGCCTTGTATAAGTGGAACTGAAATGGATGGATCATAACATCCCTGGAGATAGAACCAATATGGTTTATCATAACACCCTTTAATTCATATTAGGTAGGTGTGTCCCTATGAGGGAGGATGTCACACCTAAGGTGTTACCAATGGATCGGGATGTCCCATGAAGGCAACCCTAATATGGATGGATTATAATATCAGTTGAGAAGAACTCAATATAGATAATCAGAAAACACCTTAAGTTTAATCAAGGAGGTGTGTCCCTAGGAGAGATGATGTCACACCTGACGGTTTACTATTGATTAGGACGCCCTATAGAGGCAGACTTGAGATGTATGGATCATAACATCCCCTGAGACCGAACCAAGATGGATGATCAAAAGTCCCCTTAAGGAATATCAGGTAGGTGTGTCTCTAAGAGGGATTATGTCACACATGAGAGATTACTAATAGATAAGGATGTCCCGTGGAGGATAACTTGAGATGGATAGATCAGAATTTCCCTTGAGATGGACCTCGGATGGTTGATCAGAATTCCATTTAATGTAGATCAGTGAGGTGTGTTCCTTTGAGGAAACACCATGATTTTACCATGGTTGGGATTGAACCTTAGGAAGGCATCATTTGTACCCTATTTAGATGAGAGGGATCAAAATACATGTAGTTAAATGTCACAATTTAAGGTTGTGTGATAGGACCAGTACATACAGTTTAACATTATGTGGTAAGTACATTCGTGTAGTGAAAGGAGTGTCAATGAGGGATGGTATGGGGATTACACCTTGAATCTTCCCTTACCAAGAGGATTTATCTATTAGTCCAGAATATACAAATTAACACAAGAGTGGGTGAATTGTGTCTCTTAAAAAATCTTCCACAGTTATGGATTTTGACACCCACTGTCATTTATACAGATATGAAGTGTTTACTTATGTAAAAATAATATATAGTGGATAAAAAAATAAAGAAAACATATTTTTATAGTGGTTTGGGGGAAAATATCCACAAGTCCACTCTACCAATCACTCTCTCTAATAGCTTGGTAAATTTCACTAAGATGGACCTCTTATCACAAGACCAGAAATTTACAACTAAGTACAAGAAGTTGACACATTTATAATAAGACTAATATAAAAGCCTTCTAGTTCTATAGAGGAGAACCAGTTATCCATAAATTATATAGATAAGCTGATACTCCACCATAACTGAGTATGAGCAATTGAAACTCCAAAAAATTAAGAGTTTGATTTGAAAGGTTCATGTTGTTCTTCATAGTTGCAACAACAACAATTGGAAGATGATGGATATTATTCTTCAAAAAAGAATATATTTAATAATGAAATATAATGAATTGATATTTATTGAAAAAATTATCTTTAATGAGGTAGCAACTAAATGGTAGTGGTAATCTTATAGCAGTAAAATATTGAACATTTATATCTCTGAAGCATAGATTATTTCAGAATCGATCGTTCTTTGCAGCGGCACTGTAAAATATAATTTTTAAAAATATAGTCACATATATGAATCAATTATCACCCACATATATATTTTAAGATATAAACTAAATAAATATATAGAATAGATAACTTTATTTGGTATTCCAGATCCAAAATAATATCCAGATTGATCACAGAAATAAAAATTCCAATTGGCCAAAAGAGTCGTAACTTTCCATGGAAATAGAAGTGATTTTCTATGATGAATATGTTTTTTGAAATAATCATAACTATCCTTAAATTGGTCTTCAATTCTAACTTTAACATTACAGAAATCGCAGATTCAAAACATGGCTTAAGAACTTCTCCATTATAAACACAATGTAGGATTGAACTACCTAGCATCGGGTTCATTTGCATAGCGTAGGGTTCATTCGTGTAGTGTATGGTTCCTACTAACATACGGTTTCTTAATAATACTTTCATATTCATGTAACATTAGGAAAAAAAGTATCATAGGGATAATAATCCATATTTTCACCTTTTTAGAATAATATCCTGAATGTATCATTGATTAATCATACATTCAAATTCCCAAACATAGGGTTAATGAATAGTAATTCCAACATTCAACATAGGGTTCCTGATTCATACATTTGATGGTTCTCTTAATGTAAGGATTCTAATCCAAATGAAAACTATTTAGCATAACACCAGGTTAATACCATGTGCAATCATATCACTTTTTCAGCATAACATAGGGTTGATACCATATGTTCAACTACCGAACATAGGGTTTTGAAATAGTGTATCGAGAGTAATTCATGTAATGCTAAATTACTTTAACCTAGATATAAATCCCTAAAAACTAACTCAAGAAAACTTTATTAGAAAATAAAAAGTTTAATTGTGAGCACTAAAATCCTCATAAATTATAGAGTATTGTTGAGATGATACATGCCCAATAATATCCTCCTTTTTGATGATCACAAAACCCATAACATAATATAAAAAAAATTAAAGAAAATGTAAGATTTGTAAACATAAAAATATATATATATATATATATATATAATATTTTGTTATTTCAATTTTATAGTATTATTTTGATAAAGGAAAATAGATACTTTTATATTAAAAAATTTCTTTAATGAAATGTTGTGGTTTGAAAATATTCTCCCCCATATCCTCATAGTCTTCATTGAAATTCTTCAAATATTTTCCTACAAATATTCACCCCTTCATTAAATATTCTACCCATTTTTATGATATCAAAAAGATGTTTTTAAAGAATAAATGATATAAACCATAGACAATGTAGCACTAAACTATAAATGAATAGTTTATAAAAATTGATAAGAGAAATAAATTTAGGGTTGGTAGTTTAGACATTGAACCCAAATAAAATATACTAAAAATAATAATAAGTAAATTGAAATTTAAAACAAACTAAGATGTTTTGAAAAATAAAGTACAATCCACCATCAACTAAAAGGTCTTAAAAATGAAGGGCTTTGGTTTGAATCTGTAGGGATACAGGGTTCATCAGGATAAGGAAGGGATTGAACTACACTTCTAATATCAATAAGCTTCAAAAATAGGATCCAAAAATGGTTTTTGAAGACTTATGACCATTATTGAAGAATATTCTTTCAAACATTTACAACCTTTAAATTTTCAATTAGATTAACCTTTAAAAACTCATTCACAACTTCTTCTAACTGAATGGATGAGGTTATCTTGTCCTTAATTTTATTAAACATTGGTCCCAAGTAGGATTCACTTAAAGTTGGTTGACTAATCAGATGTATTTCATTTTCTAACAACACACTTAAAAGAGTACTATCACACTGAAGAGTGTTTAGTATATCATTTAACTCACACAGTATAGAGGCAATTTCTTCAAACATTTTGATTAGTTCTAGTGGTTTTTTTAGAGGAGCTTGATGCTTGACTACTTTCCCAAAGAAACTAAAATTATCTCCATATAATAAGCTTAAACTTATCAAAATCTGATTTCTTAATAGATTCATCTCTTAAAAAATTGAACTCTCTAGACATATTGCTGATAATTTCTTTAAGATCACTAATAGAAATTATATTTTCATTAAATTCCCTTAAATGGAGCTTCTAATATTCAAACTCAAATCTTGGCACTGAAGAAACCTTGTATTATTCAAATTTCCTTTTCTCAGCCTCCAACTGTTGTCTGAGAAACAAATTATAAGACTCCAAAAAATTGATCTTTATAACTAAGGCATCAGCATGGGAATGAAAAATATTTAGAAGATGGAGTATCATAGTTAGGAATAGATTCCCTGGGACAAACTTCTACCCAGGAAAAACTTGTCTCTTCATTACCAATAGATTTATTTCCTAGGGTAGATCCTCCAAAAACTTCAAAATTAGGAATAATAAAAGTTTGAGTATCAGGAACAGTTTCCCTATTAAGTTACTAACTATGAGCCACTTTCTCAACTTTATCATCCACTGATTATCATGCTCATCTACCCTATGTGCATCATCCATGGTATCTAGAATGAAAATTGTTATTATTTTTTTCCAAATAATAGATTCTTCTGGACTTGAATTACATTCTTCATTAGGCCTATAAAGAAAAAAACCAAAAAAAGGAATTATTATTTTGTCCCCCTAAGAACCTAAAAACATCCTTTGTTTTTGTTCCAAAACAACTGGAAAAATATTTTTGCAAGAATTGATCCAAATAAATCTAAGCTTCTTAATAGTTCTAATATTCAAATTATTGATGTGGTGACATTTGTTTTCATAAAACATATTGAAAATACTTCCTTTACTTCACATCAAAAAAGAAATAATTTTTCCATATGGATAATATCTCATCTTCTCATTCGTGTGGAAGTAATGGTTTAGATATCTTATCATAAACTGGTATAAATTAAACTTTATTTGATTCAGAAAGAAAAACATGATATACAAGTTAAGGTATAGGACTTACTCTAGTTCATAAGTCCTAGTAAAAATCCAATATTAAATGAACTTCATCATAACTTGATGATCAAGAGTAAGTTCTTTAATCATTACCATATTGAAAACTCTTGTTCCACACAAAAAAAACAAAATATTCTCTGAAGAATATCTTGCATTACCAATATTTCTCAAATCAAACTAAAACTCCCCCTCATGGGGACAACGTAACATCTCATCCATTTCAAAAAAAACAAATAAAACTCAGAATCATTAATCTCATAGAAAATGGAATCTTCTTCAAATCCAAGACTAAAGGAAGTATTTCTGACAAATTCATTTACTTTAATGTCACAAACCATGGTCATATTATCTTCTCCAAAATAATAAAACAAACCATGAACTATAATTGTTTCCTTGATAGAAGGATTTGTAGAATCTAAATAACCAAAATAAATTACCTTTCATTGGAGAAATTTGTGGGCTTTCCCTGAAGCATAGACATTTTTGTCGAACTTAGAATATATAGATAGTTGATAGGTTTCCATAACTAAAGGTTTTGAGATTAAAGTGATTCGAGTTTTAGGGTTTTGGCACACAAGAATTGAAAGAATCTATGTAAACTAAAGTGACGTGTAAGATAAGAAAAAGATAGTAGGAGAAGGAAAACGGTCTTCTCATTTCGATTATGAATGTACTCATCACTTTTTAATTTTGAAAGTACCAATAAAATAAAATCAAAATGAAATTATAAATTAAAACATAACTGAATAAAACATATTAAATAAGGATTAATAAAATAAAAAATAGAGATACTAGAAATAAATTAGTAAACAATTTATTAAACTCAAATATTCCTAACTCTCCCTTAATAAAATCAAAACTAGAACTAGGAAGTGGTTTAGTAAAAATATTAGCTAATTGATATTAATTATTGAAACATTCAAAAGATATATTCTTTTTAAGGACATCATCTCTTAGAAAATTATGTCTTATATCAATGTGCTTGATCCTAGAATGAATTAAAGGATTTTAGGAAATATTTATAGAACTAATATGATAATATAAAATAGGTATATTGATAAAGTTTAGTCCAAAGTTATGTAGATTATTTTTCATCCACAATACTTGTACATAGTAACTTCCATCATATACATATTATGCCTCAACATTTGATAGGGAAATTGGGTTTTTTTTCTTACTAGACCATGAAACTAAATATTTTTCCAAAAAGTGATAGGTTTCTGAGGTACTTTTTCTATCTAATATACAACCTCTAAAATCAGCATTATAATATGAAATTATATTAAAATTATAAGTTTTGGGGTAAAGAATAAATTTAAAAATAGTTCCTTTTAAATATCTAAAAATTATTTTAACTGTAGTAATATGGGACTCTTTTGGATTTGATTGAAATCTAGCACAAATACATATTGAAAACATACTGTTTGGTCTACTAGAAGTAAGATATAACAAACTTCCAATCATACCTATATATAACTTGTTTTCAACTATTTTTCCAGCTTCATCTAAATCATGTTTATTATTGGAACACATTGGAGTTATATATGTCTTGTTGTTCTAAAGTCAAAACTTTTAAATGAATCAATAATATAGTTACTTTGATTTAAAACATTTTCAAAATCTTTTTGGTAAGTCTAAAATCCTAAAAAGAAATTCATTTCTCCCATTATACTCATTTCAAATTATTTTTTCATTAAATTTGAAAATCATGACAAATATTTTTATTAGTTGAACCAAAAATAACATCATCAACATAAATTTAAACTAATAAAATATTAGAACAAACCATTTTCTTGAAAAGTGTTGGATCTTCCAATCCAACAGTAAATCCATTTTTCAAAATAAAATAACTTAATCTTTCATACCAAGATCTAGATGCATATTTAAATCCATAAATAGATTTAGTAAGTTTAAAAATAGAGTTTGGTTTTTTAGGATCTTCAAAACTAGGAGGTTGTCCATTATAAACTTCCTCTATTAAATAACCATTTAAAAAGGTAAAATTGACATCCATCTGATATAATTTAAAACTAATATGAGATGCATATTCTAAAAGGATTATAATGGAATCTAACCTAGCTATAGGGGAAAAGGTATCATCATAATCTATACCTTATTCCTAATTATATTCTTTAACTACTAATATAGATTTATTTCTAGTTATGATCCCTTGATCATCCTATTTATTTATAAAGACCCACTTAGTTCTTATAATTGGACAATTGGTTGGTCTTTCTACTAGTTCCCAAAATTCATTCCTTTTGAATTGGTAAGGTTCTTCTTGCATTGTTATAATCTAACTCTCATCTTCTAAGTATTCTTCAATAGTATTAGGTTCTAATTGACATATAGAGGCATAAAATTGTACTAGGTTCTCTACATTTCTTCTAGTTCTAATTCCTGTGTCTAATTCTCTTATTACAGTTGCTAGAGGATGGTTATTTAAAGTTCCAGATTGTCTTGGAAAGATACTTTTAGAATCTTCAGTATCATGTTCTTATAAAATGGAATGAATTTTATTAATATCATTTTAAAAATCGTTTTTAGGGGTTTTAATACTCATTTTGTTAAAAGAGTCAGTGACTTCATCTGCTTGATCTTTCTCTTTAATGAAAGGATCAATTTCATCAAACGTCACATGAACTGATTCTTCAACAATCCTAAAATTTCTATTAAATACACTATAATCTTTAGAGGGTAGTAGAATATCCCAAAAATATTCCTTCATCATCTTTTGGATCAAACTTACCAATTTTTTCCTTAGTATTCAAGATATAAACCATGCATCCAAAACATTTAATGTATTTTAATTTAGGTTTTATATTATTATAAAGTATATTGGGTTTATTTTTTTAAATAGGCCTTATTAAAACCGTATTCATGATATAGCAAGTTGTGATCACAACTTCTTCCCAAAGATATCTAGGAAGATTGTATACATTTAGCATAGTCCTTTCCATTTTGTGAATAGTTATATTTCAACTTTCAAAAATTCCATTTTGTTGAGGAGTTCTTAGTGCAGAGAAGGTGTGTTTAATATGAAAATTTAAGTGAAAGTAATTGAATTTTTGATTATCAAATTCTCCACCATGATCACTTTTCAATGAAATTATTTTAAAAACAATTACGTATTAAAAAAATTTACAAAACTTTCAAAAATAGTGAAAAATTTACTTTTGAACTTTAGAAAATAAACCCAATCAAACCTAGAATAATAATCTACTAAAACATAAACATATAATTTATCATCCAAAATTGACACCCTTAATGGTCCAAAAAAATTCATATGCATAAGGTTTATAGATTTAGATGTTATAATTTTGTTAATAGATTTGAAAGAATATTTGTGCTACTTTCTAATTTGGCATGCATCATAGAATCTGTCATTATCAAACTTAAGAGTAGGAAAATTATAAAGTAACTATTTCTCTCCCTAACTTCATATTCCAAAACTTTTCATTTTGATGAAATTATTTCCAAGAATTTAATTTAAAATATTTTTTCCTTTAGTAAAAACAAGAGAAACACTCTTATAAGATTTTACTTCATCCATCAATTCATTAATACTTTTTTCATAGTCAACATAGTTTTATATAGATGAGTTGAATTTTTAATTCAACTCTTGATGTTGTTTTATAATGGTATCTATTTCACCTAAAACGGCATTATGAATGTTTTTCAGAGATTTATGTTTATTTAATAAGGAATCATATTTTTTGTTTCGTATAGAACAGTGCGATATCAATTTATCATTTGATAAACAACCTGAATTAGAAGAGAAGAGTAATAAGTTTTTACCTTTTCTTCTTCATCCATTAAACACATATTTTTTGGTTTTGATTACTCCTTATCTAAATCATACTTTAAAAGGAGGATCAATTATTCAGATACACTCCATATAGATTTCATTTCTCTTTTTATTATGTTCTCATAATCGGTATCTTTATGATATCTCTTTTCTGGTCATTTTCTTTCATCTTTCAGTTGAGGAAAATCAGGTCTGATATGACTCAATTTCTTTCATTCATAGAATAAACTTCTCTTGGTTCTTTTGCATCCTTATTGAAGGATTTTTTGAATCCTACTTTCTTTTTGTAGAATTTTGAAAACTTTCTAGCTATCTGAGCCAGTTCCATTTCAAAATATGAAGAATCTAAATTTGTATCTTCTTTGACTTCTTTATTTTATTTTCTAATATACTTCTAAGATTTCTATTTTAGAACATTATTTTATTTTCTTACTATAATTTTATGATGTTCAGCTTCAGAATTAATTTCTTCTTCATACATCATCAGTTTCCCAATTAGTTATTTCATTGTCAAGTCTTTGATAGGTGATGATTGAATAATTACAGCAAATATTTCATTCCATTTAAAGGGTAATACTCTCAGTACTTTCAAATCTTGATCAATTTTTTTAATGGATTCACCTAAGAATATAATATTGTTGACAATTTATATAATCCTTCCATTCATCAATGTGATTATTTCACCATCAAACATTCTAAATGTGTCAAATTTTAGCTTAGTTGTACCATATCTCATATGACTGGCATTATCTCTTCCTTCATAAGAAACTGTAATAGTTTTCCACATCTCATAGTAAGTTGGAAATTGTGATACATGATTGAATTCATCTAGTCAAATACCACAAATAATAGCATTCTTTGCTTTAAAATTGATATCATATTTGGATTCTGTAACAGCATCCTTGGTTTCTGGTTTCTCAGGAATTGCATATGGAGTAATGATATTTGAGTAGACTTTGAATCCAAGATTTTTCGTATAGATAATCATTCGAGGTTTCCAACATCCAAAATTTTCATGATTAAAATATGGAGCACATACCATTAACATTCTACCACGAACCAACCTAGATCGACCCTGAACCTATCACCCGAGTCGGTCTGCGACCTGGCATGAAAGGCGTTCCTAATCCCCACAGGCTGGAAACTAGTGTCGGGCATCAAACATACAAGTGGGAATGATTTAAGCCCAAAATAAATAACTAGAACTAGATAAATGAAATAATCACACAAAAAACTAACAAATGAATCCAAAACAATAGTATAAGAAGATTCAGTTATAAGATAATACTCAATAAGATAAAACCTAAAATACAAAATTGGAACTAAAACCAACATTGAACCACCACAATGTGATCTCCATGTGACCTCTTGTTCACCTCTAACCAAAATCTCATCCATTCTCTAACATGGAGCATCTTCTAGGAAACCTGAACAAAAGATGAACCGGTAAAATATCTCGGGATTATTGATACCAAGAGGTATAGGTAGGGTGTGAGCTAATAGCTCAGTAGGAAACCACCAAATAATCCATGTCATTCCTTCCTAAAAAAATCCATTATAATAGTTTAAAATACATTTATAAAAATATACAAACCTTTCATTTTTAAAACACCCATATGATTCATTACCATCCTAATTTAAAACAAGACCCAATAAGAAAAAAGGAAAGTTGTGATTTCTCTTTCAAAACATATACATAGAAATCCTTTTTAACCAACCACAAATTCATAGTTTTTTAAAATAAATAACAAAACCAGGTATATAGAATAAGGTACTACATAATGAGGGAAAATACTCTACTAGTACTCATAACTGAAGGACATGGGAAATCCTAGGAACTTAATGGAGAACCAGAACATACAATACCTGTGACTCATCTTGAAGGCATGCCCAACTCAATGATGTCATTTCATCCTAATTCTTTATCATTACCATACCTAACCTATTCGAGTGTCCTGATACCATAGAAATAAACCCAAGTATCCACCTGTTATGGGCCACTATCTAGTACAATAACCTAGAGTAGTATAACAAACATTCTCAGAATTCCTCTTTGTTATGCTAGGTTCCCATGTTATGTTTAACAAGGGGTGTGCCATAAAATTCAAACAAAAAGCCACATATATATAACTAAACACATTACACAACCCGGAATCACCCTGTCCACCTCAATGTTAGTCCCTTACCTTGAAGTAATTAGCATAAAAATGAGGTCACATACTAAGGATTCTCCCATATCACGATCAACTGACTAGGAAAGTGACCTAACTCAAGAGGGGTTTTCCAAATATCCATTTCAAAATGCAAACCAGGACTTTAGCTTCACAACATCTAACCATTTACCAAAAACACTTTGAAACCATTTTCAAACCAACATCAAATATCATCTTTGTATTAATGTGGCCAAACGATCCTTTAGACCAAGCATTCACCAAAATGTACCCAAGTGCATTTCAAATCCAAACTAAAACACACAAGCATATGAAAGTGCCAAAGGGATTTCAAACACTTCAAGAAACAATTTCCTTTTAGAAAACACCAAACAATTCATAACTTCCCATACAATTTTGAAACCACCCAGTCCATTTTTCAAGCCATGAAAACATTTATCAAAAAGAGGGAGGAATAGTATATAAGAGTTATTTTTAGAAAACCATGTTTGGAGAAAAGAACCACTCCCAATGTCATTATCATATGAAGCCTCATACATGTGTGCACTATATGCACCCGTGTATGTGCCCACATCTAATGCCATAACACAAGGGGTCTTTTCCCAACTGTTTTTTAAAGAAACTACACACACCCTACACAATCACAATAAACCATCTCAACAAAAACACCGCATTTCAAAAATCCAACCCAACACAAGCCAAACAACTTCCATAAAAAAATTTATCATAAAATACCACTCAAAACATCTAACATTATCATTTTAAAGAAAGTGACATTTTTTCAAACTCAATTGGATAAGGATACACATTGTCATAGATAGAAAAACATATAAAAACCTAGTTTTAGTCAAATATACCATCAAGAAGACACTACCATGGATTAAATATAAATATAATAAAGTTTCGAAACATTTTTTAAGAATTAATTAATAAATCCCAAGCATCACATTGATTCAAATATGAAGAAAATGGGTAGAAACACCTACCGATCAAGTGAGAAAGTGAAAAAAACCCTTGAAGATGGGAGATTAGGCCTCTAAGAAAAAACCTCCAACCCTAGAATCCAAGATACATAAGCCAACACACAAACCGTATCATTAGGGTATGACCAAGAGTGTGATAATCAAAGAATAACCAAGAAATGGTGGAGGATAAAAGAAAAAGGAGATAAAACAATCCTAAAACTCGCCTTGGATTTGAAGAATGATCACCCTAAGAGGATGAGGATCCAAGGTAAAATGGTTTTTGGGACCCCTTTATGGGACATATTCAACCCATAGGAGGGGGTTGAAATAGGGTTTAAAATGGAGAGGGTATAATTGGAATTTTAAGTTTTAATTTTTCTAGGTCGACAACATAGTTTGGAAACCCGTGTTGACCTCTCTGCCTAAGGAAACACTATTGAATGGTTATCAGGAACCTACCATATGGTCATTATCAGACCGTGTGGTTGGTTCTTTCCCACCTTTACTTGCCACACGGCTAGGATTCACAGCTACTACTAATCGTGTGGTAACCGTGCTCCACCTGAAAAAGTCATCAAAAGTCTCCAAAAACCTAAAATTTCAACTGGGACTCAAAACTGAACCTCAACCAAAAGACCAAAGACTAAGAGAATGATAAAATAAAGGAGTATTAGAAGTTGGGGTGTGATAATTCTCCCTACCATAGACACTTTCAGCCCCCACAAATTCATCAAGCCGATAGTTAACCAAAACTCGAGTCCATGCCCAACAAAATTGAGAAAAATTGTGAATCTCGGGATGACCTTACTCCCCACAAGTCTCACCCGACTGATTCAAGGAAAAACACAGCCTAAAATTGAGGGGATAAAATGGGAGGGTTCTCCTCACAATAAGAAATAAAGTAACACAGAAACCCTGAAACCTGAATACACCACCTCGAAGAGGGGGGCCAACGTGGGAATGCCCTAACCAAACTCATTTAATTCCTCCACCTAGACCGAACAACACCCCTGAGACTTAAATGAAAATATTACTAAAAAAAGACTCAGTACCCCAAGTCTTATAAACTATCTTAACACCTCCCAAAAAAACAAAATAAAATCCTCACCGTAATTCGGAACTAGGTAATTCATAGCCAAAACTTAACCCACTTCTTCAATTCTAACAGAACAACCCCACTACTAGGATTAAAACTATTACAGGATAACTGGGAATATCAGGACACTAGAATTGATAAATCCTCCATAATAACCATAACCCTCCACATAAGGGTGAACCACCACACTGCTGTAATTGATAATAATTAACTTTGGCCTACTTCTCAACACTAGAGGAAAAATCACTAAAAGGAACCCGAATTAAGAAAGGGATCAGAAACACTACCCATCAACTCCACAAATCCAAACACCTCCCTAATGAAAATAGATGAAATTAAACCCAAAACCAGAATGATTTCATACATTCATAGTCTCAACACCCTTCAAGGAATACGAATGACTTTGGAGCTACAATTAGAATAGATAAGACTGCTTGGATTGTAGTATAATAACCTCATCATACCACCATAATAAGGATGAACTTACAATGGTGACAAGAATAGAAAAAAATCAAATTTTGATATTTCTATCCTATTCACTTAAAATAAAAATAGGTCCAAGGTTTCACACACCCTTGGAAACTCCGGAATGTTTGCGAGCTTCACCCTAAGAATTTCAGCTGGGGCTTTGATGGATGAAGCATCTCTTACATCACAGTCAGGCATTTTCATCCTCCAGTTACAACTCCTTCATCCACAAATTCACCACCTCAAGCATGAACCTTTGGGTGAAGGTGGCCTTGAAAATTTCCCCATGTCATCCCAACTCGTATTGAAGGAGCAGGGACAACCCCATTGGTCCAAGGATGGAAACTCAAACAAACCTGAGACAAAATGATCTCTAACAACCTTGGGAGTTCCTAAACACCCGAAGGCACACTCTACTTCCACAAACCACACAATATCCTCTAATGGACCTCAATCACCTAAATAAATTGGTAACACTTGATAAGAACTAGAATTAGGTATACCTTGTTAACAAATTTTAGAGACTTTCTGGGTAGCACATCCTGACCAGTATGAGAAACAAAACTAAAACCAGCATCATGCCCAAAACACCATCAAAAGAAGCACTCTAAGCTCAAAACAACCATCTGAGAAGCCAAAACAACTCTAGAACAACCAAAAAAATCCTTTAAAAAATCCCCTTTCATAATAATTTCCAAAATTTCCACATTTCGAAGACACTTTCAAAATACTAAAACTCTATTTTTAATTCAAATACAATTTCTAAAAATTCATTTCCCCTTTCAAACCCACATTTAATAAAGAGAAGTCTAAGCCTTTGGTTTCAAATGCACTACCAAGTAATCCCTTAAACCATTTCACATGTTTCCATCCACACCCATCTATATGTTCCAATAGAAACATTCCATGCACATGACATCACATGTGAAAACATCCATAAGGAACACCAAGGGTTTCACCCAATCCAAGCATTTTATTTCCATTAAAACTAAATTCACTAATTTGAAACTGTTTGATGGAAATAAATTCCATTTTTAAATCTATTTTCCTTTCAAAACCCACTTTCATATTCAACACACACTTACACCAACTAAAACTAAAATGAAACACAACCAGCAACAAGCTACCGGAGTGAGGGACTAGTGCCTATGCCTGACCCAACGACATGGTAGTGGTTCACTCCCTAAGTAAGGAATAACAACAAGAGGACTTTAGACCGGGTGCTTGGACTCCACATGAAACACTACTCCATGTGAGGCCAAAACATGACACCAGTTCACCTCTATTGTAGTCCCTCAATCCAAAACAACCCAACATAAAAGATTCAAATCCTAGACTACCCTTGGTAACTCGAGGATTAGTACGAGCAATAATTCATGGCGCTCTTCTCGCACCTACCTCCCGAGTCCCGAAAGTCCTAATCTACATCTACCAGACACCCTAAAAAATAAGAACCTACTTTGATACCATTTTGTCACAAACCAACCTGGGTCGACCCTAAACTAGTTATCCTATCGAATCTTCCAAATTCCCCAAAGGACCTTCCCGATCCCTATGGTTTGGAAACTAGTGTTAGGCATAAAACATTTAAGTGGAAATAATTTAAGAACAAAAGAAATAACTAGGACTAGATAATTTAAATTATAAAATTGAAAATGAACAACTGAATCTCAAACAATAATATAAATAGATTCAGTTCCAAGATACAACTCAATAATATGAAAAATAAAAAAAATAGAACTGGAACTAAAATGAACACATTGAACAGCCACAACATTATCTCCATGTGACCTCTTGGTCACCTCCAACCACAAGACCATCCATGATTCAATCTATAGTATCTACTAGGAAACCTGGACAAAAGTTGTACCTACAAAATAGCTTGGGTCTACCAGTACCGTGTGTTATAGGTAGGCTGTGAGATAAAATATCAGTAGGAAACCACCAAATAATCCATGCCATTCCTTCCCAATAATATTCCATTAGTACTAGTCTTAAATAAATTTATAAAAATAGATTTTCATACATGCCTTGAATTTTTAAAACACCCACATGATCCATTTCCCTCATAATTTAAAACAAGAAACAATAAGGAAAAATGGAAAGTTGGTCTTTCTCTTTCAAAATATCTACTTAGGAATCCTTTTTAAACCAACCACACATTCATAGTTTTTCCAAATAAATACCAAAACTAGGTATGGAGAATAAGGTTCTACACAACGAGGTAAATACCTATAGTAGTACTCATAACAGAAGAACATGATAAATCATAAGAACTTAGAGGAGAACCAAAACATACTCTACACGTGACTCATCCTGAAGACATTCCCTACCCAATGATGTCATAACTCCCTAACACCCGACTGTCTCCCTACCCGGCCTGGTCATGGGTCCTGATCCCATAGAAATAAACACAAGAATCCACCTGATATAGACTACTATCTATTACAATAACCTAGACTAGTGCATAAAATGTTCTCATAATTCTTCTTTTCTATAATAGGTACACATGTTATGTTTCACAAGGGGTTGTTCCATACAATTCAAACAACAAGTCTCGTATATATAACTAAAGAGACCACAAAACCCGACACCACCCCGACCACCTCAAGTTTTTTACATTCCCTTAAAATAATTATAATAAAAAGGTGGTCCCATACTGAGGACCCTCTCATATCACGACCACCTGACTAGGCAAGAGACCTAACTCAAGAGGGGTTTCTAAATAGCCATTTCAAAATTCCAAATGGGCCTTTAGCATCACAACATTCAACTATTTAACAAAAACACATTAAAACCATTTTTAAAGAAACATTAAAAATAATATTAGTATTAACATTACCAAATGGACCCTTAGACCAAGCATTCACCAAAATTTTCCCAAGTGCATTTCAAAACCAAGCTAAAACACACAAGAATATAATAGTTCAAAACAGGCTTCCAAACACTTCAAGAAACAATTACCTTTTACCAAACACTAAATAATCCATAACTTTCCACACAATTTTGAAAACATCCAACACATTTTGGAAGCCATGAAATCATTTATCAAAAGGAGGGAGGAAGAGGAGATAAGATTTCTTTTCATAAAACCAAGGTTTGAGAAAAGAACCACTCCCAATGTCAACATCATTTGAAGTCTCATCCATGGGTGTACTCCCAATACCCATGGATTTTCCCACATCCAATGGCATAATACAATTTCTATTTCCCCAACCATTTCAGAAGAAACTACACATGCCTTTGACAAACACAATAAACCATCTCATCAAAAACACCAAGTTTCATAAATACAACCAAAAAAAAGCAAAACAACTTCCATGAAAATGTTTCTACAGGAAAATACCCCCAGAAAATATAACATAACCATTTCAAAGAAAGTTAAATTGGTTAAAACCCAATTGGATAGGAATACACATGGCCATAGATATAAAAAATATATAAAAACCAGTTTTTAGTCAAATCTACCATCAAGAAAACATTTCCATGGATTAACTATAAATACAATAAAGGTGAAAACATGTTTTAAAAATTAATTAAGAAATCCCAAGCATCACATGGATTGAAATTGGAAGAAAAAGTATGGAAACACATACCAAATGAGTGAAAAAGTGATAAAACCAATTAATATAGAAGATTAAGCCTCTAAAAAACCATTAACCATATAATCCTAGTTACACAAGACAACAGACAAACCCAAGCATTAGTGTAACACCCAAATGTTTTTATGAAATATTTTCTTTGAATAATTTTAATTCATAAGTAGCCTTCATTGCATGAAATAGTTAGTTTAAAAAAACAATGAGAATCCCTTAGTATAAAATTATCATTATATCCTAGATGTTAGGTTAGCATGAATAAGTAAAACTAACTTATGAAAATGCATTGTCAATTCATTGGCTGTCAATTATTTATGAAATATATAAATCAATTAGATATTTGTATTTTTGAGTGAATTACTATTGGTAATGAAATTAATGAGATACATATGTTATATAATAATAATATATTTTTGATATTCATCTAATAGATACTTTATTCATAGAGTATGAATAAACTCTATTTGATGTATAAAAACCTATATTTTTTAAAAGGGTAATTTTACACCTTTAAATAGAAAACCCATTTTAAATTAAGATTTTAACACATGAATAATTTTTATATGAAAACGTAAACATTTTATTTTAAATCAGGATATAAAAATATACTTTGGATGAATTTCTGATATTTTTTTGATAACTTTCAAGTTTTGATGAATAGTAAAAATATACTAAATTTTATAAAAACAAATTTTTTCATTGAAATAATTGATATGGTTAAATTATAATATTGAATGGTTTTAAAGTATAAATAGAATTTATTTTTATCATTTAATATAATTTATGTCATTATCATTAATTTTACATTGAATTCAGATGTAAACACATTTCAATCTTTTCCAATGTATTAGCTTTTAAAACGAGTTCTCTCTTTCCAACAACGGGATTAATTATAAATTAATTACTCCAAATTCTGTGTTTTAAATTTTTAAAAAAAAGATTCCATATTTTTAATTAGTAGGTCCAAATTATCTAAATATATTTATTCTATTTCTGGGCATTATGTATAGTCACTTTAATAAATTTTAGTAATATAGTAATAGGGTAATTCAGGTAATTAAAGATAAGAATGATATTATAAAATTACTCTAATATTTGTCTTAATATCATTGGATGAGTTTTTTTTTGACCTAAATCATCATTGGGTCTAAATGGTATCTATTTGAATCCACTTGGATGAGGTTAAAACATTTAATTTATTTTATTTAAAGAAAAGTAAAATATGTCTCACACAGATTTTAATAACTAAATTATTTTTTAATGTAAGGTTAAACTAAATATAATTTCAATTATTAGTACTCATTTGAAAGATAAAATTTTTTATTTTATCATGGTAATTTAATTGTAATTTTTAGGAAATAAATAATTACCATAATAGATTATACATTAAGGATGCAGAAATTATTTAATTGATGAAAAAACAATAATATAATTTTTATTAAAATATTGATACCCATTGAAAGATCCAAACGCTTGAAAAAATTTTATTGGTCAAGTATATATCGACCATAATCATCCAAGGGTCGAGGTATGGGCTATTTTAAGTCTTATAGAAGGGATTATGACACTTATATTATTTTATTTAAAGTGATGTTAAAGTTGTCACCTTAATAATTTAATAAGTATAACATTTTAAATATTGGATTCTATAGAAGATAAATTCAACTAAAAGTATTATTATAAAATATAGTATATTTATATTCATAATATTATTTTATTTTTAATTTATATTTAACAAATAATCATATTATAAAATTACACAAAATTGTTGTAGTAATTAATTTATTAAGAGAAATATCAAATAAATGTCATTAAAATATTAAATTAAATATAATTTGGGCAAATAAACATATCTAATAAATTTTATAAATGACCTTGACCTCATATATATATATTAAAATTGTTATTTTTAAGTTATCTTATTATATTAATATTTTAAAAAATCAATGAATTGAACACTGTCAAAATTTATACTAATGATTTTTTAATAAAATAATGTTTTATTAAATTATTTAAAAATAATTAAACATTTTGAAAATATATATAATAATTATTATATCGTATAAAATGATATTATTTAATTATATATGGTCTATTTTACATCAAATAAGTAAATATTGCACCCTTTTAATATTGAATAATTTGTTACCCTAGTTAAAAATTAAATAGAATAAGTAAGTGTTAATTAAAAAGATAAGGTTTAAATTGACAGAAATACTTGTCCAAAATTTATTGGTTGATGATATTAAAACCATATATCATCTCATCTTCTAAATTGACTCATTTTGGAGGTTTTTGGGTAGGGTTTGATTTTATTAAAAATTATTATTTATGGAGTTTCCAAAAGTACCCCTCACCTCAATTATAAAAAGGGCACCTCCTCCCTCACCTCTTCACTTAACTTTGATATTTAAATCTCATCAAAACCCTACCCATTTTATTTATCAACTTCTCTATTTACATTATAGAGTTTCTATTATTCTTCAAAGACCAACTCTAGTGCTCTAAGAAGAGATTTAGAGGAGGCATGTTGAGGAAGAGGTAATCTCTTCTACCGATTCTTTCAAACTTATTTCTTCTTCTAATTTATATTCATTAGTTGTTTCATTATAAAGTAATAACAAAAGTATCACACATATTCTGATATGTTATTATAATTATGAAACAACTATATACCACCTTCTATCCATCCTACGAAAAATTAAATCACCATGCATGTATTATATTGTAAATTTTTGGATTATTTTCATTAATTCATATGAACTTTTATCCCATGACATGATCTTATAATCATTCATATGATGAATAAGACTTCAAAATGTTATATTATTAAGTCTTATGATTATGATATGATTTATATTTCCCCTTTTTACCCTTATTGAGAATTTGATCTCACCATTTCATATGTTTCTTTTCCTCAGGTCATGAAAAAGGGTATTAAGTAAGATATATTGAAAAAATGTCTAGCTATGAATAAATAATTGGTAGATAATGTATATATTTTATGAACCAGTTGTTTATATTTTCTAGTTTCTAAAGATGTTATTTTTATTTGGTCTTGTCATGGCTATATTATATGTTGTAATGAATATACTATGATTTTGAAGTAATATCAATGTATGTAAAGTATGGGTCATTATATTTAGTATCAGGGTAAAGGTATAGTTAACCATTGGAAACTAGGATGAGAAAACCATAGTAAGAAACCTAATGATATGTCTAAGTATAGGTTACAATCCTAGTGTTTTATAAATGATCATGAATAACCTAGGATAAAACATAAAGTATCCTAAATTAAAATTTTATTCTTGGTTATGTGGTTTTCAAATTATGGTTAATGTTTCTCACACTATGATCCTTGGTTTTAGTCAATGTATAGAACCCAAAGGAACCACATTAATGCTGAATGCAATAGCTAACACAATGATTTTCCTATTGAGCAACCAAATGTTATGGGAGATGGAATGAAAAATCTTGTATTTATGCTAACGCAACTTTCTCAAGATATAAATCATACAAGACTTACAAACAATAAAAGGAGGGAGAAACATTTTGTTGAGTCCTTCATGAGGAAGCGTTCACCTTCTTTTAGCGGGTCTTCTGATCCATCAGCGGATGAAAAATGGATCAGTACCACTTAAAAGATATTTACCAGTTCTAAAATTTTTTGAACCTCATAAAGTCATCTTAGCAGTCTATTGTTTAGAAGGTGAAGCTGATCAATGGTGTAATCTTATCAGTAATATAAGTAAAACAGATGAAATTGAGTCCATATAATAGGAGGAGTTCAAAAACTTGTTTTTTATTAAGTACTTTCCACATATTGTTGGAACAAATATGGAGAAGGATTTTCTTTAACTAAAGAAAAAATATGAGGAATCCATTGGTACCTATGAATAAAATTTTACAAGACTTGTAAGGTTTTCTTTTGTAATTATTATCCAACCTGAGAGAAAAATTGATATATTCTTTAGTGGCTTAAAACCAAGTCTCTGAAGGTAATTATCTATAAGGGACTTTAATATCTATGAGAAAATAATTTGATGATCTCTCAAGGTTGAGATGGATATTGGAGTAACCCATCAGTTCTATGGGTTTTATAAGAAGAGAAAAATGGAATTCAAAGAAAAATATAAATAACACACTAAAAAATGATTTTTTTTACCTTATGCTCAAAGTTTATAAAGAAACATGGAGGAGATTTTCTTAAAGGGACTAATAAATGTTTTAAGTGTGGAAAATAAGTTCATCGGGTAGTTGAATTCAGAACTGATGGGAAATATATCTTTAATGATTTGAATAGAGAAAAATATACACATAATTCACCTCCAACACTTCAATGCTACTAGTGCAACGAAATGGGGCATTATTCCAATCAATGCCCTAATCCAAGGGTTATTGATGATGATCAACGTCAGCAAACTCTTTAGGCTACATACAAAGGAAAGTCACATGCAATCACTATTGTAAATGTAGAGTATGATAATGAAGTGTTGAAAGGTACACATACCATCCACTCTAAAGTAGTTAATGTTTTATTTGATTCTAGATCTACCCACTATTTTTTTCTAAATAATTTTCTAAAGTTATCATCTTATTACCTCAACAATTATGTGTTGAGTTAGCTGTGACAACTTCTAATTGTACAACAGTCACATCAAAAGTTTATAATTCTTCTTCGGCTGAAGTTTGAGGGAAAGTTCTTCCTAAAAATCTTGTGATCCTTCCTATAGTGGAATTTCATATGATTCTTTGCATGGATTAGCTTTCTCTATGTTGATATCATATCAATTTCCAAGGAAGGGAAGTCACATTTCATATTCCAAATCAATTTATGATCATATATCGATGCAAGGATGAATGTAACCTTCCAATAGAAATTTAATCCAACTTATGGGTATTTATTCCTATAAATTAAGGTTATTTATCTTAAATTTTTTAGGAGAAACTCATGATTAAGAATACACCCACTATACAAGAGTTTGATGATGTCTTTCTGGATGAATTTCCAGGTATTCAACCAAATAGTGATGTTGAGTTTTCAATAGAACTAATACAGGGTTCTATGCTTATTTCAAAGACACCTTATAGAATGGACCCAATCGAGTTGCATGAATTGAAGAAGAATCTCCAAGATAATCTTGATAAGGATTAATAAACCCTAGGGCATAACCTTGGGTAGCACTTGTTTTTTTGTTAAGAAGAAAGATGAATCAATGAGACTCTACATTGATTATAGATAACTTAACAATATCACTATCAAGAAAAAATATCCTCTTCCCGACATTGATGACTAATTCGACCAGCTACATAGAGCTCAATAATTTTCTAATATTGATCTTCATTTAGGATATCATAATTTAAGTTTAAATAAGGATTATATACCAAATATGGAATTTTTTATAATGTATGGATACTATGAATTTATAGTGATGCCTTTTGGTCTTACGAATTCCCCCACTATATTTATGGATCTAATGAATATAGTCTTTGGAGACTATCTTGATCAGTTTTAGGAAGTATTTATAGATGATATTCTTGTTTATTTTAAGAGAAAGGAATAACATGAAGACCAATTGATAATTGTACTGAAGACCCTGAGAAAGGAGAAGCTTTATGAAAAAATTACCAGGTGTAAATTTTTTCTTCATAAAGTTTTATTTTTTGGTCAAATAATCTCAATAGATGGATATTTATGAATCCATCAAAAACAGTGGTAACATAGATCCAAAGTTTTCTTAGTTTTAAAGGATATTATCGATGTTTAGTGAAAGATTTTTCATCATTATCTAATCCAATCACCAAGTTGAATCAGAAAGGATTTAGGTTTGTATGGACATAGGAATGTGAAGAGAGTTTTAAAGACCTAAAATAAAGGTTATCTAGTGCACATGCGCTCACACTTCCTTGTCATGGAGAAAGGTTTGTGATCTATATTGATGAATCCAAGAAGGTAATGGGATGTGTTCTTATGAAAAACGATATGGTGATAGCTTATGTCCCACAGTAGTTCAAAATCCATGGGAAAAATTACCAAACTCATGATTTGGAGTTAGCTGTGGTAATCTTTGCATTAAAGATATAGAGGCATTATCATTATGGTGAAACGTGTGATATTTATACTAATCATAAAAGTTTAAAGTATATTTTCACACAAAAAGACTTGAATATATGAAAAAGTATATGGTTTTAGTTGATTAAATATTACGACTGCTCAATACATTACCACCATGGGAAATAGAACAAGGTGGTGGATGTATTGAGTCGACAAGACCATGCTAGCCTATCTGTGATGGGGATCACTAAAGATCCAATCTTTATGAATTTTCAAAGGATAAATATTGATATTTTAAAAGAAAGATATAAATCTTATCTTTCTCTAACAAATGTTAAACCATCTATACAAGCGAAGGTTAAGGAGGCATAGAAGAAAGATTTGAAGTGACAAAAGGAGAGAAATGTTCCAGATTTCAACCTTGAATGTGGTAGAATAATAAGGTTCAGAAATCAGGTTTATATTTGTCCCCAATTAGAATTAAATATGGAGCTATTGGATAAGGCTCATAGTTTTTCATTATCTATTCACCCTTGAAGCACAAAGGTGTATAGGGACCTGAAAGAGTAATTCTAGTTGGATGGCATGAAAAGAGATGTGGTTGAATATGTCTCTCGATGCTAGGTTTGTCATCAAGTTTAGTCTGAGAGACAGAAGTCTAAGGGGATGTTACAACCATTACCCATACCGGAATGGAAATTAGAAAATAAAACTATGGACTTTGTTGTCAAAATTCCCAAAACATCTAAAAGAAATAATGCTATCTAGTTTATAGTTGATTGTCTTATGAATTCAGTACAATTCATTGCTATTAGATAGGATTTTCTCTAGATCATCTTTCCATGATATATGTAAAGGAAGTGGTAAGATTTCATGAAGTTCCACTTTCCATTATATCTGATTGGGATCTGAGGTTTACCTAGATTTCTGGAAAATTATTCATCATTCTCTCAATACATAGTTAAGTTTCAACACTACTTATCATCATCAGATAGATGGTCAGTCTGAGAGGAAAATTCAAACTTTGGAAGACATATTGAGAGATTCCTCTATAGATTTAAAAGTTGGTAGACATAAACACCTACCTTTGGTGAAATTTTATTACAATAATATATTTTAATCTAGTATTTAGATGGATCTTTATGAATCCCTATGTGGAAAGAAGTAGAGAAATCTTACTTTCTAGGATGAAGTTGGGGAAAGAAAGCTATTAGGACATGACCTTGTTGATGAAATGGCAGACAAGGCCAAATCTATTCAACAACATATAAGAGAAGCTCAGAGTTAACAAAAAACGTTATCATGAAAACCAAATAAAATACCCAGAGTTTTAAGTGGGTGATAAGGTGTTTCTACAGATATCTCTCTAGAAGAGTTTATTGAGATTTGGAAATAAGGGTAAGCCAAGCCCTAGGTATATCAGTCCTTTTGAAATTTTGAATCGTAATGGGAAGGTAGTTTACTGATTGGTGCTTCCACCGAATCTATATCAAGTTAATAATGTATTACATGTATCTATACTAATAAAGTACATACCTTATCCTTCACATGTACTAAACTCAGAACTCATACCGCTGGAGTGAGATCTTTCTTATGAAGAACAACCGATAGAGATTCTGGATCATAGCAAAAAAGTTCAACGAAACAAGAGCACTCACTTGGTTATTTATGGTGGAACCACCAAATTGATAAATTTTTGTGGGAACTTGAGGATATGATGAGGGAGAGTTACCCCATCTGTTTGTTTCCAAGTGATGAATTTCGAGGGCAAAATTCAGTTTATAGGGGGTAGAATGTAACACCCGTATATTTTTATGAAATATTTTTTAAAATAATTTTAATTATTTAGTAGATTAAATTGCATGAAATAGTGAGTTTAAAAAAACCAAGAGAGTACCTTAGTATAAAATCACCATTATATCCTAGTTGTTAGGTTAGTGGGAATAAGTATAACTAACTTATGAAAATTCATTGTGAATTCATTGGCTATAAATCATTTATGAAAAATATAAATCAATTAGATACTTTTATTTTTGATTTTACTATTGGTAATAAAATTAATGAAATATATATGTTATATAATTAATAAAATATTTTTTATATTCATCCAATGGATATTTTAGTCATATGGTATGAATAAACCTTATTTGATGTATAAAAACCTATATTTTTTAAAAGGGTAATAGTACGTCTTTGAATAGAGAACCCATTTTAAATTAAGATTTTGACACATGAATAATTTTTATATGAAAAAATAAACATCTTATTTTGAATTTGGATATAAAAATTTACTTTGGATGAATTTTTGATATTTTTCTGATAACTTTCAAGTTTCTGATGAATAGTAAAAATACACTAAATTTTTTGAAAACCACTTTTTTTCATCAAAATAATTTATATTGTTAAATTATAATATTGAATGGTTTTAAAGAAAAAATATAATATATTTTTTTTATTCAATATAATTTATATCATCATAATTTATTTTACATTGAATTCAGATGTAAAAACATTTCAATATTTTGCAATGTTTTAGCTTTTTGAAACTTGTTCTCTCTTTCCGACAAAGGGATTAATTTTAAACAAATTACTGAAAATTATATGTTTTGAATTTTAAAAAATGACCTCTATATTTTTAATTAGTATTTCCAAATTATGTAAACATATTTATTTTATTTTTCAGCATTATGAATAGTAATTTTGGTAATTTTTAATAATACGGTAAAAGGGTAAACCGGGTAATTAAGGGTAACAATACTATTATAAAATTACCCTAACACTTGTCTGAATATCATTGGATGAGTTTGTTTCTACCTTAATCATCCTTGGGTAAAAATGGTATCCATTTTATCCACTTAAATGAGATTAGGATATTTAATTTATTTTAATTATAGAAAAGTTAAATATATCTCACTCAAATTTCAATAAATAAATCATTTTTTAGTATAAGGTTATACTAAATATAATTTCAATTATAAATACTTATTTTAAATCTAAAATTTTTTCCTTTATCATGGTAATTTTTTTTAATTTTCATGAAATAAATAATTACCTTAAAAACTTATACATTAATGAAGCAGAAATTATTTAATTTCTGAAAAACCAATAATATAGTTTTTATTAAAATAATAATACCCATTAAAAGATCCAAACACTTGACTAAATCTTATTTTTCAAGTATATATTGACCATAATCATCCAATAGTGGAGTTATGGACCATTTTGATCCTTATAAAAGGGATTATGACACTTATATTATTTTATTTAAAGTGATGTTAAAGTTTTCACCTTCATAATTTAATAAGTATAACATTTTAAATATTAGATTTTCAAGAAGTTAAATTCAACTAAAAATATTCTTATGAAATTTAGGTGATTTATCTTCATCATAGTATTTTATTTTTAATTTGTATACAACAAATAAGAATATTAAATAATTACACAAAACTTTTGTTGTAATTATTTTATTAAGATAAATATCAAATAAATGTTATTAACAATATTAAATTAAATATAATTTGGGAAAATTAACACGTATAATTAATTTTATAGATAACCTTGACCTCCAAGGAATATAATAAAATTTTTATTTAGAATTTATATTTTAATATTAATATTTTTAAAAATCATTGAATTGAATAGTGTCAAAATTGATACTATTCATCGTTTATTAAAATAATGTATTATTAAATTATTTTAAAATCATTAAAAAAACTAAAAAATATATGATAATTATTATATGGTATAAAATTATCTAATTTATTTATTTATGATCTATTTTACATCAAATAAGTAAATATTTAATCCTTTTAATATTGAATTATTTGTTAACCTAGTTAAAACTTAAATAGAATAATTAAGTGTAAATTAAAAAGATAAGGTTTAAATTGATATAAATACTTGTAAAAAATCATTTTTTGATAATATTACAACCATATCTCATCTAGTATTATAAATAGTGACTTTTTGTTGGTTTTTGGGTAGTTTTTGATTTTATTATAAATTATTATTTATGGAGTTTCCAGAAGTTCCTCTCACCTCAATTATAAAAAGGTAACCACCTACCTCACTGATTCACATCATTTTGAGACTTAAATATTGTTCACACCCTACCATTTTTCCTTATAAACTTTCCTATTTATATTCTATAGGTTCTAGTCATTTTTAAAGGCCAACTCTATTTCTCTAAGGAAAGATTTAGAGGAAGCACGTCTAGTAAGAGGTAATCTCTTCTACCAATTCTTTCAAAATTATTTCTTCTTCTACTTCCTATTCATTAGTTTATTAATTATAAATTAATAACATTAGTATCACCCATATACTGATATGTTATTATAATTATTAAACAACCATATTCCACCTTCTATCTATCCTATTAAAATTGAAATCACCACGCGTGCGTATGTACGGCTTACCATCTCCACATTGTGGTGTAATCCATTTTTCACCACCACCTTAATTGGATGGGTATAATGATGGAAATAATAAATATTTATTATTATTATAACATTATACTGATTCTTAAATATTATACACCATCCACTTCAATACCATTCAACAATTATGGGAATGTTATCGTCACTTGTGCGTACGTACGGCTTACCGTCTCCACAATGCGATGTGATTCATTATACATGATCTTAATTAAAAAATGAGTATATACATGAATGGAATGAATAAATATGATATATATTATACTAATATCATTCTGAAAGTTTAATAACTATATCCTAAGAATTGGAACATGAAATTATCCAACAAAACATGCATAAGAACATAAAGCAATTAATATCTGAATAATGAGTGACAATGAAATGATACTAACAAACATATGATAATATGATAATATGTGATATCATAAAAATTATTATGATTCTATAATAATTAAATAACATTATTTAAATAATTATAAAGGTTTTTTGGATACATATGAAGGATATGAGACCTAAGGTGAGGGATAATTATACAATCTCATTATTATCCAAGATTGTTTATATGTAAGTATTTACAAGGTTATATTTAATATCCACATACATTTTTATTTAGTATGTAATATTATTTATATTATAATATAATTTTGAAATTTAATTTTACCCGTTGGAGAATTTTTATTAAATTGTATGAAAGGAATCTTTTCTTGTTATTTGATACGAGGTACTTTTTGACTTTTCTAGCAAAAGTATTGGGAAAATATTTTTTTAAACTTATACCACAAGAACGGGCTTTTACACCTTTATAATGCCTTATTTCCATGAATATTCCTCTATATGATGTCATGTTTATTTTCAAATAAATTATTTTCTTTTATAATTGTGTGGCATTTTGAGAAAAGAAGATATTTTTTAAGAAGAAAAGATATTTTCCTCAAGAATTAATTTCATGTGTTATATCAAAAAAACATTCCATCTAAGATGGAATTATTTAACCAGGGTTATGTTTCTATAACTATATTTACTTTTATTTTATTTTTTTATGAGGGAATTATATTAATGAAATCTATTTTTTCTACATGGATTATGTTATAATGGAATGATGTTTAAGAAAACCATTTTATTCCTTGTGTTATTCCATGATGAATGATATATGTTTTTGTGGCACACATAAGAATGATTTCATTATGAGATGGGTGGTACCTATATATCCTTCCAATGAATTGGGTAAATATTTATATCTCATGAGATATACATGACTGGAATGACAAGTAAATCTAGTTCAGTAATACAGGGCTGCAATAGCAAGTAAACCCGGTTCAGTAATGGAGATTGTCTGCTATGATGGTCTTGGAAATGATCCTTGAATAATGTGAAATGATTTTCTTTTATTATGTGTATGAAAAAAAACTTTATGTCTAATGTTATGAATTTTGGGATTATTTCCATTAATTCTTATGAACATTTATCCCATGACATGACATTACAATCTTTCATATGTAGGATAAGACTTCTAAATATTATGTTGTTACGTATTATGATTATGATATGATTGATATTTACATTATTTACCCTTACTTATCATTTGAGATCACCCTTTAATATTTTTCTTTTCTCGATGTAATGAAAAATGGTATTAAGTAAGATATGTCTAAAAGGAGTCTAGTTATGAAGAAATAAGCAGGAGACAATGTAGATCTTTTATGAACCAGTAGTTTATGTTTCCCAGTTTCTAAAGAAAATATACCTATATGGTCTTGTTGCAGATTTATTATATGTTGTGATGAATATACTTGAATTTTGAAGTAATATCAATGTATGTAAAGCATGGGTCTTTATAATTGGGGTTCTTTTAAGAGAGGGATAACCGAAGAAAATCTGAGAAATAGAAAAGGAGAAGATACAAAGTATAGAAAACCTCCCAAAACCCTAAAACTAACCTTGGATTTGAAGAGGGAGAACCCTAGGAGGATGAAGAGATAATGTAAAAGGGGGTTTGGGACCCCTTCATATTCCATACTCGACCAAGAGGAGAGGGGTGAAATAAGGTTAAAAAGGGAGAAGGGAAGAATTGGAATTTTAAGTTTTAATTTTTCTGGGGTGACCGTATGGTTTTGCTGCTCTGTTTGGAAAATTGTGTGGTAAGCTTATGGACCTCACTACCCAAGTAAAAACTCTCACATGGTTACCTAGAACCTATCACACAGTTGTGTGTAGAGCATGCAGTCAGTTCTATCCAACCTACACTTGTCGCGTGACCAAGACGCATGGTTACTACTAAGAGTTCGGTAACCATTATCCACATGGAAAAGTCATCCGAAATCTCCAAAAAACCGAAAAATTTGACCAAGACTCAAACCCAGACCTTGAACAAAAGACCCAATACTAAGAGAAGTATAAAATAAAGGAGTATCTAAGGTCGGGGTGTGACACATTTCTTCTCTTGAATCATCTATTTCCATCATTGTATAGACTTTATACTTTTATCTTTCTATAGATTTATCTAAAAATGCACTTATGATACCAATTGTTAGGTAATAATATACAAAGTAAAACAAGAGGGGGTGAGTTTTTTCCTTTAAAAAATCTTCCACAATTCTGTGTTTTGACACACACTATGATTTATACAGATATGTAGTGTTTAATTCTATAAAAAGAACATGACATGGATAAACCGAAATAAGTAACACATATTTTTATATTGATTCGGGGCACAAATATCCCCTAGTCCACTCTACCAATCACTCTCTCTACGATCATGGAAAATTTCACTAGAATGTTCCTCTTATCACAAGATCATAAATTTAAAACTAATTTCTGGTAGTTGACACCTTTAAAATAAGACTAATAAAAAATCCTTATTGTTTTATAGTAGAGAACCGATTACCCACATCTTATATCGAGAAGATGATATTCCACTACAACTAAGTACAAGGAGTTGAAACTCCAATTAATCAAAATAGATTGATTTGAAAGGTTCAGATTTTTATTTATAGTTACAGAAGAAACAACTGATAGATGATGTATCTTCCTCTTTAGAAAAGAATATCTTCAAGAATGAAATATTCTGAATCGATCCTTATTACGAAAATGATCTTCAATAAGGTAGCAATAAAAAAACAGTAGTAATCTTATAAAATTAAAAGATTGAACATATATATTTCCAAAGTGTAGCTTCTTTCAAAATCAATCATTCATTTTATAAGCACTATAAAATATATTCTTAATAATAAATTCACATATATAAACCACTTATCACACAGATATATATTTGAATAGATACTCTAAATAAATATATATAACAGGTAGCTTTCTTTGGTATTCCATACCAAAAAGAATATCCAAATTGATCGTGGAAATTAAAATTCCAATTGACCAAGGGAGTTGTGACTTACCATAGAAATGGGAGTTATTTTCTATGATGAATAAATTTCATTGAAAAAATCATAATGATCCTTAAATAAATCTTCAATTATAAATTTATTGTTGCGGCAATCTTGTATTGAAAATGTGTCTTAAGAACTTCTTCGTTTTAAACACAATGTAGGATTGAACTACATAGTATAGGATTTATTCACATAGTGTAGTGTTTATTCACATAGTGTAGGGTTCCTACCAACATATGGTTTCCTAACCATACTTTCAGCTTCCTGTAACGTAGGAAAAAAAGTGTTGTATAAATAATAATCCATAAATTCATATTTTTAGCATAATATCTAAAAAAATAGAATTTATTAATCATTCGTTAAAATTCCCGAACATAGGGTTAATAATAGTAATCCCAACTTCCAATGTAGGGTTACTGATCCATACATTTGATGATTCTCTAAACATAAGGTTGTTGATCCAAATAAAAACTGTTTAGAATAATGTAGGGTTGATACCATACGCAAGCATTTAACTATTTCAATGTAATGTAGGGTTGATACCATACATTCATTTACCGAATATAGGATTTTGAAATAGTGTCTCGAGAGTAATTACCATAATGTTAAATTTCTTTAACCTAGATATAAATTCTTGAAAACTCACTAAATAAAACTTTATTAGAAAACAAACAATGGTATTTGTGAGCATAAAAAACATCATAATTTATAGATTATTGTTGAGACGATACATGACCAACATTATCTTGGTTGAGATGGATGAAGATTATGTAGCCAGCTGCCAAGGGACTCAGGGGAGTTGTATTCTCTAGGATGGGGTGTGATATTACCGTGAATGTGTCCCAAAGAACATTTATGAGAACTAAATGTAGGTTTTGAATCATAGTGATGATTCCTATGAATCCTATTTTTATGGGAATCAATGCCCACGTAGTTTGGAAGGGTTGGTGATTACACATATGGAGGAGGCTCATTGGATGGTGATTAAGGATTAAACATAATATGAGGCCCACTTTAATGGAGGTTTGGACTTACATATATAGAGAATGATCATTAGATTATAGTTTTGGTATCATAATGATTTCATGATTTCTTATAACTTATATTACCACCTTAGTCGTGATTAGTGTGAGAAACAAGAGAGAGTAGTATATAAAAAGATTATGTGATCCAATTTTTCCACTGGTGGATGGATGATAGGGTGATGCTATTAGAAACAACAATGTGGGTGGGGCTTACATGTGGAAACTTTTAGGAGAGGATCTCATTCCATGTGAGTCATACAATGAGCATATCTTGCTTATGGCATAGGGTAAGTGGGGATTATGCATTAAAGCTGCCTGGTATGGAAGTTATGTGTTTCATAGTGGGAGGAGGTGTCATTCCATGATGATCGTATATGTGGAATCCTATGTTCATCATACAGGTCAAGGATAAAGTTTTACATTGTGTGTTGAGGAATTTGTCATTCAATTTAACATTGTATGACTAGGCCGTGAAACTAGAAATTTTTATGTCATGAAATTCAGACATGGATTGAATCACTCATCACCCCTTGGGATTACACTAACATACATGATGCAACTTTTGGTGGGTAATGGATTTAGCACTTCCATGGTACGATTATGGGAGGAGTGGCTAGTCACATGGTTGATGTCAGAGTCCCCATGTTCTGAAGAAATTGGGGTTAGAGTACCAATACTCAGAATTATTAGTCTAGGTAACAAGTGCACTGGAGGCATAGGTACATAAATTAGAGGTCTCATAAGTTGTTGGGCATAAGTTTATAGGATTTTGTGCATTAGTTTTATGATCCATGGTCTCTAGAACAATGATAGTTCATGGAGGCCAAAAGTCATGGTAGCGTGCAAGGCTGGGTGTTGCGTGTAAGGATAGAGTTACACACAAGTAGGCCCTTTGTTCACACCCAACTTACACTAATAGTATTAGGTTGGGTATTTCTCAACTTTGGTATAAGTAAAATTTAGGCCAATGGGAGGTCTATCACACAAGATTCTCAACCTGTAGTGATCCATGTTGCGTGCCATCACATAAGATCAGTTTTATGTGCAGTAGAGTGTCACTTTGTTTTCCTAAGGGTAACCCTAAGTGGGGGTAGCCTTCTATTTATTACCAAAGTTCCTGGAACTATAAGTGCTATGGTTTTAGTAATGTAATAGGTTTTTCACACTACTTCCTCCTTTTCCACGACAATCGTCCATGTAATGTGACATTTTGATGTTATATTTAGAGCACAAGAGTGTTACATGTTTTTTTGATTCTTGTGCACTGAAGATTATTTTTGTGTGTGATTTCCATCAGCAGGCCTCTATCCTTTAGATCATTCACAAAAGCATGCATCATATTTGGTGTGAAATAATGTTTCATGTAGTATGGGACCCTTGTGTGCACTTGCAAAAATTTTCCCGCACCTTTCTTATTATCCCAAAGATGGAACTTTAGTTCCTGATATGTGATAGGTTTACCCATAACTAACTACTTTCATCCTTAAATGAGATTTTGTTTCCAATTCATGTGTTATTCTTCAAATATACATAGATTAAAAACTGTAATATGACTCACATGTGATATGCAGATCTGAACATGGAACAGAAATTAATTAAACATTTATATATATTAAAATTCATCACATGGTATGTCCTATCCACTTAATGACCACATATAAGTACATGTTTATAAGTTCTACATAGTATAATAAGTTAGTTTTAATTTTATGCAATTTTTTATAAGTACACAACATGTACAAGCTAGCTACATGGAGTGTTATTTTCTCACCATCTATCTGAGGCACATGCCTAGGGACTCAATGAGTAAATCGTTCCATGGGAAATATTGGAGTACATGGAATGTAGATGGTACATATGGATATGTTCTCCAAGTTACATGGTCACGAATCGGGTAGGTCATGTAATAAGATACACAACCCATCTGTGAATATAGGACTGCATGCCATGTACATGGGCTATAGGGTGTATACTCCATCTGACTATGCACCAAGCTGACCCAGTCAACATGTGGTGTATAATTAAATTCACCACATGTAAAAATTGAACATGCTTTGAATTAATTCTAAATTAATTCTTAGTTAATTGAACACTAGTGCATGACATGTACCTCCACGTACATAGCATGTACTCTTGTGTTATTTAGCTAGAATCCGCAGCACCTCCAGATGAGATCTTTGATTTTATTTAGTTTATCAAAATTAATCGATTTTATTATATTTATGAGAAATAAAATATAAAGAGTCTAATATCATAATTTGGATTAAATAATAATTAAACTTGATTTGAAAACTAAATAAAAAATTCATAAATTAATAAATGATATTTAAATAATTATAAATAATTATGTAACCCCTTTAATACCACTTTTAGGTTCTGGGTGTATTAAAAAAAAGTGATGGGTATTCCCCAACTTTATATTTTTTTATCATCAATGATCAATAAAATATTTACATGAGGATATACACCTTGATCAATGGAATTGAATCAAAGACAACAGATAAGGGATAGAACATCTGAACCAAGAACAAGATCATCACATATTATTTATAATTAATTTAATAAATTAAAGAATTTCCTTATGATAATTATTTCTTCATTTATGGATCTGAAAACAAATATATGTTGTACTGTTATTACGTTGAAGGAATCAAGAGAAAATTACCTCTAACAGTGATCTACATGTGTTCCAAAAATCTCTAAACATTGTCATAGGAATCTCAGGGTGCTAGCACAAAATATACTATCGCTTGTGTCATCTACCTTTGATCGCCTATAAAATCACTTCCAAAGTGTTATACTTGAACTATATAGACTCAGGGAGTGGAGGGTGGAGGAAGATCCCTCTCCATTATTGGAAGTGTTTTTGGATAAGGGAACTCTCTGGGGCTTCGAGATCATTCTCTAGATTCATTATGCAGAAAAAAATAAATGAATTGGCTATCTTGAAAATTAATATAATTTAGTTTATATACTGCTAGGGTTAGAAATAAATAATTGCACAAGTTCTCTTTATTATTTATTTAATTCATGCCTAACCCCATGTCAAAATAATAATATTATTATTATTTCTTGACATGCACTAAACTGATGAATTAAAATTAAATATTATTTACTCAAATAATATTTGATATATACTATTTATCACCAGACCTATAAACTTGGTCTACCATTCCTCCATAAAATTTATTAGGCCTTGAATAATAACTATTCGTTTAATAAATAAATATCACTACATTATTCTATAATAAATAAATAAAAATTATATTAACTAAATAGTAGATAAATATTTATTAAATATTCCACGAACATAATATTATTTTGACTAACTAGTGATGAAATATATACGATCAATAAAGCATGAATAATTATTAATCCACATACAGGAAGAATATTTATTCAAATTGTTAAATATTAATTAATAATATATTATTTATCTAATACTATGGATACACTTAGTGTGTGACACTCTAGGCCTCTTTCTCAATGGCATTAGGAACAGTAGCCTAAAGTACAAGGCTAGCATTTAGCAACACAACAAGGCATCCATAGAGAATTAAGTTAATTCCACAATGTCATAATGACTCATATAGATGCTTACTGTGTAGTATAATCCCTTTAAAGCAATATCTCAAATCAAGTAGGTTTCATTCCAATTTCATCAACCTATGTTCTCTATGTCTCTTTCATTGAATTCCAGAAAATAAAACTTTCCTATTAAACACCATGTAAATGGATTTATTTAGGCTATATCATTTCCATCAAAAGGTCTAAGATATCAACTTCTGTTAAAGAACAGAATGGAAAATCCTTTCTCGCATTATTCATTAATGAAATATTATATGTGACCTATCCAATGTATCCTACCTCTCTGTGAACATATTTCATTATGGTTTTTATCAATACATAAAATTACAGGAATTATAATAGTTATTAATAATAACATTAAAGTATAAGGATCAATACAGACATCCATATATAAGAACGTCCAATGAAACATATAAATGTGGATTTCCTATAAGCGAGTTTCATACTCATAATATCCTACTCTGGATATTACCAAGGGCGTACACCATGAGAAGGTACCCCAAAGTCCTATGAGTCTCCACCACTGATAGCATGTATCATTTATGTCCCTCAAATTATATCATCCGAATAGAAAAAATATTTAATAATATTGTTGTGACACTTTTGGGTTCTCATCATAGTGGGGAACCGGTATGACCTTTTAATGTGAAAGATACTCTTAGGACATTATCACATACTATGTTATTCAGAAGAACAATCATGATGTAATAATATGTTTATTAATATTCAAAACTATGAATACAGGTAATCATAAAGTACACATAAGTTGGTTTTTGGGCACCAACTCCAATAGACACATCCTAAAGTGTTTGTTGAAAACTATTTTCTAAAATGTTGATTTAGAAAAAAAACGAACATCAAAACACTTAGTGAATCTTAGTTGATAATCCTATATACACTAAGGATATTAATTTTTAGTTTATTCTGATTGTGTTTTAATAAAGGAAACCTATCTTCTTGATGATGACATGAGTAGACCTAACTTCTATGAGTTATGGCTCTTGATGAACATGAGTTTCCAAAGGAATTGTAGGCTCTAATAAGTTCAATTATATTAGTAGTTCTAGAGAAAAATATTGTATAGGAATTCACAAACTAATTTTATCTAGTATCATAGTAAGCCTAAGGTAATATGAAATAAAAATAAATTACAATTAGTGGTTTCTATATCAACAATAATCGAGTATGTTTTAGATACTAATGGATCTTAATAAGAGGTTTAGAAACATCTAGTTTTTATTTTATTTTATTTTTTTGAAGAATGTGGTGCCTAAGTCAAAAGACCAAGGCACAATTTATTGAGTATTAAAGAAAGGAGTTACATTAGTCTGAAAGATGGGAGTTTCTTAAAATCTTTGTCATAAAAATGATGAAATTCAGGAGGGAGGGTATCAGAACATGTTAATTCATGGTTTATACCTTTATTGGAAAGAGAATCTGCAATCATGTTCACCTCCTCATACGCATGTGTGACAATGTAGTTGATATCTCAAAGCATATCAAGACATCTCATCCAGAAGGTGGTAAGCATCCAAGCGAGATGAATCACCCAATTCCAGATATCCTGGATGATTGTGGTCGAATCACACTCGATCTAGATCTTCCTCCATCCTTGTTGAATATCAAAATTGACAGCATGTATTACAGCTAGCATTTCTGATTCAAGGGAGGAGGTTGTGCCACAAGTACCAAAAAAGCATCCATGGCATTGATCCAGGTAATCTCTGAAAATAGATCCACAACCAGCAGGGCCTGTATTTCCTTTTAAGGTGCCATCAATGTTCACTTTAATCCATCCAGGTAGTGGGACTTTCCAGAAAACTTCAAGGTTACTTTTTGGTTACTTGAAGATGCCAATAATCCGAAGTTTGCAAAGAATCTCGAAGTCATTAACAAAGTTATTGTAGTATGCTTTCTGGATTAAATCTTCTTATTGCACCATAATTAGAATTCAAGCTTTACCAGCATTGAGTGTTAGTGATCCTTTATTGTGAATAAAATTATTTCTACCATACCAGATCACGTGCATCAATTATTCAACTGCAGTATATAACACGTTCTTAATTTTCTAAGAGGCATTGTGATTGAAACATCTTTTAATCTGAGAGATGATAGAGTCAGTAAAAGTCCATCTACAATTAAAAATGTTAGAGATGTAATTCCAAATAGAAAAGGCATTGGAACATGAAATAAAAATATGATTAATGTCTTCCCTATGTTGATTGCATAAATGACACATTGATCAAAGATGAATACCGAAGGATTGGAGACACACTTCAGTAGGAATTCTGTTGTGTGAGATACTCTATATAAGAGTAAGTCTCGAACGTTTGATCCAATGCTTGTTAAAAGCATTCAACCACCCAAAACCATAAGTGGAGTTCAAAAAATTATGATTGTAAAAAAATTTAGAGTCAAGAATGCCATTTTGATCTGGTTCCTAGGTAGGGAAGTCTTCATAAGTCGAAAAGGGGTAATTGTCAATTATGAAGTTAATGTTATTAGGAATATCATGTCTGTTCGAGTGAAAAACATATTTAATGGAAATATTTATGTTTTGGGGAGGATTTTTGGGAGGAAACAAAGAAGATAAGGAAGAACTCGTCTAATTATCAATCTAGAATTTCAAAGAAGAATCAGCGTTGACTAGCTGTCTAGCATTGATCATAATCTTATGATAAATGTTTCTAAAAGAGGTCCAGACAGAGGACTAAAAATAATTTAAGTTTCCTTTTTGAATATTTTTAAAAAAAACATTCTTGAGAAAATGAATATCATTATGGGCATTATGAATCATTCTCCAGAAAATCCTAGATTGCAAAGCATCGTTAAATATTTCAAGATTTTTAATTCCAATACCACCTTTCTCTAAAGGTTCACAACATTTCTTCCAAGGAACCGTTACAATACTTCTTTCAAGGATATTACCAGTCCAGAAAAAATTTATAATGAAAGTATTAAGTATTTTAATGTTCATGGTAGGACATTTGTAAATCATGAAGGAGTAAACCATTTTAGAGATGATGGTAGATTTAACCAGGAATATTCTTCCAGTCATGGACAAAGATTTACCTTTATAAGTAGAGATATTATGTGTGATTTGATCAAAAATTTTGGAAAATTAATTATATTTGGGTCTTCCCAAAAATATTGGAACCCAGAGATAGGTGAATGGGAGATCACCCTCTTTAATACTGAGGATATTGATAATTAGAGTTTTTCTTCTCGAAGGGTAGCCTTCCCCAAAAAAAATATATGACTTATTCCAACAAATATCTTGTCCCAAGACATCTTCATAATGAGAAAGAGCAGTTTTGAGCACTTTCATATCTCTTTTTGTCACCTTGAAGAAATAGGATGATATCATCAGCATAAAGAAGATGAGAGGGAACATTCAAGTTCCTAGAGGCTTGAATAAGTCAGAGTTTGTTCTAATGCAAAAGTTGTAGAATCAATCTGCTGAGGTAGTCTTCAGCAATAGAAAATATATTGGCAGAGAGATGATCCCCCTCAATAACACCTTTGGAGAACTTAAAGTAGCCTTTGGGAGAACCATTTATCATAATGGAGATGTGGGCGGAGTCAAATAAAGTATTGATTTTCTTAATGAAATCATCATTGAATTCAAAATTATAAAGAACATTAAAAATAAAGCCCCAGTAAATAGTATTAAAATCTTTCCTAATTTCCAGCTTTATAGCAACATTCCCACCTCTGTTAGTTTTGTTTAAAATATTAGTACATTATGAGGCAAGAAAAATGCGATCTTGTATAGATCTACCATTGATAAATCCAAATTGATTCTAGGTAACAATCCTATCACATATAAGAATAAGACGATTAGGAATAATTTTAGTAATGATTTTACATAAGGTATTGATAAGGGAAATGGGTCGGAAAAGATGAATTTCAGAAGCATTATCCACTTTAGATATTAAAGAAATAAATTGATCATTAAGGCCATGTGGGAGATGTCCAGTGTTGAACAAGACTTAACAAGTTTACAGAAATCAGTGTGAATAATGTCCTAGTAATGCTGATAGAAACCATTGTTGAATCCATCAGGACCTAGGGCACTATCAGTATTTAAGCAAAAAACAATATATTTTAGTTCATGGTCAAGAGGTATAGAAGCAAGTCAAGCATTATCAGATTCCTCAACCATTGGGGGAATGACATCATGTCTAAGCTCTTTGTTTACATCAGTTCTATTAAATATGTCATGAAAATAAGATACAACATGATTAGAAATTCTCTCTTCAGAATCTATAAGAATGTCATCATGAACAAGTAAACTAAGAGGTCAATTAATTTTCCTGATTCTTTGTAAATAGTTGTAAAATTTAGTGTTTATGTCTCCATCAGTGATCCATTTCATTTTGAAAATTTGTTTTTGTAAGTTATCTTTAAGAGATAGTAAAGAGTTGAGCTTTAAATTTGTATTGATCTCCAGTTGGGGATCCAGTGAAAAATCAGAGCTAGTGTTTCTATTTTGAAACTGAGTGAGGTTAAGTTCCAAAGATAAAATGTCCTTGTCAATTTGTATTGATTTGGTTATACTCCAATTATTTAAGGCTTGTTTAAGAAATTTAATCTTCTTAATAAATGCATATAGATCATGTTAGTGGCTCATAGATCTCCAAAAAAAATTATTAAAAGAGTCACAATCAAGGTCCTCAGACCAAGCATTGTTGAATCTGAAAGGGAGAGGGGTTTTGTGCTATTAGTATGTAGGTTTACAAGAATAGGATGGTGGTCAGAGTTTATTCTGGGAAGCATGAGACAAGAAACATTGTCCCATTTTTCAAGAAGGTAAATATTAGTGAGAGCTCTATCAAGTTTTCTAGCAACCATTTTATTATAGTGTCTTCTGTACCAAGTATATTTATCTCCCGAAAGATTAATTTCCAGAAGATTTCTATCATCAATAGCAGCTTTAAATTCTTGGGATGTGATAGAGGAATGACTCGGTCTAATTTTTTCACTGGGAGAAAGAATATCATTAAAGTAACCGATTAATACCCAAGGGTCTTGGATAAAATTAGATAGATTTATAATGTCATCCCATAGTGTCCTTCTATCCTGATATCTATTCTTAGCATAAATCATAGTCAAAAAGATTTGTTTATTATCATAAGTAAACGCACAAGTGAAAAATTGATTAGATATTTTTATAGAAGAAACATTTTGAATAGATTTATGATAAAAGATCCATAAAGATTCTACAGTGGTACCATCTATACAGGCACCCAAGAAATTGTAACCAAAAGTAATAATATGAGAAAAGCTTTTTGAAAAGTTCACTTTTGGTTTAGCAATAGAAAAAAAATTTGGATTGTGAGTTGTTAGAAATATTTTAAGAATAACAATAGTGTTAGAGTTCATAATCCCATGACAGTTCCAAAAAATCAGATTCATTTGGAATGATGTTTGGGGTTAGAACCCCTTTTTTTATTTACCTAGGCTTTTATTTCTTTTAGATCTTCTGACCTCATGAGGTGAGATCTTTTTTTTTATTGAACTTATTACTAAGAGTGCTAATAGGTTCTAATTTACTATTTGATTCATTCAGAATAGCATTATGAGAAGAAAATGTAATCTGATTAACATTTCTAGGACTGTCCTGTTGTGATAAGGCCAAAACAAAATCTGAATTTTGTTCTAGGAGTCTAGATTTTTAGACTGTTTGGGTCTCAGACAAAGGTATTTTAACAGAATCCAAGGATGCAGTAGGGATAACTAAGTTTTGTACAGCTTCCTATGTAGGGGAAAAACATTATTTGTAGTAGGAACATTATTATTTGAATCATCAGGAGGTATCGGACACAGTTGAGAGACATATGGGTCAGTTTGTGCAGAAGAAACTATGTTATTGTATTTTTGATTCATAGAAAATTTATGGGAGACAGTATTGATATTGTGATCTGAAACTATGCTCCTAGGATGTGCAGTGGAAAGTACACAATGTACAGCATTCACAGAATTAGCATGGTAGTCAACAGGAATAGGATTACATTCAGAACTAGATAAGTCAGTGTATCCAGAATGTATTAATAGTGAATTACCAGATTGTTTCATGTCAGAAAGATTCAAATTACTACTTTCCTGATCATTGGGATTGAAATCAGTAGTGTAGTTATGCTTTGCATCCAGGTTGGGAATTTGTTGCTTTACATTCTAGATGCATTCTTTCCCAAAATCCTATTTGTCAAGCCTTCATAACTCATTTTTATCTGTTTCATCCAAGTTAGATAAAACAGGAGCTATAAAAGTATTTGAGGAGCTGTTGATTACAATATCATCATGTTCATTATTATTTTTAATCATATCAAAAACCATGGCCTTAAGCTCATTATGTAGAGCCTACTCTTCCTCATCCTCAACCATATCTACCCACAATTTATCAAAGGTATGTTTAAGAGGGGAAAATGTGTTTTGTTTTCTAACCCACACTTTATTTTTAATCTTGTTAGTTTCAAGAAATTCAGGAACATGAGATTTTCCTTTTTTAGTGTTTATAACTTATTTCCAATCATTTTCAAAAAGTTTGGAAACCTTTTTTCTAATAACCCTGCAATTTTTTAGATTATGCCTAAAAATATTGCACACTTCACAGTATAGAGGCACTCTTTCATATTCAATTCTAATCTCAGTTTTTTAATCTTTATCCCTGAAAGATATAACATTAGGCAGATTTTTTCCAAGAGTAACCTCTACCATAACCCAGGAAAAAAACCCCAAATCAGTATTAAGAGTTCTTTGATCTACTTTAATTTGGGAGCTAATGTAAGAGGTTATATCATTTAAGATCTTGGGATGCCAGAAAAACCAGTTCAAACCATGCAATCTAATCCACACTTGAGCCAAATTATTTCTATGTGTTATAGGATTAAAATAATAATCCCATTCATAGAGTCTAAGGTTTCCAGGTTTCAAATATAATCTCCCTATTTTCTAGTCATAATCAAGATGTTCTTATGTGCTAAATAAAAAGTGAAAGTAACCCCTACCCACTTAAACTAATTTCTAGTTCTGTAAACCCTAATAGTGATCTAATCTAGATTTTAAATCAGTAATGGTCTAGTAACGATCACCTTTCACATAATAAATCCTTCCTAGGAGAGAATATTTTCATATCTAAGCCCACTGTTGCACAGCATCCGGATCTGCTTCTACTAAAAAATTTACATCCTGTAGTTTCTTACAAAAATAGGGATTATAATTCTTCATGGTGTTTAGATAATTACCTTTAAGTGCTTCCATGAAGGAGATCCCCTTTGATGTCCCCGCGTAGTTTTTTTTTTGGATTGACCATTCTTGGTCGTTCCAGATACCTCTTATGTCACCTCAGAGAGTGAAAATCCAGCTTTTTAGGAGGGATCGAAACTTTCCATGAACACTTAGTAGGTGTTGAACAAATAGTCACGATTAGGAAGGGTTCAAGATTGAGGATCTAGGGTTTTCATAGGTTTCGCCTGAGAATCGCCCAACGAGATCTCTCCCATATTTAGAAAGATCTCTAGTGCTTATTTATGGTTATACTAGAATTAATATTTTTATCATAATTATGATAAACTTATACTATGGACTGAATCAAGATTTCAGGTTTCTAACATGGGAGGTGGACACTCAATAAAATCACAGCTTTAGGGATTTTCTCAAGGTATTGATATCGTAGTAAGTATATTCACCACACAAATATATATAATTAACAACCATGGTCATTGAGATATGGTAATCCCAATAGTTATATCCCTACTCATTAGAATCAAGTTTAACATGTGATAACTAATGAGTATTTAGTAGTAGGCTCCTGTCCAAGTGGGAGTCTATAATATTTTTTGATTTAGAACCAACTAATTTCTACTTTATACTTCCTATATATTCATGGTTTAGAATATTAATACCTTGTAACTTATTGATTATTCTTACAGATAAAATTAATACGATAATATACTAGAAAATTGTTGCATTTAAAATGTTGCGTGAATCTCCCATGTACGATGAGAACCTTGATATCAAATGAAAATATTCCTAGGCTCAGTTATTTGGTTAGAAAACATTCTATGAAGGGATACATTGTATGTTTACTATAAAGTGAAAGTACTCATAAGTGGATGATACATCATCTCATGAAGTTCACACTTGGTGATCTTTTATATGGTTGATTATGAGAATATACTTTCTAGTAGGAATTTTTCATGTTTACGTGTCATCGGATATTCCTATATTTGAGTGCGTAAAACTATCCTTGTACTTTAAAATTATTATTAATTAATTTCTTGACTCACTCACTTGTATTTATTACTAAAACCCATGAATATATATTTCATGGATAACTTGGTGGTGTTGGGTGTGTCATGAATGATATGTTATTATGAATAAGTAGCAGAAGGATTGGCCCCTTCCATCTTTATGGAAGTTGATATCTCATACCTTTGATTGAAATGGAACCGTCATATTAAATTTCATGTCCATGGTATAATGATGAGTTTTTTTAGATATTCAAAGAAATACGTATCAAGTATATAGGTTGATAACATGAGTATGAAACCTTCTTGACGAGGCATCATGAAAAGGGGATTATATTACACAGTGGGTATTTGTATGTGATTTTTTTCATTGTGATGTATCCAATTCCTCTATGGGTTTCTTGACCTATTACTAAATATTAATTTTTCACTTTATAAAATCTTTCTTATTCCCATAGATAAATAGGTATAGAAGGTAATACCTAAAGTGTTTTCATTGATCTGAATTAAATATTATTTATATTTACCAATTTCAATAAATATTATTATCTAGATGGAGAAATAATATTTATTGTATATTTACTTATTAATCAATAATATTAAATATATATCTATTTTCAAAATAATTTTTTAATTATGTTAAAATATAATATTTATTTATCCCTTTTTATTTTCAAGCTGATAAAAAATTATTTATTTTTTAATAAATAATTTGTTTAATTTTAAGAATAGAAAAATAAATATATTACTCATTAGACTGTAAATATAATATTTATTTATTTTCTTATTGAATAAATAATATTAAAATAAATATTTTATTCACTGGGCTATGAATATAATATATATTGATGATATCTACTTAGGACTTCAATAACTGTTACTGATTGTGAGTGGACACAATTATTGGTCTAGTGGTAAATATTTATTTACCAGATAGAAAATAATATCTATCATTGCACGGGTTAGAGAATTCCATGAAATAAATTTTTGGTCCAAGTAAATAGAAATAGGGGGTAAATTTCCCTTTTAAAAAATTTAAAGCTAACAGAAAAGGAAAATTCAAAATTAACCAATTTTGAGATGATAATGTGATAAATAGAATCATTTTATAAATTAATAGATTGATAAATTCAATCCATTTTATAAATTTAATTTAAATATTTATTATGTGATTATTTATAGTGTAAAATAAAAAAATCAAATTTATATAATTTATGCATATTGATATTGAATGTTGCAATGTGGAAAATAAGAGAGAGAGAGAGAGAGAGAGAATATGGTTTGATAAATGAGTTTGGAAATATCATGGTGTGAGATCCTATATCTCCTCCCCTCATGTTTAGAGGTTTACGTTATTAATTTATTGATCTTGGTGGTGATCAAGAAACATGTCCCTCAAAAACTTGGTTTGTGATCACCCTCTTGAACTTCACTGGTAGATAAGGAACTTCCCACTCACTTTTGTGGTATTGAGAACCCATTGAAGAAGGTGATGGGAAGAGAGAGGTTTAAGGTGTAAAACTGGTTACAATACCTCTCCCTAGTATCTTAAAAGGATTTATCCAATTTTAGAATAGAAATTGAGAGATGATATAACAATATAGCCTTTGAGAATGACAAAAATTGGAGAATGTCTCTTTAAGAGAACTTAAGAGGATCTGTCAGAGCTTCACTTTTGAATAAAGGATCAAAGAGAAATAATTAGGAATTTTTATAACTTCCAAGATTATAAGGACCTACTTTTATAGGCTCTAAAATTATTAGGAAGATTCTAGAATTCACTGGGGGAATTGAAGATAAGTAAGACCGCAACTATGACAATTTCACTATAAGTACCCATCCTTAAACATTACAGAGTCTTGAGTTTTATGTCAACAATTAATTTTATTACATTTGAGTATTTTTACATTTTATAGTTATATATAATTATTCAATTACCCTTACATAAATACACAATGTGTAAACCTCCACTTAGTATCCATTTTTTACACAAAACAAAACTTTTATGTTATAACAAGTTTCCTTTTCAGGAAATATCTTCACAATTTTTATCTTGAACTCATCTGTATCCCTACTCATCCTTAAAATTCTATGAAAATTATTTCAAAACATGTGATGATCACAAAAAAACTAAATAAGGTACATGAAAAAAGAAATAAATAAAATTGTTAGTTTATAAATACTTATATAATATTTATCTGTTTCAAAATTAAACTTTGGGATCAAAATAAACATTTAATTACCAAAGAAATCAAATTTTATGCCCAAAGTTTTTTATAAAACATTTCATAAAAAATATTAAAGGAAAAAATAAAATTCAAAAATATTTTTTAGCAATCATGAAAAACTTATGAATGTTTTTTCAGAAAATTGTTATACATTTAATCCTTATGAAGTAGTATATACTTTCCTTTAAATATATGCTAATGTGTAATCACATTAAATAATAACATAAATAACATGGTATAATAATATCATGGAAACATATGAAATGTGTTAGTAACACAAAACATGACATAATCATAAGTCAAGGCTAACTTCTAAGACAACATCACATAGTGGACATAGTCCCATAAGGCATTAGGTTTACTCCATAATCCCATATATAACATCTCATGAAACAAAATATTTACCCAATACATTATAGTGTTATTTGGGAACAACCATAATAACAATTTCATGATTATTTGAGTTAAAAATGGAAATAAATAACAAGGAACAATCATAAGAATTAAACATTGAAAGAAATGGGTTACATAATCTTGCATCAAATCCTAATCAAAGGAAATTTCATAAAGATGGTATTTGAGAAATGAACACGAGGTGTGTATTATCTCATCAAAGAAAGAGAGAATAAGATATGTATATAATTGGTTGACATATATATATAATTTAAAATAATTTCATAACATTAAAGATACATATAAAGTGATTTATATAGATAAATTTCATAACCCAAAGAAGAAGGGTGGTTTAGGGTGATCCCTTACACCCATAAAAAAACATTTCTAGATATCAAAATATTCATTCCATTTAAAACCCATTTTTAAAAATACTTAAAAATGAAAAGAGGGTTTTTTAAGAAAATAATTATGATTATATTTAAATCCATGTGTAAAATAATTTTTATGGTTTCAAGAAAAGTTTTTGACAATATATATGTTAAAATAAAACATTCTTTTTATCTTTTGTAAATAAATTCAAAATGTTCCATATAAAATACGTAAAAATATTCCTTTTGAAAACCATTAAATGGAATTAAATGATACATAAAATTAACTTTATAATTAATTAATTTCTATATAAATACAATAATTAAATAATTTTAATACAACGTATATGGAAAAGAATGATTTAGAAAATAAATCTTTGAAAACATTTAAACGAGGTTTTTAACATAAAGTGCCCCTTATATAAAACCTTAAAAAGAATTATTTTTAAAACATTGTAAAGATAGTAAAATATGGCCCAAAATGAAATTTGTATTCCATTAAATCATAAATAAAAAATTTATTGAAACATTTATAAGAACATGGACATAGAGAAAAATGAGTTGGAAAGAAAACTTCAAAATAGATTTTTTTTAAAGAAAGCCTCTTACCTTGAGTTTGAATCATCACATTCATTACATATCTTAATGAATAGTAATATTATGTTAATTATTTAATTTGTTAAGAAAATTTTTCAAGTTTATTATTCCTTTTATTTCACATATTTCCTTTTTATATACAATTACTAAATCTATTAAGTTCATGTCGAATATTTTGATGATATCCAGATCAAATGTACAAAATGACTTTAGTAGGTTGACTATGGTAAAAGTGATCATTATTATATAATATAAATAATAATTATCATGAAATAATTATAATTCTTATAAATCAATTATAATTTTAAAAATAACTATGAAATATGGTTATGAAAAATGAACTACATTACCATCATAGAGGTGATTGGTCGTACATTCGCATGAGTAACGTATTTATTTTTCGACGATCATGATAGAAATAAGGCATGTGTTATTTTATCCTTAAAAATTTATAATTATATAATAAATATCCTATTATTTTTTTAAATATACTTATATATATCATCCATGTGAATCAGTAATGAAAAACAAATCACATCGCTTCATAGAGGTGGTAGTCCACACTTACACACGAATGGTATTATTATCTTTCAATGAATGAAGAGATAATAAAATATATGATATATTAATTTTTAATAATGATAAATATTCCATGAATATTACGTATATACATTAAATACATCATCATAAACATACTTGAGAGTTGGTGATGAAAAATGAATTACATTGGCTTGCGAGGTGAGCGTTCGTCGTACACATGATTGATAGATTAATTTCTCACTTCATGGAAGAGGAGATGGATGTTGGTTAATAAATTAACATAATAAAATATTAGAATATTTTAGATACTTATTCTAATATATCAGTATTAATTAATAATATTTAAAGGATTTGGAAGAAGAAATAAAACAAAAATTCCCTATTAAGAATGATACCTCTTCTTCAAACGAACTCTTTAGTATTACACCAAAAGCATTACTATGAGGGTTTTTAATAAAAATTCCTCTAGGACATGGGAATATAATTATCGTGATAATAAATATTTATAATCTTTAGAGCTAAAGATAGTTACTTTAAAGGAAAACTGGAAAATAAATAGACCATGGTTTATATTTTAAAACATATCCTAATATATTGAATAAAAAATTATTTTTATGAATTTTAAATCATTTAATAAAATTTTAATTATTATAAAATATTATTAATGACACTTTTTGAACTATTTATTTAATTTGACTTTGAAAAAAATATGAAAGAAATGGAATTTGAATATAATCTTTTCAAAAATAAATAAAATGATATATTTATCTATAAAATTCATGGAACATAATAATTCATTCAATTTATATTACATTAAATATTTTTAAAATTATTTATTTTATTTTTATATTAATTGAATAAATATTGTGTCGTTATTGTATAAGCATTTAAAGTAATAATTTCATTAATGAAAAATTAGAAATAAATTATCATGATAAAAATAAATATTTTATATTTTATATTAATATTTATAATTGAACACAAGTTTTTTTACCCTATCAAAAAATATTATTGATATTAAAAGTAGGAAAGTGATATTTTTGTCTTTATCTTTTATTTAAATCTTATAAATGTCAAAATTAGAGAAATATGAAACCAAGTGGCCATATATTAAATAATTAAATGGAAATTATTGAACAAAACCCATCCAATATGATAAAAGAGAGTGTTAGGGTCAATTTTTAGTCCTTATCATATTATTTTTAACCTTAATTACCTAATTTACCCTTATTGTGGTGATAATTATTTATTGTATTCACTATTCATAATGACTAAAGATAAAAGGGTCTATTTTCAAATTTGGACATCCAAATTCAAAATATGGAGTCCATTTTTCAGGATTCAATTCCCCTAAGTGGAATAATTTAATTTTAAATTAGACCCACGATACATGATAAAAACACTTTTTTAGAAAAATACCTTTTAAATATAAAATGTTTTTATACTATATCCATGTAAAAATTTCATTACAATGATTTTAATTAGATTATTTTTAAAACAATAAACTAATTAAATTTTAAAACTAATCCAAGATATAATTTGGCTTTGTAAATTCTTGAAAACAATATGTAGTTTTCAATAAAAATCATTATTTTTCACTATTCATTGAAAAATAAAACATTTCAGAAAAATGTATAAATTTCATCATAAGATAATTTTGATATTATAATTTCAAAAATAATAACCTCTTTAAAAAATAAAATTTATAAAATTTCCAAATTGTAATTATAAAATTATCTCATGAAAATCAATAAACTTATTTTTTGAAGAAAATGTATTTTTTGAGAATAAAATAAATTTACTAAAAAGTGAGTGATTATTTACTAAGAAATTTCAGATAAATTTATATTTGTGTGGGATATTTATATATATTTCATAAATAATTTAATCTTATTCATACCCATCAATTTAGTAGTTATTTTATAACAGTCATATTTATATAATAATGTTTCATGGTTCATTTAGGATCGGTGTTATGTGTCATATACACTATTAAATATAGTTTTTTTATAAAAACTATCAGGGTGTTACATTTATCATCATTAAATACACCCTAAGACTAGCTATACTGATTCCATTGGATACTCGGTGCACCTTATCAACTAAACGGTGCATCTTCTAGAGCTCAATAGGCTTATGGAACTGGCACCATCAAGTTGGTGCTCCTCCACTAGTTGACTGATGGACTCCTAAAGGTTTAGTATGCTTCTTACTTCACCGCCAATGGGATGGTGACACTCCAATATATGGCTAGTGGGTCTTATGAATATATAAAGCTACTAGCCACATGGAACTGGTTGTATGGTGTAGTCTGGATGCCTCCATCTATAATAAGATCCTCCCTTTCTTCCTTTTATTGACTTTAGATGATCTTTCTAACTTTATTCCATGTTCTTAAGAAATGATAAATGATAGGTCCAATCCTTCAATAAGATCAATATGTTTCTTTTGAATTAAATTTAATATGTCCATAAATAACATTAATGTAATATCTTAAAGTCAAATTAAGGAGTCTGGAATTCACTAAAATTAAAAAATTAAATACACAAGAAAGTGTTTGTGATCATGAAAACACCATGAGAGAGAGAGGTAAAATAGTATACCCCTTTTTTATGATCACAAAAACTTACCATAAAGATATATATTAATTGGAAATATTTTAAATTTATTTAATATGACAATATAAGATATTTAATATATTCAAGAAGTAAATATATCATACATTCCATATATCAACTAAGACTAAAATTTTTAACACAAATTTCTATAACTCTCCTTGGGTAAAATAATTAAGAAATAAAAAATAATAACAAATTTTAATATAATTTCCCCCTTTTATGTTCAAAATAAAATTATCCCCCTTTGTGATAAAGCTATATTTTTATGTTTTTTATAAAGAAACATATACCCCTTTATGATTATGAAAAAATAAAGAAATTAAAAAGGATATATTTGATGAAAATCTCAACAAATATTTTAAAAGTTATTTTAAAAAAATATTAAATATTGAAAATATATTTTAATAGAAAAAATGGATTTTGAAAATAATTAAAAGGTTTTAAAAACACTTATTAATTTACACAACCCCCCAATGGGTGTAATTTATAAATAGATAGAGAGAGGAATGTTCATAAGTATTTTTTAAGATAAAAATAAAGAAAATTTTAGAATAGAGGAATAAAAAGGAAACATAAATAGAAAAAAAGAGGTAAATAAGAGAAATAAATGAAAACAAACAAATGGAGAAAGGGAGGTGAAAAAATAAGAAGAAGAAAAATAAGGGTAAAAGATAGATAAAAATAATGATAAGGAGAGTATCAATAAAATTTTTTACATACCTTAGACAAGATATTTATTAATTCCTTTAAAGAGTGTTTTATCCATCATTGAAATATTTCTTCATTAAAATATATTGGAGGAGTTCCATTGAATGAGAAAAAATACCTTGAAAAAATACCTCTATTTGCATGTTTTCAAAGACAACATCAAAAACATTATTAGTGAGACTCGTGTATATAAAAACAATTACTCATAATTAAACTTCCTTTAATAAAGATAAAAATTTTGAAAAATAAGAATATCATATACATAATTTATCACATATATTTTGAAAACAAATTTATATTAAAAACTAGTATTATTATTTCTAAAGGTACTTGATTTAGAAAATATTACTCTAAAGTTTAAAAATAAGATATTTGTTTTTTGATTTTATAAATTTATTTTGAAAAAAAAAATCCCTATTAAGGAAAATTTAAAAAATTAAAGAGATAAGTATCCCATAAAATGAATAAACAATTTATATAAAAGGATCATAGTCAAGAGAGAATAAATAGGAAAAAATTTAAGAAAGAAAAGGAAACATATTTAAAGTGAAATAAAGATTTAAGAAGATTACTCAAGTTAGTTATTTTCAAATGAAGAGAATCATGAGAGAATCATTACTAATTCACCTTTAATAAAATTTAAATAATAGATAGTAAGGGGTTTAGTGAAAATATCAGTGGGCTGACATATTTTCGGTGCAAATTATAATAATATGTTTTCCTTTAGGAAGTGATTTCTTATGAAATAATGCCTAAGGTAAATGTATTTAGTGTGAGATTATTGGATAATATTTTTAGAAATATTAATATCACTTTTATTATCACACCCAATAGGTATATGTTCATGTATAATACCAAAGTATAAGAGAGTGTGTTTTGTCTATATTATTTGGGTACAACAACACCTGGTGGCTATGTATTTCACTTCAGTTTTAGAAATCAAAATAGAGTTTTTCTTATTAATAATCCATGAGATGAGAGATTTTCCAAGTTAGTGGAAATTACCACAAATAAATTTACTATTTAGTTTATATCCTCAGAAATCAATATTATAAAATATCATTAATTCAAAATAAGTACCTTTGGAATAAAACAAACCAAGATTTTTAGTTCCGTTTAAATAAATAAAAATCCTTTTATTATATTTTACATGATATTCCTTTGAATTTGATTGAAAATGATAACAAAGAAAAACATTTAATATGATATTAGGCTAGGTTTTAATAAGATAAAGTGGACTTATGATCATACTTCCATAAATCAATTTGTTGACCATATTATCAGTTTCATCAAATGTTAGCTTATAATTTTTATTCATGCAAGTACTAGTTTCCTCATCATGATTAATGAAAAATTATTTTAATATTTCATTAGTGAATTTTCGTTTCTTTAGAAAAATACTATCATTATTTTGAGAAATTTGAAATCTGAGAAAGAATTTTAGTTCACCCATAAAGCTCATTATAAATCCCTTTTCCATTAAATCGGAAAATTCAAAACAAATGAACTCATTGGTTGAGATGAAAATCACATCATCAACCTAAATATGGACAAGTAATAAATAATTTAAGATGTATTTTAGAAAAAATAGTTGTATCAAATTTTCCTATTTTAATTCCATTTGATAAAATAAAATAAGATAAATGGTCATACCAAGCCTATTTGGTTGTTTTGAACCATAAAGATCTTTAAAAGAAGGAAAAAAATTCAGATTTAAAAGAGGATTTATGTTTCTTACCATATTTTCATGCTTCAAAAACCATGTCATATTTGAAATGAAGTTTTGGAAAATATCAAACTTATTGATAACTATTGAGTTTGATAATTTAGTGTGTGCTATAGTGACCAAGGCGTCAATGTCAATTCTATGGGTCACTAACTTGTTCACTCAAGTATTTGAAAATTTGTATAGAGGTTTATTTTAAATTAATTGTATAAAAAAAATTAAAACAAGAAGGGTTAAATATGATTTTTCCTTTTGATTTAAAAACATTGAAATATTCATTTTTGAGAGAAATTTTAAAATCGTTATCATAAAATTTAATAATTCTTAGAAACTTTTCTTTCAAGACTTTTAATAATAAAACATTTTTAATAAGAGTTGAGTTCTAAAAACCAATAGTACCATAACCAATTATCTTACCCTTTGAGTTATCACAAAAGTTAATCCAAATTTTTCAGTACCCATGTTATGGTAACCCAAGAATCCTTCTTCTCACATAAAGGTAAGTTGGGCTTCAAATTTGGGTAGAACTTGACCAGCATAAGGGTCAGCATGTGGGTTCCTCCATTATGTAAGGGTAAGTGGGTGTTTCCTTTCATTTTGTAAGGTATTTCCAAGCTTGTTTATAGGTAACTAGTCATGTAAGGGTAGAATTATGTTACCCTTATGCAACATATACTCCATACGTAAGGTTAATGCAAAAAATGCAGAAAATCTAGTTTTTACTCATGCTTTGTTTCTACATATTCTTTTACCCATTTCAATATTATTAATTATTAAAAATTAAAATTTCAAATGCCCCTTAACTCGTATAAAATTTTATATAATGTTTTTTAAATGGATTGTAATAAAAATTTGAGTTAACTGTGAATTAAATGAAAACATTTTTTAATATTAAATTTAATATAAATTAAATTTATGTGTGAATCATGTAGTTGAATCTTATAAAATACCAGATCTACATCATTCAAATCATTATCCATTTCTCTCAATTCCCAATAAAACATATCCTTATTTCTTGATTCATGTGATCCATCTATTTTAGATTCAAATTTCTTTCTTTCATGCCAGAACAGTGATAGTATACTGAATAAATCTCCCCTCCCTCCTCTATTTTGTTATTGTGCATGAAAGATTCATTCTACTATGTGGGGATCTAATGCTTTTCCTTTATATTGTTTGAAAGTTTGAATCAATAATTCTTTAGATTTGTTTTTTAAATGTATATTATTAACTATAGTGATACAAAAATAATAAAAATAATCACATGATGGGAGATTATATGATGATCTGGAAATTTTTAATATGAAGATGAAATGAATATAATGTAATATTGATAATGGAATATTATTAATTCATTAATAAAATTATGGTGTTATCCCATGTTGAAAAGGATGGGTGAGAATTTATTATTGTCCTTGTAATTATATAGTATATAGAAATGGTTTATTATATGTTGTTGTTTGATTTTTATTTGCTTTAATTTTTTCATGATATATCTTAAAATTTTAAGCTCTTATAAATCAGTAAACTTTTATTATTCATGTACTAAGATTGATTCTTTATTTAAAATGAGAAGGATTTGTTTGGTGGTTCTTCTCATCCTATCTCTTACTTCTCAAATATTTATGAAGGTAATGCATCTCATGTGTGTGATTAAATACCCTTAGTGTTTGTTGCTAACCCGTGGCCTATTTAATGTAGAATTAGAGCAAAATTATACCTCTTTCATTATTTTTTTTCCTAGTAGGGGTGAATTTAATGGGGGGTAATGATAGAGTGGTATAAATGGTGATGGTTGAGATATAGGACAGATTTTGGAGTAAGGAACTGGTAAGGATGCATGAGTTGATGGGTAAATAGTGTCTATTGGGCTTAGTATGTGCTTTAAACAAGTAAGACCAGCTAGGACATGGGGTTTTAGGAACCCATGTGATCCAAAGAAATGACCTTTTAGTTTACTAGACATGATAAGTGAAGTTATGTCATTTTCAAGGTTGATATCTAAGAAATTATCATTCATCGTGATTTTTTTAAAATGCTAGGGATGAAGCCCCTTTTTATTGAAAAAAGAAATCCCTCTTTTAATAGGGTAGATAGGTAACCCTTTACATGTACCAAAGTCCCAATATCTCATATTCCATACAAATTGTGTCCTAAAATATAATTTATATGAATGTAACCTATGGGGACCCTAAAGAAAAGGACCCTAAGTCCCAATATATGTAATGCATTGTGCCAAAACACCAGTCAAACATCACACCTCCCCCCTTTCCAAAGCTATTGTACTTGTGTTATCAGTTGAATATATTGCTCCCTCCTTTCAAGTAGTTACACCATGATGGATTTACACACCATGGAAGGGAACCCCTCCATTCCACGTTAACATGTGGGGGAGCAATAGATGATATGTTGCAGCACACCCATATTTCTTTTGATCCACCCACCTGATGATTCTTGTGTGTATCCCCACTTCAACATCAACCTAATGCTTCACTTCACCGAACTAAAAACACTATGAAAAAATTCATGTTGTAGGGAACCCATCAATCCCCATTAGTATGAGGATATGTGGATGAATTATGGGAGTCAGCACAGCCATCCCTCTTTTGAGGCCACCCACATGGTGTAAACCACCTACCAAATGCACTGAGTCATTTTCCTATTCTATTCATGACACATGTAACCCTTTGAATGAAGGCCTGTAGTCTTTGAAATCATATCCTATAGACCCAGAATACATGGTTCAAAGTCCAATCTAAATTAGAATAAGAAACCCTAGGTAGATGTAACCCGCATCCACCTGACATTGTGCTACCCCCAGACACCCTGAATGCCCCAACAACACCACCTTCATTGCAATTATTTCCAATGAATTCCACATCCACCTCTACCACTACCAGCCATGAATGATACACCTAAAAAACCCCATCCCCAATCCTAGTATTCTTAACCCCGCATTAACACCTCCCACAGAAATCTCCCAGAATAGACTCTGTGTCACAAATAAAACAAGATCCACCTACTACATCATCACACTAAATAAGGCCTAAACATATGAGGCTCATGATACTACCCAAAAAGATGAATATGATACTACCTCAAATACCCAACCATACATATCTGTTTCACCTTCCAAACACTGAGGCCAGAACCTCACTTGTCTTCACCCTAAAAAAACCATTACACAAAGATCTCATAGATGCCAAAAAAGATTACCAAAATGGGGTCTGAGAAGACCAAGGATCATCCTAATGCTAATACAGGATCATGAGAGTAGTGGGATCTGGTGATAGAGAGGACAACTAAGAAACTAGAAAGAGACGACATCATAGGAAGTACCAGAAGTAACAAATCCAAATCTACCTAGACGAGACCAGGACACTACTCTGATGAAGGAAGTAGAAAACCCTTGGTGGGGATCCCCTAAGAGAAGAGCTCCAAATAGTACCACCCAATATTCAAAATTTTATCCATTAAACTCAATCAATTAATCATTATTATATGTTTTTGTATTTGAACTAGGTAGAAAATGGTAAATTGGTTACAAATTAATTAATTAACTTTAAAAAATAATAATTTGTGTTCTAGGTTAGGAGTCCATGACGTTTTTAATTTTGTTGAAATAACACTAGGTTAGAATCTTCATCAGGTTCTTGTCAAATACATTCACAAATATGTGTCATAAAATAATGAAAACAAGGAGGATGATAAAAATAATGCTTGGAGGATAACTCTCTAAGAGTTCCAACTCTAGGTTATATAAAAGCCTGATGACTCTATTTTGGATCATGGTATAGTGGTTTAGTTATAGGAGGTAGATATAACCTTTGATTTGAATCATGCTCATAAATAGCACTTTATCTCATTGGTTGTGAAGATGTTGTGTGGTTCTGTTGGGAAGTGGCGGTTCTTGTTCCTTAGAGTTTTTGAGGAGTTGGATGTTTTATGGGGGTAAGTTCCAAGATTTGTTTTTAGGATGAGTTTTTTTCAACTATAAGGGTGGATTTCTGAATGGTGGTGCTTTACCTTCATTTAGTAATTTATGATTTCTTCTCTTAAGGTGTGTTGAGAACTTTTAATTGACCTATTAAGCCCAAAACCCTTAAATCATTTGCCTATTAAGGTGAATGGCCAGGATTATTATTATTATTCAAATATATCTCTTCAGAATGAGTGCAGGGAAACCTCCTCTTTCACTCTATTAAAACACGCATATTAAATCCTTGATTCATTATTGTTTTTACCAATTTAATATTTATTTTCCAACCCAAATTTAACTTCCTTCAAAGTTGTTAAGTATAACTCATTCCTAGAGGCCTGGTATTGAGATGGAGATATGGTCTGGGGAAACGGTTTCTCTAACTTGGTTCATATCATTCAATAACTCACTCCTTAATCCCAGTAATGTAAATATGTGTTCAAGGGTAGGTTTACTATCACCATATACATCCTATACTCTTCTCTTGGGCCTTGAGTGGTGGGGATTTGATCCAAGGGAAGGGGTTATTTTATGTATTCCATGTATTTAATCAATATAATCTTCTCTTTATCCATGTGATATGAGCCCTAGTTTAGGGAAAGAGAATATTTCATGTTTTTATTTACTTCATTTTCTACCTGGTGTTAGATTAATTTCTTTCTATGTTGTAAATTAAATTCTTCTATATTATGGGTTGTGTATGTGACTTTTTTATGATGTGATTGGTTCCTTGTGTTCATACATATCCATAAAGGATTTCTCTTTCACTTGCAACTTGTGATATGGCATCGAGCATATTAATAGTTGGGAAACTTCACTCATCATGACGTGTTATTTTCATGATATGTTTTAAACCTGTGTGGGAAAGTAAATTCCATCCAAATTGGATAATATCATGGTGTTATAGATAGGTTCCTTTGATTTTTATTCTTTTGGAAACTCTGTTTATATTGATGTAAGTTCTTTTGTTGGTTGAGAAATGTTGTGTGCTGTTAAATTTAAAAGCCTTGAAAGTAATGACATGCACCAATTGTAAATGGTAAATGGAACATTAAACACTTGTTCACTTTTTCATGAGTGTCTCCCTAGTAAATAAAGTTTTATAAACAAACTTTTAATAAAATTAGAACTAGAAAAAGAAGATTGTTCGAACCTCATGTTTTTTTTATGACAAATTTTATGTGTTAAATTGAGTTCTATAATTTTTCTGTTTTGTGTATTTATAATAACTAGGTAAATAGTATGGTAGATTTGTGTTAGTGGAATAAAAATAATTTTATAAAACCATGTAACTTGTTTATATATGTGAGTTATAATGGAAATAATGTCAAATATGAAAGGTTAGATATCATTATTGTAATGTTTTAAAATTTATTTTAATTATAAAAGTTGTTTTATATGAAACATGTTTGGGTTTTAAATGATATTAGTGTTAGGATTACTCAAATTATATAAAGTATAACATACTAAATAGATTAATTTATTGACTAGTTTTATTTTTTGGTAATGAAATGTTCTTGGAAAACAAAATTTTACATTGAGTATGACATCCTTGGAATATTTCTTCATGTTGTGTAATAATATTCGGTAAGACCCACTTGGAAAAATTCATTTTTTGTCACAAAAAAAAATCTCATATAATCAAAAATAGTTCTCTTATGATACTTGAATTTATTTTAAAATAAGTTTTAAAAAATTAATGTCAGTGTTATAATAAAGAAGACTTTGATTAAAATATTTTTATAAAGAAGGATTAAAAAGGTTTTCATTTAACGGTCTTCAAACCATCTATATTTAGAATGAAAGAGGCCTAGAGAAAGTTTTTATCAACGTGCTTTTAAATTTAAAAATTTTTAATATGAAATATTTTAATACATGTCTATAAATTAAGAAATCATTTGAATATAATGTTTAAATTTTTAAATTCTTAAACCAGTAGGGCTTGATGAAATTTTTTAGGTAGAATATGTAAGTTTGTTAATAAATTTGTATACAAGAATTCTAATCTACTTTATCCATTATATTTTGATCATGATAAGTTTAAAATGTTATGAATTTAAATTGTAAAGGCCTAGTGAATAAAAAAATCATGTGTAGATTTTTTTCTAGTGGAATGCCTAAGTAAAGTCATTAAAGTTCTAGACATAATTATGGTTTCTCTTAAGTGGATTTCTATACATTTTGGTTTAAATCAATGTAAAGAGAATATTTCTAAATGTGTTTCCTATAATAGTGTTGTTTTTTTGTAATATTTATTTTGTTGGATATGAATTTATTACTATTTTTTCAATCAATGTGTAATTTAATGTAATTATGTGATCTTAATTGAGAATAAGAGTCACTAATACATTATCAATATTTCATGTTATATAACTCTTGGTTTTATTGGGATTAAGTGTATAATATCCTGATTATATATGAGATTGATTATCCTCCTTTGTGTTAAGCTTTGTTGGTGGATTTCTTATTTTTTAGTATGTATCTTCCATAGTAGTGCATTGAGAATTTTTTAAATAGTTTAATATCTTTACACTTTTTTTATCTAGAGTGGTTGTTGGGTTCAAAATATTGTGGGATCCTTGTGACATATCTCAAAATGTAATTAAATTATATCCCTTTCATTTTCTCCCATTCCTGGTATTTTTTTAATTATTGAGTGTGAGGATTGTTTTAGTGGTATTTGAAGTAAGGCTCCATAATTTCTTGATCCCTTCATTTATCATTAGGGGATTCCTGGTGGTTCGGGATAAATTTTTAAAAAAATAATAAGTTGTTCTAAAATGCTTTTTCAAATTATAAAATTATTTTATAACTGTTTTACAAATTTTGGAAGTAATTTTAATGTTTTAAAAGTTTATTTGGAAATTAATTTGTGATTTTTTTAAAGTAATTTAATTAATCATAGATTTGTTTAGAAATTTTTTAATTTATAATAAATCATTTACTTTTCTATTATTATTTTGTTAAATTAATATTTTAATATTTTTAATAAAATATCTACCCTTATACATGTTTTTGAAGTTTTATAAATGTAATGATGTATTTATAAAGGTTGTGTAAGGGTAATGGTTGTTTTTAATAGCTTGAATAAATGTAAAATTATTTTTGTACTATTTTCATAAGGGTATGTGGTATTTTCTATGAGTTGAGTGTGGTAAAGCTATGATTCTATAACCCTTTGTAATTGGAAATAGGAGCCTATATACACTTCATAAAGGTATTCTAGATTTTCCAATACCCACATAATGGTAACTTAAGAATCCTTCTACTCATGTAAACGTAAGTTGAACTTCACATAAGGGAAGAACTCTACCTATATAAGGGTTAGAATGTGGTCTCCTCTATTATGTAAGGATAAGAGGGTGTTTCCTTGTTCTATATGAGGGTATTTCTTAGCCTCTGTAAAGGTAAGTGTCCTTTTAAGGGTAAAAACATGTTACTCTTAAGTAGTGTAAACACTATATGTAAAGGTAATATTTTAAGTATATAAAATCCGGTCTTTACCCCTACATTATATTTGTATCTTCTTTTACCCATTTTAATGATCTTAATTTCTAAGAATAAAAGATTTAAATGTCCCTTTACCCATTTGAAATTTAATTTAACATTTTTAATGGTTCTAAATGGATCGCAATCAAGATATGAGTTAAATGTAAATTAAATATAAATGTTTTTAATAAGATATTTAATGTGAATCAAATTTATATATTGGGCATGTATTTAGGTATTATAAAATACCTAATCTCACTTGTTTAGATATTCCATTATTTCAACCAAGACTTGGTAAACTACAACCCTGTGGTTTGAGTCATGTGATCTATATACAATTGATTTAAATTTATTCCTCACATTTAAAACTAGTGTTTCTAGATTAAATAAATCTCCCCTATATCCTCTATTTTTTTGTGCCTAAAAGCTTCATTTTCCTAAGTAGAGGATCTGATTCTTCCTCTTTATTTTTTATGGAAGTATGAATCAATCATTATTTAGATTCATTTTTTAAATTGATTAGATTAACCATAATTATATAAAAAATTGGAAAATAATTTCATGATGGAAGATTATATGATAATATAGAAATTACCAAGGATGGAGATGAAATAAATTAATTATAATATTGATAATGTAATATTATTAATTCATGAATTGAACTTAAGTGTTATCTCATCTTGAACAAGTTGGGTGATAATTTATTGTTATCCTTTTAATTATCTAGGAGAGAGAAATGGTTTATCATATTTTGTTATTTGATTTGTGTTTTCTATGATTATTTTATATGTTATAGCTTAATATGTTAAACTCTTATAAATATTTAAATTATTATTTTTCATATATTGGGATTCCTTATTTAGTTATAATAAATAGGTTTTTGGGGGGGTTTCTCATATTATATCTTATTTATCAAATATTTATGAGGTTAATGCCTCCCATGTGTGTGATTATATACCCCTAGTGCATGTTTCCAACTCATAGACTATTAGAGACTTGTTTCAGGTTTCATTATCTCTATTTCTCTATTTTTATCATGGGATGGGTACCTTTGGAGGGAGGATTTGTGAAAAGGTTCATGAAAACCTTTTCTTATTTTATCATGAGAAGGTTTTAGGTTCCCATAATAAAGGTTTCCTAAGGATAAATAGGAAGAAGAATAAGGGTTAATTAGGAAAATAATAGGAATATAAGTAGATAGGAACCGGGGTACTAACCTAGAAGTCTTCATCAACATGTTCCATGAGGCACTTTGGGATTGATTCACTTCAACAAGTTGATAATGTTGAGTCTAGGGAGTCATCACTTGTAATCCAGGTTGTGACTTTGAGAGCCTTATTACCATTTTTCTTTTTTAGGATATTCCTTTTTATAAATGTAACTCTAAATTAATGTAACATTTTTTCTTAAATTTGTATTATGTCACTTCTAGTTCTACTTTTTTAATTAACTTCTTGGTTTACTTATTTTTCTTAAAGAATTTTTTCATTTTTTTTATGAATTTACAAAAAAATTGAACTTCACCTCCAAATGAGTCATCATTAGTAGCTCTAAATGCTGTTATTTTCTTTACATATTTGGATTTGTAGGCCTCCTTCATATATTTCCTTTTCAAAATAATTTCACACATCATTATGGATCTGATTATTTCTTCAACCACTATTTTCTTCATATCCTTCTCTTCTTGTATGTCTATGACTTTGAGTTCCCAATTTCTTGGTAGGATCCAAAGTATCTTTTTCACTAGGGTTTATATAAAAAATCCTCACTAATAGACTTTTGACCTTTTAAAATTTCATCAAATCATGTAATCATGCTAGTAATAGATTCATTAGGATAAATAGAAAAACTTTTTAAATCTTACTGACACGTGTACAATTTTTATCTTTAACTTTTTTTATTCCTTTGTGAGTTAATTCTAGTAATTTACATATTTCATGATATTTTTTATAGGTATAAATAGGATTAAATTCATTTTTATTAAGATAATAATGTAACACATTTATAGTTTTGATATTAAATTCAATTTTATTAACATCATTAAGAGTCCATTTATCATTAAGTTCATTAGTTGTAATATATTCATTCATAACCATTTTCCAAACAGGGTAAATAATGCTACCAAGAAAGATTGAAATATGATTTTTCTAACAGGAATAATCTATTCCATCAAAAATTGGATCATTTGGATAATAATTAGATTCCATAATAAAAATATCAATCTTTGAAATTGATTAAGAATTAAAAAAAATCTTATTAAATATACATGTTTTTGAAAAAAAATCTAATAAAAACATAAAGAAACTCTTTAATAACAATTTTGGTTTGAGTAGATGACAAGAGGGTAATTAATTTCCATTTTAAAATATTTAAACCAAATGTAAAGGAAGATTAAAACTTAAACCATTTTTAAAATGATAAAGTGATAAAGTAAATAATTTGATAAAGAGTTATATTGATAAATTTTATCCATATTATAAAGTTAATTTAAATATTAATAAATCAAGTATGCACATACAAAAATATATGAATAAAATTTATAAAATTTATGTGTATCAATATTGAATGATGAAATGTAAAAAATAATAGAGAAAGTGAAAATGGTTTTATAAAGGAGTTTAAAAATAGATTAGTGTAAGCCCCTACATCTCCCCCCTCCCCCTAATGTTGAGAGGTTTACATTATTACTCTCTTGATATCATCAATGATCAAGATTCTCATCCTTCGTAATTATGGTTTTTGATCACCCTCTTGGACTTCGCTAGTATAAATGGAACTCATCCCTCAATTTTTATATAGTGAGAAACCATTTAGGGAGGTTATGAGAAAAGAGAGGTTTTATTTGGAAAACCCATTACAATCTCACTCCCTAATCTCTTGAAAGGGTGTTTAAAATTTTATAAGATCTACTAAAGCTTGGATTTTGAATCAAGGATTAGAGAGTTTATATTGGTAACTGATATAACATAAAATAAACCAAGGACATCCTTTTATAAGCTCCACAAAGACTGGTAAGATTTTGGAATTCATTAGGTTAATTCAAGCTAAATAATACTTCAACTTTGAAAATTTGTCCATTGTTAAATGCATCCTCTGACTAGCCATCTCGATGCCACTAGCTACCTAGTGCACCTCACCGACTAGACAGTGGGTCACCTTGAGCTCACTAGGCTTATATAATTAGAACCTACCATTTGGTTCTCCTACACTAGATAGATGTTTTAATATTATAGGTTGAGGATGATTTAACCTTCACCACTTTCTGGCCATTGGTCTTCTTCACATTTAAAGTTATTGTCCACATGGCATCGCCTGTTTGGTGCAGCCCACATGCCTTCATATTCAACAATTTCTTCTTGATTTTCCTTTTATTTCCTTTAGTTTATCTCTCTAACTTGATTCCACATTCTTAAGACATGATAAATTATTTTTCTAGGACTTCAAAAATATCAACATGTCGCTTTTGAATAAACATTATGATCTCGAAAAGGACAATTAATGACATGAATCAAAGTTGAACTAAGGAATCTAAAATTCACTCAAATGAAAACATTTGATGCACAATAGAGTGTTTATGATTAATAAAATATCATGAGATAGATAGTTACAACATAAAATAACATTAAAATTATTTTACATGACATGGGGTTTATTTTGGTTTTAACATATTATTATAGGACTTTGTGAAACTAATTAGTATAAATCCACAACCCTGTATATAAATATATAATTATGAGAATTGTGAGGTGTTGGTGTTGTGCACAACATTACCCTCTCTAGAGAATACTCTATTAATGAGAACATCTCTAGGGTTTTCTTTCAAACTTTAGAGATTATATCTTCCACCTTTATTCTTATCAAATTAGAGAGATCAAGAGATGATACTTATAAACTAAAGGGATTGTGGATGAAATAAAAGGAGTGATAAAAGATGATTAGTACCACTTTGATAGCAACTAGAGTACCTTCGTTGACATTATAAGATCAAAGGAGCATGTGTGGATCACTACTAAAGGGGCTCTACTTTAGTTCCTCATCAATACAACAAAAATACAACTAAATGGACTTAGGATGATCAAAACCTACATCAAAGAAAGAAATAAAGATTAAGGTATTTATTCATGGTATTAAATTAATTATAATTTAAAATGAAAATGATACTCTCTTGGATTTTGTGAAAAAATTTATCAATTTTCGTCAGAAAAATTTCCATTGGTTGTGGCATTCACATCATGTACATTGTGAATGACCCATTGAATCTGAAAAAAAGTTGATTTTTCCATAGGCCCAATAAGTGATTGCACTATGTCTAGAACCATCATCATCCTCCATATAGGGAGAATAATATAACTCTATATTGTAACAACCCATGTCTTTAGGGATTAAAAAAATTTCTAGAAATTTTGAACTTTTGAGTTAGTGGTCATGTTATTTTGAGGACCAGATTTCAGAATTGAATTATAGGAGTTTAAACATACTAAAATGATATTTTTAAATATTTTTTGTGGATTTTAGGGGTATCAGGACCTTGGGGGAATCCTTGGGAGAGGCTGGGTGTCTGTTACATCCAAATTTACAGTTGAACCACTAGCTTATCAGTATTGTCTAGAAATAGCAGTTTCTACTACCTGTATCTACCATCCAACTGGTGGATCATTTTAATGGGTAATTTATTATTTTTTCCCCATGGTATTTTATTGAGTAAGACCCTCTTCTCCTTCTTATTTATATTCATGAGTAGGGGTTCGACCCCCACCCCCCTTCTTCTCCCTTGGTTCCCCTTGACATGGGGGTGTTTTTTGTGGAGTTTTCTATACTATTTTGAGATATGATCTCCCCTCATCTTTTGCTTGATCCTCAACTCAATTATTCATTGATTTTTATTTTTATGATTAGGGTTATGAAGGAATTATTTTTTCAGTTCATGGAGAAATTATTTCACTTGTTGCATCTTTTATGTGCGGCTAATCGAGGGAGTCCCATGATGTTGTTATCAAGTTGTTGTTAGTCGTATTTCATAAGGTAATAAATTGTTTTTATTTACTTATGTTTTTGTATGATTTTAAGTAAAATTGATTATTGATTTAGGATTGTAATTTAATTATTTTTCAAAGATTAATCTTGGGTGTGTGTTGGGAGTGAAACACACCGATTTTCTCGCGATTATAACAACATTGGACGGCCTAGTGATTTTTTTAACAATTATAATAATTTGGAATATTATTTTAAATTAATTAAGTAATTATTTTAATTATTTTATGGTTTATTCTGGTTCTTAGTGTCTTGTTTGAGGTTAGCACGATCCCACATGAATTTATTGGACCATCAAGTGAGTTTTTAGGGTTTGGGCCAATTTTCATTTAATTTTTTAGTTAATTATAAATTTTTATAATAATTTTTTTGTAAAAATTAATATGAGATAGAGCCTTTGGAATGGAGTTGGTGATTTTATGATCTTGGGAAATGAACTATCTAGCTGTGATTTAAAGTAAATAGATTCCATTTGAGGTAGGTTCCTTGACTAAATTTGAGTATCTTAGTTAATTAGTGATTTATTTTTCATATACCTCATTAGTATTATCACCATTAATGTTGTATGTGTGGGGTATATTTCCATGAGGTTTATATGGTATCGTGTTGGCCTAATATTCAATATGAAATTTTATCTTGATAAACATTCTGATGGTGGTTCCTTGGTTAAATAGGTGTCAACAGAACTGTTTATGTTTTTTCTTATTGGTGTGTGTTGGAATTAAAATTTAAAATGGTTTCTTTTTAAAATAAAATTTTAAAAAAATGTTTGGTTGAAGTGACAGTCTCAAGGAAATTGATTATTTTCTGAATGGGTTTGAAATGGTATTTCAAAACAAAAATGGGTTTTCTAAAGGGTTTTAATGGTATCTAGGCCTCGAGTTTGGTATGAGTAAATAGGAATTTTTTCCCTTTAAAATGGTTTTAAAAGTGGTATTTAGCTTGATATTTATGGTAAATACTAAAGGGATTGGGATTAGTTAATTTTGGTTTATTTTACCTTGTTTTTTAGATTCCCTATTTATGAAAGTAGGTGTTTTTTATGTGTGCTCCTTTCCAAGATTTCGCAATATATATTATTTTGTGATGATGCATGGTGATTCTTGTTATGTTTTTTTTCTAACAATTTTTTCTCATGGTGTCAAATTGTCTGGTCAATCCCAATGGAATTGACATACCCTTGGAGGTTTTATATTGTTCTAAGGGACCAAGAGTATTCTCTCATGTTGGACTAAGTCCAGAGGGACTAGTTCCCTGTCAATGATTTGGTGAGTTTTGAGAGGGTTTGTGTACCCTGTTTGTTATTTTCTATGTGTTTTGACCTCATCCTTGATGTCACCTCCCAGAGTGAATGGGTTTTGGTTTATGTTCTTGATGATTCCTCCCCTGAACCTGTGAGTATGGTCATGTGTTCTCAATTATTGCATCCCTAGAACCTATAAGGATAGGTAGGTCTTCTCAACTATGGAATCCCTAGAGACTATGGGGATTTTTTGGTGGGACTGGTGATGATATCCCTAGAACCTATGGGGATGGTTCAGTGTGTTTAATAGCCTCCCTAGAACCTGTGGGGCTGATCCAGCATGTTTGATGACCTCCCAAGACTCTGTGGTGATGGCTCAGGGTGACTTAATGGGACTCCTTGTGTAAAAAAGGATTAGTTGGGGTACTTGATGACAGTGTGACATAAGTGATAGGAATGGGTTATAAGATACATGTGTTACTTGGTTCCTGGTATACTTATATTCTAGAATGGTGTCAAAGAATGTATTTTATAGATTATTGTATGACACTAATTCTAACATGGTTCTGAATCAGGTAATATATAGTTTGTGGTATGAGGTAGACCCTGATATGGTAGTGAAGCAGGTATTATTAGATGTGCATGTGTGTTATGTTTTTCGGTGGGTGTGTTATATGAATATAACTATACATTATATAAATATTACGTGCACATACACTTGATTACAATAATTATCAATTTAGTTGAGGCACTAGGGATACATATTGGGTTGTTAGACTCACCCCATATCCACATACACGACATGGGTTCTGGTGTATGTGCGTAGAACTTCTTGTTTGATTTTAGGACATAGGGACCTCATCAATCTAGACTCATGGTATAGGTCTATAGGTTGTGGAGGCCATAGATATAGTGTGATGTATGTGAGTTGGGATGGAATCCACTGTATTTATTTTTGGTTATCTTTCATTATATTTATTGGTTAGTTGTACTTTATTTTTTATATGATTCCATGTATCTGTTACTACTTTTTTTAATGCATCATATATATAGTTTCCTTCTTTTATATTCTATACTGTAGGGGCCTAGTGGGGTCCCAATTTTATGCCTATAGGTTTGTGGTACATATATTATATTAATGGTCCATGCTAAATTTTTAGTAGATTTAGGTATAAACCATGACACTCATTTTGGAGGGACGTTCTCCCCATGACTATGTTAGGGAATTTCTGCTAGTCGATAACTTTTGGTGTATGGGGAGGCATGCCTAAGGTCATGTGACTCTCCCCACTCACGTACCATTTGGGAATCCCAGGGTGGCACATTACAAAATGGTATCATAGAATGATTGTAAGGGGATAAAATATTTAGAGATAGAGATAGAATATTAGGAATTTAGAGGTATATTGAGTGTATGTCTGGATAGAATGATATTAGTTGAAACTCAAGTTTCTAAGGGATGTTCAGTACTAAGATTAATCACTCTAGGATTCATAATGTGTTCAGTTGTAATGTAAATACTAATATGGGATTAATGGGACTCATAAGAGTCCTAGGGATCGGCTAAGATAAATTACTTTGTTTAGTCATCATGATAGAGGCATGCAAGTGGAATGGTACATGCACCTTTGGGTGGTATTGTTTGACATGATTTCCTTTTCAGAATCAATATTAATTTAAGTAACTTATAATATAATTAATGTTTATATTACTTTTATTATAAGGGATGATGAAATTAATATTGATACGAGAGGATCATCTGCGGATTATTGTTGTGAATTTTCGAACACCATAGGGTAATGGATTTTAGAAATTTTGGATTTTTCAAAAAAAAAATTGAGAAATAAAAACTCATGCAGTGGCATGTGGTGAGAAAAAATTGTTTTTATAATATGGTTTTATTTAAAAAGTATCATGGAGAAGGTTTTTCTAAAATGGTTTGAGATTTATTTCTCAGGTTTTGTGAAAACACAAGGAAAATGGGTTTTGAAAGGAAATTTAAAATGAGTCTTGAAATTGGATTTAAAGGTGGTTTTTGGAATATTTTAAAAATGGTTTTTTGAAAACATGGTCAATTTTTTAGAATGGGGCAATCTAGTCTGATAATTTTAGATATTTTGGTTTTGACGAAAAACACAAAAATGTTGTGGGTTGTTTTGAAAACTCATGGGAGTTTGGTGTGTGTAAATTTTTTGGAAAAGGTTTTTTGAAAAGAAGAAATTAGTGCCTATGAAAACCAGTTTGTGGATATTTTAATTTTTACTCAGGGATGACTCAGGTGATTGATTTTTTTTCCTTAGGTCATGTTCCAAGGTTTTTGAAAATCACTTAATGAGATTGGTGGGCATGTTGTTTGGGATTGTTATAGTGTATAGAGACAAACTGGTTCCCACAAAGACTAGTTTTTTGGACCTTTAGTGATAGATTGGGGGATACCTAATGGTTGAATTGGGTGTTTGATGGTACACCATGGATTCTTGTGGGATCCTCTTATGGTGAGATCATGGGATGGATGTTTTTTGGGAGATTCGTGTGGTGGGATCATGAGATGATGTTTTTAGAGTTCTATTTGTGGTGGGATCTGAGATGTTTGATAATAAACTTGAGTAGACAAATGTGATTTTGGAGGTTTTAGTGATCAGTCTCATAATTTGTATTTCGATGTGATTTTAATGATTTTATAGGTTGGAATGATTAATGTGTATTTGGTTTCGGTCCCTGATTAGGGTTGGTTGATGTGTTCACTTAGTATTTGATTCATATAATGGAGAGTACCATTCATTGGAACCAGTTTTATATATTAGATTCTTATAGTGTAGAGAACCATGATCCTTAGGGTGATTTGAATTTTTGATGGACCTTTAGTTTTAGAGTTGATGGGTGTGATTGAACATTGTCTTGATGCTTTATAGTGGTGATGAATGAGATACTTAGAATCTATTCATCTCAGTTTAAGGGATATTGTGTTTGGTGAGGTGACAGTAAGGATTCTCCAATGGTGGGGAGCACATTATCAGTCATGGGTGTGTGACCCTTGTTTTTGAAGGGTAGTGAGTGTGATGAAACTATTTAGAAGAAAATTGGAATAAAGTGGGATGTTATTGAGAAGACGGACCTGATTTGGGGACATAGGTATGGTGTTAGTTGGATTCGATCTTTGGACATTGAGCTCGAGGTGGTGGTGGCATGATCTGAGGGAAATTTAGACCAGATGTGTGTTAGTGCTCGGGGTGGAGTACAATGAAGAATGGGTCGGTTGTAGGAATTATTGAGAAAATACACCAAGTGTCAGATGAGACCTTGATGTGGGTGTTGGATGAGTGGTGATAGCTCTTGGAGTGGGGAATTATGTTTGAGTGGTGTGATGGTGCATTGGCAAGTGAGGCTGAGTGGATTCGAGGAAATTTTTTCAGGGAGGGACCAACTAATGATGTCATGAGAAATCATATGTGGTGATTTGGAGGCCACATCAGGAGCTTCATTCAGGATATTTTTGTTGAGTTTTGAGGATATAACCAAGAATTTAGAAGGGATCCAATATAGCCAAGCTCGGTGTCTGGAGTTATATGGCATAAGAACATATGGAATTTGGGGATGGAATGCAATGATTTCTTAGTGAATTGACAACCATGGTAGGTTAGGAGATGTTATTTGGGGTCTAATGTAGCTTCTCAAGGATTATAATCTTTATAGTGGGGAATTTTTAATAACTCGCTTCGTTACAGGTTGAAAAATTCCCTATGAATTTTAAATTTTTGAGTTATTGGTTAAGTTTTTTTGATAACCAAATATCGAAATCAAATTCTAGGAGTGTAAAAATATTAAAATGATTTTTTTAGACATGGTGTGAGGCTTAGATGGGTCTCGAGGTCTTAGAGGAATCCTCAGAAGATGTTGGGTGGCTTTTATAGACAAAGATGTAGTAGAACCACCATCTCCCCTATGGTGTCATGAAATATCAGGTGCCACTACCAATAACTACTAGTCAAATGGTGGGGATTTTTAAGGGGTAATTAATGATTTTTACCAATTTTTATTTTATAGGGGGCATCCCCTCTTCCCCTCCTTGGTTAGGCATGTGATCAGGGTGTTGAACCCACTACTTCTCCATTGATTCCCCTTGATGTGTTGGTGTTTTTTGGTTGAGTTTTCCATGTTATTATGAGGAATGGTGTTCTCTACAATTCCCATTTATACTCCTATCTGTTCTTTAATAGTTTTATTTTTCTCATTTAGGGTTTTGGTAGAATGATTTCACCAAATCATGGATAAATCATTGCGCTTTATGGGGATTTTATCTTCATCTCGTAGAGGTTGTCTTGAGATTCTGTAATCAAGTCGATGTTCATCATTTTCTATAAGGTATGCCTATATTTGGATTCAATTAGGTTTTTTAGTGATTTTTAATAAAATTGATGATGGATTTGGGATTCTACTTTATGGATTTTATATGGTTTAAGCTTGGGGTGAGTGGGGAATGAAACACACGCATTTTCTCATGATTTTGATGTTGTTGGATTGCCTAATTATTTTTTCACCAATTATGCCAATTTTGAATATTGGTTTAAATTTATTAATTAAATAATTTGATGACATTATGGGTGAGGTAGGTGATTGGGGGACTTTCTGAGGTCAACATGATCCCAAATGAATTATTATGCCTTAGACATATTTTTATTTAATTATTTAATTAATTATAAATTATTATAATTAATTATATATAGCATTTAATGTGAGATCAGGCCACAAAAATAGAGGCAATACTTGGATGAGATCAAGCAGTGAACTATCATGCTGTAATGTAAAGGAAATGGATTTGGTTTTAGGTAGGGGGCTTTACTTTATTTGATCCTCCTGGTTAATTAGTAATTTTATGTTTATATTCCTCATTAGTGTTATCTTACTACATGTTTCAAGTGTAGTGTATATTGCTATAAGGTTGGGACAGGCTCGTGTCATCCTAATTATGAACTTGGATGTTTATCTTTCTAAATAGTCTGATGGTGGTGCCTTGGGCGAACAGGTGTCGGTGGACCACTTTATAGTTTTTATTGGTGGTGTTTATTGGATTTAAAAAGGAAAATGGTTTATTTTAAAAATAAAATAAAAAAAATATTTGGTTGAAGTGCAAGTATCAAGGAAATATATGATTCGCAGAATGGGTTTGAAGTGGTAATTCAAAATAGAAAATGGTATTTCTAAATGGTATTGATGGGATTTGGACCTAGATATCGGTATGTATAAATCAGTATGTGATTAATTTTTTAATGGTTTTAAAAACAGTATTTTTATTTATATATATCAAAAATAATAAAGGGATTATAGTGAGTTGATTTTGATCTTTTTAACCTTGTGTGGGTGATTCCTTATTTATGAAATAATGTGTGCCTTCTGTGTGCTTTTTTCCATGATTTCACTATGTGGATTATTATGTGATGATGCATGGTGATACTTGTTATTTATTTTGACTTATGACGTTTTCTTATGGTATAAAAGTGGAATTTTGATCCCAATAGAAGTGATATACCTCTGAAGGGTTTAGATGGTTCTGAGGAACTAAGCGGAATCTTGCGCATGGGACTAGGTCTAGAGGGACTAGTGTACTAGCAATGAGTTGTTCGGTCGTGTGAGGGACAGTGTGCTAGGTTTTCTATTTTCTATATATACTAGCCTCATCCTTGATGTGACCTCCCTAATTATGCAGATATGGGTTGAGTTACTTGATGATACCTCCCCAAAACCTATAGGAATGGGTTGGTGTGCTCGATTGTGGCCTCAATAAAACCTATGGGGATGGGTCTGTGTGCTTAATTGTTGCATCTCTGAAGCCTATAAGGATGGTCTGGTGTGATAGATGGGGACCTCTCTAGAACCAATGGGAATTTTTTAGTGTTTTTTATGACCACCCTAGAACATATGAGGATGGGTCAGTGTGTTTGATGACCTCCCCAGACTCGGTAGGGGTGGGTCAAGGTGAATTGATAGACCTCTCTAAGTATGTAGAGATGGGTTGGGGTACTTGAAAAGTTCATGGACTAAGTGATGGGAACGAGCCATGGGATACATGTATTATTGTGTTCCTAATAGGAATCCAATATGTAATAGTGATAAATCAATTATTTTATAGATTATGGTATGAAATAGATCCCAACATGGTGTCGAAGTAGGTATTGTATAGGTTGGGGTTTGATTTGGACCCCAACATGGTGTTGAAGAATGTATGTTAAAATATGCATGTGTGTTATGTTTCTGTGTGGGTATGTTTCATAAACACAACTGTATCTTATATATGTATTTCATTCACATCCACTTGATCATATAAACACTCAATGTGGTTGTGGCACTAGGGATACCAACTAGTTCAATGAACCCGCCCCCTATCAGAAAACATGGAGTGGGTTCCATTGTACATTGTTAGACCTTTATATTTTATTTTAGGACAAGGTTTTTTCATAGATATGAACTCATTATATAGGTTAAAAAGTCATGGAGGTTGTGGATATAGTAGTATATATGTGATTTTTCTAAATCTCATTTTATTTATTTTTAGTTATTTCTTGGTATGGGTAGTTTCCAGTTGTGAATTTGTGTTTATATGATTTCATGTATCTATTGTTTCTCAATTTTTTTACTGCATCATGAATATATTTCTACTCTTTTAGATTTTGGAATACAATTCCCTTGTGGCCTCCCAATTTTATGCCTAAAGGTTGGTGTGATGTCCACTATATAGATAGATCATGTTGAATTTTTATAGATTTTAGAATGACCCCCAACACTCATTTTAGAGGGTATAGTCTCCCCATAACTACGTTAGGACCACATCACTAGTTAGTAGCCTCTTTTATATGAGGATTTGTACTTGAGACCAGGTGGTGCTTCTTGCTCAAGCACCATTTGGGTAGCCCGAGCTATGGCATTACAAAAATCTATTCCAATTCACCTAAAATATGAATTCAAATATATATTTTTTTCCAAAGTAATTTTTTTAATAAATATTATTTATTTTTAAAACTCCCACTATAGAGACCAAAAATTTTGGATTTGGTGCCCTAGAACCAACTTCTATATACTTTATGATTATCTATATTCATTTTTTTGAATATTAACAAACATATTAGTTCATTCGATTATTCTTCTGTGTGATATAGTATGTGATAAAATGATAAGATTAATTGTTTCACTGTGAGGTTATAGAAGTTCCCTACTATGATGAGAACCCAGGAAGGTCATGATATTATTCTTAAGTATATGTTTTAGAGCTAGATGATATCATTTGATGGGACATAAATGATACATGTTATTAGGGGTGGAGACTCATAGGAATTTGAGGTGATTTATCATGGTCTAAGACCTTGGTAATTTATAATAAAGGAGATTATGAAAACATGAACCACTAGTATGAAATCCAAATTTATATTTTTCATTGGATGTTCTTATCTATGTAATTATACAATAATATTATTATTAATTAATATTATTATTCAAACACTTTTATATATTGACAAAAACTGTGATGAGATATGTTTTTGGTGAAGTGGGATACGTTGGTTGTGTCACAGGTAATATTGAAATAGATAATGATGTGAGAAAGGATTTTTACCTTCTATTTTTTAACAAAATTTGATATCTCTATCCCTTTTATGAGAATTAAGTTGCCTAAATAAATTCATGTTCATGATGTTCTATGGGCTGGTTCATTTCTCTAAAGTTAATGTAACGAATCTGGTTTCATTTTTTTAATCCTTTAAATATTTCTAGATATATTATGGAATTTTCTGTGGAGTTTTCATTGTGTTTTAGCTATCACTGGACCTCAGAATTAATATATTAAAAATATTAATATATATTAAAGCACACATTCACATCTTTTCAGAATAAATATTTTTCCTAATGATTGGAAACCTGGATAAGAAATTTGAGACCGTTGTTGTTTCTGGAATGTGGGGTTTACCCTAGGCGTGATAGGAAGTTGGTTGGCATTGGGTGTTTGGTTAAGAGGAACAACTGATAGGTATGTAAAGTGAATTAAATAATTTATTTAATTAATTAATTTAATTGATAAGCCTAATTACTACCCTCTATATAAGCATCATTATGGAAAATATATAGTTTTATTTACATAACCCTAAGAGATTAGGGAGGTGGCAGAGGAGGAGGAGATCTCTATTAGTGTTTATGGACTCAGAATGTGGATCAACAATGAACAATATAAGGGATTCATGATATAGATGGATAATGTCGTGAGATTATCACTTTCTTTACGAGTGGATGCATTCTTCACCAATGATAAATCCTTTTATGAGTTAGGTAATTTTATTTAATGGATTTATTTTTATTTAATTGAGGAGTTTGGATTATATATATATGTCCTTATTTTATGGGTTCCCCATTCTTCACATAAACCCTCTTTTTTTTGTTATTCCTAAACCAAATTTTTTATTTTGGTTGTGCCTTAATTTCATCCTTGGTTACCATAGTTATGTAATAATTAGTTTAGGTCACATAATCCTATGTTGGATTCACCTTTTCATGTGATTTCCCCCCATTGTTCTTCACATTCTTCATCATTGGCCAACAGGGTTGCGATTTGATATTTCTAGGTTGGATTCAAGTGAGATAAAACCCATAGATTCCTGGAGGATGTGTAAACGACCTATATATTGGTGTTTTTTAGATTTATCCAGGTTTATTATGGGTCTTTGGTGTTGGTGAGATGGATTTCATGATTTATTAAGGCTTTTCATATGCAGATGGGGAAACACGGTCATGTGGTGTGATGGGGATGATCTGTGTGGGGTTGGGTGACCAGAATCTTAACACCAGTGATGTTTAAAGATTTTCCAACTCCAAATATTAGATCCATACTATATTTCATGGATAAATAAGTGGTGGAAGTATCATGGGTGAAGACATATGTAAGCATCATGAGTTTCTGGAAAATCATGACATACACTGTGTGTACTTCATAATAACACATGTTGTGTAGTCCCCTTGTTATAGTGGCTAGGGTTTTAGCTATAATTAAATACTACAAACTATGTGGGATTACCATACACTGTGTGATCCGATACTGGTAAATCGGTCTATACCTCTAAGTACATGGGCTGGGGCATGGCTAGGTACTTGGGAACGGCCAGGTACACGGGCATGGACAGGTACACGAGCATGGGTTGGGAGCATATGGGAATACCTTGGGTAACCATAAAATTTATTTTGATCTATATATATTCCATGTATATCCATATATCCAATCATTTAGGGTGAAGGTGAGTACATGATCAGGTGTTTAGGTGAGGCCACATGCCATGTGACCCTATATACACATCTTGAAGTTTTCTATAAGACATATACTTTGTGTATCACCTTCCTTGTGACTCATATTTGAGCCCAAGAGTAGTCTATCCTAAATTTATTTTTTTCATAGAATGAAATTGTGGTATTTTTTCGACATCATATATAAGAAAATAGGTGATACTAGCAGGAAACTTCTCTTAGTGATTCTTAGTCGAAGGTAGTGATCATTCTTGTCTATCATAGATACGTAGAGGTTAGTAATCCCCTATCTTTCTAGGTGTAAGGTCCTACATATCTTTGAATTAGGTATATATGGAACTCCCCCACAGTAGTTGTGGGTCCTCTATCTGTGGGGTAGTATTTTTGGGGTTGGTACTCCCCTTTCTCTCTCCAAATAGTGCTTCCCCCATATCGTTTATATAGCTAGAGACATAACATCCCCAATTAAAAAGGGTGTGGGTCCTCTATCTGTAGAGTAGTAATCCCTATCTTTGAGCTAAGGCAACAATAAAGTCCTCTATTATAGTATTACACCCTTTTTTTACTATTTAGCGGTGAGGTTCGAGTTCTCCATATTCATTCTTGAGAGATTACTCATGATTCTTGGGTAGGAGACAGTGATCCTTCAGTTTTGGACCATAGTAGAAAGTATAAGGCCCTCCATTCAATTTGTTTTGAGGTTTTTCATGGTGGTTAGAATTATATATGGTCCTTTTGGAGTTACAGGATGACTCATCATTCTTAGTTATTTGTGAATATAGAGATCTCATTTCTCTCTTTTCTTGAGTTTATTTTGAGAATAACTAATGTTGGGTTCCCTTACCCTCTTTACTATGGGTTGAGCTGACTATTTTTATTTTCAGTGCTTCTCTTTTTGATTTTCAAGTCATCCTACTGGGTATGTATATACTCACCCCTTCATGGGATTTTCCCACACATGTCATGTCTTATGCAGATGATAGACAAATTAGTACTAACAATAGAGGACTTAGTATCATTGGATATTAGTAGTAAATGGAGGTTCTAAACACATTTGGTGGTCATACTATGGGATCTTTAGTTATGTTCTCCCCTACTTTACCTATTTAAATTTTTTATCAATTTAGGTTTCTCTCTATATTACTTGTTGGGTGTGTATTTTTTCCTTATACTATTTTATAACTTGGTTTTCTCTAATATATATCCTAGAGGTTATTTCATGCATTATTAACTCTCTAGTAGATTATTCTTTCTTATATATCTTTACTATTGCATTGAGTTGTGTGTGTGTGAGTGAGTACATGTACTTTACAGAAAGGCCTCCTATTATAGTGTTATTTTTACTCAACACTTATCGTTATCTCATGACCTATTGTAGGTGGTCCTGGGGTGTCAACCTCAGCTTACAGTTGTCCCGAGTGGGATCCCGATAGGTTGGGTCATGATAGAGAGGTATCATATGTGGTTATATCCTAGTTAACATTTTTGGAGTTAGACATGTTGTGAGGTTTGGTTTGGGAACTTATGGAAATGGTGTTAGAGTTTCTTGAGTTCATCTCTCAGGTCAGGTAACCCATTATTCGTTTGGTAGTCGACATATCCATATAAAAGGACTCTAAATACATTCTTTTCATCTTGGATTATTAAGTAACTAGTTCTGGGGTAACTGTAACACCCTGATATTTTATGAGAAGTATATTTTTTTTATGTATTATGTTATATTCATCTTTTACGGCACACAACACTAGCTTGGCTTGAGTTACACGCAATTGCGACCTTCCTCGATAGCGTGTGTAGTACGCAATACCGAGTTCCACTAAACAATGATATATTATTATAATATTATAAACTAGCGGTTATGAATATTATTAACTAAATTTTAAATTTTATAACATTATTATTCATCTTACATATTTTCTAGAACATCTTATCAGAACAAAATAAATTTTTCGGGTAAAATAAGTATTTTTCAAAAAATGCAGTTTTGTCGCCCTTTGATGGAGAACCCACTTTAAATCTAGTTTTTGAAATTTTTATAAGTTCAATTTAACAAAATAAAATTCTTATTTGGAATTAGGATATAAAAATTTACTTTGTATAAATTTTTCATATTATTCTGATAACTTTCATATTTTAATGAATAGTAAAAGCACGCTATATTTTAATTAAAAACAACTTTTTTCATCACAATAATTTATATGGTTAAATTATAATATTGAATGGTTTTAAAGAATAAATAGAATATATTTTTACCATTTAATATAATGTATGTCATTATCATTAATTTTACATTGAATTCATAGGTAAAGACATTTCAATCTTTGGCAATGTTTTAACTTTTAAAAACTTGTTTGCTTAAAAATGAGATTAATTTTAAATTAATTACTGAAACTTCTGTGTTTTTAATTTTGAAAAATGGATTCCATATTTTTATTCATTGGGTCCAAATTTTGTTAATAGTTTACTTTTATTTTTATTTTTTTGAGATTATGAATAGTAACTACGGTAATTTTTATTTACTGCAGTTAAAGGTAAATCGGGTAATTAAGGGTAAATAAAAGATTATAAAATTACCCAAACACTTTCCAAAATCCTATTGGATGAATAAAAGTCGACTCATATCACCTAAGGGCCGGACTAGATTCATTTCATGGACTTTTGACCATGAAATAATATAATTATTGTTAAAACCAAAGAAAGTGACAACATGTCACTCTCTTAAATCTTATAAGTATAATAATTTTAATATAGTGATAAAATTCATGAAACTTTGAACATGAATAGTATACAGAAATATAATAAAATTATCTACATCATATGAATTTATTTATAATTTTTAGGATTAAATAATTATCATTAATTATGACACAATAGTGATGTTGAAATTATTTTATTGATTGAAATATCAAATAAATAATTTTAAAAGTATTAAAATAAATATTATATGAACTATTTAATGTGCTCCACTAATTTTCTAGATACAAATGACTTTTTATGAATCTATTAAATATTTTAGTTTGAACATATCTTCTGTATATATTTTCTTTAAACTCAAATAAATGAATAGTGTCAAAATTGAAAATATTGTTAATTTAGGGAAATTACATATTATAAAATTGTTTAAAAATCACAAAAATATTTAAAAATTGTAAATTAAAATATATATGGTCTAAAATGTAATAACTTTTACAATTATGGACAATTCACAACATATAAGTAATTATTTATAATGATTTAAAATTTAGAATATTATTACCACAAATAAAATTAAATAGATTATATAAGGATAAGTCATGTTGATAATGTTGAAAATAAATTCCCAACTTGTCTAAATTTTATTGGATGATGATATTACAACCCTATCTCATCTAATATTCGGATTTGAGTCATTTTTGGAGGTTTTTAAGTGGGGTTGGAATTTATTATTAATTAATATTTCTTATAATTCCAAAGGTTCCCCTCTCCTCCCTTATAAAAGGGCATCTCCTCCCTCTCCTCCTCACACCACTTTGAGCCTTCAAGCTCGGCCAAACCCTGCCAATTTCACTTATCCACTTTCCTAGAAACATCATATAGGTCCTGGTCTTCTTCAAAGACCAATCTTAGTGCCCTAAGAGGAGATTTTAAAGAGGCGTGTCGAAGAAGAGGTAATATCTGTTACCAATTCTTTCAAATTTATTTCTTCTTCTACTTCTTCTTCTTTAGTTGTTTCATTATGAAGTAATAACATCAGTATCACTCATATACTGATATGTTATTATAAATATTAAACAACCATATTTCACCTTCTATCCATCCTAGGGAAAATGAAATCACTGCACGTGCGTACGTACGGAATACCGTCTCCAAGTTGTGGTGTAATCTATTTTCCACCACCACATTACTTGGATGGTTATAATGGTGTAAATAATAACTATATATGATTATTATAAAGTGATATTGATTCTGAAATAGTATACATACACTTCAATACAATTCCACGATCATGGGAACAATATCATCGCTCGTGCGTACGTACGGCCTACCGTCTCAACGATGTGATGCGACTCGTTCTATATGATCTTCATTGAATAATGATTATATAAATGAATTGAATGAGTAAATATGATATATATTACACTAATAATGTTCTGGAAATGAGGTATATATAACCTAAAAAGAAGAATAATAATTTATTCGACAAAACACACATAAGAACATAAAGCAATAACCACCCGAATAACAAGTAGCAATGAAATATTACTAATAAGAAGCTAGGAATATGACCATATATGATATAATAACAATGAGTATGACTCTTTAATAAGTAAATGACATTATTTATTTCATTATACAGGAGGTTCATACACGTACAAAGCATATCGGACCTAAGGTAAGGAAAAATCTCCCAATCTCATTTTTTATCCGAGATTGTTTATACTTCAGAATTTACTGGGGAATATTTATCATCGACATCCATGTTTTCTCAATATGTAATATTATTTCCATCCTCCTAAAATTTTTTAAATCCAATTTTACCCATTGGTGAGTTTTTAGTAAAATATATTAAAGGAATCTTTTGTCGTTTTTAGTACGAGGTACTTTTTGACTTTTTCAGCCAAAGTATGAGAAGAATGTTTTTTTAACTTATATGGCATGAATGGATTTTTATGATTTCATAAGACATTATTTCCATGAATATTCCTTTACAAGTTTTCAAGTTTATTTTTCATCAACTTCTTTTAGTTTAAAATTGTACGACGTGTTAAGAAAGGAAAAATGTTTTTGAAGTAGAAAGGATATTTTCCTCAAGAATGGAGTCCAAGTGTTTTATCAAAATTATTTTCCATATAAGATAATATAGGTTTCTGTTTATATCTATATTTTTACATTGATTTCATTATGTTATGATGGAATTAATTTTATTATGTCCTTTTATCTTATATGGATTATGTTATGATGTCATGATGTTTAAGAATCCCATTTTTATTACATGGGTTATGCTATGATGTATGATTTATGATTTTGTGGAACACATAAGAATGGTTTCATTATGATATGGTTGGGACCTATATCTCCCTCCAATGCATTGGGTAAAGATTTATATCTCATGAGATAGACATGGCTGGAATGGAAAGTTAATCTGGTTTAGTGACACAGGACTGGAACGAGGAGTGAACTCAGTTCAGTAATGAACTTTGTCTGCTATGATAGTCTTGGAAATGAGTCTTAACTAAAATTAAATGATTTTCTATAATTATGTGTGTATTCCAAATTTTAATGTTTTAATTTATGATTATTGGGATTACATTTCACCACTATGATTTATCCCATGTTATGATATTATGATCTCTTTTACAGGTTAAGATATACAAAATGTTATGTTCTTATGAATATGATATGATTGATATTTCTTTTATTTACCCTTACTGATCATTTGAGCTCACCCTTTTGTATGTTTTCTTTTCCCCAGGTCAGGAATAAGGGTATTAAGTAGAGTATGCCAAAAGGTACTCTAGATATGATGAAATAAATGGGAGACAACATAGATGATTTATGAACCACTTGTTTATGTTTCCCAGTTTCTAAAGACACTATACCTATATGGTCCTTTCATGGTTTTGTTATATGTTGTAATAAGTGTGCTTCAATTTTGAAGTAATAATGATGTATGTAAATTATGGGTCGTTATAGTTGGTATAAGACGAAAGGTATTGTCAACCTTTGGAAACTAGGATGTGAAAGACCTAGTAAGAACCCTAAGGATATGTCTAAGCATAGAACACAATATTAGTGTTTTTTAAATGTACATGAATAACCTATGATAAGACCTCAAGTGTAAAATTTTATTCTTGATTGTGCGGTTTTCCTATTATGATTAGTGTTTCTCACACTATGCTTATTGGTTTTAGTCAATGGCTGGAACCCTAAGGAACCGTGTTAATGCTGAATGTGACAGGCAATGCAATGATTTTCCCCCTGAGCAATGAAAACTTATGGGAGCTAGAATGAAAAATCTTTTAGCCATGCTCACACAACTTTCTCAAGCTATAAACCATGTCGGACGTCCAAACGAACAAAAGGAATGAGCAAAATTGTGTTGAATCCTTCATGAGGTAGTGTCCACCTTCATTCAGCGGGTCTTCTGATCTATTAGTGGCTTAACAATGGATTAGTACCACTGAAAAGATGTTTTCAGTTATACAATGTTCTGAACATGACAAAGTCATCTTAGTAGTGTATCATTTGGAAGGTGATGTTGATCAATGGTGGAATCTTATCAAGAATACGATGCAAAGAGATGACATTGAGTCCATGGAATGGGATGAGTTCAAGAACTTATTTTTCAATAAGTACTTCCCTCGTATTCTTCGAACAAAGATAGAGAAGGAGTTTCTTGAACTGAAGCAAAAGGATGATGAATCTGTTGGTACCTACGAAGAAAATTTTACAAGACTTGCAAGGTACGCTTCTAGAATTATTATCCAACCTGAGAGTAAAATCGATCAATTCTTTAGTGGCATAAAACCAAGTATTCAAAGGGCATTAGCCATAAGGGACATCAATAGCTATGAGGAAATTGTTCGATGTTCTCTCAAGTTTGAGATGGAGATTGGAATAACCCATCAGTCATATGGGTTTGATAAGAAGAGGAAAATGGAATTCAAAGGAAAATATAAAGACCACACTGAAAAGAAGATGAGTTTTCCTTTATGCTCAAATTGTGGAAAGAAACATGGAGGGAATTGTCTTGAAGGGACAAGAAAATGTTTTAAGTGTGGAAAAGAAGGTCATTGGGCAGTTGAATGTCAAAATAATGGGAAGAAGATGTCTAATGATGTGAAAAAAGAAAGGGATACATAGAATTCACCTCCTACACTTCAATGTTTCAAGTGCAAGGATATGGGGAATTATGCCAATCAATTCCCAAATCCAAGGGTTGTTGATGATGATCGACGTCAACAAACTCTTAATGCCAAAGACAAGGGAAAGTTACAATAAATTACTATCGGTGATGTTAAGTACGATAACGAAGTGGTGAAAGGTACACCTACCATAAAATCTAAAGTAGAAAATGTTTTATTTGATTCTGGATCCACCCACACTTTTATTTCTGAAAAATTTTCTAAGGGTATCGCTGTATTACCTCAATAATTAGATGTTGAGTTAGCTGTGACAACTCCTAATGGCACAACGGTCGCATCAAAAGTTTATAATTCTTCTCCGATTGAAGATTGTGCGAAAGTGCATCCTGTAAATCTCGTGATCCTTCCTATAGTGGAATTTGATGTGATTCTTGGCATGAATTGGCTTTCTTTATACAGATCTCATATCAATTGCCAAAGAAGGGAAGTCACATTTAATATTCCCGATCAATCTACTACCATCTATCGATGTAAGGATGAATATAACCTTCTAGTGTAAATTTCTCCCATCTTATGGGTCTTGATTCCAATAAATGAAGGTTATTTATCTCAAATGGTTGGAGAGAAACTCGTGATTAAGAATACACCCACTGTATGGGAGTTTGATGATGTCTTTCTGGAGGACCTTCTTGGTCTTCCACCAAATCGTGAATTTGAGTTTTCAATAGAACTCATACCGGGTGCTATGCCCATTTCAAAGACACCTTATAGAATGTCCCCAATTGAGTTTCAGTAATTGAAGAGGCAACTCTAAGAGATTCTTGATAAAGGATTCACACACCCTAGTGCGTCACCTTGGGGAGCACCTATTCTATTTGTTAAGAATAAAGATGGATCAATGAGACTCTGCATTGATTATCGATAACTTAACAAGATCACTATCAAGAAAAAATATCCTCTCCCATGGATTGATGACTTATTTGACCAACTACATGGGGATCAATACTTTTCCAAGATTGATCTTCCTTCAGGGTATCATCAATTAAGGGTCAAAAAAGAGGATATACCAAAGAAGGCTTTCCATACAAGGTATGGACACTATGAATTTATAGTGATGCCATTTGGTCTTACTAATTCCCCTGTTATCTTCATGGATCTAATGAATAGAGACTTTAGATACTATCTGAATCAGTTTGTGGTAGTCTTTATAGATGATATTCTTGTTTATTCAAAGAGAAAGTAAGAACATGAAGATCACTTGAGAATTGTATTGAAAACCTTGAGAAAGGAGAATATTTATGCCAAATTTACCAAGTGTGAATTTTGGCTTCAAAAATTTGCATTTTTGGGTCACATAATCTCAAAAGAGGGGATATCTGTGGATCCAGAAAAAACAAAGGTTATTGAAATATGGTCCAGACCAACAAAAATAACTGAGATCCGAAGTTTTCTTGGTTTGGCTGGATATTATCAACATTTTGTGAAAAAAAATTCGAGATTATCTAATCCACTCACCAGGTTGACCCGAAAAGGAGTTAAGTTCATGTGGATGGAGGAGTGTGAAGAGAATTTCAAGGAGTTGAAAAGAAGGTTATCCAGTGCACTTATGCTCACACTGCCTTGTAGTGTAGAAAGGTTTGTGATCTATAGTGATGCATCCAAGAAGGTATTGGGGTGTGTTCTCATGCAAAACGATATGGTGATAGCTTATGCCTCACGATAGTTGAAAATAAATGAGAAAAAATACCCGACTCATGATTTGGAGTTAGTTGCGGTAATCTTTGCATTGAAGATTTGGAGGCATTATCTTTATGGTGAAAGGTGTGATATTTATACTGATCATAAAAGTTTAAAGTATATTTTCACAAAGAAGGAGCTGAATATGTGCCAAAGAAGATGGTGGGAGTTGATTAAGTATTGCGACTGTTCAATTCATTATCACCCTGGGAAAGAAAACAAGGTGGTAGACGCATTAAGTAGACAAAACCATGCTAGCTTATCCATGATGAGGATCACAAAAGATCCAATATTTATGGATTTACAAAGGATGGATCTTGGAATTATAATAGAAGAGGAAAAATCTTATCTTTCTCAAATGAATGTTCAACCATCTATGCATGTGAAGATTAAATAGGCACAAAAAGAATATGTAGAGTTTCAAAAGAAGGTGAGAAATGTTCCTAAATTCAACCTTGATTATGATGGGATAATAAGGTTCAGGAATCGGGTTTATGTTCCTCCCATCCCAGAATTAAAGAAGGAGCTACTAGATGATGCTCATAGTTCATCATTCTCTATTCATCCCGGAATAACGAAGATGTATAGGGACATGAAATAGTACTTCTTTTGGGATGGAAAGAAAATAGATGTTGTTGAATATGTCTCTCGATGTTTGGTTTTTCAGCAAGTTAAAGCTGAGAGACAGAAGTCTAAGGGGATGTTACAACCATTACCCATACTGAAATGGAAATGGGAAAACATCACTATGGACTTTGTCACTAGACTTCCTAAAACATCCAAAGGTAATAATTCTATTTGGTTCATAGTTTATCATCTTACAAAGTCGGCAAACTTAATTTCTATTAGAGAAGATTTCTCTATGGATCATCTTGCCAGGATATATGTAAAAAAAGTGGTAAGATTGCATGTAGTACCACTTTCCATTATATCTGATCGGGATCTGAGGTTTACCTCAAAATTATGGAGAAGTCTTCAGCATACTCTAGATACAGAGTTGAGTTTCAGCGCTGCTTATCATCCTCAGACAGATGGTCAGTCTGAGAGAACAATTCAAACTCTAGAAGACATGTTGAGAGCTTGCTCTATGGATTTAAAAGGTGGTTGGGATCAACACCTACCTTTGGTGGAATTTTCTTATAATAATATCTTTCACTCCAGTATTCAGATGGATCCTTATGAAGCTCTCTATGGAAATAAATTCCGAAATCCAACTTGCTGGGATGAAGTTGGGGAAAGAAAGCTATTAGGACCTAATCTTGTTAATGAGATGGCAAAAAAGTTCATATATATTCAACAACTCATAAGAGCATCTCAGAGTCGACAAAAAAGTTATGCTGACAACTGAAGAAAAGACCTAGAGATTGAAGTCGGTGATAAAGTGTTCTTACGAATATCTCCTTGGAAGAGAGTAATGTGATTTGGAAAGAAGGGAAAGTTGAGCCCCAGGTTTATCAGTCCTTTCAAAATACTAGATTGTGTTGGGAAGGTAGCTTACCGATTGGCGCTTCCACCAGATCTCTCTCAAGTTCATGATGTGTTCCATGTATCTCTCCTAAGAAAGTACATACCCAATCCTTCACATGTACTTAGCTCAGAATTTGTACCGCTGGAGCAAGATCTTTCTTATGAAGAACAGCTGATAGAGATTCTAGATCATAGCGAAAAAGTTCTATGGAAAAAGACCACTCGCTTGGTGAAAGTTTTATGGAGGAACCACCAATTAGAAAAAGCTACATGGGAGCTAGAGGATATGATGAGGGAGAGGTATCCTCATCTTTTTGTTACGAAGTGACGAATTTCGAGGGAGAAATTCATTTTAAGGGGGATAGAATGTAACACCCTGATATTTTATGAGAAGTATATTTTTTTTATGTATTATGTTATATGAATCTTTCACAGCGCACATCACTAGTTTGTCTTGCGTTACACGCAATCGCGACCTTCCTCGATAGCGTGTGTAGTACGCAATATCGAGTTCCACTAAACAACGATATATTATTATAATATTATAAACTAGCCATTATGAATAGTATTAACTGAATTTTAAATTTTATAACAGTATTATTCATCTTATATATTTTCTATAACATGTTATGGGAACAAAATAAATTTTTCGGGTAAAATAAGTATTTTTCAAAAAATGCAGTTTTGCCGCCTTTTGATGGCACACCCACTTTAAATCTAGTTCTTGACATGTTTATAAGTTAAATTTGACAAAATAAAATTCTTCTTTGGAATCAGGATATAAAAATTTACTTTGAATAAATTTTTCATATTATTCTGATGACTTTCATATTTTAATGAATAGTAAAAACATGCTATATTTTAATTAAAAACAACTTTTTTCATCACAATAATTAATATGGTTAAACTATAATATTGAATGGTTTTAAAGTATAAATAGAATATATATTTTCCATTTAATATAATTTATTTCATTATCATTAATTTTACATTGAATTCATAGGTAAAAACATTTCAATCTTTGGCAATGTTTTAACTTTTAAAAACCTGTTTGCTTAACAACGAGATTAATTCTAAATTAATTACTGAAACTTATGTGTTTTGAATTTTGAAAAATGGATTCCATATTTGGATTCAGTGGGTCAAAATTATGTAAATAGGTTACTTTTTTTTGAGATTATGAATAGTAGTTATGGTAATTTTTATTTACTGTAGTTAAAGGTAAATCGGGTAATTAAGGGTAAATATAAGATTATAAAATTACCCTAACACTTTAAAAAATCCTATTGGATGAATAAAATTAGACCCATATCACCTAAGGGTCGGACTAGATTCATTTCATGGACTTTTGACCATGAAATAATATAATTATTATTAAAACCAAAGAAAGTGACAACATATTACTCTCTTAAATCTTATAAGTATAATAATTTTAATTTAGTGATAAACTTCATGAAACTTCGAACATGAAGAGTCTCCAGAAATATAATAAAATTATATACATCATATGAATTTATTTATAATTTTTAGGATTAAATAATTATCATTAATTATGACACAATAGTGATGTTAGAATTATTTTATTGATTGAAATATCAAATAAATGATTTTAAAAGTATTAAAATAAATATTATATGAACTATTTAATGTTCTCCACTAATTTTATAGATAAAAATGACATGTTATGAATCTATTAAATATTTTAGTTCGAACATATCTTCTGTATATATTTTATTTATACTCAAATAAATGAATAGTGTCAAAATTGACACTATTGTTAATTTATAGAAATTACATATTTTAAAATTGTTTAAAAAACACAAAAATATTTAAAAATTATAAATTAAAATATATATGGTCTAAAATGTAATAAATTTTACAATTACGGACAATTCACAACATATAAGTAATTATTTATAATGATTTAAAATTTAGAATATTATTACCACAAATAAAATTCAATAGATTATATAAGGATAAATCATGTTGATAATGTCTAAAAAAAATTCCCAACTTGTCTAAATTTTATTGGCTGATGCGATTACAACCCTATATCATCTAATATTCGGATTTGATTCATTTTTTGAAGGTTTTTAAGTGGGGTTGGAATTTATTATAAATTAATATTTCTTATAATTCCAAAGGTGCCCCTCTCCTCCCTTATAAAAGGGCACCTCCTCCCCCTCCTCCTCACACCACTTTGAGCCTTAAATATCAGCCAAACCCTACCAATTTCACTTCTCCACTTCCCTAGAAACATCCTAGAGGTCCTGGTTTTCTTCAAAGATCAATCTTAGTGCCCTAAGAAGAGATTTCAAAGAGGCGTGTCGAAGAAGAGGTAATATCCGTTACCAATTCTTTCAAATTTATTTCTTCTTCTACTTATTCTTATTTAGTTGTTTAATTATGAAGTAATAAAATCAGTATCACTCATATACTGATATGTTATTATAAAAATGAAACAACCATATTTCACCTTCTATCCATCCTAGGGAAAATGAAATCACCGCGCGTGCGTACGTACGGAATACCGTCTCCACGCCGTGGTGTAATCTTTTTTCCACCACCACCTTACTTGGATGGGTATAATGGTGTAAAGAATAACTATATATGATTATTGTAAATTTATATTGATTCTGAAATAGTATACATACACTTCAATACAATTCCACGATCATGGGAATAATATCATCGCTCGTGCGTACGTACGGCCTACCATCTCCATGATGTGATGGGACTCATTCGACATGATCTTCATTGAATAATGATTATATAAATTAATTGAATGAGTAAATATGATATATATTACACTAATAATGTTCTAGAAATGAGGTATCTATAACCTAAAAAGAATAATAAGAATTTATTCGACAAATACACACATAAGAACATAAAGCAATAACCACCTGAATAACATATAGCATTGAAATATTACTAATAAGAAGCTAAGAATATGACCATATATGATATCATAACAATTATTATGATTCTAGAATAAGTCAATGACATTATTTAAATCATTATAAATGAGGTTCGGACATGTATAAATCATATCGGACCTAACGTAAGGGAAAATCTCGCAATCTCATTTTTATCTGAGATTGTTTATACTTCAGAATTTACTGGGGAATAGTTATCATCCACATCCATGTTTTCTCAATATGTAATATTATTTCCATCCTCCTAAAATTTTTTAAATCCAACTTTACCCATTCGTGAGTTTTTAGTAAAATATGTGAAAGGAATCTTTTGTCATTTTTAGTACGAGGTACTTTTTTACTTTTTCGGCCAAAGTACGAGAAAAATGTTTTTTTAACTTATACGGCATGAATGGATTTTTATGATTTCATAAGACATTATTTCCATGAATCTTCCTTTTCAAGTTTTCAAGTTTTTTTTAATCAACTTCTTTTAGTTTAAAATTGTACGACATGTTAAGAAAGGAAAAATGTTTTTGAAGTAGAAAGGATATTTTCTTCAACAATGGAGTCCAAGTGTTTTATCAAAATTATTTTCCATCTAAGATAATTTAGGGTTCTATTTCTACCCCTATTTTTACATTTATTTGATTATTTTATGATGGAATTAATTTTTTTATGTCCTTTTATCTTATATGGATTATGTTATGATGGCATGATGTTTAAGAATCCCATTTTTATTACATGGGTTATGCTATGATGTATGATTTATGATTTTGTGGAACACATAATAATTGTTTCATTATGAGATGGGTGGGACCTATATCTCCCTCCAATTCATTGGGTAAAGATTTATATCTCATGAGATAGACATGGTCGGAACATAAAGTTAATCTGGTTCAGTGATACAGGACTGGAACGAGGAGTGAAATCAGTTCAGTAATGGACTTTGTCCGCTATGATAGTCTTGCCAATGAGTCTTGACTAAAATGAAATGATTTTATATGATTATGTGTGTATTCAAAAATGTTTCATGTTTTAATTTATGATTATTGGGATTACCTTTCACCACTATGATTTATCCCATGTTATGATATTATGATATCTTTTGCAGGTTAAGATATTCAAAATGTTATGTTCTTATGAATATGATATGATTGATATTTATTTTATTTACCCTTAATAAGCATTTGATCTCACCCTTTTATATGTTTTCTTTTCCCCAGGTCAGTAATAAGGGTATTAATTAGAATATGCCAAAAGGGACTCTAGATATGATGAAATAAATGGGAGACAATGTAGATGATTTATGAACCACTTGTTTATGTTTCCCAGTTTCTAAAGACACTATACCTATATCGTCCTTTCATGGTTTTGTTATATGTTGTAATAAGTGTGCTTAAATTTTGAAGTAATAACAATGTATGTAAATTATGGGTCGTTATAGTAAACAAATGTACAAGTATCATATAATATTGGTTCCTTTTACTTCTATTTCCTTCTGGAGTCGGCTCCCAAGATATGCACTTTCACCATGGTATGTCTTGATACCTTCCAAGATTCTTTCATGATGAAATATAAATAGGATTCCAAGATAGTGTCATGAATATAACTAATTGATCGATTAGGCCTCAATTCATAGGCCTATTCTTGATGTGTTCCCTCTAGAATATCATAGTTCAAGCTTTCATCTGATGGGTAGTGTATGGAACCACCTCTGGTGGTACAAGAAAATGATCATCTATATTTTAAGAAGTATATGGATCCATTGGTATAGGAATATGGTACACATTTTCTTAGTGTTTTGTGTTAGTTCTAGTGATATAGACTTTCCAGGTTTCATGGCAAGCTATACTCTCATGTGGTGGAGGTTTAATATGAGGCATTGGGCTGAGTTTTTTGTCTTGTGTGGACCCCGACTAATCGGATGGTTGCACTCACAATCAGTATTCTTCATAGAGAAGAAACTAGTGCAGTCTAGTCATAAATATCCATGATTATGTGACCCTATATTAGTTCATAGGTAAGAATCACTTCATAGAGGATTACTTTCCATAAACCCCACGTGTAACCAAGGTTTAGTTTGTGCCAATAGCTTAGGTTTTCTTCCTTTTGTGGAACCTATCCTAGTGAGATAGTGGTCCTGAAAACTAGAATTTTTTAGGAAAATGCATGGAATTGATGGACCTCTATGTTGATGACGTGTGATGTAACTTCAAGCATGAAATAAAGATTGATACTTACTCCATCGATATTTGTTCTCATATGATGTGATTTAAAGTCATGTGGGTGATTCAGTGATATCCAAAGTGGATAGTGTCGGGGTTTTGTGGATGAATTCCTTTGAATTGTATGTTAAAAGTTGTTTTGGTGGTTCTAAGGTGTCATATGTGAACTCTAGTTGGGGAAAATGATGGGGAAAGTGAAAGGATGTCTCCAGGAAGTGGAGTCTTATGACTTGGATGCATTAGAGTGATTCATGGTATGACATGTGAATTATCTACTTTATCCATAGTTATAGTATACATGGGAACTAGTCACTCCTTAATTGTTTCATCCCTTGGTTGAGACCTAGAGATTCTAGTGGAGACTTTAGCTTGACTCCTCTATCTACATACTCCTATTGATGAAGTTTAGAATATTTTTCTTCACTTATTTTAGTGTATCTTGACTCTTAGAGAAGATATATTCTCAATTAATTTAATATTAGATTCAATAAGACCCTATTATGATTTGAAACATGTATTAAAGGATATATTTGACTTATTTTTAGTTGTTTTGTATGATCCTTGGAGTGGTAGTCACTATGATAAGGTTTCTTTTAGACCTAGTGTGTCCCCTTGGGTAGCTATGGGGTTCTTCTTGAAATAGGAAGATGAGATCTAAAAGTTTTGTTTCGGTTTTAGTCACCTTAGTTAGGTAAAAATCGAAGAAAATTACCTTTTTCAAAAGGATTAGTGACCTATTCAACCTTTTTTAAGGTGTTATATAGTTCTCAATGTTTGATCTCACATCTAGATATCACCTGTTGAGGGTTTAAGAGGGTGGTATACCAAATATGGAATTCTTGTTTTGTTATAGGCATGTTGAGTTCCTAGTGATGTCCTTTGGTTAGATGAATTCCCCCACAGTGTTCATGGTGCTTATAAACTAGATCTTATAACCTTACTTTGACAAATTCATGGTTACCTTTATCATTGACATTCTAATGTAATCTATGTCTAAGATGGTGCATGGAGATTTTGAGGATAGTCCTAGACATACTCCAGGAGCACCAATTATGGTGGGATATTTAAGTGTCAGATTTGGATTTGAAAGGTTCATTTTTTCATGTAAACTATGATATTGGTGACACCATGGACCCAAAAATGGTTAATGCAGTGTTTTCTTATGAGAGACCTAGGAGGGTGGCAGAGGTGTGGAGTTTCCTCCATTTAGAAGTCAACTATAAAAGGATTCTGATGGATTTTTCTAGTATAGAAACTTATTTTTTTGCCTTTATGTGGAAATGGTAGTCATTTTCTTTGCCTAATAAGTGTTATATCCTTCAAGGAGATAATAAAAATCATGGTTAGTGCTTCTATATTGAGACTTCTAGAGGAGGGAGTGAAGTGTTTTGTAATACCTTTGGAGTTAGTATTGGGTCCATGTTGATGTAGAGGTATGAAGTTTTTTCTTATGGTTCATGGAATTTGATAACCCATGAGAAGGATTACATAAATGAATTAGTTTTGGTAGTGTAAATCTTTACCTTGGAGTTGTGGAGATATTATCTTATAAAAAATATTTTTATTGTTTACTTAGACCACCATAGTTTCAGGTACATCTCTACCTAGAGAGAACTCAGCCTATGATAGATTCATTCATTAGAGTTACTTTGGGACTGTGACTTTGAAATAGTCTATACTCTATAGAATTAAAACATTGTGGTATATTCCCTTTTCAGGAAATATTCTTCTCATTTAATGGAGGAGTTGACAATGTAGTTTTCCTCATTATAAATAACTCTGATAGAAGATAAGGGTGAAACTTATCTTTAATTAATGGTGGTATCACCAATTCTTCATCAACAAGTGTGAGAGGATAAGTTGGGAGATGATGACAGTAAAGTTCTATGTGAACAAATATCATAAGAAGATACACTAGAAGTATTTTATGAAGGAGGGGAGAATGTCACCCTTTTTATGGGTGGATGGTAGTTCCAATGGCGTTGTGTGAAGAGGTGTTTAGGGAGTTTCTATCACCCCATTGGCAGTATATCTTGGAGTGGAAAATATGTTCCATACCTTTGGTGTAAATTTTGGTAGGTTGGCATAAGGTAGGGTCTTGTAAATTTTATTCCTCGATGCCTCACATTTCAGTAGATAATGATGGATATCAAGATCTATCATGTTATATTCATCCTCTAGAGTTATATGAATGGTAGTGGATAGAATATCGATATATTTTTTGATGGGGATTCCACAATGTTATTTTTGTGATTTTCAACTGACTTACCAAGTATACACACTTCTTTTCCATTCAAGGGTAGAGATTAGTTAAGAGTTTGAAGTATTTGTATATGCATGAGATCATCTAGATTCATGGGAAACCCATGATGATATTCTTGAAACACAATTTATATTATACATAAAAGTTCTTGAGAGGTTAGTATAAGGATTTTGGGTCCGTATTATATATGAGAAAGATGGTCCACCCCTAGGTGGATATCTAGTCTAAGAATACCATCCAAGTTTAGGAAAAAGATCCATGATCTGGTAAGTTGCGTTTTTCATCCAGAGCTAAATGGATTGCTTACAATTGATGTATTTCACTTTAAATAATAGTTATCACTAAACTATTGGTATAACACTTTATCAAGGAACTATATGAGAAACCCTATAACTCATCCTTATGTTCGACTAAGTTTAATAGTACTTCTCTTGTTGGTCCGGAAATGGTGCTGGAAACGTAATATAAGGGTTCAGATGATCTGTGAGCATTTTAGGATAGCTTAGTGTCAATATAAATCTTAAACAGACCAATTTTATAGACTTTAGTAGTTTTAATAGGGATAGAATGTCTTTTTCAGAGTCTAACCATGACATGGGTTGCAGAGTTTTAATCAATGGATAATATTTTCCCTAAGGTTATTTGGGCTATATGAGTTTTGGTGTGTGGTTAGTGAGGTTTCATATCACTTGGCCTTTCCCCCGCAGTGGGACCAATTGCATGAAGTCTTCCACATGTTGTAGCTGAGTAGATATGTTCATGACTCATAACATGTTATAAATTTTTGAAATATAGAAATTAAGGATAGAGTAACCTTATTGGAGTACTTGGGGGAAATTAAGGACTAATAGGAGAGGATCCTACATGGATCGTCCATTCTTTACATTTGAGTGCCTCAGTGGCATGGGATAATGTAGGAGAGATCCTAGAATAATGATATTCAGATTTAGGCTAAGTACCCCCCACATTTTTTGTATCTTTTTCTTTTTGGTGTAATGTCGTGGGCCCAAATACCACTCAAAAGTGCACCAAACTCAGTTGGGAACATGGCTTCATGCGCATCTCCCCAAACACAAGAGATTTTCGACTAGCAGTGAGGGACTTGGTGTGTCTGTGGGGAGACTATTCCCTCATCACCAGAGTGAATCACAGTATACTATCAATATCATACAATTAGTGGAAGAAGTAATAACAAACATACAATTGATAAACAAAAATAATAGGTAATGATAAAAAAAAGTAAGATCATATACAATGATGATGATACAAGTCATTTTTCTCTAAAAAACATCCAAAATAGTTATACATGGAATCAATATAATACATGTAGAAAAAGTACAAAATTTCCAAATCAAATCTAACTAGCCTCATGAGCCTAATCTTGGTCACATGCTCCAATACTCCTAAGCAGCAGTCAAGAACCTGTAAAAGGGTGTTTTACCTTATCTGTACCTATAATCATATAGTCTATTTGGGTACCCAAAGGTGTCCCAAATAAGGTGTTATAAATAATCCCAGTAGGAAACCACCCAAGGTCAAGTTTCATCTAGTCAGTGAATAAATAACAGTCATAGTGTTCTAGAATTAATATAACATGCAAAGGATGTGCTGAAAGTAAACATCCTATAAAGTTAAAGTTATCATTTATAAACATGTTAATTTAAGAATTCCATTTAATTTTATTATTAAGTCTCAATAACTAACATAATTCTCAGTGTCCCCCATGATAACATGATTAAAGTATGCTTAAATGGAATATCCAAAAAGTGCAAGTCAAATAATGAATCCAAGCCTGTGCTTTGTCTTGGAAAATGTTTCATATAACACATTTAATTATTTTTTAATTTGAGAACTTGATACCCTCCTTGGTATTCATAATTTGGAATCCAGGTATCTCTCTAGGTATAATATAAACCAACACCCTATGATACCATCCATATAGAACCTCTCAAGAAATTAGGTATCGCTCTAAGTGTGGCATAACATCTATACCATTCGAGTTTTTTCTTAATTGTCCACCAAGGGATCCCAAGTATCACTCATGGAATGTATGATCAATTCACCTTTGAGTACATCCCTATAAATCCATATGGTATTCCAAGTGTCACTTGGCATATAAGTTAGCCCCTATGTGTTCATCCTTGGCAGTCCATATCAAGAGTCCAAGTGTCACTCAGGCATAAGAAAGGTACAAGCCAATTGATCCCATCTATGGAATTATTCATTTGAATCCATGTGTCACCCAAGTTGTATAAGAAGTATATCAATTCAAAACCATTTAATAAATTCATTTAAACATTTCAACAACAACACCAAGAACAATACATTTCCACCTCACCTCAAAAGGTGTCTTAAGGCACAGGATAATCTTAGAAGGCTTGCCTCTTAACTAATCACATGGTCAATTCATTATACAAGCATATCATTCTTAAAAATCCATTACAAGGAAAGGAAATAAGGGTCATGTTCATTCCATTACCTCCCTTTATTTCATTCAATTTATAGATCATATTACAACTCTAATTATAAATCATTTCAATTACAATTGATATTAAAATTCAAATCACATATCAATTCATAATTGGACACGTCAATTTGATTCACAATTCACATCCCAATGAAAGAGGTAAATAGCCACACATCAAAGGTATCTAAATTCATATACCATATTAAAGGATCATTTAATTAAACAACATTCCCAAAGGGGTTTTTCTTGTTTCAAGGTCCTCAACTTATAATCAATCATTAACAGGCCTCTTTAATTACATAGGCTATACCTATCATCACAAGGATTAAATTCATTTATAGGTGTCACCTGAGAATTAGGTTCATGGAAAAAATGCATATATAAACACTTTTACTTTTAAATAAATACATGAGACCAACTATAGTAGGTCCGTAGTGGATATCTCATCTAGTATCATCTCTTGATTTAACTCGGATCGGGAGAAAATAGAAGAATGGATGAAGAACCTAAAAATAGGGTGAATTAGCTTACACATAAATAGTGAATCTGATACCAAATAAAATAAGGAATGACTAAAAATTAAGTGATAACTCATCAAAGTGGATCCAACAAGATGAGTGGCACTTGAATCAGAGATCGGATGGAGAAGATACCTAAATTCCTAGAATAGACACCAAAGAGGGTTCCCAAATGGTGATTTTTCTGTACAGGAGTGGAATGAGATATTTAGGTAAAAAATAGATTTAATTTCGTGTATTTTAGTAATTTTATGAAAATCATAGGGTCACATGATTTTCCCAAAGGGTTGGCCAAACTATGTGCCAACCGTGCACGCTTAGCTCTAGGGAAGGGCACATCGCATGATTTGTCTTCACGGTTTGACTAACCATGTAAAAACTATTCAAAACTCTACTTTCAAAATTGTATACATCCCTACATATTCATGAACCTCAAATTACATATTTTTGACTAATTTTGTGTCCTATAGGAATCCACTATCTAGTCTCACACATTTTTATCTAACCATTTGGCATGTCCCACACGGTTTACTCTAACCGTGCACCAATCCATTTTCATCCAAAAGTTTGGGTTCTACGCTTCGAACCAACCCTAAACACCCCTGATAGCTTTATGACCCCAAATTGAATTCACATTAGGTCATATTTAAACATTTAAAATAAAAATTGAAATAAATTAGAGGATTTTTACATTAAGAAAGAACTGAGTTCTTACAAACTTCCCCCATAAAGATATTCAACCTCAAATTTCCCTTCCAGGGGTGGTGAAGCATGTTCTGAGAATAAATCGAGACATTGTGATCATACATTTCCCTCTCTCTCTCAGGTATCGTTTTGTACATAGTCGTGCTTCCATAGAACCCACACTAGAGGAACTAACCAATCTCCAAGAACCTCTATTCTATGATCCAAAATTCATAGAGGATGATCCTAAAATGATGCATATACCTATAACTCAACCTCCTTGGGATAAAAGACATGACGTATGTCTTAATAATAGAGGTGTAGCTGAGATACGTGGAATACATCATGCATGGATTGGTACCTCTGAGGTAACTGCAACTGATAGGCTACCGGCCCGACCCTCTCCATAATCTTAAACAGCATGACATAACGTGATGAAATCTTACCCTATCTTATAATTCTCTTGTGTCCCATCCTCTGTGAGACATGTAAGAAAAAATAATCCACGACCTCAAACTCTAGAGGTCGTCTGTGGTGATCAGCATATGATTTCTATCAAGATTTCATAATATCTATACACTTCTAAATCAATTGCACCTTCTCTATGGTCTCCTGAATAAGATAAGTTTGATGCATAGCTTCATCTCTTACCTCAAACCAACATAGGGGTGATCTTCATGGCCTATCATACAAAGAATCATAAGGTTCCATTTTAATAGTATCCTGAAATCTATTATTGTAAGAAAATTTAACCCTGGGTATATGCCTCTCCCAAGAGCCCCTGAAATCCAGAATGCAGGCCCACAGCATGTCTTCAAGCACCCGTATCATATGCTCTGACTAGTCATTAGTTTCAAGGTGGTATGTTGTGCTCAGAAGGACCTGTGTAACCAATGCCCTCTATAAAATGTACCAGAAATGAGATGTAAACTAGGAATCCCTATCTGAAATGATAGTGCTTGGGACTCTGTGAAGTCATACTATCTCATGGATATAAAACCTCCCAAGTTCATCTACTAAAAATTTATCCTTGGTAGGTAGGAAATATGTGGGCTTTGTGAGCTTGTCAAAAATGACCCATATAGTATCATTACCTCAAGGTGACCTTGGTAAACCTATCAAGAAATTCATCTCAATGTAAACCCATTTCCATGTAGGGATGCGTAACTACTATAAGAGTCCAGTTGGTCATTAGTGTTCCACCTTCACCTACTGAAAAGTGGAACACCTCGTGAAAAAACTAGCTATATCTCTTTTTATACCTAGCCACCAGTAATAGAGATGTAAATCCTATTACATATTGGTGACGTTGGGGTGCACTGCCCAATCTAAAGCATAAAAATACCACATCATCTCTTCATGCTTGTCTTTTGAGACCCATACACGACCATGTGCATGGATAATTTCATCCTCGCCTATGGTCCAACCAGGAGGAGGGTCCTCACCTACCACACTCTCTTGTAGGACCAGGCCTTCTGAGTTTGATATTTTCCCCATCCTAACTCTATCTATAAGGGTAGAAGTAATATATAAGGATGATAGAAAAATATTCCCCTGACTTTCGTGCTCCTCTAAGTGCATCTTAGAGAACAAATCCATGATCTTCCACTCACTACCAGTATGCTAAACTAACTGTATTTGATTCCTCCTTCTCAAAGTGTCAGCCACTATATTACCTTTACCATGTGTATAGGAAATATCAAAATAAAAATATTATAAGATTTAAACCCACAATTACTGCCCTGGATTTAGATCATGCTATGTAAATATCTACTTGAGGATTTTTTTTTTCATGTATACCACAAAACTGTCTCCAAGTAAGTAATGTCTCCAATAACACAATGCGTGAACAACCGTAGCTAACTCAATAACATTTGTCTAGTAATTCCTATCGTGTGGAATTAACTATCATGAACAGTATTCCACAACTTTATACCCATGTATAAGCACTACTCCTACACTGATACCTAATGCATCACAATAAATAGTGTATCTCCTATCCATCTTTGTAAAAATTAGTATCAGTGCTAAAGTCGATCTCCCTTTCAGCACCTAAAATTATGTCTCATAGGAATCTGACAATAAAAACTTCACACCCTTCTTAGTCAAAATTGTAAGAAATAATTCTAGGCATTATAAATCCTATATAAAATTCCTGTAGTAACCATATTGCCCTAAGAAACTTCATACATCAAATATTTTCTTGGGATGCTCCTAGTAATCTATATCTCTCACCTTCTCTGGGTCAAATAATACTCATGTATCTAAGATAATGTTACCCAGGAAGTGAATTTGATCCATCCAAAAGTGTCACTTAGTGATCTCAGCTTATAACTGATGCTCTCTCAGTGTACTTAATATGACCTCAAGATGTTTGGTATGGTCATGTCAATTGTGAGAATACACCAAAATATCATCTATGAAAACTACTACAAAAGAATCTAGATAAGGATGGAAAACCTGGTTAATTAGTTCCACAAAGACCATTGGAATGTTCGTGAGACCTAATGGCATAAAAAAATAATCATATAGTCCATACCTTCTATGAAAGGTTGTATGAGGTATGTATGGGGGCCTAACACACACCTGATGATAACTAGATCTCAAATCAATCTTTCAGAAGACCCGATCTCCTCAGATATGGTCGAACAAATCATCTATCTGTAATAGAGGATACCAATTCTTAAATATCAATTGGTTCAATTTCCGATAATCTATATATAGAATAAGAGTTTATTCCATATTTTTCACAAAAAGGATCGGTGAACCCCATGGATAAGTATTGGGTCAAATAAACCCCTTATCCTCTAAATACTCTAAATATATCTTATTCTCTTACATCTTAGTAGTAGTTATCCTCTAAGGAGGAATGGATACTAGTTTATCTCCTGGAACTAGCTCAATAGAGAACTCTACCTCTCTCACTAGAGGTAATCCTCAAAAGTCATTTAGGAAAACATACTTGAAATGATCAATAGCTGGAGGGAGCTCTATCCAATGTATTCCCTGATCATATAGATATAAACTCACAATTTGTTCTATCATACCACCTGGACCACAATGCTCAAGTCCATATCAACTTTCTTGGACATCCCATTCAACCTTGTGAATAAACTCTCCACCCTTTGGTGATTTAAAGGTCACCCTTTGAGGATATAAATCAATAAAATCATGAAAGGAAACCAACCATTCCATCTTGAGAATGATGTAAAAACCTATCATCTTAAGTACAATGATGTCACATACAAAGTGACACCCACCAATATCAAGGGTTCACTCCTTACACTGAGGTACATCCTCCATTATAATCCCCATTAGAGTGCCAAGAGTCATAACACCATCATAAGTTTGAACACTGAGCCCAATGATCTCCACAATGGGAATAGATATAAAGCTATGAGAAGCCCCTATATTGAAAAGTACAGAAGCTAAAGTAGAGGATACTAGAATAGTACCTATGATAGTAGAAGGTCTAGGATCTTACTCAACAAGGGTCTATTGCACTATGTATATCTGGCCTAAACCATGGCCCTATGATAATTCCTAGATACCCTGATCAAATCCACTCTATTTTCGTTGTAAAACTAGGGTCTAACTACCACAAACATGACCACCACCTCAGCTTAATCAGTCTGCTGCACTCCAACTCCCTACTTAATGAGAAGTTTCTAATGCCACTCCTAAATGTGGGGTAGGTTCAGACCCCTTTCACTGGCTATAAAAGGAAATTTTTTTCAGAATCGTTGTAGATAGACCATTTTTACACCTGATCGGCACTCGACTAGGTCCCTCGTACAATTTGTACTTGTATGTCCCTACCTACCACACTGGTAGCACCACACCGGGATACCTAAATTTGTGCTCTAATAGATAATATCAACATATAGAATCTTCAGACGATGCTTCTTACAATCAGTCAATGCAGTACCAGATCTCAGTGTCGAACCACCCTGGCTCACATCCCCAATCTCTCTAAGGTTATGCTCTATGATAAGTGTCTGATTCACTATTCTAGAAGTGATAGTTATTAAAAATAAATTCACCTATGATCAGATTTCATACTTAATACCATCTTCAAATCACCCAGATTTAGATAACTCATCACCCATCTGAATAGGTGTGAAGTACTAGAGCTCAGTAAAATGAGCCGAGTAATCTATAACTGATAATTTTCCTACTCCAAGTGTAAGAAATCATGGGATTTATTATCCCTCAACATCGAGAGATATAATTAGTATTATAAGGCTATATAAAAATACCTATAGACCATATATTAGTGGTATTCTGTCTGAGTAATTACATCCCACCACCTCTTGGTGGAATCAAGCAACATATATGTAGCAAGCGTTACACTCCTCTCAGGAGGTCTCTCTGGGTGCTTAAAGATACATAGAATGGCCTCTATCCATGAATCCACTGCTTCTTATCTTCCATCCACCAAAAAAATTGGTGGATACTGCTTATAGAACTCACACATCAACTTTACCATAGTTGGGGAAGGTCATGGTACTTTTTAATGGTCTGTATGAACTACATAAAGCCCTTGAAAAACTGTACCAAAACACCTATGTCCGGAACAACTACCGGTGCCTTAGCTAGCACTACTGGAGGATCCACTAATAGCCTATGGCCCACCACCTCTGGAGTGTGGTTGTCACCACCATCCTAGCATATGACTAGAGGACTTCACAGTGGCATACCTATACAAATTCCAAGTGCACACTTCAGATCAAGATCATTATCAAATTTCACAACTCAAAAGTGAAAAAATAGAAATAGGATAGATACAATACTTATTATATAATAACACAATCCTCTGATTACTCCTGGAGTTAGATCTAGGTGATGTACAAAATGAAATAGAAGTAAGAGATACTACTTATTGCTCACTACTAAGGTCAAGTCTAAGTTAAGTACTCTACTTTAACAGTTTTATTTTCCATTTTAATTTATCACTTGAATTAACATACTCATTTTCATTAGAATTCATACCCATTTTATTTTTATATTACAGGTCATTAAAAATTTGAACTAATGGTTTTCCAAATTCTGATCCAAAGGTCCCATACTCTTCTACAACCAAAGTATGGCATCTACCTAATTCACTCCATAATATATCTCAAAATATCTATCATATAATTACGTATATTTATCACAGAACCTATCACAAAAGCATGTAACAAGTAATTCATACTAAATGGTATGGAAAAATTCATGGAATGTGATTCTTATAAGTTCTTAATATGATTAATAATATGGAATACCCTCATCTCATCAGGTTGCAACACAATAGAACCCATTATCATATCAATAATAACATCACAATTCAAGTGCATCACCTAATGGTGGAATCAAATAAACTATAATAGTCCAAATCTAGAAATTTGAAGTTTAATTTAATGTAATTTTTATTTTTCCTCTACAAAAGTTAGTGACGCCTAGGAACAGCTCATTATCAAACTACTACTCCTTATTATCCCTTTATATTGTCTCAAAATAATAAATAAAACTAGAAAATAATTTCTCTAATGCCACTTTGTAACATCTTGGACCTGGATTCCACTCAATAATACCTCAAGCCTGGTTGTCCACATGGTCTCAAGTGCATATCCCAAAATTCCAGAGGCTTCCAACTAATAGCGAGGGCCTATTTGTTTCCATAGGGAGACTATGTTCTTATCACGAGAGTATAGAATAGTAGAATATCAATATCATATAAGTAGCGAAATCAGAAATAAAAATCAAACAATAGATAAATAGTAGGAATATATCATGATTAAAAAAAAAGGAAACTCAGATACAATGATGATGATACATTTCATATGTCTCTAAAAAATAGCCAAAATAGGTATACATGCCATTATTATAATACATCACAAGACTCGTCTCTGTTCCATTCTCTCATGCTCCTAAGAAGTATTCAACAACCTATAGAAGGGCGCTTTCCCTTATTCATACCTACAATCATATAGTCTAGTTGGGTACCCAAAGGTGGCCCAAAAAGGGTGTGAGATATAATCCCAATAGAAAAACACCCAAGGTCAAGTTCCATACAGTCAGTGAATATATAACAATCATAGTGTGATGGAAGTAATATAACATTCAAAGGAAGTACTGAAAGTAAACATCCTATAAAGTACAGGTTATCATTTATAAACAAGTTCATTTAACCATTAAATATTATTTAATTATTAAGCCTTGATACCTAATATAATTCTCAGTGTCCCCTAAGATAACATGATTAAAGGATGCCTTAAGAGGCCATCCATAAAGTTAAAGTCAAAGACCAAATCCAATCTTGTACTTTGGATTGGTAGATGTTTCATATAACTCATTTCATTCTTTATTCATTTACGAACCTGAGTGATACATGTATTTCATGTGTATATTTTTTAGTAGTTTAATATGTTGATTTTGTAATTTATTGAATAATATTTCCAACATTCGAACATATTTACTTGTTTTATTTATTTATTTATTTATTTTGAAGGAAACGTTGAATTTGGGAAAAGGGGATGAAAACTGGAAGAAAAATGAGCCCAACAACCCTTTGCACCACGAGCGAAGTGAAGCGGTGTGACACCAGATTTTTGGAGATAAAGAGGATCTTGAAACTGAAGAAAAATGCATTACATGTTGTGTACCACAAGTACACATCGTGACCATGTCAAGAGAAATAGAACCGTGAAGGAAAATTTGTGATGACAGAAGGCACTGTGAACCTCAAGTACACGTCGTGTACCACCAATACACGACGTAACAACAGTCAAACTAGCATATGATATTTTCACAGATTCAACGTAATGGAGGAAAAAAAAGAAGATATGAGGTGCACATCATGTACTCCGAGTACATGTCATGTAGGTGGTGACGTGCAGAAAAAAATAATGTGACGCGGGCCGCGGGGTTGAATGGGATTTTCCTATAAAAAGAGGACATCAACCACCTTTTGAAGACACTCTAGGATCGATAATGGCCAAGGAACACCATATAGAGGTGGTACACATAGAGAGTGACAATCCAGGCCCTTTCTTCCCCACTATTCTTCCTCGGGTATCCAGGATGCTCACCTCCATTGTGAGTGAGTAGTCCCATAGTGTCGGGTGATGTGATCTGTAGGGGGAAGTGTGCTAGGGATTATTTTCATTATTTTATTCATTTTTCGGATTTCTCCAAACTTGTTCTATCAAATCCAATTCATCTTATTTTCATATTGCACGATCATTGTGAGTGATTTGAGTAGTTTCATTGTATTCCATCAATTAATTAATCTATTTTTTGTATGATCATTATGCAACATAGGCAATTATGTTTAAACAATATTTTTGGTCAACTAGTTATGTGATTACCCCAAGTATATAACCATTCCAAAGGTGAAATCATAGGATTAGGGTGGGATACCAAGACCAAGGATCCCTGCCAACCCAATTTCAACACCAAAACTGAATAAATTCATATCAATTGAATCACTAGCACACGAACCTGAAAATAAATAATCCTAGCATGTCCTCCCATATTGATTCAAACCCCAATCAATCCTGTTGTTATTTCCATTTTCTAAAAAAAATTAAATAATTTCAATTTCAATTTTTTGAATAAATTTAGAAAATACGCTCTATCCCTAAGGTTTTGACACTCATAATTTCTAGATACTATACTTTGAGTTAGGATTGTCTTAGTTTTATAAATTTATTTTTTTCACATCACCTTAGGGAATTAACGACACCCTGTTGGGCTATCACTGAGTCTATCCTTGGAATTCCTAATTTGGAATCCAGGTATCGATCTAGGTATAATATAAACAAACATCCTATGATCCCATCCATGGAAAACATCACAAGAACCAAGGTATTCATCTAGGTATGGTATAACATCCCTTCCATTCGAGTTTGTCCTGGGTGGTCCACTAAGGGAGCCCAAGTATCACCCATGGAATGTATGATCAATTCCACTTTGAGTACATCCTTTTAAATCCATATGGTATTCCAAGTATCACTCATCATATGATTCATCCCCTATGAGTTCGACCTTAGCAATCCATATCAGGATTCCAAGTGTCACTCGGGCATAAGAAAGGTACAAGCCAATTGAGTCCATCCATGGAATTTGTCATTTGAATCCATGTGTCACCTAAGGCATATAATCATTATATTAATATAAAACAATTTAATAAATTAATTTAAAAATTCCATTTTTAACACCAAAAACAATCCATTTCTACCTCTACTCAAAAAAAGTGGCTAAAGTAAAGGGATAATCTTAGAAGGATTTCCTCTTAAATACTCACATGGGAAATTAATTATACAAGAATATCATGATTAAACAAGACATTATAAGGTAAGGTGGAAAGTTTAATGGTAATTCCATTACATCCCTTCATTTCATTAAATTTATAAATCATACTACAACAATAATTATAACTCATTTCAATTACAATTGATATTACAATTAAAATAAAATATAAATTCATAATTGGGATCATCAATTTGATTCACAATTAAATTCACAATTCACATCCCAATGAAAGGGGTAAATAAGAACACCTCAAAGGTATCCAAATTCGTATACCATATTAAGGTTCATTTAATTAAATAACACAACAAAGGGGTTGGTTCTGATTTCAAGGCCCTTAGCCAACAATTAATCATTAACATACCTATTTAATTTCTCAATCTATGCCTATCAACTCAAGGATTAAATTAATTTCGAGGTGTCACCTGATAATTGGGTGTATAGCATAGTAGAATATATAAACACTTTGAATTTTAACAAAAGTCATGAGACCACCTATTGTAGATTCATTGTTGATAGCTCATATAGTATTAGATCCCGATTCGACTCAGATCAAGAGAAAATTGAATAACGAATGAAGAACCTAAAAATAGCATGAATTATCTTGCACCTAAATATCATATTCAATACCAAATCAAAAAATTAATGGCTAAAAAGGAATAAACAACTCACCAATGTGGATCCAACGATATGAGTGGTGATTTAATAAGATATCGAATAGTGAAGATGCCTCAATTCCTAGAATAGACACTATAGATGACTCCCAAATGGTGAGTTTTCTATGCAGGAGATGAATGAGATTTTTAGGTTCAAAATATATTTAATTAGTTTTATTTTAATAATTTCACTAAAATCATAGGTTCACATGGTTTTTACACATGGTTATCCAAACAATGTGCGAACCATGCATGCTTAGCTATAGGGAAGGGTACTACGCACAACTTGTCCTCACGGTTTGACTAACTGTATGAAAACCCTAAAAAATCCACTGTCAAAATTACATACATCCACATACAGTTGTGCATCTAAAATCACATAGTTTAGACAAATCATGTGGCCTATAGGACTCCATTGTCCAGCCTAGCACAGTTTTATCTAACCGTACGGCCTACCCTGTACAATTTACTCTAACTATGTACTAGGCCATTTTCACCCAAAAGGTTGGGTTCTGGGTTCTGAACCATCTCTAGAAACCCCTAATACCTTTATTAACTCCAAAGTAATTCACATTAGGCTTCATTTAAAAACTTAAGCTAAAAATTGATGGAAAGTAAAGGATTTTTAACTCAAGAAAGAATTAGGTTCTTATATGTGGGGAGAAAATCCTTATGGATGGGAGAGTGAAATGACTCCAATTTCATTGGTTTATTCCTTTCAATATTTCTAAAATATCTACAGATTTTTCCTGGAAGTTAGAAGTGTGTTTTGGGTGTCATGGGACCCTAAAAATAAAATATAAAAAATATTAATATATATTAAATCACATGTGTGCATCTTTTCAGAATAAATGATTTTATCATTGATTAGGACCTCAGATGAGGAATTTGAGACCTTTTTTGTTTTTGAAACATGGGGTTTACCCTATGTGAAACATAAATTTGGTTGGAATTGGGCATCTGGTTAAGATTGGGGTTTGAATCATCGTGTGATTATGGGGCTCCTAGATCAGTTTCGGATCCTCATTTTTTGTTTAAATAGAGAAGATTCAGTGATATCTTAGTCTAGGGCTACACAATGAGTCCTTGGTTTTCACTTCCACCTTCTTTATTGAACTTTAGAGTTCTATATGAAACATGATCCCTCCACAACGACGATCTAGGATTAGCTCCCTAGTCTCCCATTACCCTTCCAGAATCCAGCGTTACATCATATCATCGGTAATTCCCTTGGACTTTTTTTGTGCGGATCAAAGGATAACCACTTTGGAACACCCAATAGTGGCACACATATGTGAAGAAGTGTATCTCTCGTAATATCAACCTGAAGTTGTATGAATCATGGTAGAGGGAGAATATAGGTATCGTCAATTCCTTTAATTTGAATTATAGATAAATATTAGTTCCAAATGATGTAGGATAGGAAATTTCCATACCCATTATCCTAATTAGATCTCAGGTGCTTAGCTAAAAAATAATAATAATAATTTATTTAATCAATTTATTTAATTAATAAACCTAATTCCCTCACTCTATATAAGTGACATTATGTAAAATCTACATGTTTATCCATATAAACATGGGTAATTAAAAAGTATAAGGATGAGTATGAGGATAACTCTATTAACATTGATAGTCTTAGGAATGTCAATCGACAATGAACGGCCAAAAGGATTCATGAGATGAATGACGAACAGAATGGAATCATCACCTTATTCGTAAGAAGATGTGTTCTTTACCAATGATCAATACATTATTAAAGTTGGGAATGTTATTGCATGTATTTTTGCACAATTTTATTTAATTGATGAGCATGGATTATATATATCTACTTATTTTATGTGTTCCCAATTATTTTCATGAGCTCTGCTTTTTTGGTATTCCTAAACCAAATTGTTTATATTTATTGTGCCTTGATTTCACCCTTGTTTACTACTTTTATATAATCATCAATAGAGATTTAATTATCCAATGATGGTTTCAAATTATTCATGTGATATTCCACTAATTTTCTACATGTTATTCATCATTGGCCTGTGGGATCAAAATTTGACATTATCGGGCTGGATTCGAGTGTGATTGAACCCATCGATTCATGGAGGATGTGTGAATGATCAAGAGGTCAATTTTTTACAGATGGATCAAGGAATATTGTGGATTATGGGTGTTTTTGGCATATATTGGAGGCCAGATCAATGATTTTCATACATGGATGGGGTTAAGTAGCTACGTGATTCGATGGGGATGATCTGTGCAAGGTTTTGATGGCTGGAATCTGGCCTCCAGTGATGTTTTAGCCTCAGTTAACTCCAAATATAAGCTCCTTGATTGATATTTTGGATAAATAGATGGTGATGGTGGCATGGGAGAAGATTCAAGGAAGCTTTGGATTTCATGTAGTCCCATTACTGTGGTAGTTAGGATTTCAGGTGGAATTAAATATAACGCATCATGTGGGATTATCACATGACATGTGATCTGGTGTCAGCGATTCAGTGTGTACCTATGGGTACATAGGAATAGGAATGAATAGGTACATGGGCATGGCCAGGTACATGGGAATGGGCCAATATGACATGGGAATATCTTGGGCTTCCATGACACATTGTTTACTCCATATACATGTTGTGCATATCCACATGTTCATTCAATCCGTGTGTAGTAAAGAACTTGCCTAGGTCTCCATGTGAGTTCTCATGTTGTGTGACCCTATTTACACATCATTCTATTTTCTATGATACTTATACCTTGACTATCAACCTCTTCGATACTCAGATATTGGCCAATGGGTAGCCTATCCGGAGTAGTTTTCCACATAGAACATGATGGTACTTTTTATTTTGGCATCAGAGATATGACGTGTGGTGAATCTATTAGGAAACTTATCTTAGATATTCTTAGTAGATGGTAGTTATCATGCTTATTTATCATAGAGATATTGGGTTAAGTACTCCCTTGTATTTCCAGGTGATGGACATCATATCTTTGATACATAGTGGGCATGGGTCCTATATTTGTAGAGTAGTATTCTCGGGTTGGTACTCCCATATATCTCTCTAGGAAATGGGTCCATGTATCATTTATATAGGTAAATTAATAAATCCCTCACATTATAAATTCCATGGTTCCTTTATCTACAGAGTGTTAGTCCTCATCTTCAAGATTAGGTGGTGAGCAGATCCTGCATTGGAGTAGTTCTCCCTTAGTTTATCTATGTAGTGGTAATGTGTGGGTCCTCCATATTAATTATCAAGAGGTTTCATGTGATTGTTGACTAGAAAATAATTATCACATTGTTACAGAGTGAATTAGCGAGGATTGGGCCCTTGATTCAGTTTCTTGTGAGGTTTCACATGGTGGTTGGCATCAGAGATGGACTATAAGGACCTGGCCTTATTACATTACAAAATCTTGAATTTTAGTCAAGAACTCACATCCTTTCATATTAAGGATATTTTCAAGTTTATAGTTTTAGATAATTGGGATATAATACATACATAACATTCCACATTCATATAAAATAGATACAATAAAAATAGTAACCATTTCTTCCAAAATATAAATCTTTTAAAATAAAACAAGTTTTCTTTGAAAAATCTTAATAACATTTAACTTGGATTCCTTATTTGTCTTAAACATCCTTATAACCTGTGAAAATAATTTAAAAACTTGTCCGGAGCACAAAAATCTCAGTAAGGGATATAAAAAGAAGGAAGGAAAACATTAGTCCATGAATACTCGTAATGTATGAAATCATTTTTAAAAAAGACATACTTTTTACCCATATAAACTTACTTTGTGAAACTTGATATATACATGATATTTACACAAAACATATAGAATAAAAATAGAACCATAAAGTTATATTGGGGAATTACTTATATAATCTTGTAACCATCTTGGCTACCGTATAATGTGTTACCCTCACTGCTACCTTACAATGTAACCCTCACAAATACCTTATTGTGTAACCATTGTAGTTACACTTGGACTAACCATATGGTCAACCTACAACTTACAAATTAAAATGAATTGGAGTTATATATAGGTCCCACCCTTCATCATAAAAAATTCCCAAGAACCAGAACATAATCATACAACATGAATAATTTCATAAAAACATTTCTTTTGAATTTTGTAAAACAGAATTGTAAAAGAGATTTTAAAAGAAAAGCCCCTTATAAATATCATATAACTGAAGAGTGACTTAATATAGTGGATGGAATATTTATATACATTGTAAATGAACATAATTAAACATAATATAAACAAAATTAATTACAAAAACAAATTTAGAATAACATAAATAATGAAGTAGAAGGCTAAGTCAAAGAATGAAAATTGGGTTAAGAATTCCCTTACCTCAGGTTTCTCTTACTTCAAAATTGTTTAAAACTCATGTATAATGGTTAAAAGAGTGTAATTAATATCTTAAATAAACATTTTTATGTTTATAATACCTTATATGATCATTTTATTACATCATTTCACCCTTTAATTGTCAGTATTTTGTTCCTTCCATTGTTTTGGGTGTGTTCTTTACATGATTTCCACGGTCGGTTTGTATTTGATTTTCTTATCATATATAAAAGAAATTATAAAAGTGGAATGAAATGGTATTAATATGTTTCCAGAATATATAATTATATCATAAATAATTTTTTTATAATATATGGTGATGGATCATTAGAGAAAACATTAATGATATTTGTTTACATCATTTTTGGCGGTTCCTCGGTAATCATGAACGTGTTTCAACATATAATTTAAATATCATGCATATAAGTTCATTTAAAAAACATAAAATAGTTTAAAAATACATTTTAAATTATGATTCAACTATTAAATGGGTTTTATGATCAGTTTTGAAGGAAGTAATGGAAATTGGAAACACATCATCCACGATTTTGGTAAATCAGAACATCACAGATGGTGTTTTTATTTTAAGAATAAGAAAGAGAGGAGAGGAAGAAAGATGATGAATCTTTTACATGAACATGATAAAATAAATAATATATCAGATTATGGAGATTTCATACCTCATAGATAAGTATAGGAGAATAGAGTATAATAAAATAAAGGAATTGGAAACAAAACACATGAAAAATGAAGAGGATTCTTACCTCTTGATCTCTTCTCCTTGAGATCCTCTTTAAGGCCTTTGGTTTTGGAATTTTGGTGAGACCAGAAGGTCTTTGACATGGGTAAGATACTTGAGTAGGAGATTTGTCAGAACATATACAATGCTCAAGGATTGAGAGGTGTGTGATGAAAAGGGGAATGAGGGTGGTATTTATAGTGGATGGGATGAGGGATTTAGCATTATTTTCATCATTATTATAATATTTTTGCTCAAGACTATGAATATTCTTGATTAATGTGACCTGAAATATTAATAATTTCATGTGAGATAAAACCAAGTGGTATTACATCAACCTTGCATCACCTATGATGCAGTAAAACAAGTATTTATCATTTATCGTAATTTATCGTATTTTATTATTCATCAAAAATCCATGAATTTCAGAAAAATCCCAAAAATTCACCCTTACCATTTTTTGAAGTGTATAATTCAAAAATGAACTCCATTTTTTGAATATAATTTTCTAAATATTATTTATTTAATTTTTAAATAAACTCATAATTTACTCAAAATGACAATTTTAAATTTATAACTCGTTTTTTAACACCATGAAAAAGTAATAAACATCTCATTATAATATATCCTTAAAAAATAATAAAATTTAATATTCATCAGGTTCATATTAATATTCATATTACTATTCTTAAGGGTAGGTTACTATTCACCAAAAATCAAGTTGGTTCTATTAGACTCCAAATAACTTACTAATCACAACCGTAGATGACCATTTTTGGAAATTAAAATTATAAAAGTGGCAAAATTATGTTTAAAGGATAGTTATAATGATCTAATTAAAACAAATTTTCATGAATTTCAATTTATTTTTTTAAAACCTTGGGGTGTTACATTATCCCCAACTTCTAGAAATTGTTCCCTCACAATTTTATTTACTTATTAAACAAGTGAGGGTACATTTCCATCATATAATTTTAAATTCCCATGTTGCTTCTTCAGCAATGTGGTTTCTCCACAAAATCTTTACCTTTTGGATTAACTTATTCTGCAATACTTGTTCCCTTCAATCAAGAATATGAACTGAGTTCTCTTCATAAGAAATGTTCTCTTCCAGCTGAACTGCCTCTAGGATCAAAACATGAGATGAATCTAGTACATACTTTCTCAACATCGAAACATTAAAAACATTATATACTAGAGATAAACTCGGAGGAAAATATACTCGATAGGAGACTGGTCCAACTTTCTCCAGAATTTCATATGGTCCAATGAACTGTGGACTTAGCTTTCCTTTCTTACAAAAACACATTACAATTTTCCATGGTGAGATTCTAAGAAAAACATGACAACCTACCTCAAAAGAAAAGTCTTTCCTCATGTTTTCTACAAAAAAAAATTTCCTTCTCTAAGATATACTCATGTTTTTTTGGATCATATTTACTTTCTCATCCACTTCCTCTATTAATTTTGGTCCCATTAACTTCATTTCCTCAACTTCATCCCAAAAAGTTGGAGTTATACACTGCTACCCGTACAATTACTCAAAATGTGTCATCTGAATACTGTAATGAAAACTATTATTATAAGAAAACTCAACTAAAGAAAGATGATAGTCCCAAATTCCCTAGTAGTCCATTGAACAAGATCGAATCATAACCTCCAAAGTCTAAATCGTTCATTCTGACTACCCATCTGATTAAGGATGAAAAGTTGTACTAAAATTTAATTATGATCCCACCAACTTTTGTAGGCTCTTCCAAAAGTTAGAAGTGAACCTGGGATCCCGGTCAGATAAAATGGAAAGATGAACTCCATGTAACCTGACAATCACTTTGAGGTACAATTGAGAAAGCTGATCTAAAGACATTGTATCTCGAATAAGGAGAAAATGTGCAGATTTAGTTAATCAATCAACAGTTACCCAAATCACATTATTACCTCGAGAAGTCTTAGGTTATCCCACCACGAAGTCCATGGATATATTCTATCATTTATACTTTGGCATTGGAATTGGATGAAGCATCCCCTTCGGTAACTTCCTCTCTGCTTTAACCTGTTGACATGTCCATCATTTCATGATAAAATCTGCAATATATCTTTTAATTTAATCCCATCAATAATACTCCTAAAGGTCTCTATACATCTTAGTATTTCCAGGATGAACTGAAAATAGAGAACTATGAGATTCACACAACAATTATTTGTTAAAATGGTAATCACAAGTCACACACAACATTTTAAAAAATCTTAAAACACAATATTTATCAAGTTTAAATTATGGAAACTTACCCATTTTAACCAATTCAACCTTTTTTTCGCTCACGGTCTTCCTTCTCTGCTTTCTTAATTCTGTATGATAATGATGACTGCACTGAAACCTGAAACAAAACAAAGGTATTTCCTACACCAACAACTTCAAATCCAAAATTCATCAAATCATTAATCAAGGGATCATGTTCCAAATATAACATGGTTAATGATTCATGATGTTTTCAACTCATGGTATTTGCAACTTTGTTTGCTTTTCTTGGATGGTAATTGATCACTCAGTCATAATATTTTATCAATTCAAGCCATATTATCTACCTCATGTTTAATTCCTTCTGATTGAATATATACTTCCACCTTTTATAGTCAGTATATATTTGACATCTAGCTCTCTATAAATGAAGCCTCCAAATTTTCAAAGAAAAAACCATAGCTGCCAATTCCAAATCATGTGTGGGATAATTTAACTCATGAGGTTTTAGTTGTATTTAAGTATAATCAATTACCTGATCATTCTGAATTAGAACATAACCAAGTCCCTTCTATTAAGCATCACTATAGATGACAAACTCACCATTTCGGGAAGGCAAGTCCAAAACTGGAGTATTCACCAAACTCTTCTTCGGTTCCTAAAAACAAACATCACATTCTTCTATCCAAATAAATTTACCCCCTTTTTAGATTAACTTATTTAGTGGGATAGATAACCATGAAAATTTTTTAACAAACCTTTGGTAATAACACACTAACCCAATAAAAATATGAATCTCTGTAACATTTATAGGTCTTGTCCATTCATCAACCACTTTTTTTGGCAGGATCAACTGTTAGTCCATCCTTATTTACAATTTTCCCAAGAAGAAAAATCTATTACAACCAAAAATTACACTTTCTGAATTTTCCATATAGATTCTTTTCCATTAAGGTTTTCAAAACAACAATTAGATGTTTTTCATTCTCCTCTTTACTCTTAAAAAATACCAAAATGTCATCAATAAACACAACCACAAACTTATCGAGGAAATCATGAAATATTATATTCATAAGAACCATGAAAATAACAGGAGCATTAGTTAACCCAAACGGCAAAAAAAATTCATAATTCTCAAATCTAATAAGAAAATTTGTTTTTATGATGTAATCCTCCTTCACCTTAAGCTGATGGTATCCAGATCTCAAGTCAATCTTGGAAAAGTAATGATCTCCCTAGAGCTGATCAAACAAGTCATTGATATGTGGCAAAGGATACTTGTTTTTAATATCGATGTTATTAAATGTTCTATAATCAATGAAAAGTCTCATGAAACCATCTTTCTTTTTAACAAACAAAATATGAGCACCCCATGGTGAAGTTCTAGGACAAGTGAAGCTTTTATCAAGAAACTCTTGAAATTTATTATTCAATTCAATAAGTTCTATTTGATACATTCGATATGGGGGTTTTGAAATTGACTTAGTATCAGGAACTAAGTCAATTGTGAATTAAACTTCCTGATCAGGTATGACACTCGGTAACTCATTAGGAAAAAAATAAAGGTATTCATTAACCACTAAAACATCATTAATCTGAACAGTTCCCTTATTTTCAATAATATGAGCAAGATAACTTTAATTTCCATCTTTTAATAGTTTCTCAGCTTTCTGATATGTTATCAATTATATGGGTTTGTTCTTATATAAAAACTAAAACTCTTTCTAAAAATCAACTTCTTTAACTCTGCTGTAAATCTTAGCATGATAAACAGAAATTCAATCCATTTCCAGAATAACATCAAACTCTAATAAGGGAAAAATAAAAAGTTTTTCAAGTAAAGTATTTCCAAAGACCACAATAGAAATATTCTTATAATTCCTATTTACTATAATATTTCCCTCTGGTATTTTAACAATAAGTTATATTCTCAATTTTTGAGGTGATATTTTTAATTTACCATAAAATTCCTCAAAAATAAAGGAATGTGTAGACTCCGTATTGAACAAAACTTTAGAAAAATTTGAGTAAACAAACAAGGTACCTAATACAAATTCATTGGATAGACTGATGTCTGTTGAAGTAGTTGCAATGGATCTCACTACACCTTTCTACTTATATTCTGGCTACTTTTCATCATTCAGATCTCTCTTTGGGCAGGCATTTTCATAATGACCCATCTCTCTACACTAAAAACACTTAATAGTTTGCTTATAAAAATTAGTCTTATAATCATTTTCATTACAATATCGAGCCATATTTCTAAAATTACCACATTAAAAACACTTCCCATTTTTGTTAAGTCATTCCCTAGTGTAACACCCTGACCCTAGTTATCTAGATTTGGTGCATTATTACATAACATTGGCATGATCATAAAAGATCAAGTCTTGAAAGACCGATTAGTTTAGTATCCTTGGAAGTACTAGATACATTTATAAGGTTTATATTACATCATAAAATGGAAAACTACAACAACATTGTTTCCATGTACAACACTGATATCCCATAGACTATCCCTACAGGTTAGTCATAATATACTTCTTCACATCCTGGGAAAAATAAAACATAGAAAGGGGTGAGATCAAATGCTCAGTAAAGATAACAATATAGCGGAGACTTTCATAAATAAGCATAAACATTTAAGGTAATGTATAAAACTAAAACAAAATCCATTTCAACATAAAAATCATCATAATATGGAAAATATAAATCAAAATAATGCCATTTACTTACTCACAGGTATATTCAACTAGTCAAATAATCACATTCAATATCAATAGCCACTTTCATAATGATGGAATTCATAATTCCAAACTTTCATAACCACATAGTCAAGGCCTTGTGCCAAGACTACAAATAAGATTTTGTCAAAGCCTTATGCCAAGACACTAGTTTGTCTCGTGAGACCTACCGATGCATCTAGGAGCTATAGTGGGCTACACCCGTCACTTACTAAGTCCAATGCATTTCTCAAATGATAAGGTTTAAACATAACATAAACATTCTTATTAAAACTGGAATACGAAATGTCAATACTTTATCCATAAACCATGAATGGTATGAAATAACACATCCACATTAAAACATATCACAAAACATTCAATACAATATGGAAGTTTTGTATCATAATAAATCAACTTCAAACAAACTTAAAATCCATCAAAGGATGTTGACATATATGAAATCAAAACCTTTTTAGAGAAATATCTCTTCCTATTTTGAAATCATTTAAAAGTCACATAATTATAGAAGAAAACATTTATATTTGAAAATATTCTTATAAGCTTGTATGGTAAGCTTCGACGATGTTATAATGGCAGAAAATAGCCACACCCACCGTATAACTTAAAAAAAGCATTCTTACCTTAATTTTGTCGAAAATTTCATAAAGTATCTTGTTTGGAAAACGAAGAAAATATGCCTTTATAAATATCTTATAAAAGTCAAAAAATGGTATAAATGACTTTAACCCATAGTCTATAATATAGTAAAAATGTTTTGAAATACATTTTTAAGATACATGGATGTGGATGATAAAGAGGTCCCAGTAGATAATTACATATAAAGAGCCTTGGATAATGAAGAGATTGTGAAATTAACCCTTACCTTGTACTTTTCCTTAGTTGAGGGTAGGTTAAACTCCTGTATAATTTTGAAATAATAGTTATTAAATTATCCAAGAAACATGTACATTAATATGATATCATATATGATCTTTTAACATTGCTTTGTTAATAATATCTTAGTATTATCGTCGTGGTGTTTACTGATTCGTTTTCCTTTATATGCTTTGTTACGTAAGTAATGTTTATTATGGATAGGATGTATCTTATTTATATTCATAATGATACTAAGTCTTTAAACATTATTTTTAATCATCTAATGAAAATTAGTCTTGAATGGATACGTTGGGGAACGAATCTCATCGCGTTCGCGGAGACGGTAATCCGTACGTATGCACGAGAGACAATATCATTCTTTTGATATTAAAATAATATATAATTCGATGGTATATCATATATAAAGAAATAATTATCATGTTATATTTATTATTTACATCAATTATACATCATTATTATACCCATCCAAATAATAATGTATTGAATAACAATTACACCACGACGTGGAGACGGTAAGCCGTACGTACGCATGTATGGTGACATGTCATTCAAAGGATGGATAGAATAATGAATATGGTAGTACCATATTTATAATAACATCATAGTATATAGAATATACTGTAATTATTATTTTAGAATGGAAACAACAAAGAAAGAGGAAGTGGAAGAAGAAAGTAACTTGAAAGAGGTGATGAAATATTTACCTCTTCTTCAGTTTCTTCCTTTTGATTTGATCAAAAGGGCTCCTTAGGTTGGATTTATGACTAAAGGAAGGCCTCTAGGATTAAGGGAGGACAGATTAGAGGGTATTTGGGTAGGTTTTGGCAAAGAAAAATGGCTTTCGAGGTGTGAATTAGAGAGAAGAGGGAGTTCCCTTTTATAAGAGGGGTGAGGGGCACCTTACGAAAAGCTAGAAATATTATTTTAAAATAAAATCATTTTAGATTTATAATGGATAAAAAATTAATTCTTTAAAGGATAAGGTGGGGATGTGTTAAAAACCACTCAACCAATAGGTTTTAGATAGGCTTGGGTCACAATATTAACTTTATATTTTAGATTTAACTCTTAGTTAAATAGTTTGACATTTACCATGTCTCTTTGTATTTTTATATTATATGGTTAATAAACTTACTATAAACATCTAACCGAACCTCAAGTGGTTCATTAATGATACTCATATCATCATATAAGTATTTTTTCCGAACCTTATATTTTTGGGAATAGAATATCAATTAATAATTTAATATTTGTTTTAAAAACTTTTTTATGTCAATTTTGACACTATTTGGTATTTTGTTCTTACTAAATTCATAACAGCATTATTACTTAGAAAACAATTCATATAACCAACCCTAACATGTCATATTAACCTTTAAAATTATTAGAATTAATAAAAAGTCTCAAACTACATTTATTTGGATATTTATAATATCAATTATTTTAATATTTCATTAATTCGGTAATTACTCCATCATTATTATGTCATAAATAAATTTAATTATTTAATGTCTAAAAATTATAAATAAAATACAATTATTTAGGAAATATTTTTATATTTATAATGAATATTTATAGTCTAATTTATCTTATGTGTAACCCTATATTAAAAATGTTTTAGTTATTAAACTTTGAATTTGACACTTTTAACTCTTCATTGAATTAAATAATAATAAATGTACTAATATAATTCAAGTGGACCTAAAGGCTCATATTTTATTTCTAATATTGTTTTTGGTCGAATTACACTTATACAATAGAATTAGGACATGTGTTAGGGTAATAATAATATCATTTTTACCCTTAATTGCCATATTTACTTTTAACCGTGGTAAATAAAAGTAAAAAGTTACTATTCACCAAAAATTATTTTCATCTTATTGAACTAAATTTTACTTACTGATATCAACCTTGTCTCTCGGATTTTTAAAATTCAACTCACAGAAGCGGTAAAATTAAGTTTTATGTAAATTTGCAAATGCTCTTAGGAGGTGGGTAAAACACGGTAAAAAGTTCAATAAAATTTTTATATATCTAAAATTATTATAAACTAACTCTAATGAATTACATTGAACTTATATAGGTATTATGTATCTATTTAACCTAAAATAATTTTAAATAAAATAAATAATTATTTAAATAAAAATTCGGTTTTAAACTATAACTCAGTGTTTTTCACTATTCATTAAAAATTGAAAGTTTTCAGAAAAATGCCAAAAATTCACCCTAAGCTAATATCAATATTCCGAATCCAAAAATAAAGTCCATTTTGAAAGATAAAATTTATAAAATTTAAAAAGGTGGGTACTACTATTCATAACTGATAGTTTTATTGGTTGTGGTGTGTTAGAACTCGAAGTTGCATACAACACATGCTACTGTATTATTCAAAAAGAAGTGTATCATGGAATCTTGGGGTGTTAAACCCAGGGTGATTTTTGCCACACTTTTCACAAACTGAAAACTGAAATTTCTTACCATTATATTTCTTTGGTTGATTCTTACCCATCGCTTACTATTTCTACCTCTTCTTCTCCTTGTTTTCAAAGTACATGTGATCATAAGAAAAGTCCATCTCTACCCTCTCAGAACATCGGACAAGGTTCTAATAACTTTTGAATTCATGGGAGGCCAATGACCTTCGATAACTTGGATTTAATCTTGAGTAAAAGTGGTTGATTTTGCTATCAAGATCCAAAATAAGATTTAGAGAATACCTCACCAGTCGGGTGAAGTTCGCTTTATACATGGCCCCTAAATATTCCTCCTTCTGCTTTAATTCAATGAATTTATTCTCCATCCTAATTTGAACAACCTTAGGAAAATATTTTTCAAGGAAAAGAGTTTTAAATTAATCCCACTCTAAGTCTTCAATCTCCTCTCTATCCCTAATATTCTTAACCATTGACAACCACTAATCAGTTTCACCATCAAAATGATAATGAAAAGACTTACCTTTTGATTATCTGAACCTGCCCTACATCCTTTGCAATCATATTTCAAGACCCACTCACATAATCATTCCTAGAAGTCAAACCATAATCTCCCGACCTAGATATCCCCATATGTTTCACATTTCATCACTCCCCTCCTTTATTATTTTTGTTATTTTTTCAGAAGTTTCATTTGGAACAAATCTCACACTCATCTCTCAACCCTTGTTTGATCTTCTCACAACACTAATTGTAATAGTTATAACAAGATTAAAGGTTTATGAGGAGTGGTTTTTGACCTTCCCAAGACACAACCCAATTTTGTTTTGATTTTTTTTTAGGGTGTACAAGAGTCGGATATCAAGTACACATGCATAGGTCAATCTATTACAGAAATGAAATAGATTGGATAAGGAACAAATGTATGAAAATATCATTTTAAGATGGAAAATATTAAGCTAACATATATTTACCTTCTATTAAGTAATAAATATCCACACTTTTTGGTTTGGTGAAAAAATGTGTGGAGATATAAGTGACACAGTTTTCCCAAAATTAACACCCAGAATGGGTATCATTATTCTCAAAGGTTTCATATAGATACAACCATTTATATCATTGATTGAAAAAAAATTCACTAAAAATCTCTTCCTGATGTAAACTTCAAACAAACATTCATTCCATAACAGATTAATGTTTTCATCAAATGTTAAATCAACATGGAATCAAAAATTTCAACATGAATTTTCAGTAGGTTTCATGATTTGGTGATCATAAGAGGGTGGGGGAAAGTGAAAATACCATAAAGAAGGTGAAAAAGAGAAGAAAGAAGAGGGTGTAAAATATTTAGATATCAGATACACGTGCGTAGTATAACGACCCATACATTACATACATTATTATTACTTCAAAATTGAAGCACACTTATTACAATATATAAAAAAACCATGAAAGGACCGTATAGGTATAGTGTCTTTAGAAACTGGGAAACATAAACAACTGGTTCATAAATCATCTACATTGTCTCCCGTTTATTTCATAATATCTAAAGTACCTTTTGGAATATTCTACTTAATACCCTACTTCCTGACTTGGGGAAAAGAAAAAATACAAAAGGGTGAGCTCAAATTATCAATAAGGGTAAACAAAAGAAATATCAATCATATCATATTCATAAGAACATAACATTTTGAAAATCTTAACCTCCAAAAGAGATCATAATATCATAACATGGGATAAATCATAGTAGTGAAATGTAATCCCAATAATCATAACGTAAAACATGAAACTTTGTGTCATACACACATAATCATGGAAAATCATTTCATATTAGTCAAGGCTCATTTCCAAGACCATCATAGAAGACAAAGTACATTACTGAACCGAGTTCACTCCTCGTTCCAGTCCTGTATCACTGAACCGGATTAACTTTTCGTTTCAACCATGTCTATCTCATGAGATATAAATCTTTACCCAATGCATTGGAGGGAGATATTATTCCCACCCATCTCATTAGAAACCATTCTTATATGTGCAACAAAATCATAAATCATAGCATAACCCATGTAATAAAAATGGGATTCTCAAACATCATGAAATCATAACATAATCCATATAAGATAAAAGGACATCATAAAATTAATTCCATCATAACATAATCCATATAGATAAAAGGACATCATAAAATTAATTCCATCATAACATAATCAAATCAATGTAAAAATAGGGATAGAAACAGAACTCTATATTATCTTATATGGAAAATAATTTTGATAAAACATTTGAACTCCATTCTTGAGGAAAATATCATTTCTACTTCAAAAACATTTTTCCTTTCTTAACATGTCATACAATTTTAAACTAAAATAAGTTGATTAAAAATAAACTTGAAAACTTGTAAATGAATCATCATGGAAATAATGTTCTAAGAAATCATAAAAATCCATTCATGTCGTATAAGTTAAAAAAACATTCTTCTCGTACTTTGGCCGGAAAAGTCAAAAAGTACCTCGTACTAAAAACGACAAAAGATTCCTTTCATATCTTTTACTAAAAACTAACCAATGGGTAAAATTGGATTTAAAAAATTGTAGGAAGATAGAAATAATATTACATATTGAGTAAAAATGGATGTGTATGATAAATTTTCTCCAGTAAATTCTAAAGTGTAAACAATCTCGGATAAAAATGAGATTGCGATATTTTCCCTTACCTTAAGTCTGATTTGCTTCGTACGTATCCAAACATCCTGTATAATGATTTAAATAATGTCATTGACTTATTAAATAATCATATTCATTGTTATTATATCATATATGTTCATATTCTTATCTTCTTATTAGTAATATTTCATTGCTACTTGTTATTCGGGTGTTCATTGCTTTATGTTCTTATGCATGTTTCGTTGAATAAATTATTATTATTATTATTAGGTTATAGATACCTCATTTCCATAATGTTATTAGTGTAATATATATCATATTTATTCATTAAATTTATTTATATAATCATTATTCAATGAATATCATGTAGAACGAGTCGCATCACATTGTGGAGACGGTAGGCCGTACGTACGCACGAGCGATGATATCGTTCCCATGATCGTGGAATTATATTTAAGTGTATTTATACTATTTAAGAATCAATATAAATTTACAATAATCATATATAGTTATTATTTACACCATTATACCCATCCAAGTAAGGTGGTGGTGGAAAACAGATTACACCACAGCGTGGAGAAGGTATTCCGTACGTACGCACGCGCGGTGATTTCGTTTTCTGTAGGATGGATAGAATGTGAAATAGGGTTGTTTCATATTTATAATAAAATATCAGTATATGAGTGATACTGATGTTATTACTTCATAATGAAACAACTAAAGAAGAGGAAGTAGAAGAAAAAATAAATTTGAAAGAATCGGTAATGGATATTACCTCTTCTTTGACACACCTCTTTGAACCTCCTCTTAGGGCACTAAAATTGGTCTTTGAAGGAGACCAGTACCTCTATTGTGTTTCTATGGAAGTTTAGAAGGTAAATGGGTAGTGGTTTTCCGATATTTCAGTCTCAAATTTGTGTAAATAGGAGAGGGAGTAGGTGCCCTTTTATAAGGGAGGAGAGAGGCACCTTTGGAAACCTCAAAAATATTAATTTATAATAAATTAAAAACCCACATAAAAACTTCAAAAATTACTCAAATACAAATCTTAGATGATATAGGGTTGTAATATAATCAACAAATAAAATTTATACATGTTTTTAATTTATTTCAAACATTATCAACTTGATTTATCCTTATTTAATCTATTTAATTTTATTTGTGGTAATAAGATTCTAAATTTTAAATTGTTATAAATAATTACTTATGTGTTGTGAATTGTCCATAATTGTATAATTTATGAAATTTTAGACCATATAAATTTTAATTTATAATTTTTAAATATTTTTTGTGATTTTGAAACAATTGTATATTATGTTATTTTTATAAAATAACAATAGTGTCAATTTTGACACCATTCATTTATTTGAATTTAAATAAAATACACAGAGACGATATGTCCAAACCAAAAGAATTAATAGATTCATAATATGTCATATTTATCTATAAAATTAATGGAGTGCATTAAATAGTTCATATAATATTTATTTTAATATTTTTAAAACCATTTATTTGATATTTCAATCAATAAAATAATTTCAACATCATTATTGTGTCACCTTTAATGATAATTATTTAATCCATAAAAATTATAAATAAATTCACATGATGTAGATAATTTTATTATATTTCTATATACTATTAATTTTATAATTTTCATGAATTTTATCACTAAATTAAAATTATTATACTTATAAGACTTAAGAGAGTGACATATTGTCACTTTCTTTGGTGTTAATAATAATTAAATTATTTTCACGGTCAAAAGCCTATAAAGTGAATATAATCCAACCCTTAGGTGATATGAGTCAACTTTTAGTCATCCAATAGAATTTTGGAAGGTGTTAGGGTAATTTTATAATCTTATTTTTACCCTTAATTACCCGATTTACCTTTAACTGTAGTAAATAAAAATTACCATAGTTACTATTCATAATATCAAAAAAATAATAGTAACATATTAACATAATTTTTACCCACTAAATTCAAATATGGAATCCATTTTTCAAAATTCAAAACACATAATTTTCAGTAATTAATTTAAAATTAATCTCGTTGTTAAGAAAATGGGTTTTAAAAGTTAAAACATTGTCAAAGATTGAAATGTTTTTACCTATGAATTCAATGTAAAATTAATGGTAATGACATAAATTATATTAAATGGTAAAAATATATTCTATTTATATATTAAAACCATTTAATATTATAATTTAACCATATAAATTATTGTGATGAAAAAAGTTGTTTTTAATTAAAATATAGCATGTTTTTACTATTCATTAAAATATGAAAGTTATCAGAATAATATGGAAATTTTATCCAAAGTAAATTTTTATATCCTGATTCCAAAGAAAAACTTTATTTTGTCAAATTGAACTTATAAACCTGTCAAAAACTAGAATTAAAGTGGGTGCGCCATCAAAAGGCAGCAAAACTGCATTTTTTGAAAAATACTTATTTTACTTGAAAATTTTATTTTGTTCTCATACCATGTTCTAGTAATGTGTAAGATGAATAGTAATGTTATAAAATTTAAAATTTAGTTAATACTATTCATAACATCTAGTCCATAATAATATTATAACAATATATAGATGTTTTGTGAAACTCGGTATTGCGTACTACACATGCTATCGAGGAAGGTCGCAATTGCATGTAACGTAATCCAAGCCAATGTTGTGTGTACTGAAATATTAATTGGGTGTTGCATACAAAATAAGAAGAAGAAAAATATTTCTCATAAAATCTCAGGGTGTTACATTCTACCCCCTTAAAATGAATTTCGCCCTCAAAATTCGTCATTTCGTAACAAACAGGTGAGGATACCTCTCCCTCATCATATGCTCAAGTTCCCATGTAGCTTCTTCTAATTGGTGGTTCCTCCATAAAAATTTAACCAATCGAGTGGTCTTTTTTCATAGAACTTTTTCACTACTATCTAGAATCTCTATCGGCTGTTCTTCATAAGAAATATCTGGTTTCATCGGTACAACTTCTGAGCTTAGTACATGTGAAGGATCAGGTATGTACTTTCTCAAGAGAGATACATGGAACACATCATGAACTTGAGAGATATTCAGTGGAATCACAAATTGGTAAGCTACCTTCCCAACACAATCCATTATTTCGAAAGGACCAATATACCTAGGGCTCATCTTGCCCTTCTTTCCAAATCTCATTACTCTCTTCTAGGGAGATATCCGTAAGAACACTTTATCACCCACTTCAAACTCTAGGTCTTTTCTTCGGTTGTTGGTGTAACTTTTTTGTCGACTCTGATCTGTTCTTATATGTTGTTGAATAGATCGTACCTTTTCTACCATCTCATCAACAAGATCAGGTCCTAATAGCTTTCTTTCTCCAACTTCATCCCAGGAAGTTGGAGTTCGGCATTTTTTTCCATAGAGAGCTTCATAAGGAGCCATATGAATACTAGAGTGAAAGCTATTATTGTAAGAAAATTCCACCAAAGGTAGGTGTTGATCCCAACCACCTTTTAAATATATTGAGAAAGCTCTCAACATGTCTTCTAGAGTTTGATTTTTCCTCTCAGACTGACCGTCTGTCTGAGGATGATAAGCAGTGCTGAAACTCAACTCTGTATCTAGAGTATGCTGAAGACTTCACCAAAACTTCGAGGTAAACCTCGGATCCAGATCATATATAATGGAAAGTGGTACTCCATGCAATATTACCACTTCCTTTACATATATCCTAGCAAGCTAATCAAGAGAGAAATATTCTCTAATAGCAATAAAGTGTTCCGACTTCATAAGATGATCAACTAAAACCCAAATAGCAGTATTGCCTTTGGATATTTTAGGAAGTCCAGTGACAAAGTCCATAGTGATGTTTTCCCATTTCCATTCTGGTATGGGTAATGGTTGTAACATCCCCTTAGACTTCTGTCTCTCAGCTTTAACTTGTTGACAAACCAAGAATCGAGAGACATATTCAGCAACATTTCTTTTCATGCCATCCCATCAGAAGTACTCTTTTAGATCCCTATATATCTTCTTGCTTCCAAGGTGAATAGAGAATGAATAACTATGAGCTTCATCCAATATTTCCTTCTTTAACTCTGGGATGGGAGGAACACAAACCCAATTCCTGAACCTTATTATTTCATCACAATCAATGTGGAATTCAGGAACATTTCTCACCTTATTTTGTAACTCTACATATTCTTTATGTGCCTCTTTAATCTTCATATGTATAGATGGTCGAACATTCATTTGAGAAAAATAAGATTTCTCCCCTTCCATTATAATTCCAAGATCCATCCTTTGTAAATCCATAAATATTGGATCTTTTGTGATCCTCATCATGGATAATCTAGCATGGTATCATCAACTTAATGCCTCTTCCACCTTGTTTTCTTTCCCAAGGTGGTAATGAATTGAGCAGTCGTAATCCTTAATCATCTCCAACTATCTTCTTTGGCGCATATTAAGCTTCTTTTGTGTAAAAATATACTTCAAACTTCTATGATCAGTATAAATATCACCCTTTCACCATAAAAATAATGCCTCCAAATATTTAATGCAAAGATTACCGCATCTAACTCCAAATCATGAGTTGGGTAATTTTTCTCATGGATTTTCAACTGTCGTGAGGCATAAGTTATCACCATTTCATTTTTCATGAGAACACACCCCAGCCCCTTCATGGATCCATCACAGTAGATTAAAAACCTTTCTCCACTACAAGTAAATGTGAGCACAGGTGCACTGGCTAACCTTATTTTTAGCTCTTTGAAATTCTCTTCACATTCCTTTGTCCAAACAAACTTAACTCCTTTCTGAGTCAATTTGGTGAGTGGGTTAGATAATCTTTAAAAACCTTTCACAAAACATCGATAGTACCCAGCTAAACCAAGAAAACATTGGATCTCAGTTACTGTTGTTGGTCTCGACTATCTTTCAATAACCTCAATTTTTGTTGGATCCATATATATCCCCACTCTTGAGATTATGTGACCCAAAAATGAAACTTTTTGAAGCCAAAATTCAGTAAATTTGGCATAAAGCTTCTCCTTTCTCAGGGTCTTCAATACAATTCTCAAGTGATCTTTATATTCTTCCTTGATCTTTGAATAGAAAAGAATATCATCTATAAAGACTACCAAAAACTGATCAAGATAGTCTCTAAAGACTCTATTCATTATATCCATGAAGATAGTAGGGGTATTAATAAGACTAAATGGCATCACTATAAATTCATAGTGTCTATACCTTGTACGGAAAGTCGTCTTTGGTATATCCTCCTTTTTTGACCCTTAATTGATGATACCCTATATGAAGATCAATCTTGGAAAAGTATTGAGATCCACGTAGTTGGTAAAATAAGTCATCAATACATGGGAGAGGATATTTTTTCTTGATAGTGATCTTGTTAAGTTCTCGATAATCAATGAAAAGTCTCATTGATCCATCTTTCTTCTTAACAAAGAGAACAGGTGCTCCCCAAGGTGACTCACTAGGGCGTATGAATCCTTTATCAAGATTGTATTTGAGTTTCTTCTTCAATTCTTGCAACTCAATTGGGCCCATTCTATATGGTGTCTTTGAAATAGGCATAGCACCCGGTATGAGTTCTATTGAAAACTCAACTTCACGATTTAGTAGAAGACCTGGAAATTCCTCCAGAAAGACATCATCAAACTCCCGTACAATGGGTGTATTCTTAATCATGAGTTTCTCTCCAACCATTTGAGATAAATAACCTTCATTTATTGGAATTAAGACCCATAAGATGGAAGAAATTTCCACTGGAAGGTTATATTCATCCTTGCATCGATAGATGATAGTAGATTGATCGAGAATATTAAATGTGATTTCCCTTATTTGGAAATTTATATGAGCTCCATATAAAGAAAGCCAATCCATGCCAAGAATCACATAAAATTCCACTATAGGAAGGATCATAAGATTTGCAGGAATCACTTTCCCACAAACTTCAATCGGAGAAGAATTGTAAACTTTTGATGTGATTGTTGTGCCATTAGGGGTTGTCACAACTAACTCAATATCTAACTGCTGAGGAAATATGGCGATACCCTTATAAAATTATTCAGAAATAAAAGAGTGGGTTGATCCAGAATCAAATAAAACATTTTCTACTTCATAGTGGATGGTAAGTGTACCTTTCACCACTTCGTTATCATACTCCACAACGCTGATAGAAACTGCATGTGACTTTCCTTTGTCTTTAGCCTTAAGAGTTTGTTGATGTAGATCATCATCAACAACCCTTGGATTAGGGCATTGATTGGTATAATGCCCCATTTCCTTGCACTTGAAACATTTAAGTGTAGGAGGTGCATTCTATGTATCCCTTTCTTGGTTCACATCATTAGACATCTTCTTCCCATTATTTCGACATTCAACTGTCCGATGACCTTCTTTTCCACACTTAAAACATTTCCTTGTCCCTTTAAGACAATTCCCTCCATGTTTCTTTCCACACTTTGAGCATAAGGGAAAACACATCTTCTTTTCAGTGTGGTCTTTAGATTTTCCTTTGAATTCCATTTTCCTCTTCTTATCAAACCCATATGATTGATGGGTTACTCCAATATCCATATCAACCTAGAGTGAACATCGAATAATTTCCTCGTAGCTATTGAAGTCCCTTATGGATAATGCCCTTTAGATACTTGGTTTTAGGACACTAAAGAGTCTATTGATCTTACTCTCAGGTTGGACAATAATCCCAGAAGAATACCTTGCAAGTATTGTAAAATTTTCTTCATAGGTACCAACAGATTCATCATCATTTTGCTTTAGTTCAAGAAACTCCTTCTCCATATTTGTTAGAAGAATACGAGGGAAGTAATTATTGAAAAATAAGTTCTTGAACTTGTCTCATTCCATGGACTCAATTTCGTCTCTTTGCCTCATATTCTTGATAAGATTCCACCATTGATAAGCTTCACCTTCGAAACGATATACTGCTAAGATGACTTTATCATGTTCAGAACATTGAAGAACTGAAAATATCTTTTCAGTGGTACTTATCCATTGTTCAGACACTATTGGATCAGTAGACCCGCTGAATGAGGGTGGACGCTGCCTCATGAAGGATTCAACAGAATAATGCTCTTTCCTTTACTCGTTTGGAAGTCCTGCATGATTCATAGCTTGAGAAAGTTGTATGAGCATGGATATAAGATTTTTTATTCCATATCCCATAACGTTTGATTACTCAATTGTGTTCTATGCTTAGACATACCCTTAGGGTTCTTACTAAGACTTTCACATCCTATTTTCCAAAGTTTGACTATAACTTCCCTCTGATACCAACTATAACGACCCATACATTTCATACATTGTTATTACTTCAAAATTGAAGCACACTTATTACAACATATAACAAAACCATGAAAGGGTCGTATAGGTATAGTGTCTTTAGAAACTAGGAAACATAAACAACTCGTTCATAAATCATCTACATTTTCTCCCATTTATTTCATAATATCTAGAGTCCCTTTTGGCATATCCTACTTAATACCCTTCTTCCTAACCTCAGGAATAGAAAACATAAAAAAGGGTGATCTCAAATGCTAATTAAGGGTAAACAAAAGAAATATCAATCATATCATATTCATAAGAACATAACAATTTAAAAATCATAACCTCTAAAAGAGATCATAATATCATAACATAGTATAAATCATAGTAGTGAAATGTAATCCCAATAATCATAACTTAAAACATGAAACTTTGTGGCATACACACATAATCATAGAAAATAATTTCATAGTAGTCAAGGCTCATTGCCAAGACCATCATAGCAGAAAAAGTCCATTACTAAAACGACTTCACTCCTCGTTCCAGTCCTGTATCACTGAACCTGTAACACCCCGAGCTTCCATGATACGCTTCTCATTCAATGATGCAATAACTTGCATTGTACGCAACTTTGAGATTCTAACACACCGTGACTAATCAAAATAGCCATTATGAATAGTAATACCCACTATTTGAAATTATATATATTTTATATTTCAAAATGGACTTCATTTTTGGATTCGAAATGTCGAAATTAGCCTATGTTGAATTTTTGGTATTTTTTTGAGAACTTCCAATTTTTTATGAATGGTGAAAAATACTTAAAAACAACTTTTTTAATAAAAATAATTTATAGTGATAAATTATTCTATTGATTGGTTTTAAAGTATAATTATAATATATTTTTACCATTTAATCCAATGGTGGTCATTATAATTAATTTAACATTGAAATTGGACATAAACAATTGTCAATCTTTTGATATATATTGTTTCTTAAAAACACGCTATTTGTTATGACAGCGGAAATTAATTATAAAATTAAATAATGAAACTTATATGTTTGGAATTTTTCAAAATAGACATCATTTTTGAATTTGGAATATCAATTATAGCTTAGGGTGAAATTTTGGCGTTATTCTGAAAAACTTCAATTTTTGATGAATAGCGAAACCACTAAGTGGTAGTTAAAAAACTGATTTTTCGTTTAAATGAAACATTACCACTTCTGTGATTTGATTTTCAAAAATCTGACATACATGGTTTTCATTAAGAAGTAAAATTTTGTTCAATGGGAAGAAAATAATTTTTTGGTGAATAGTAACTTTTAAGTTTAATTAATCGCGATTAAAGGTAATTAGTGAAATTTAAGGTAAAAATAGTATTATAAAAATATGTAATGACCTTTACACTTGTCCTACCACTATTGGATGTGTCATGGCTGACAAAGACAATCCATGGGTCAACTTGGAGTCCCCATGGATCCACTTTGGTAGGAAAATGACATAAGTAACTTTTATTTAAAGTTAAAATAAAAATGTCACAAATATAAGTTGTTTTACTAAAACAATTTTTAAATGGGGTTATACAAGTCATATTTTTGACTATAAATATTCATTAGAAATATAAAAATATTTCCTACATCATGATATTTTTTTATAATTTTTATACATTAAATAAATTAAATTATTTATGACACCATGATGATGCAGCGATTACCACATTAATTAACGATTTAAATAAAATGAAAAGATAATGTAAAATCTAAGACTTAATCTTGTCAAAAACCTATTGGATGAGTATATTTCGAACCCTTATCACCTTATCCTCGAAATATATCATTGTGGGACCTTTAGATTCCGAAAATCATTTCATAATAAAGTAACATTTCAATCTTTCCAAGAGTGCCCCTCCTCTCCTCTTATAAAAGGCCCCCACCACTCCCATCTTATTCACACCTTCAATCCATTTGGCTCGGCCAACCTCTTCCCAAATGCTATCCCAACTTCCCTCTATTAATACTAGAAGCCTAACTTTGGGCATAATTCTTCTCAAAGAAGCCTTTGGCTCAAATCAAAAAAGAGTTACCCAATTCTAAGGTAATGTCTTCTCTTATGTTATTTTGTTTTATTTTGCTTCTCCAACCCCCTAAACTCTTTTTATCCATTTCTTTTTTAACAACACAAGTATCCTAAATATACTAGGATGTTGTTATAAGAAGTATTCGAGCTACACTTACACACACCTACATCTAATGGTTAAAGAACATACTGTTTCTGTGGATGGCGAATTTCTGCCTCACGAAATGATGATTGTTCAACACTCATATAACACCTTCAAATGTGGCCATTAAGATGTCACTATATTTATATATGATATATAATATGTTTATGTTTTACTTAAGATTCTGTATTTTTCATTTATGGCATACCTTTATGGGTTCCATTATGGGTAAACACGATATTTTCATTTTAGGAAGTGCGGACTACCGCCCCCTCAAAGTGATTTGAATCGTTAATACCATATGTGGGATGTATAAAGGATGGAGTAAATGGTATTATACATTATATTATACTGGAATTATATTATACCTTTATATCATTATGTTTCATTCCATTAAAATATGAAATAGAAATGAAAGTAGCGTTCATGCGTACGTACGGCTTACCGTCTCCATGAACGGTGCATTTCATTTCTTACCTCTAAATGTTATGTAATATTATAAATGCATGTATATACTGGATATATATGTTATATATTATATCTACATCATTAATATAATTCTAGATATAATGGATATTTCACCACATGAACAACTCGTAATTATAAGAAGTTTACTTTTGACTCAAGTACCAAAGATCGACAAAATGACCGTTATTAACTTAAATAATTATATATTGTTCATAACATGGTAATAAGTGATATAAAATGAATAATGAACATGAAAAAGGTTCTTGATCAAATATAAGTTAACTCTAGTTTATTATTCATGAGGTTAAAGAACGATCGAGTCAAGTCGGACATGAGGTAAGGGAACTTCTTAACCCAATTTCTATTCTTTGGGTTAATCTCCTACTTTCAAATTATGTCCTGATATTATTATGTCCTATCTTGTATTTGTACTTTATTTATGTGTACTTATAGTGAATACACATAATAGATCTACTTTATTTAAAAAAATGATCTTTGTAAGGGTCTTCGTCTCAATCTCCTTTCATTCAGGCATTTTTTGTTTTATACACAGCTTTCTTTTATATGGTGTATAAACCCCTTTGACTTTTACGTTTATTCAAAAGGAATCTTTTTTATACAAAGCGTTTTATTAAACGACAAAAAGGGAATGTTTTTCTTGCCATACATATGCGGCAACAACGACTTCTCCGCCACCGTGACCATTATTTGATTTTCGTCTTCCTCTACAAGCCATAACATGTTTTTAATGAAAAATAAATACAAAGTTTTAACTTTCTTTTATTTTGGTATTGAAAATGGTTTTGAAAGTGTTTTATTATATCAATGTGTTGTATTGATATCTTCTGATTGAAATGTGGACATTTTATGTTTCCTTTATGCATGTTTTATGTGATACGATTATGTTATGGTTTATGATATGTTTAAACCTGTTCATATGAGGAATGCATTAGACTTAATAAGTGACGGGTGGAGCCCGCTATAGCTCCTAGATGCATCGGTAGGTCTCATGAGACAAACTAGTGTCTTGGCACGAGGCCTTGACAAAATCTTATTTGTGGTCTTGGCACGAGGCCTTGACTACGTGGTTATGATAGTCTGGCATTATGCATTCCATCATTATGAAAGTGGTTATTGATATTGCATGGGATTATTTGACTAGTAGAATATCCATGTGAGTAAGTAAATGGCATTATTTAATTTTATTTTTGCCATATCATGCTTAAGTTCAAGTTTAAAAAGGCTTTTATTTTAGTTATACATTGCCTTAAATGTTAATGTTTATTTATCAAAGCTTCCGCAATATTGTTATCCTTACTGAGCATCTGAGCTCACCCCTTTAAATGTTTTAATAATTTCCAGGATGTGAAGAAGTATTGTATGAATGACCTGCAGGGATAGTCAGAAGAGCATATGAGTGTGGACTATGGAGACTTTTTTATTGTAGTTTTTCACTTTATGATGTAATGTAACATTTATGAATGTATCTAGTGTTTCCAAGGCTACTAAACTAATCGGTCTTTTGAGACTTGATCTTTTGTGATCATGCCAATGTTGCACAATAATGCACCGACTCTGGGTAACTGGGGTCGGGGCATTACAGTTGGTATCAGAGGCAGTTTAGTACTAACCTTGGAAGCTATATTTAGATAAACTCTGATTAGAGCACATAGCCCAAAGATAGACTTTGAGGATTAGTATCGAATAACTTCCTAGAATTTTGTTGTTGTAGATATTTTGTGAGTTTTCCGAGCAATACATCCCTGTCTGGATACGAGCAGGTGGAGGCGGATCTGGCACAGATGTACCTAGGGGTAAAACCCAAAAACACCACTTTGAGCTAGACTCAAATGGGAACTGGTGTACGACAACGGGCCTTGCTGCACTCTTGGTTACGACACTCCTGGGGGATATGCTTAGGATAATTCTCATTTTCTTTACAAACTACTATGAAGGGTTATGAGTATATACTTCCTCAAAGAAAACATTTTTATGATTATGGATTATATCCATAAATAGTTAAATTTATGTTAAGTATTTTACAAGTTTGGAATTATGTATTTTGATTCATAAACTAATCTAGTTTATGCCATTGTTTAGAAATGGAGCCTAGTGGAAGGAATGGAAACTGTATCAATGCACGCACTCCGTGTAGGGATTTCCCTCCTACTCAAGATAATTATTGTGGATCTGGAGATACAACTGGTGGTGATCAACTTATTACCATACTAGGACAACTCACTCAGGTTATGAATAATAACCTTACTCGTATGGAGCACCCTGATCCGCAACGTGGAGGATCAATGTTAGACCGCTTCATGAGGCAACAACCACCAACATTTAATGGGGGTACAATTCCATTAGTAGCTGAGCAATGGATAAACTCATTAGAGAAAATATTCCACGCCTTGGGGAGTAGCTAAAGGGAGAAGGTTGTCATGGAAGTCTACCGCCTCACTGGAGATGCCGATCAGTGGTGGTCGCTGATTCAAAATACAAAGGAAGATGATGAAGTATATGGAATGTAGGGAGTTTAAAGAGCTTTTCTTAGAAAAGTACTTTCCCCGTGACCATAGAGCGGATATGGAAAGACAATTTTTGAGTCTGAGACAGAAAGAGGATGAGAATGTCGCAAAGTATGAGTCTAACTTTACACTGTTAGCGAGGCATGCATCAGATTATATACGTAACCCAAGAAGTAAGATTGATCGTTTCTTTGATGGGTTTAAACCCTTTCTCCATCGAGCCTTAGTCTCAAAATCCTTCTCGTCATACGAAGATATTGTCTCATGTGCTATCAATACAAAAAAGGAATTCTCTAAATCTTATGACAATAAAGTAAAGCAAGAGAAGAAGAGAACGGTGGAACAAGAGACAAATAAAGGGAAAAAGGGAAAGAAGGATTTTCCATTATGCGATAATTGTGGGAAGAATCACCCTGGTACTTTCCTAAAAGGAATGGGAGTTTTTTATAAATGTGGGGGAAAAGGTCATCAGGCTCGTGATTGCAAGGGAAAGAAAGAGGCTATCAATGTTGAATGCTTCAATTGTAGGTAAATGGGACATTATGCAAATGAATGTCCTAAGCGTCAGGGAAACTTGCCTCAGAAAAGGCCAAGGGATCAAGGACAATATTATGTTGTTACTACAGTTGAAGTGGAATAATTAATGCATTGGTGATTTTGGACTCAAAGATTATATTCTGGTTATAAGAATAATGTGATATATATAAGGATTGTACTGTAGTACTTGTTTTTTCATTAAGGTCTTAATATGATGAAGGTAATAATATTTTTAGTATGTGACAATAAGGGAAACTTTACTTTTTGGGGGAATCTGATGTTACAATTGATTTTGGAATTTAGAGACCTTTTACAGAAAGTCTGGACAGAGGTATTTTGGATAACTATAAAGGTTGGAATGGATTAAGTTGATCTTTGGATAGTATTGTTTAAGGTTAAAACATTTCTGAAGATTATTTTTGGAATATTATAATACTATAGTTTTAGGAAAAGGACAACCTGCAGGGTGGGGCATAACCCGTCGCGTCGGACAAAGCTGCAGGAATCGAACCCACAACCATAGTGTGACAAGCCTTTATTACCTACCACTAGCCTACAGGAAGTCCCTGGTTATTACAAAATAGTTTTACTAATCTAAATGGTATGTGTTAATATTTGGAACCTTATACAATTAGGATAAATAGAATATTTTTGAGTTCTATTACCTTTTAGAGTGAAAGATGGGTTTGTGGTAAAAATTTGTTAAAGAATGAAAGTCTATATGACAAGTATGTATATTCCCTTACGTTCTTAGTAAATCTCCTAAATAAATTCCTCAACTTTATAAAAGGTAACTTAAAACAAAAACGTTGCCAGTTAACTTTTCCAACTGGGGATTCAATGACTATTTAACCAATCACAAGTTTGTAATTTTCTTATGGTTAACTTTCTCCTAATCCAGTTTTCTACGACTCTCCATCAGACCAAGATGGTTTGTTTTTCTTCCATATCCATATTTTCATAGAATCCTAGTATGGGCTATCTCGGGTGACCTTTGTACTTATCTTTCTATCTTTTAAAGTTATATTTTTATTAACCTTATTTCCGATGTGGGTTTTCCACAAAGGTATTTTCTATTTTCAAACTTTATTTTCAAAGAAAAATTTCAAATTGCGAGGACGCAATTTATTTAAGGAGGGAAGAATGTAACACCTCGAGCTTCCATGATATGCTTCTCATTCAATGATGCAATAGCTTGCATTGTACGCAACTTCGAGATTCTAACACACCGCGACTAATCAAAATAGCCATTATGAATAGTAATACTCACTATTTGAAATTATATATATTTTATATTTCAAAATGGACTTCATTTTTGGATTCGGAATTTCGAAATTAGCCTATGTTGAATTTTTGGTATTTTTTGAGAACTTCCAATTTTTTATGAATAGCGAAAAATACTTAAAAACAACTTTTTTAATCAAAATAATTTATAGTGATAAATTATTCTATTGATTGGTTTTAAAGTATCATTAGAATATATTTTTACCATTTAATCCAATTGTGGTCATTAGAATTAATTTAACATTGAAATTGGACATAAACAATTGTCAATCTTTTGATATATATTGTTTCTTAAAAACACGCTATTTGTTATGACAGCGGGAATTAATTATAAAATTAATTAATGCAACTTATATGTTTGTAATTTTTCAAAATAGACACCATTTTTGAATTTGGAATATCAATTATATCTTAGGGTGAAATTTTGGCGTTATTCTGAAAAACTTCAATTTTTGATGAATAGTGAAACCACTAAGTGGTAGTTAAAAAACTGATTTTTCGTTTAAATGAAACATTACCACTTCTGTGATTTGATTTTCAAAAATCCGACATACATGGTTGTCATTAGGAAGTAAAATGTGGTTCAATGGGATGAAAATAATGTTTTGGTGAATAGTACCTTTTAAGTTTAATTAATTGCGATTAAAGGTAATTAGTGAAATTTTAGGTAAAAATAGTATTATAAAAATATGGAATGACCTTTAAACTTGTCCTACCACTATTGGATTTGTCATGGCCGACCAAGACAATTCATGGGTCAACTTGGTGACCCCATGGAGCCACTTTGGTAGGAAAATGACATAAGTAACTTTTATTTAAAGTTAAAATAAAAATGTCACAAAGATAAGTTGTTTTACTAAAACAATTTTTAAATGGGGTTATACAAGTCATATTTTTTACTATAAATATTCATTAGAAAGATACAAATATTTCCTACATCATGATATTTTTTTTATAATTTTTAGACATTAAATAAATTCAATTATTTATGACACCATGATGATGCAGCGATTACCTCATTAATTAACGATTTAAATAAAATGAAACGATAATGTAAAATCTAAGAATTACACTTGTCAAAAACCTATTGGATGAGTAGATTTAGAAACCTTATCACCTTATCCTTGAAATATATCATTGTGGGACCTTTAAAATCCGAAAATCATTTCATAATAAAGTAACATTTCAATCTTTCCAAGAGTGCCCCTCCTCTCCTCTTATAAAAGGCCCCCACCACTCCCACCTTATTCACACCTTCAAGCCATTTGGCTTGGCCAACCTATACCCAAATACTCTCCCAACTTCCCTCTCTTACTCCTAGAAGCCTCACTTTGCACATAATTTTTCTCAAAGAATCCTTTGGCTCAAATCAAAAAAGAGTTACCCGATTCTAAGGTAATGTCTTCTCTTATGTTATTTTGTTTTATTTTGATTCTCCAACCCCCTAAACTCTTTTTATCCATTTCTTTTTTAACAAAAAAAGTATCCTCAATATACTATGATGTTGTTATAAGAAGTATTATAGCTACACTTACACACACCTACATCTAATGGTTAAAGAACATACTGTTTCTGTGGATGGTGAATTTCTGCCTCACGAAACGATGATTGTTCAACACTCATATAACACCTTCAAAGGTGGCCATTAAGATGTCACTATATTTATATATGATATATAATATGTTTATTTTTTACTTAAGATTCTGTATTTTTCATTTATGGAATACCTTTATGGGTTCCATTATGGGTAAACACGATATTTTCACTTTAGGAAGTGCGGACTACCGCCCCCTCAAAGTGATTTGAATCGTTAATACCATATGTGGGATGTATAAAGGATGGAGTAAATGGTATTATACATTATATTATACTGGAATTATATTATACCTTTATATCATTATGTTTCATTCCATTAAAATATGAAATAGAAATTAAAGTAGCGTTCATGCGTACATACAGCTTACCGTCTCCATGAACGGTGCATTTCATTTCTTACCTCTAAATGTTATGTAATATTATAAATGCATGTATATACTAGATATATATGTTATATATGATATCTATATCATGAATATAATTCTTGATATAATGGAAATTTCACCACATGAACAACTCGTAATTATAAGAAGTTTACTTTTGACTCAAGTACCAAAGATCGACAAAATGACCGTTATTAACTTAAATAATTACATAATGTTCATAACATGGTAATAAGTGATATAAAAGGAATAATGAACATGAAAAAGGTTCTTAAGCAAATAGAAATTAACTCTAGTTTATTATTCATGAGGTTAAAGAACGATCGAGTCAAGTCGGACACGAGGTAAGGGAACTTCTTAACCCAATTTCTATTCTTTGGGTTAATCTCCTAATTTCAAATTATGTCGTGATATTATTATGTCCTATCTTGTATTTGTACTTTATTTATGTGTACTTATAGTGAATACACATAATATATCTATTTTATTTAAAAAAATGATCTTTGTAAGGGTCTTCGTCTCAATATCCTATCATTAAGGCATATTTTGTTTTATACATAGCTTTCTTTTATACGGTGTATAAACCCCTTTGAATTTTACGTTTATTCAAAAGGAATATTTTTTATACGAAGCGTTTTACTAAACGACAAAAAGGGAATTTTTTTTCTTGCCGTACATATGCGGCGACAACGACTTCTCCGCCACCATGACCATTATTTGAGTTTCAGCTTCCTCTACAAGCCATAACATTTTTTTAATGAAAAATAAATACAAAGTTTTAACTTTCTTTTATTTTGGTATTGAAAATGGTTTTGAAAGTGTTTTTATTATATCAATGTGTTGTATTGATATCTTGTGATTGAAATGTGGACATTTTATGTTTCCTTTATGCATGTTTTATGTGATACGATTATGTTATGGTTTATGATATGTTTAAACCTGTTCATATGAGGAATGAATTGGACATAATAAGTGACGGGTGGAGCCCGCTATAGCTCCTCGATGCATCGGTAGGTCTCATGAGACAAACTAGTGTCTTGGCACGAGGTCTTGACAAAATCTTATTTGAAGTCTTGACACGATTCCTTGACTACGTGGTTATAATAGTCTGGCATTATGCATTCCATCATTATGAAAGTGGTTATTGATATTGCATGGGATTATTCGACTAGTAGAATATCCATGTGAGTAATTAAATGGCATTATTTAATTTTATTTTTGCCATATCATGCTGAAGTTCAAGTTTAAAAAGGATTTTTTTTAGTTATACATTTCCTTAAATGTTAATGTTTATTTATAAAAGCTTCTGCAATATTGTTATCCTTATTGAGCATCTGAGCTCACCCCTTTCAATGTTTTAATATTTTCCTGGATGTGAAGAAGTATTGTATGAATGACCTGTAGGGATAGTCAGAAGAGAATATGAGTGTGGACTATGGAGACTTTTTTATTGTAGTTTTTTTCACTTTATGATGTAATGTAACATTTATGAATGTATCTAGTGTTTCCAAGGCTACTAAACTAATCGGTCTTTCGAGACTTGATCTTTTGTGATCATGCCATTGTTACGCAATAAGGCACCGAATCTGGGTAACTGGGGTCGGGGCGTTACAGAACCGGATTAACTTTCCATTCCATCCATGTCTATCTCATGAGATATAAATCTTTACCCAATGAATTTGAGGGAGATATAGGTCCCACCATCTCATAATGAAACCATTCTTATGTGTTCCACAAAATCATAAATCATAGCATAACCCATGTAATAAAAATGGGATTCTTAAACATCATGTCATCATAACATAATCCATATAAGATAAAAGGACATCATAAAATTAATTCCATCATAACATAATTGAATAAATGTAAAAATAGGGATATAAACAGAACCCTATATTATCTTAGATGGAAAATAATTTTGATAAAATATTTTAACTCCATTCTTGAGTAAAATATCCTTTCTACTTCAAAAACATTTTTCCTTGCTTAACATGTCATAAAATTTTAAACTAAAAGAAGTTGATTAAAAATAAACTTGAAAACTTTTAAAGGAAGCTTCATGGAAATAATTTTCTAAGAAATCATAAAAATCATTCATGTCGTATAAGTTAAAAAACATTCTTCTCGTACTTTGGCTGGAAAAGTCAAAAAGTACCTCATACTAAAAACGAAAAAAGATTCCTTTCATGTCTTTTACTAAAAACTCACCAATGGGTAAAATTGGATTTAAATAATTTTAGTAGGATAGAAATAATATTACATATTGAGGAAACATGGTTGTGGATGATAAATATTCCCCAGTAAATACTGAAGTATAAACAATCTCGGATAAAAATGAGATTGCGATATTTTCCCTTACCTTAGGTTCGATTTTATTTGTACGTATATGAACATCCTGTATAATGATTTAAATAATGTAATTCACTTATTATATAATAATACTCATTGTTATGATATCATATATGGTCATATTATTATCTTCTTATTAGTAATATTTCATTGCTACTTGTTATTCGGGTGTTCATTGCTTTATGTTCTTATGCATGTTTTGTCGAATAAATTCTTATTATTATTTTTAGGTTATAGATAACTCATTTACAGAATGGTATTAGTGTAATATATATCATATTTATTAATTAAATTCATTAAATTCATTTATATAATCATTATTCAATGAATATCATGTAGAACGAGTCACATCACATCGTGGAGACGGTAGGTCGTACGTATGCACGAATGATGATATCATTCCCATGATCGTGGAATTGTATTTAAGTGTATGTATACTATTTCAGAATCAATATCACTTTACAATAATCATATATAATTATTATTTACACCATTATACCCATCCAAGTAAGGTGGTGGTGGAAAAAATATTACACCGCAGCGTGGAGACTGTATTCTGTACGTACGCACGCGCGGTGATTTCGTTTTCCGTAGGATGGATAGAAGGTGAAATCGGGTTGTTTCATATTTATAATAAAATATCAGTATATGAGTGATACTTATTTTATTACTTCATAATGAAACAACTAAATAAGAGTAAGTAGAATAAGGAATAAATTTGAAAGAATCTGTAACGGATATTACCTCTTCTTCGACACACCTCTTTGAAACCTCCTCTTAGGGCACAAAAATTGGTCTTTGAAGAAGACCAATACCTCTATTATGTTTCTAGGGAATTTTAGAAGGAAAATATTCAGGGTTTGGTTGATCTTTAAGGCTCAAAGTTGTGTAAAGAGGAGAGGTAGAAGGTTCCCTTTTATAAGGGACGAGAAGGGCACCTTTGGAAACCTAAAAAATATTAATTTAAAATAAATTCAAACCCCACATAAAAACTTCTGAAATGACTCAAATATTAATCTTAGATGATATAGGGTTGTAATATCATCAACCAATAAAATTTAGACATGCTGGGAATTTATTTCAACCATTATCAACTTGATTTATCCTTATTTAATCTATTTAATTTTATTTGTGGTAATAAGATTCTAAATTTTAAATTGTTAAAATAATTTCTTATGTGTTGTGAATTGGCTATAATTGGATAAGTTATGACATTTTAGACAATATAAATTTTAATTTATAATTTTTAAATATTTTTTTGATTTTTAAACAATTTTATATTATGTTATTTTTATAAAATAACAATAGTGTCAATTTTGACACCATTCATTTATTTGAATTTAAATAAAATCCAAACAGAAGATATTTTCGAAAAAAAATAATTAATATATTTATAACATGTCATATTTATCTATAAAATTAGTGGATTACATTAAGTAGTTCATATAATATTTATTTTAATATTTTTAAAACCATTTATTTGATATTTCAATCAATAAAATAATTTCAACATCACTATTGTGTCACCTTTAATAATAATTATTTAATCCCTAAAAATTCTAAATAAATTCACATGATGTAGATAATTTTATTAGATTCCTATATACTATTAATTTTCAAAGTTTCTGGACGTTTATCACTAAATTAAAATTATTATACTTAAAAGATTTAAGAGAGTGACATGTTGTCACTTTCTTTGGTTTTAATAATAATTATATTATTTTCATAGTAAAAAGTCCATAAAGTGAATCTAATATGACCCTTAGGTGATATGGGTCGACTTTTAGTCATCCAATAGAATTTTTCCAGGTGTTAGGGTAATTTTATAATCTTATTTTTACCCTTAATTACTCGATTTACCTTTAACTGCAGTAAATAAAAATTACCGTAGTTACTATTCATAATATCAAAAAAAATAAGAGTAAACTATTAACATAAATTTGAACCACTAAATTCAAATATGGAATCCAGTTTTCAAAATTCAAAACACAGAAGTTGCAGTAATTAATTTAAAATTAATCCTGTTGTTAAGAAAATGGGTTTTAAAAGTTAAAACATTGCCAAAGATTTACCTATGAATTCAATGTAAAATTAATGGTAATGACATAAGTTATATTAAATGTGAAAAATATATTCTATTTATAATTTAAAACCATTTAATATTATAATTTAACCATATAAATTATTGCGATGAAAAAAAAAAATTTAATTAAAATATAGTATGTTTTTACTATTCATTGAAATATGAAAGTTATCAGAATGATATGAAAAATTTATCCAAAGTAAATTTTTATATCCTGATTCCAAAGAAGAATTTTATTTTGTAAAATTGAACTAATAAACCTATCAAAAACTAGATTTAAAGTGGGTGCGCCATCAAAAGGCAGCAAAACTCCATTTTTGGAAAAATACTTATTTTACCCGAAAAAATTATTTTGTTCTCATACCGTGTTCTAGTAATGTGTAAGATGGATAATAATGTTATAAAATTAAAAATTTAGTTAATACTATTCATAAAGACTAGTCCATAATAATATTATAATAATAAATCGATGTTTCATGAAACTCGGTATTGCGTACTACACACGCTATCGAGGAAGGTCGTGATTGCGTGTAACGCAATCCAAGACAGTGTTGTGTGTAGTGAAAGATTCCTTTGGTGTTGCATACAACATAAGAAGAAGAAAAAATATTTCTCATAAAATCTCAGAGTGTTACACATAGGTCAATCTTGTATAGTAATGAAACAAATCGGATAAAGAACAAACATATAGAAATATCATTTTAAGCTGAAAAATATTTAATTAACATATATTTACTCACTATTAAGTAAAAAATATTCACACTTTGTGGTTTGGTGAAAAAATGTGTGGGGATATTAATGACATGGTTTTCCCAAAATCAACTCCCACAATGGGCATCAATCTTCCCGAAGGTTTCATAGAGATACAACCATTTATATCGTTGACAGAAACCCAATTCACTAAAAATCACTCCCTAATGTAAAATTCATATAAACATTCATTCCTTAACAGAGTCAGGTTTTCATCAAATGTTAAATAAACATGTAATCAAAAATTTCAACATTCATTTTCAGTAAGTTCCATGATTTGGTGATCATAATGGGGTGGGGGAAAGTGAAAATAACATAAAGAAGGCGAAAAAGAGAAGAAAAATGAAAGACGATAAAAATATTAATGAACTAAACAAGATGGGGAAAAGTGAAAATACCATAAATAAGGTGAAAATAGAGGAAATAATAAAGATGATGATAATTCCTAACTAACCTAGGAATGTGCACATCCCCCCACACTTAAAGTGTGCAGTGTCCTCACTATAATAAAAGAAAATGTGGGAAGGAAGGATAAAACCTAGTGAGTGTCATTCATAGATTGCTTCTTGAATATGGAGTTCCTCCATAGAGAACTCTGGAAGTGATTTGTGGAAGTGCTTTATCCACTTCCCATTGATAGTGAAGGTTTTCTTAGTTTCTTCATTTTGAACCTAAACAACACCAAATGGAGATACATTAGTAACAGTGTATGGTCCCAACCAACGGGAACAAAGCTTACATGGATGAAACTTCAGCCTTGAATTGTAGAGGAGGACCTTCTGCCCAATGTGGAACTCATGATGAAGGATAAGGCAGTCATGGGTAGCCTTGGTTTTCTCCTTATAAATCCTGCATTTCTCATAAGAATCTCTATGCATTTCCTCCAGCTCCTGGATCTGTAACTTTCTCTGAGAACCTTCACCAGAAAGGTTAGAATTTCATTTTTTAACGGGCCAGTAGGCCCAGTGCTCAATCTCAATAGGGAGGTGACAAATTTTTCCAAAAACAATCCTATAAGGTGACATTCTAATGGAAGTTTTAAAGGCAGTACGGTAATCCCATAATGAATCATTGAGTCTAAGACTCCAATCTTTTCTATTGGGTTGAACTGTTTTTTCAACAATTTTTTTACCTCTCTATTTGACACATCATCTTGACCATTAGTCTATGAGTGATATGCAATAGACACTCTATGACCAACCCCATACCGACGCAAAATAGATTTCATTGTTCACTTGTAGAAATGAGAACCCAGGTTACTGATGATGAACCTAGGTAAGAAAAACCTACAGAAAATTTGGGTTCTCAAAAATTCCACAACTGCCTTAGAATCATCAGTCCTTGTAGCTTGTTCCTCTACACATTTTGAAACATAATCCACTTCCAATAGAAATTACAGGTTACCAAATGAATTGGGGAATGGTTCCATAAAGACAATGCCCCGAACATCGAAAATTTCATGGAAGATCAAGGGTTTTTGTGGAATCACATTTATTTTAGATACATTCCCCATTCTTTGATAGTGAAGACAAGATTTACAGAATTCATGGTCATCCCAAAACAATGTTGGATAAAAGGGACCAAAATCAAGGACCTTGCGAGCAGTTCGTTGGGGATCCAAGTGGCCCCCACAATCAAGATTGTGGCAAAATCTAAGGACAGATTGAAAACCGCTATCGGGAACACAACTCCTAAGGACCTGATCACTACAGGTGTTCCAAAGGTAAGGGTCATCCCAAATGTACCAACGAGACTCATGTTTTAGATGGTCAGAATGGTTTTTGTTGAAATCAGTAGGAATGCAAGATGATACCAAATAATTTACAATTTTATCATACCAAAGAATAACATCTTGCACTCAGTACAATTTGTCATCAGGAAATATATCATTTATAGGAATACAGGGGGATGATTCAATGTATGATGATGGGTGTATCCTACTGGTATAGTAAGCCACCACATTCTCTTCTTCTTTTTATCTTTAATTTCTAAATTTAATTCCTAAAGGATGAGCATCCAACGAATGAGACGTGGTTTGTCTTCTAGTTTCCTAAGGAGATACTGGAGGGTTGCATGGTATTAGAACACAATGTATTTGGACCCTAAAAGATACAACCTGAATTTATCTAAGGCAAACACAATGGAAAGAAATTATTTTTTAGTTGTGGTGTAGTTTTCTTGGTCAGGGTCCAGTGTACGTGAGGCATAGGCAATGAGATGTAGAGCTAAATCAACCCTTTGTGATAAGACTACCCCAACTGTATAGTTGGAGGCATCACACATGATCTCAAATGGTAAATCTCATAGAGATGGTTGGATTAACATGTGTGATGTGAGACTCCATTTTAACTTATTAAAATCTTCCTAACACTCGTTATGAAAAACAAATTCCTTTTCTTTTTTGAGCAATCGGGATAGGGGGAGTGCAATTTTACTAAACTCACAAATAAAACGATGGTAAAATACAGCATGACCTAGGAAATACCAAACATCCCATACATTTTGGGGGAATGGTAAGGAAGAAATGACATCTAATTTTGATTTATCTACTTGGATACCATCCCCAGAAATGACATGCCTTAAAACTATACCTTGTCGCACCATAAAATGGAATTTATCATAATTTAATACAATATTCTTTTCAATACAGTGATGTAAGACTGAAGCAATAATACTCAAACATTCATCAAAATAGGATTCATAAATATTGAAATCATCCATGAATACTTCCATGCAATTCTCTAGGTAATCTGAAAAAATACTAACCATGCATCATTGGAAAGTACCCGGAGCATTGCACAGACCAAATGGCATCCTTCTATAGGAAAATGTGCCAAAGGGGCAAGTGAAGGTCGTCTTTTCTTGGTTCTTGGGGGAAATATGGATCTAAAAGTATCCATAATACCCATCAATGAAATAGTAGTGGGACTTACCTACTAGACTCTCTAGAATTTGGTCAATGAATTGAAAAGGGGAATGGCCCTTCTTAGTGTACTGGTTTAGTCAGTGATAGTCTATACAAACACGCCAGCTATTCTGCACATGAGTTAGGACCAATTCATTATTTTTATTTTTGATTACTATAAGTCTAGTTTTTTTAGGAACTACTTGAATGGGACTAGCCCATTGGCTATCAGAGATGGGGTAAATGATTCCAACAGCCAATAATTTTTTTACCTCATTTTTCACAACTTCTAGGTGGTTTGGGTTCAGTCGACGTTGTGCCTAACTCACTAGTTTAGCCTCATAATTTAATAAAATATGATGTGTGCAAATTGATGGGTTAATACCAGGAATGTCCCCAAGTTTTCATCCCAATGCTTGTTTATACTCCCTCAAAAGTTCAAGCAGTCACAATTCACGCTCAAGAGGGAGTGAACTAGTAAAGATGATGGGCAGCTTGTTTCCATTCTCAATATATGAATATTTTAAATCTTGAGGTAGTTGTTTTAGTTCCAATTCAGGTGGATTTTGGATTGATTGGAGTGTGTGTGAAAGTGAGAGGTTAGTGATCTTATATAGTTGCTCAATGGTATCATCCTCAGATGAGGAATGATATTTTACAATCTTAGAAGTATCATCGATGGTCATTAGATCCTTAGTGTTCAAGAAATTATCAGTTAATAAACATGAATGACACTTTTATATACCACTACAATAATCAATTCATGATTCATTACTAATAATTTCATTCAAGGATGAAAAATCAGAAAGGGGATTGGGGTAATGGAAAGAAGTGTTTTCAAGGTAAGGGAGTACATCAATTGAATTTACTGATAGAGAGAAATATTCTTCTGAGTGGTGCTTCATGGCATCAAGGATATTTAAAGGGACTATGTCACCATCAAATTCCATAGATAATGCACCATTATGGACATTAATTATGGTTTTTGGGGTTTTTAAGAAAGGTATCCCCAATATAATTGGGGTGTGTCCATTTATCCTATCATCTTCCATTTTTATCACATAAAAATCAGCAGGAAAAATTAAATTTTGAATCCTCACAAGAACATATTCTAGCACACCATAAGGGTGTGCTATACTCTGATTTTATATTTGAACAACTATCCCAGTTGTATTCAATTTTCCAACCTATGATGAAGAGTAAATGGAGTGAGGCATCACATTTATAGAAGCACCTAAATCAAGCATAGCATTGGAAAATGAATACTCCCCTATGGTGGATGCAATCGAGAAGGTTACAGGATCATTGCATTTGGTATGTAGTAATGGTTCTATCAATGCTGAGACATTACTCCCCAAGCTTACCTTCTTATCACCTCTAAGTATCCTTCAGTGTGTACACATATCCTTTAGAAACATGGCATATCTTGGAATTTGCTTCATGACATCAATCAAAGGGATGTTAACCTGCAATTTTTTGAAAGTTTTCAATATTTTCTTATCAATTTTATATTCCTTTTGTTTTTTGGGTTGGGTGTCCCTTTGAAAAAATGGAAGATGAATGGTTGGGATAGGAGACTCATCAACATACACACTCTTTCCTTTGGAAGGAATTCTCTCAGTACTAGGATTTTCTTCTCTTGGACCATTTTTAGCAGTGGTTGGGATGGTGGTTTCCTTAGGAGGGGATGACTCAATTAGGGGGGTTATTTGTATTTTAAGATGATTTATGCTCCTAAGGGTTATGTCACTAACATTTCCTTTATCTCTAGGGTTAACTACTATTTAAGAGGGTAGTTTACCTGACCCATGACTTTGAATTTCCCCCCACTGAGTTAGTTAGTTGGACTAATTGTGTTTTGAGGTCTTCTATGGAATCTTGGGTAGTTTGTTGGAATTGGAGATTATTGGAAGCCATTTGTTTCATCATATATTCTAGTCTAGATTTGGTTTTGGGAGGGGGCAGTTGGAAAGGACTTTGTGGTGGTTGAGTATTTCTGGGTGGTGGTGGTGGATGACTACTCTAACATTGTTGGTTCCATGGGTGATGAGGCTGGTTTGAATACCCCCCCCCCCTTATTATAAGCTTGGTTTTATTTCCACCTAGATTTGGATGGATAGTATGGTTCTTACCTAAAGGGTTGGTTATAGGGGCGTCCTGGGAAGATTGTCTCACAAGTCTCAAAATTTTCTCTCAATTGGGGGTATTGGTCAGAATAATGGGTGTCAGAAGAGCAGATTCCACAATGGATGGGAGGAGGAGATTGAGACTTCCCTTGGGAGAGAGTGAGTTTACGTAAAAGGGTACTTACCTCTTCAAACTTTGTGCCCACCTTCTTCTCAAATTTATTACTTTTCACCTCATGGACACTTTGAATGGGTACGTTGGACCTTGTACTGATTTGTTGAGTGTTTTGCATCATGTTCTCAATCGGGGTTTTTGCAATGATAGGGGTTTTATCTACTATTTCACCACATGCAGTAGAATCAATCATGTTATGATCAATTGGAATTAAACCTTCATAAAAATATTGAAATAAAGTTGATCACTTATTTGGTGGTGTGGACAAATTGAACATAATCTTATAAATCTATCTCAATATTAATGAATTGTTTTCCCTTGAGATTTTCTTATCCCACAGATTTCTTTCCTTATTATTGAAATTCAAGTGGCTAGGAATATTTTTCAAGAAAAAGGCATTTTATGTCTTCATATCCTCTATTGGTGAATTAACATAATAAAGCCAGTCTTTTACAGTGTCTTATAATGAAAATGGAAATTCACTAAGCATTACTTGTTCTTCATCCACATTAGAAAGTTTTAAAATAGAACACACAGTATGAAATTATTTTAAGTTCTTATGTGGATATTCTCCCACGAGTCCATGAAATCATGGTAATAAATGAATTAAATTGGATTTCATTTCAAAATTGGGTGCCTCACCTTGCATTTGAATATAGGTGGGCTGGATATCAACATCAGGTGAGGATAGTTATTTTAATGTTTGGTTGTTTTCAGCCATATTATACAAGTTTATTTTAGTTTTTATATTTTTTACATAAGAATAAGAGGAAGGATAAACAATAGTGTCGATGCTTTGTGTGTCCTCCCTTTATAGTTTCTCTTGTGCGTCTCGGGGTCGCTGACATAAGATCCTCTCTGGTTCGAGTTCAAAAGGTGTTAAATCTCCCTGATTAGAATGTTTCATGCACAAAACCTATATAAGAAATAAATCAGAACACAAAAATATAGGTAAAGGTATAAGATAAAACAAATAAATATTCACAAAATTTACAAAAATATTATCAAAAACACAAACTAAAAACCAAAGCACTCCACATAAATGGCACCAAAATTTGACCATGTTGTCATGACATGTCAAACTGACAGTTATTTAAAGAATATTTTGTCATATATGGTAGACCCTAGGTCATCTCTCAAAGAGAATTGATAGGTTTTGAGTGTTTATTTTTAATAAGAAGAACAAAATAGGGGGTGAGTTTGTAAATAATTTTAAGAAAGTAACTTAATGTAAAGAGTTGTAAATTTGAAAGACAATGTGGATTTGAAAAATATGAGATAAATAAGTGATAATTTATAAGTTACTATATAAATTCAAGAGTTCATCATTTTTAATTTATTATTAGGTTTTAGTGTAATCCTTTGGTTGAGGGTTAACCAAGATCTTGGTTCCCCTCTTTCCTCTTAAAAAGACGCTCAAAGAACCACCCCTTAAAATAACAATCGTGTTGTCAAGGTTTGGACCTCAAGAATAGAGTGAGGTCTACCAAATCATACTGAAATATCATGTATGTGTGAGAGAAATAGGATTCTTGTTTTATCCAATCAGAACAACCCAAGATTCTCACTTGAATCTCAACCCAATCAGTATTCAAATGAGAAATGTTTCACTTAATTAAACTAAATAAATGCATTCAAAGAAGAATCATATAAAGATTAAACAAAAGAGAAATAATTCACACAAAAATTACATAAAACCAATATAATATAAGGTTTCGGAACTCCCTATTCAAGTTTGTAGCTTCCTCGCAATGATCACCCACCGTTTAGCTCAACATCAGGAGGAGGAGGAAGCTCGGGTGGAACTCATTCTTCATTATTGATACCCCTATGATGATATGGGCCTTTAGAACTTCAATGATGAGTAGGAGACTCCTCCATGACTCAAAAATGGTAGATCTTCACTTCTGGTTCCAACTTCCAAATGAGGAGCCCAAGGTGCCATTTTATAAGAAAATTAGAAGGTGGTTTTGAGCATCCTAATTTCAAGAAACCACTTGGTTCAGGGTTTTCGATGTCCAGAAAGTATTATCTTACTTTTTAAAAAACTAAAAAGTTTTATCCCCACATTCTTACTATCTCTACTAAAATATGGATTCCATTTGGACAATCACATCTCAAAATATTGACATATTACAGAATGCCACTTTTGACTTTGTGCAGATTCGGTGTCTTGGAGAGATCAGTTCGTATGGGCCCCTTAGAAGCCGAATCTAGATTGGGTTAATTGAGATGAAATGTATCCTACTAAATTTTGGACCTGACCAAAAACTTTCATCCCATTTTTATTCGTAGTACAGTAGAATTGTTTGGTTTAGTAAACTGGTGTGTTTGGATCATGTGCAGCTTGACCCATTTGTCTTGAACTTCATCATGGGCCCTCCAAATTACCTCCACCTTCAATGAATTTATCAAAACATGTATCATTTACATTTTTAACAGTAATAGAAGTAAAATAATTTAATCAAACACGAAGTGCAATTTTTTATTATTTTTATAATTTTAAATATAAAACTAGTTTAGCATAGTTTTGTAAGGGTGAAAATGAAACAGTGAATCGCGGTGTGATCAGTTAACTTAACCTAATTCACATTAAGTTTTGATCGCCCCCGAAAAACTAAGTTCAATAAGTAGGAAAAGTGTTGAGAAAATCCAAATTCATGATTTTAGGATTGGGGAGCCTTATCAATAGATCATGTATCTTTGAGATAAATTAGTTGGAAAATTATTCCTTTCTAGATACATTCAAATAGCTTGATAGACCTCTGTCTGGGTTATGATTGAAGGTTCTAGGCATAATGGAAGCACTGGTAGGGCATTACCAACTAATAATTTTTTCATAATTGATCATTAATGAAACATATACATCAAAAAAGAACATTGTGACCAGAAAAATTGAACAAAATATTAATTTACATAATAATGATAGAACCAAACATAGGATCATCACATAATGATTTATAATTAATTTAAGCAGTTAAATAATTACCTTACAATAAATTTTTTCTTCATTGATGAATTAGATCATGTATATATTTTGTATAATCATTGTTTCATATGAATCAAGTGTATAATACCTCCAAAAATGATCTACATGTGTACCATGAACCTCTGAGTGTCTTTGTTGGAATCTTCAAATGCTGGCATGAAGGATCCTAACACTTTCATTATTTATCTTTGATCTCCATGAGAATTTATTCCAAGAAATATTCTCCTTGATCTCTCTAGAATCAAGAGGGGTGGTGGAGGAGGATTTATCTCTATTCATGAAAGTGTTTTTAGAGAGTTGTTCTCTAGATCTTGAGATAATTATACTTGTCATTTTTTACAACACAAAACGGATTTTCTTGGGTTTAAATAGTGATAGGGTTAGAAAAATACTAATTGTGCATGTGTTTATTATTTCCGTAATCCCCATGGAACCTCATGTCCATAATAATAATAATATTATTATTATTATTATTATTTCTTAACTTTCACAAAACCAAAAAATAATTAAATATTATTTCTCTAATTTATTATTTAAAACTTATTCAAGTAATATTTATTATATATTATTTATCACCAAACCTTTAAATTCAGCCTTTAATTCCTCCACAATATTTATTAGGCCTTTAATAATGAATATTTATTTAATAAATAAATATCACTACATTATTCTCCAATAAATAAATAAATAAATATTATATTCACTAAAAAAATAAATATTTATTTATTTATTATGCTCATAAAATATTCTCCTGAATAACTAGTGATTGAATATATGTGATCATGTTAATTAGGAATAATTATTAAACCATGAATGATAATAATATTTATTCATCATGTTAAATAATATTTAATATTTAATATTTAACTAAGGTTTTGGTTACACTTAATGTGTGGCCCTCTAGGCCTCTTTCTTAGTGGTGTTAGGCGGAACCACCCAAAGTCCAAGGTTAGCATCTAACAACACACCAAGTCACCCATAAAGAAAAATTTAATGTCATAATGGCATACAAACTCATACGGATACTTACTATGTAATATAATCCCTTTATCGTGATATCTCTAATCAAACAGGTTGCATGGGGGTGTCATCAACCTATGCGCTCGATTTCTCTTTCTTTGACTTTTTGGAAGTGAAACTTCCCACAAAACACCATAAATATTGATTTATTTATTTTTTCTCATTCCCATCATAGTAATTAAGATATCTAATTCTGTTAAAAATATAAGAGATAAATCTTTTCTATCATTATTCTTTAATGCAATATTACTCATGTTTCACTCAATGTATCCCACTTTTCCATGAACATATGTCATCATAGTTTCCATCAACACATCAAAATACATCACTAATAACATCCATTAATAATAATATTAAACTATAAGGATAAATATACACTTATAATGATAGTAGCCTCCAATGACACATACAAATGTAGACTTCCCACTAGTGGGTCATGTTCTCATAATTTGCTACACTGGAACTTACCAAGGTTGTACACCATGAGAAAGTGTCTCAAATTTCTATGAGTCTCCACCATAGATATACTATACCATTTTTGTCCCATCAAATGATATCATAAATCTATAGAATATATACTTTAATAATAATGTCATGGAACTTCGAGGTTCTCGTCATTATAGGGAACTATTATGACCTTTATGTGTGACAGTTACTTTTAGGACATTATCACATATTATATCATGTAGAAGAATAATCATGATGTGATATGAAGTTTATTAATATTCAAAAAAATTAATATGGGTATCATAAATTATATGTATGTAGGTTCTAGGTTACCACATCCAACAGAATCTCACTTTAACTAGTATAAACTACTAATAACTTTCAGTTCACTAGATCTCATATTCTATTCATGCTTTTGTTAAGATAAGATTTAGTAAAGGGATCTACCATGTTTTATTATATGGTAACTCTTATTTCCATAAATTCACCCCTATAAGAAAAATTCCTCAACATGTATTAATTTCAGAGTATGTTCTTTATTTGTTAGTGTGGCCTTGGCCCCTTTATGAGAGCCACTATTATAGTATTATCATAATATAATGTGATAAGGTCTTTACTGATAGGTCAAGATCTTGGAAAAAATTGTGTATGAAAATAACTTATTTTTCTTCATCAAAATCTTTTATATACTAAGACTCCATTGTATAATCGATGAAAACTAATTGCTTTGAAATCTTCTACCTCATAGATCCTCCATTGATATTGAAGACATATCCTGACTACAACTTCAGATAATTATGATCTATTTAAAAGCCAGCATTAGTATAACCCATTATGAATAGATCCTCATATACTATATACACCATGAATATATCCTTAGTTCTTCTCAGGTACTTATGGATATACTTAACATGAGACTAATTTTGTTCACCTAGATTAGTTTTATATCTTCCTACCATGCTAAAGTCATAGGTAACATCAATCCTGAAACATAACATGACATACATGATTGATCTTATCATAGAAGTGTATATGATATTGTTTATTATATATTTCTCCTATTATGTCTTAGGATGCATTTTCTTGGAAAGATGTATATTATGTGATGCTAGAACCAATACTCTATTGGATCGTTACATACTAAATCTATTTATTATCTGATCAATGTATGTACCTTGATTTAGTCCAAAAACCACTTTGATTTATCCCAAATGATCTTGATCTTAAGAATGTAGGTTTCTTCACTTAAGTCCTTCATAAAAATCAATTGTTTAACTAGTCTATAACTGACTATAAGACTAGTATATAACTTTCAATAAGTAATATTTCAACGACATATACAACTATGATAAGAACTCACTCCCACTAAACCACTTGTAAACACATGGATCACATTCATTCTTAATGAAACCAAATTACTTTAAAACTTAATTAAACCACATGTTCCATGACCTGGATACTTTTTTCAATCCATAAACGGATCTATACAACTTGAAAAACTTTTGAGAATAAATTTGAGTAACAAACCATTTGGTTTTATCATATAGAAATTTTTATAAAATTTACAATTAAAGAAAGGTGTAATGACATCCATATATAAAATTTCATAGTCATAGTATGTTTTTATAGTTAGTAGAATCATGATTTATTTAAATAAATAAACTAGAGAAAAAATTTCAATATAGTCAAAGACTTGACACTGTTTAAACCCTTTAGCCACTAGTCATTCTTTATAGCTATTAACTTTACCTTTCATGTATAGTTCTTTCATGAATATCATTTATATATAACAGTATTTACATAAAATAGTAGATTGATCAAAACCCAAAATTGGTTCTTATATCAAAAATTCATCTTAGAATCCATGTCTTATTTCCATCTTGCATATTTTTTCCATTTTTTATCTTTTATGACTATAAAATAGTATCTGTATGGTTCTATTATCTCTTTGATTCTCCTATTCAGTACTTATGTTTCAAAAATAACTTCTTCCATGCAGACTTTTAGAATTTTTTTATGTACTAACTCTTTTGTATCTTGAACATTAACTTCATTGAAGTCAATAATCATACTATCCTTCTTTAGGATGTGCTCCCTATCAAGAAATATAGATTGTCTTATGATAGTAAATTTCTTATATGAGGGTTTGTATAGATATCATCCACATGTTTTTCTAGGATACCCTATAAAGAAACATTTCATTATTTAGGGTGCTTTTTTGTTGTATGAGATGGGCTTAAAAACACCTCACATCCTCATACATTATTGTGTAATAACACATATTTCTTTCAATACAATAATTCATATAGAATTATATTTTCCAACTTAGTTGGTACTCAGTTTAGAATGTGTAATGTCGTGTGTAATTAATATCCCCAAAAGGATAATGGAAGATCTTCATGACTCATTATCTACCTTACCATTTCAAGAATGGTATGTTTTCCCCTTTCACTAACACCATTCCATTATGGTATATAAGGTGGAGTGAGTTGCGATAGAATCCCAAACCCCTGTAGAAAGTTGATAAACTCATGGTTTAGATATTCACCACCTCAATAGGATTGAAGATTATTTATCTTCTTACCAAGTTGATTATCTATTTCATTATTAAATTCTTTTGATTTCTTAAAGGACTCAGACTTATACATTATTAAGTATACATATATACAAATACACAAGTCATCAATTAAGGTTATGAAATAAAAATATCCACCTCTATCTTTTACTAGAAAAGGTCCACACTCATTAGTTTGTACCAATCCTAGAATATATATGAATCTTTCACAATATCAATATAATGATGGTTTGGTCATTTTTCATTTTAAATAATCATGAAATCTTTCAATTGGTCTTATCTCAAAAGATTATAAATAATCATCTCAATATATATTTATCAGATGCTTCTCATTTACATGACCAAGATGGTGATTCTACAGCTGGGCGTTAAATGATTCATATAAACATGACTCAATATGTATTACCAATACTTGGTTTTCATAATTTAATATATAAATACCGTTATTTAGTTATTCCATACCTAAAAAATGTTTTCTTTTTAAAAGAGGCAATTTTATTTCCAAATTTTAAAATAAATCCATCCATATGAAGGCAAGAAAAATAGATGATGTTCTTAGTAATACTTGGCACAAAATAATAGTTCTTTAAAACCAAAATAATTCTAATTAGAAATGTAATGTGGAAGTATCTTATTGCCAAAGTAGTGATTCATGCTCTATTGGATTCTGAAAGATCCTCTTATTATCTGGAAATATTTAAAAATATACTTGGTTCATACATTTTTATATAGATTTGAGAACCAAAATCTATAACTAATAATCAATATGTATATATAGAAATATTAAACTCAATAAAGAACTCTCCTTTAGATTCCCCTTGCTTCTATGTGTAGTTATTTTTCTAGTGATCTAGCTTGCCATATGAAAAACAAACTGATTTCTTTTCATTTTCCTACCATTAAATCTTTTTATACTTAGAAGGATGGTTCTTGAGAGATTTATACTTGAAGTGATTCTTGGGTATCATTTCCTTATTATCCATTTTCTTATTCATCATTAGGACTATGGGATTTTTACACCCCATGTCCTTTTCAATTTGGAGAATAAGAGTAAGAATCACTAAAATAGTATTCTCATTATTTATCATGTTATAATTCAAAATATAACTATAGAATTATTTAGGTAGTGAGTAAAGGATGATAAATATGTTTGAATCATTAGGGAATTTAATTTCCATGATATATAAGTGGTCTATGTATCCAATCATCTTAACTACATGATCCCCAACAGGTTCCTACTCTCCAAGATTTCATGTGAATAATGAATTGGATATCTCATATCTCTCTTATATCACCTTTTATTGATAGATATCATGAGGGTGATACATCATGCTATACAAATACATGTCTTCATGTTGCTTTAAAACTAATAATACATGGATGATAGCATGAAATATTGGATATTTGTGGAATCATCTAAATGTTTCTCGTACAAAGATAATTATTCCTCACAAGGATTTTGGCCAGACATTTCAGGAATGGGATTTTCCGATACATATAATTTCCTTTACTAGAATAGAATAATACACAACCACCTTTAACATTCATTGAAATTAGTTCCAGTGAGAAGGTTATCTTTCTCAATTATGGATTATAGTGATATGTTTAAAGTCATGTGTAATTTTATTTTTAAAATTAAGAAATGTATATTTCTTTTAATTTCTCTGATTTATAAAATTAGATAATAAATATTAAATTTAGTAATCTCCCACTATTTTATCAAGACCTAATATACCTCACTATTAGTTTTAAAATATCATATTTCTTGGATATTTTAGTGTCAAGGATCCATATACCCTGTCTCATAATCCAAACAAAGGTATTTCAATCTATTTGAATTTATTTATGCAAGCATAACTTTCCAACTGCTTTAACTTGTAGTTAATTGATATGTTGATTAGACTCCCCAATCCTAAAATCCTTAATTTTGATTTCCTCAACACTTTTCCTACTAGTTTCACTAATTCTCACGGAGGTGATCAACCCTTAATGAAAACTAGGTTAATTCAACCTAAAACTCAAGATAGAAATTCCTTGGTAATTGAAATCACTTTGAACTATGGTTCAATTTCTACCCAATTAGTGGAAGTCTATAATGAATTAATATATATATATATATATATAGTTGATGGAAATTTATCTTTTATGTGTAAATATCCCAATTTATCTTTATTATATTCTTATTAATATTAAGTGGATTTACTTTAGTGATTAACCATGTATTAGATAAATATTACACATAATATAATCTATTTTAATTCTATCTTACATGCTTGTTAATTCATTAATTCATATGATCATGAAAAAACATACATAATTAAATTGACCATGAAACTTGATAGAAATACAATAATAATATTGGTATGATCGTGAAATTTTCCTAATGGTTATTTTATCTAACAGATAATAAACTAATCATCAGCCTAGGGGGGAACACCTTGAACTATGAAATTGTTTGTGTTGAAATTTTCCACATGTACTCCCATGCATCACTTAGATTGGTTTTACCACATATCCAAACTTGAACCACCTCCACTCACTTGGGATCTCTATCCATTACGTAATCTTTTACTCACATGCATGTGAGAGTAATCAAAGGATTATTTTATGGGTTTGCATAAAAGGAAATTGTAGTAATATAGGCACGTACATCATGAGTAGAGGGATGACACGCAAGGAATCAATTTAATTTAATAATAAATTAAAATGAAACCAATCAAATATGAAGGTTTGGTTTATGCTCATGATCATCCACATACATATAATGAATTACGCATTTAATAAATTAGCATTCATTCCAAATCATTCTTATTTAAGATAAATTGTGATTGAATAAATTAACTATCTTCTTTAATTAATCATTTCTTTTATCTTAATTCTCATCCAAACTTTCTTGATATTCTCATCCATTACAATTTTAAAAAAATTAAATAAATTTAATTAAAACTAACTATATAAAAAAATAAGTACCTTAAATGAAACACGATGAGTACTCATCTGAACTACCCAATGCATATGAAATTAATATACTATTTACTCGTGTGACATGTAGCATATACATCTTATAACATAATTACATGGTGTGTAGTATCAAATAAATGAAATGTAGACATGAGTTATTTAAATATCATGTTATGTCTTAATCTGTGTAGAATGATCATTGTATTATGACTTATACACAAAATGTAGTTCAGAATATTGTGCAAAAATAATTAAATATTTAATATATATATATATAACCCGTCATATGGAACATATGATCCAAATAAATGACTCGAAAAACACATGTTGATAAAGTTTAGGCAGTATAATGAATTAATTCTAAATTCTATATAAACAGTTAATATAAATAGTATATACTATCTAGCTACACATTGTGAATAGTTATTCTTCATCTATACACAACACATACCTAGGAACTAGACATGTCTCACTAACATGGACATAAATGTAGTACATGGAATATACATGGGTTGTGCATCGTTTAGTCTCTGAGTTACACAGTTACCAATCACATGTGTCGTGAAAAACCACATGACTCACCTTTGACTAATGGATTACACATCATATACACAAGTTATACTCCATATAGTCAGGATAACTGTGAAATAGGATATCCCGGTCAACATATAGTGTATTAAATACACAACATGTGTAATAAATGTACACTCTGAATTATTTTTTGAGCTATCTTAGTTCATTAAACCTAGATACACAGTATGTACCTATGTGATACACGTCATGTAATCTTGTGTTATCCAAAAATAATAATTGGCACCTCCAGATGAGTTCTAATTTTTTTTATTCAAAATTAATCCATTTATTGATTATATTTGTGATAATGAAGAGGAATAAGATAATATATCACAATTTGGATTAAATAATGACTAAATTATAATTGAAAATAGATGATAATTGTGTAAATCAATCAAATATATTTAAATAATTTTAAAATTATTATAAAACTACTTTGATGACACTTAAAGTTTATATGAATATAAAATTCATCAGTAGGTCTTGCCTAACTCAAATTTTTGCCATAATCACTAATTAATCCAAGATGTACATCGATAAATAACATCATGACCAACAAAATTGAATCAAATATTAATTAAAATGATAATTTTGGAACTAAATGCAGGATCATGACATAATTATTTATAATTAATATAAATAGTTAAAGAATTATCTTGTGTTGAATTCTTTATTCATTGATGAATCATAAAATGTATCTATTCTATATCATCATTATATTATAGGAATCAAGTGTATATTCCCTCTGATGATGATCCACACTTATACCATGAACCTCTAAGTATCATTGTAGGAGTCTTTGAGTGTTATTGTGGAAGATCCTAATGCTTTTTTCATTCATCTTTGATCACCACAAGAATAAATTCCAAGAATGATTCTCATTAATCTCTCTAGAATTTATATTGGTGGTGGAGAAGGATCATACTTCATTCTTGAGATAATTATTAGATAGGGGCTCTCTAGGGATAGTGAGAATTCTATTTATCATTGTACACAACAAAAATTTTCTATGATTAGAGTTAGAAATAATATAATTGGGTTTAAATAGTGCTAGGGTTATAAAAATAATAATTACACATGTTCCCTTATTATTTCCTTAATCCCTATAGAACCCCATGTTTATAATAATAATACTATTATTATTATTATTTCTTGACGTGCATAAAACCAATGAATTAATTAAATATTATTTCCTGAATAAATTTTTTAAAATTTATTCAAATAATATTTAATATTGTTTTCTCACCGGACCTTTAAAATCAAAATTAGGTATTATGGAACCCTAAAATACTATATAACACTGCATCCATGAATGGAATTCCAATTTGGATGGAAAATTCCACTAAAATGGTGATATTTGGTCACTATGCGTGAGTTTTGGTGGAAGTGGACTTAAGTTCCACTTTGATTGATAGGGTAGTTCCCTCCACACTACAAGATGAAGTCACTCTTATAATTGAATTTGAGAAAACACATTTGTTTTCTGAATCTTGTCGAATTATTGGTCATACAAAATCTATCTATAGAGGTGTTATTGTTTGATCCATTTTAAAGATTAGAGGTCGTGATTTTTAACATTGTAAGAAGAGAGGAAATCAGGTGACTGACCAAATCATTGTGGACTAGACTCAAAAATAAGAGGCAGATAAGGTTGGGCCCATACCTATCCTTAACTCCCTAGGATAATGGGTTTTTGTTGATTAAGGTTCTTATCTGGTAACAAGAAATCCTCTTCTTGTTTGTTATTTGAAAGATAGTTTCTCTGATAATCCAATCCTTGGATCTGTTTCCTATCCTAGAGATGGTCTTGGTTCTATTTTTCCTGCTCAGGAAAATAAAAAAAATCATTTACCTTGGGATGAAATTGCTGAGGAGTCTTACTTATCTTTTGAAGGAATTTATTTAAAATATTCCTTATCAAGATACATTACTTGTCACGACCCCCTCCCCACAAAGTGTACCCCTCTTTGACTGGAAATGTGAGAAGGGAGATAATGACTCCCGAGTCCCACCTCCAGTAGGCCTCAGGTTGGCAACTAGCACCGAGGGTATAGTAAACAGGCAAATGGGAGGCATTACCCTCTAAAAGAACACATGTGGAAAAGATAGATAAGATAGACACCAACCAACTCCAACTCATACTGAAATATAAAAGAAATACCAAGTACAAATATGTAATTTCATGAAAACTACTACAAATTAAAGGGGAAAACTAAAAATACCAAAAAAGAAAGTAAAAACAGCAGCAACCACAAGCCCGAACAGCTCCTGCAACCCCAAGCTAGTAGAAACCAGCTTGATCTCCAACGTACTCCAAGTGACCTGAAAAAATATATATATACACATAGGGTGAGTATAACAGTATACTCAGTAGGATCATCCCCGAAGCCTCTCGTGAAAAAGTAAAGAAAGCATGCCAAAGCACAGTGAACAACAAGTGAAACTAACTCATCACCTAAATAGCTATACTAAGTTCCCAGCCTCACCATGGATACTCTCACCAACTAACACATAAAGGATTATATAATATAATAAAGAATATCAAGGGTACCCTGCTACTACTTCCCCGCTAGTTTGTTGCTTTTCCCCAACGTCGCACATCCTAAGCATCTCTCTCTAAAAAGGCTTGCCCGCAGACACCTGGGAAAATCACCACAACATGCACCTCATGCAACAAAAACACCACTTCCATGTAAGTAAGTAACCAAGTAGTTTCTGGGATCCACCACAACTCGTATAACTTGTATCATACGTCGGGTATTATACCTCAAGCCATTACATCCCAAACACCGAGTAAGGATCCTCAAGCCATCACAGCCTATACATGTTACACCAATAGTAGTCCATAGGATACTATATCCAGAATATATGTGTATGAATAACCACAATACATTACAAACCTCTACATACATATATGGGGAAAACTAACCATTGTTCCTACCAACACAAGTATCTACCAAGAGAAGAGAGTGGGGCCAAAGGTGGTAGTCATCTATCCATCCACCCACTGGAATGTTGGGGAAAACACTCCCCCCCCAGGGCCCAAAATCCTTGGGGTGTCAGTTTCCCTAAATGATAGGATGGAGTAGAGTATAGAAACACAAAAGGTACAAAATATACTATATCTCACAACCACGCTATGGGCATAACCTAGTCTTAGACTCAACTTCAGCTAACGTCTCTCGGACTCCCAGCTACCACTTCTAAGACTAGGTATCCTATAAGCACACAACCATTTACAGAGATTTATTACCTTACTTCATTTCCTTTTTTTCAGTTTCACTTTAAGTTAATTAATTATTTAAACATTAATTAACCATCAATAATTCCATATTAACTTTCATTAGCATCACACCCAAAGTCCACTTTCCCTTTAAATTGTATCCTTAGCATTGCATCCCAGCAAGCTCCAACCCCTTGGGTTAACATCATTTATTAAATCATTTATTAACCTCATTATTACTTTCCCATATTCCCAGGAATTCTATAAAAACATTCAAAGCTGATAAACACAAGGGGGATCAACATGGTGAGTAGATTAACTACCCATTGAGTCTTTGCTGCCTATAGCAAGAGTGTAGACCCATCCTCCCTTTGAGAAGCTAAACAAGGAAAGCATGTGGCATACCCCATGCATCTTCACCCCTTTAGAGAGAAGGGTAATCAAGACCAACTACCTTCAGTAGTGGGGAAAGTATAGTAGATAAACAACCAATAAAAATCAATAATAATCCAAACATTCACATCCAACCCATTTCATCCTCCCTAGTGTCCTCCCCGACACCCACAATCATAACCCAATACATCTCGCCACTCTATGCATCAACTGATACCACAAACAATAGGCCTCCATGCCCCCACATATCACAATAGACATCAAGGCTCACATCACAACACAAGAATCAGGAAAATAAACATCATATCAATTGGCCTCTTGGCCCTTAAACAATCAAGAGGGTAACTCAGAACCCTATAAGGAGTTATCTTTTATTGAAAAACTAATTATTTAATCCATCTTGGACTAACTAATTTATTATTCATAGGTTCTAAATTCGGAAAACCTAACCAGTAAGTTATCACAAATAATTAAACATGCTTATTGTACCAATTTGATTAACATCAAATTACAACAAGAAGAACCAGATTCATTTACATGCCTATTTATCTTTAGTTAAACAATTATAAATTAATTTAGGCCTTACGTTCTTTACCAATTTCAATCAAGAATGAAAATCTAAACAAAGCAAGCATAGATATCACACAATCTAGAAAAACAAGTGGTAATAACAAATGATCGATATCAATTTATTTATCTGGTTCAAATATTTATTATTTCAATTCCATTTTAATTTAGTGAGATAAAACATGTTAACTATACAGTTTCATGGAAAAGAAAAGAGAAGTAATGAATCCCCTACCTCAAACGGTTCATGACTTTCTTTATAGGAGAACAAGCCACATAATGGGTTACGATCTTCTCTCCCTGTGACAACTGTATCCACCAGAGGATGCAAAGACACCACTATACTGGTTAACACCCAAGAAAAGACCATTAGGAACATGAAGATAGCATTACATGAAAGAGAAAGGGAAAATAAAAGGAGGTTAACCCAAAAGAATGACGATATAACATACCTTATATCGAAGATTGATCGATATTGCTTGGTTGCATCAAAACAGAGGGGAACCAATCCAATGAGGAAAGTTTGATTGTGCAACTCCTACAGGATAAAAATAAAAGGTATGAGTGTCTCACATCTAAGAACAAGGAGGAATAAATAGGGAGGAAGATATATCGTCCCTTTAGAATATTTAATGTATCAGTGGTTTAAGATACGCTAGATTTTCCATTAAAATCGGATTGCATTAAACCATGCGGTTTGACCAAGTAAAAGTATCTCGAGCCTTAGGTAAATTAATATATGAGTTATGGCCTTTGAATCAGCCTCATAGTCCTTAAAACAAGGATTTAATTACATTTTACATCAAATTAATCGTCAAAGGGGTGAACTGTAGGAAGCTAGAAACACTGTTCATGAACTCAAAATTTGGAAAAGGAAATAGTGGTTACCGATGGACCTCACCATTCAGGAAACACTATTCAAGAACTCAAAATTTGGAAAAGGAAAGATGTCACTGTTGGAACCTCACCATTCTGGAAACATTGTTCATGAACTCAAAATTTGGCAGAGGAAAGAGGTCACTGTTGGAACCTCACCATTCTGGAAACACTATTCATGAACTCAAAATTTGGCAAATGAAAGAGGTCACCGTTGGAACCTCACCATTCTGGAAACACTGTTCATGAACTCAAAATTTGGCAAAGGAAAGAGGCTACTGATGACACTATTCACATAAGGTCACCGATGACACTGTTCACCTAATGTTACTGATGCACTGTTCACCTAAGGCTACCGATGACACTGTTCACATAAGGTCACCGATGACACTATTCTCCCAAGGTTACCAATGCACTGTTCACCTAAGGATACTGATGACACTGTTCATATAAGGTGACTGATGACATTGTTCACCTAAGGTTAATGATGACATTGTTCACATAAGTTCATCATTGCACTGTTCACCTAAGGTTACCGTTGCACTGTTCACAGAACTGGAAATTTGGCAAAGTGTTGGGGATATGTCACCTTGACCTCCTAGAACACCTCAGACACTAGATTTTCACAAAGGAATGGACCACAACAGGTTCAATCCATTACATCAGATACCTCTCAAAACATTCTCGTCCTTAAGAATTCAAAACCAACCTAAAAGGAAACAGAAAATAAGTCTGAATAGCTACCCATCGAGATACCTCTCAAAAGAGAGCAAGCCACAAGAAGTAACCAAAATAAAGACATCTTATAAAAATGAAAGGTCTATAACCACAAAGTGAAAGTCATTACATGAAAAGAGTTAAATATCAAACAACTCTGGGTACTGAGCATGTATCTGCGACTCACATTCCCAAGTACTCTCTTCCACGCCACTGTGTCTCCACAAGACACGAACCAAGGGGATAGAACGTCCACACAACACCTTCTCTTTGCGGAATTGGATCTCCATAGGTCACTCATCAAAGGTCGCATCATCATCAACGTCGATATATCCCCAATCGATGACATGAGAGTCATCATGAATATAATGAAAGAGTTATGATACATGAAAAACATCGTGTATCTAGCTCATCTTCAGGGGAAGTGCTACTCGATACACCACATCTCCAACACAAGCTAACACCTCGAAAGGCCCAAAATACCGGAGAGAAAGCTTACTCCCATGACCAAACCTTCACTACCCACGACAGGGAGTCACCTTCAGAAACACGTGATCCCCAACATTAAACTCTAAGGGTCTCCTCCTTTGATCGGTATATGATTTATGACGATCTTGTGATGTCTTCAACCTCTCACAAATCACTTGAACCATATCTGTTGTATTTTGCACTAGTTCTAGTCTGAGAATTGCTGAATATTCGACCCCAGTCCAGCATAATGTAGAATGGCATGGCCGGCCATATAAGTCTTCAAACAGCGCCATACCGATGGTGGAGTAAAAAATATTGTTGTAAGCGAACTCTGAAAAGGGAAAGTGCATCATCCATGAACCTCCAAAATACAGTACACAAGATCGTAACATATCTTCACGAGTCTGGATGGTTTTCTCTATTTGACCGTCCATTTGAGGATTAAAAGAAGTGCTAAGGCATAGCTGAGAACCAAAATCATGCTAAATACCTCTCCACACCCTATAGGTAAAACAAGGATCTATATCAGAAATGATCATCCTTGGGACTCCATGAAGTCTCACTAGATCCTCCAGATACTTCCTCGACAAAACTTCCACTGTTCTTGACTCCTTGATCGCTATGAAGTGGGTTGATTTTGTTAAAAGATCCACCACCACCCAAATAGCATCATGTCCTACCTGATCTTGAGGTAAACCATTAACAAAGTCCATTGAGATGTCCTCCCACTTCCACTGAGGAATATCTAATGGCTATAAAAAACCAATGGGAACACGGTGTTCGGCCTTCACCTTTTGGCAGACCAAACATCGAGACACAAACTTCCCAACCGCATGCTTCAGCCCAGGCCACCAAAACCGACTCCTCAAGGCTCAGTACATCTTTTTCATGCCAAGATGCACCGCTAAAGTTGATCTATGGAACTCTTTGAGAACTGTCTTGTGCATTTTCAGAGGAACAAAAATCCTTCCATGATACAACTCTCAGTATTTTTCATCCTCAGACCAACCATCAGGGGCCTCTCAATAAACAAATCGGTCTTTCCATACCTCCACCTCAAGATTCCCCAACTGGGACTCTTCCACCTGCTGCACCAGAGATGACTACACCGTCATCTAGAAAAGACAACCTTTACGCCCAAATTCTCCCATATCAAGATTTAATTCTGACAGTTCTTCCATTACTCTCTAAGAATCACCAAATTCACACACTACATCACCACGTGACTTCCTGCTCAGCGCATCAACTACAACATTCCCCTTTCTAGGTGTATATGATATTTCAAATTCGTATTCCTATAATAACTCCATCCACCTACACTATCGTAAGTTCAATTCACACTAGGAGAAAACATACCCCAGGCTCTTATGATCGGTGAAAACCACAAAGTACTCACAAATAAGGTAATGTCTCCACAACTTCAAGGAAATCACTATGGCTACCAACTCAAGATCATGGGTGGAATAGTTACATTCATGGGGATGCAATTATTGAGACCCATAAGAAACAACTGATCTCTACTACATCAGAACACAGCCTAACCCTAGATACGAAGCATCACAAAAAACATCAAATTGAACTCCCTCAGCTGGATGATAGAGAACTGGAGTACTTACTAACTTCTCCTTTAGATAATTGAAAGTTGTCTAACACTGATCAGTCTATATAACCGCCTGATCCTTCCTATTCAAAGCTGTCAGAGGAGTCACAACTTGAGAGAAATTGGTTATGAACCTCCTGTAGTAGCCTACGAGACCAAGGAAACTTCACACCTATGACATTGTCTTGGGGGCTTCCCAAGATAAAACTAATTGTATCTTTGATGGATCCACATCAAATTTCTGCTAGGACACAACATTCCCCAAGAAACAGACTTCTCAAGCCCAAAACTCACACTTCCATAACTTCCCAAACAGCTGATGTTGACAAAGAACTCCCAAAACGGTGTATAGATGCTCTGCATGCTCCTCCTCATACATGGAGTACACAAGGATGTCGTCGATCAAAACCACTATGAACTTGTCTAGGAACTCACAGAACATAGCGTTCATCAATCCCATGAACACAGCTAGAGCATTTTTCACGCTGAACGGCATTAAAATGAACTCACAATGCCCATGACGACAATAAAAAGCAGTATTTGGGATATCCTCATCCTTCACATGCATATGCTGATATCATGACCGAAAATCTATCTTTAAGAACCAACATGCACCATTCAGTTGATCGAATAAATAATCAATCCATGGAAGAAGATAGGGATTCTTTATTGTTACTCTGTTTAAGCGACGATAATCAACACACAACTGCAAACTGTCGTCAACCTTCTTCACAAACAAAATTGGTGCACCCCACAGTGACACACTCAGCCAAACAAAACCGCACTATAACAAACCATAAAATTGTATACGTAGCTCTTGTAACTCAGAAGGGGCCATTCTATATGGAGACATAGAGATAGAAGATGATCCTGGTTGTAGCTCGATCCCAAACTCGATCTCTCGTCAAGGGGGTAAGGATACAACCTCTTCTGGAAAGACATCATGGTACTCTTCTACAACCCTAGGAAATGTAAACTGTTGAACCTCTGAAGAACTCAGCATCATCTCATCCATCATGGATGTTAAGGACGAAACACACCTCTAACCCATCTAAGGGTCTTGCTCACCAACGAACACCACTGGCTCTCCATCTGCATCGAAGAATACAACCTACCGCCTAAAGAAATCAATGATAGCATGCACCAAATACAACCAATCCATGCCAAGGATGACATTATATGGTTGTATTCATAAACATAGGAAATCTCCCCAAGAGCGGTGATACCCCAACACTAGCTCACAGTCTCTACATACTTCAAACAAGTCAGTTCGGCCTCCAACTGGCGTAGTCAATGCTAAGGGTACTGAAAGCCTCTCAACCTCAAGTCCCAAAGCATAGACAAGTGTAGGTGATATGAAGGATTGTGTCACTCTGGAATCAAACAAGGCATACACCATGGTAGAAAACAAGCAAAGGGTACCTCGAATGGTGTTCGGCTTGCCTAGCGCTGGAAACGCCAAGCATGAAGCTGGCCACGACCTCCTCCATAGCCTCTCTAACCCTGATGATGACCACCACCATAGCTGTGCTTTGATCTATAAGGATGGGGAGCATCATGGGGCTATCCTCTGCCTGCCTCATCTACTCTCTACTGATCAAAATCTGGTGCAACCTTCTTCTGTTGCCTCTACTAGAACTGCCTCAACAGGGGAACCTGGTGTGGAACACCTGGTGCACGATGACTGCTCTGAAAGGTTAGGCACTCTCTCTGTTGATGACCCTGGCCACCATAAGAAAAACAGGCACCTGGTCCCTTGGCATTGGCCTGAGAGTCGTTGCCTCCGGAGAAACAAGATGTGGAGGGCTGGGACCTACCCCCGGCTGAATGTAAACTCTTATACTCTGAAAACCTAGAACCTCGGACCACAACTCTGCTTCATGAGGAATCATGAAGACTCCCCTCTCGTGATGATCTGGTTCTGTACAATGTCCTCTCAATGACCTCTGCCCTCACTAGCACCTCAAGATATGTCTTCAGTATAAATGGGGTCACCTGGCACTAAATATTTGGATGCAAATCCTCCTCGAAATTTCTTGCCCTAGAATCCTCATCTTCGAAGCATATCGTAAAAGGTTCTGAAAATGGATTCCAAACTCTTGCACACTGGATCTCCCCTATTGAAGGGGAAGAAGCTCCTGGCGACTGGATGCCTTTGTGGTCGAAGAAAGAAACTCAACTTTAAACCTGTCTCAGAACTCCTCCCATAAGATCACTGACTCCTCGCGATCCCTGAGGAACAAGAACCACCACTACATCACTGCTCCACACAGCATCATCACAACCAAGGACACCTAGTGCTCCTTCCAATCATAGATCGAACTGAAGCCTATCTCAACTTCCTCCAACCAGTCTTCTATGATTGCTTCTGAAATGGAGCCCTTCTACTTCTGCAGACTCTGGCGCTGAAACTCTCAGAGTGTCCTCCTCCAAGTTTCGTCGTCTTCATCCTCTACCCTATGGAAATCTCCTAGCACAACCTACTGTACATATTCTATGCGATTCTAAAGAGGACGTCGACCTGGAGCCATACCTATAAAATAAAAAAAGTTAGAGCTCCTAAACTAGGAATATGGAAGACTCATCATTAATTAATTAATTTTTTCTTTTATTCATTTTAGGTTAACCTATTCCAAGGCCTACCAATTAAAACACAGGCACAAAAAAGAATAATGCATGATCCTTTCTTAGGTCTCTACCCTGCAACTAGTATCACCTCGTTTAGTAGCTATTGTAAACTTAAAGGTTCATACATCAGATCATAGGGGGCCCTAAATGCCTATGTCTCAGTCGGTCTCCAGTGTTTACATCACTTGATAAACTTGACTGACATTGTTTCCCTACCAACCCATGCAACCTAACCTGTGCCTAACACCAAAATCCATCCTATTTCTCAACCAGAGCCTCTGATACCACTTTTTCATGACCCCCTCCCCACAAATTGTACCCCTCATAGGACGGAAATGTGAGAAGGGAGATAATGACCCCTGAGTCTCGCCTCCAGTAGGACCCGGGTTGGTGACTAGCATCGAGGGTATAGTAAACACACAAATGGGAGGCATTACCCTCTAAGAGAATACATGCTGAAGAGAGAGATAAGATATACACCAAACAAATCCAACTCAGAATGAAATATAAAATAAATACCAAGTACAAATATGTAATGTCATGCAAATTACTACAACTGAAAGAGGAAAAACTGAAAATACCCAAAATAAAGTAAAAATAGCAGCAACCACAAGACCGAACAGCTCCTGCAACCCCAAGCTAGTAGAAACCAGCTTGATCACCAACCTTCTCTAAGTAACCTGAAAAACAATTTATATATACATAGGGTGAGTATAATAGTATACTCAGTAGGATCCTCCCCAAAGACTCTTGTGCAAAAGTAAATAAAGGATGCTAAAGCATAGTGAACAACAAGTGAAACTAACTCGTCACCTAAACAGGTATACAAAGTTCACAGCCTCACTATGGATACTCTCACCAAGTAATGGATACAATATTATATAATATAATAAATAATATAAAGGGTACCCTATTACTACTTCCCCACGAGTTTTTCGCTTTTCCCCAATGTCGCACGTCCTAAGAATCTCTCTCCAAAAAGGCTTGCCTGTAGACACCTAGGTGAAGCACCACAACATGCACCTCATGCAACAAAAACACCATGTCCATGTAAGCAAGTAACCAGGTACTTTTTGGGAGACACCATAGATCTTATAACGTGTATTATACATTGGGTTTTATACCTCAAGCTATTACAGCTCATACACTGAGTAAGGATCCTCAAGACATCACAGCCTATACATGTTACACCAATAGTAGTCTATAGGATACTATATCCAAAATATATGTGTGTCAATAACCACAAGCTATTACATCCCTCTACACACATATATGGGGAAAACTAACCATTGTGCCTACCAGCACAAGTATCTACCAAGAGAAGAGAGAGGGGCCAAAGGGAGTAGTCAGCCATCCATCCTCCCACCAGAATGTTGGGGAAAACACCCCCCAGGGCTCAGAATCCTCGAGGTGTCAGTTTCCCTAACTGATAGGGTGGATTATCGTATAAAAACACAAAAAATACAGACTATACTATATCTCACAACCACAATATGGGCATAACCTAGTCTTAGATTCAACTACAGCTAACGTCTCTCGGGCTCCCAGCTTCCACTTCTAAGACTAGGTATCTTGTAAGAACACAACCATTTACAGAGATTTGTAACATTAATTCATTCCCTTTTTTTGTTTCACTTTATGTTAATTAATTATTTAAACATTAATTAACCATCAATGATTCCACATTAAATTTCATTAGCATCACACCCAAATTCCACTGTCCCTTTAAATTGTAACCTCTGTATTTCATCCCAGCAAGCTCCAACCCCTTGGGTTAACATCATTTATTAACAACATTATTACTTTCCCATATTCCCAGGAATTCTAGAAAAACATTCTAAGCAACAAAACATGAAGTGGATCAACATGGTGATTATATGAACTACCCGTCAAGTCTTTGACCCCTATAGTAAGAAAGTAGACTCATCCTCCCTTTGAGAAGCTAAACACGGAAAACACGAGGCATACCCCATGCGTCTTCGCCCCTTTCGGGAGAAGGGTAAGCTAGACCAGCTACCTTGAGCAGTGGGTAAAGTAAAGCAGATAAATAACCAATAAGAATCATTAAGAATACAAACATTTACATCCAACCCATTTCATCATCTCTGGTGTCCTCCCCGACACCCACATGCATAACTCGATGCATCTCGCCACTCTAGGCATCAACTTTTGCCACAACCAATAGGCCTCCATTCCCCCACATATCACAATAGCCATCTAGGCTCACATCACAACACAAGCAATAGGAAAACAAACATCATATAAATTGGGATCTAGGCCCTTAAACAATCAAGAGGGTAACTAAGAACCATACAAGGAATTATCTTTTATCAAACAACTAATTTTTTAATCCATCTTGGATTAACCAATTTATTATTCATAGGTTCCAAATTCAGAAAACCTAACCAGTAAGCGATCACAAATAATTAAACATGCTTACTACACCAATTTTATTAACATCAAATTACAAAAAGAAGAACCAGATTCATTTACATACCTCTTTATCTTTAGCCAAAAAATTATCAATTAATTCCATATTTACGTTCTTTACCAATTTCCATAAAGAATGAATAACTAAAAAAAGAAAGCATAGATATCACACTATCTAGAAAAAATAAGAGGCAATAAAAAATGATCGATATCAATTTATTTATCCGGTTCAAATATTTATTATTTAAATTCCATTGTAATCCAGTGGGATAAAACATGCTAACTATATAGTTGCACATAAAAGAAAAGAGAAGCAATGAATCCCCTAACTCAAATGGTTCTTGATGTTCTTTATATGAGAATGAGCCACACAATGGGTTACGATCTCCTCCCCCCGTGACAACTGTATCCACCTGAGGATGCAGAGACACCACCACACTGGTCAACATCCAAGAAAATCCCATTAGGAACATGGAGATAGCATTCCATAAAATGTCTAGGGAAAATAGAAGGAGATGAACCCAAAATAATTATGATAGAACATACCTTATATTGAATATTGATCGATACTGCTTGGTTACATCAAAATAGAGGAGAACCAATTCAAGGAGGAAAGTTTGATTGTGTAACTCCTACGGGGTGGAATAAAAGGTCTGAGCATCTCACATCCGAGAACAAGGAGGAAGAACTAGGGGGGAAGATATATCGTCCCTTTAGAAGATTTAACAGAGTAGTGGTTTAAGATATGTTGGATTTTCCATTAAAATGGATCACATTAAACCACATAGTTTGACAAACTAAAAGTATCCTGAGCCTTAGGGAAATTAATATTGGAGTTATGTCCTTTTAATCGGCCTTAGATTCCTTAAAACACATCTTTAAATGCATTTTACGTCAAAGGAATTGTCAAAGGGTTGAAACTGTAGGAAGCTGGAAACATTGTTCATGAACTCAAAATTTGGCAAAGGAAATAGAGGTTACAGATAGACCTCACTGTTCTGGAAACACTATTCACAAACTCAAAATTTGGCAAAGCAAGGAGGTCACCATTGGAACCTCAACATTCTGAAAACACAGTTCAAGAACTCAAAATTTGGAAAAGGAAAGAGGTCACTATTGGAACCTCTCCGTTCTGGAAACACTATTCATAAACTCAAAATGTGGCAAAGGAAAGAGGCTACCAAAGACATTGTTCACATAAGGTCACCGATGACACTATTCACCTAAGGTTACTGATGCATTGTTCACCTAAGGCTACCGATGACACTGTTTGTAGGTTCCGGGTACAGCGGAAGTGCATTGGTGGGTTTTCCCAAATTTAATTTTAGCGTTAAACAAAGTTCAATCTGAGATCTATCACAATAATAAAATGCTAGATCTTCAGAATAGAATGAAGAACAAAAAAAATAAAGAGGTATCCCCTAAACCATAAAGACAGGATCATTATATGTTGTTTATAATTAATTTAATTAATTGACAAGAATTACCTTGATGTAATTATTTCTTTGTTGATGTCTCCGGTCACGATCCGATGTGATTCATCGTTGTGTCAAAAAATCCAAGTGTAAACTTCCTCTAGCGGTGATCCACACATGCACCACGTATCTTTGGATGTCGCCAAAGGAATCTCTAGTTGCTAGCATGGAGAAGCCTTTTCTTTCATTGTCCGCCTTAGATCGCCTTGATCCGATGGAGGAGGATCTCTCTCAGTATTAAGATAATTCTTGGAGGAATGAGTTCTTTTGTCCTTGAGAGAATTCTCCAGAATTGTTGTGCACAACGATTCTCTCTAGAAAAGTGTTGGGGTTGTGAGGATATTTATAATCGGGTTTGAGGTTATAGAGTTATGACAATAAATAAACGCGTTATGCGTTTTATTTATTTCATTAACTCTTATTGAAATCCCCCATTTCAAATCATTAATTCCTTGACATGCACCCACGCTGATTATAATAAATATCATTTAATAAAACAATATTATTTCCTCAAAATCCCGACTGGAAAAACTACATGGAATGTAATCATTAATACACGGCGTGTACTCGTTTTCCATGAAAAATATGTGGTTTGTACATTCAATGTACACGGCATGTTTATCTTGTTTTCATTTTTCTTTATTTCCTCCACCACATTTATTAGACCTTGAGTAATGGCTATTTATTTCTTAAATAAATGTAACTGCATTACTCAGTAATAAATATATATTATTTTTCCCACAATATATTCTCTTGAATAACTAGTGTCGAAATAAATGTGATCAGGAACCCTTAAATAATAATAAAACCACAGTCGAGAATAATATTAATTTAACTTGTTAAATTAATATTTAACTGAGATACATGAAACACTTAGTGTGTGACCCTCTAGGCCTCTTTCTCAGTGGCATTAGGAAGAGACTACCTAAAGTCCAAGGTTAGCATCTAGCAACACGCCAAGGCACCCATAGAGAAAGAAGTTATTGCCGCACTAACGTGTCACCTCATACGAATGCTTACTATGTAATATAGTCCCTTTGTCTCTATATCTCGAATCAAGCGGGTTGTATGCTGGTTCCATCAACCCATGTGCTCGATTATTATTTCTTTGACTTCCTGTAATTGAACTTGACCATTCCTTACCATGGCCATGGATTTATTTAGTCTATATCAATTCCATCAAAGGTCCTGAGATATCTACTTCCATTATGGAACAAAAGGGAAAAATCATTTCTCAGGTTATCTATTAATGCAGTATTACTCATGATGCACCCAACGTATCCTACCTCACTGTGAATAGTGTGTCATAACAGCTTTCTTCAATACATCTATGTACGCGAGTTGTAATACCCATTAATAATAATCTTAAATTATAAGGACCAATACACACATCAGTAGATAGTAACATCCAATGGCACTATATAATGTGGATTTCCTACTAGCGGGTCTTGTTCTCATAATATCCTCCTGAATATTACCAAAGGTGCACACCATGAGAAGGTTCCTTAAAGTTTTATGAGTCCTCACCCCTAATGTAATGTATTATTTGTGTCCCTCAAATAACATCATTCAGACATAGAACATATATTCAAGAACAATATTATGGCACTTCCGGGTTCTCATCATAACAAGGATCAGCTATGACCCTTTAATGCAACAGCTATCCTTGGGACATTATCACATGAATTGTCACACAGAAGAACAATCAAGATGTGATAAGGTGTTTATTTAATTAATAAAGTAAAAAGTAGTTGGTTCAAGGCCACCAACTCCAACAGACTCCCACTTGGACAAGATCCAACTGCTAACAACTTTTAACCCGCTAGCTCTCACATGATATTCATACTTTTGCTAAGATAGTCCTTTAGTCATGGGTTCCACCACGTTATCTTCCATGGACACTCTTCTCACTTCAACTTCACCCCTTTGATAGAAATCCCTCAAGAGGTAATACTTTTGGAGTATGTTCTTTGTTTGTTGATGTGACCTTGGTTCTTTTGCAAGAGTCACCGCTGCAGTATTATCACAATACAACGTGATAGGATCTTTACTGCTTGGCACCACATCAATCTCTTGGAAAATGTTCTGAATCCATAAGGCTTCCTTGGATACATTAGAAACTGCTATATATTCAGAATCCATTGTAGAATTGGCGAAAACTGGCTGCTTTGAACTCTTCCAGCTCACAGCTCCTCCATTGAGACAGAAAACATATCTAGATTGCAACTTCAGATCGTTCTGATCTGTCTAAAAACCAGCATCATCATACCCTCTGATGACAAGCTCCTCGTCTCCTCCATACACCAGGAACATATCCTTAGTTCTTATCAGATACTTAAGGATAGTCTTAACAACATTCCAATTTTTTTCTCCTGGATATGATTGATATCTTCCTACCATGCTCAGTGCATAGGCAACATCAAGTCTAGTACATAACATGGCATACATGATAGATTCAATAGACGAAGCGTATCGAATCTTACTCATCATAACTTTCTCCTGTTGTTTCTATGGACACATTTTCTTAGAAAGAAGTAGGCCATGTGACACTGGAACTAATACCCTCTTGGATTGTTCCATACTGAATCTATTTAGTATCTGGTCAATGTATGTACCCGGACTTTGTCTAAGTAGCCTCTTGGATCTATCACGAATGATCTTGATCCCTAGAATGTAGGCTGTTTCACCCAAGTCCTTCATGAAGAAACGCTTGTTCAACCAGTATTTAACTAATTTTAAGACTGGTACATCATTTAAAATAAGAAATATGTCATCAACATATACTACTACGATAATGATCTCATTCCCATTAAACCACTTATAAACACATGGCTCACATTCATTCTTAATGAAACCAAATTACTTTATGGCTTCATCAAATCGAATGTTCCATAACATGGATGCTTACTTTAATTCATAAATGGATTTATGCAACTTGAAAACCTGTTTGGCTTCACCTGGTGTCACAAAACCTTCTGGTTGTGTCATATAGACATTTTCCTTAAGGTTCCCGTTAAGTAATGTCGTTTTGACATCCATATATCAAATATCATAGTCATGGTAAGCTGCTATGGCAAGTATGATTCTTATGGATTTAAACATGGAAACTGGTGAAAAGGTTTCATCATAGTCAATTCCTTGATGTTGTATGAATCCTTTAGCCGCTAGCCTTGCTTTATAGGTTCTAACTTGACCTTCAATGTCCAGTTTTCTCTTGAATACCCATTTGCATCCAATAGGCTTTACATCAAATGGCTCATCGGCCAGAACCCAGACTTGGTTCTGATACATGGAATCCATCTCAGAATTCATAGCTTCCATCCATCTTGTAGCTTCTGAGATTTCTACTGCTTCCTTATAGGAGAGAGGTTCATCATTGTCCAATAATAAATACTCACCATCCTCAGTGACTAGGAAACCAAATCTCTCTAGTTCCCTTACCTCTCTTAAGCTCCTATGTAGTACTTGTGTTTCTGGAACCTCTTCCACGAGGACCTGTGGAACTTGTTCCTATACCAACTTCTATGTATCTTGTGCATCAACTTCATCGAAGTCAATCTTTCTCTCACTATCCCTTTTGAGGATGTACTCCCTCTCAAGAAAGACGGCTTGTCTAGTGACAGTCACTTTCTTGTCTTGAGGGTTATATAGGTAATATCCTTTTTTTTCCTTGGGATATCCTATAAAGATACACCTCATGCCCCTAGGTGCTAGTTTGTTGATTGAGAAGGCCTTAACAAACACCTCGCATCCCCATACACATGTGTAGGAAAAAATGGGTTTCTTTCCATTCCATAACTTAGATGGAATTCCCTTTGCTGCCTTAGTTGGTACTCGATTTAATGTATATGTTGTAGTTTGTAATGCATATCCCCAAAAGGATAATAGAAGATCTGTATGACTCATCATTTAACTCACCATATCCAACAAGGTGAGGTTACTCCTTTCACTAACACCATTCCACTATGGTGTATAAGGATGAGTGAGCTGAGATAGAATCCCAAACTCCCATAGAAGATCGATGAACTCTTGGTTCAGATATTCTCTACCTCAATCCAATTAAAGTTTCTTTATCTTCTTACCAAGCTGATTCTCTACTTCATTCTTGAATTCCTTAAATTTATCTAAGGCTTCTGATTTATAGATAATTAAGTAGAAATATCCATATCTACTCAAATCATCAGTTAAAGTAATGAAGTAAGAATATCCACCTCTATCTTCTACTAGAAATGGTCCACACACATCTATGTGCACCAATCTTAGAAGATCTTTAGCCCTTTCACCTTGTCCACCGAAAGGCATCTTGGTCAATTTTCCTTGTAAATAAGCATGACATATATCAAATGGTTTTAGCTCAGTAGAGTCTAAATAGCCATCTTGGCAGAGCTTTGTCAAGCATTTATCGTTAACATGACTGAGACAGTGATGCCACAACTGGGTGATGTATGAGTCATGTGAGTTTGTTTCATTATCGATTGCCAACACCTGGTTTTCATAATTTAATACATACAAACCATTATTTAAATGCATCATACCATAACATACGTTGTTCATATAAAAGAGACAACCCTTATTTACAAACTTGAAAATAAATCCATCTGTAGCCAAACAAGATACATAAATTATGTTCTTGGAAACACTAGGCACATAATAATAGTTATGTAAAACCAAAATCATCCCAGTTGGAAATGAGAGGTGGTAATTACCAGTATCCAACGCAGCTAGCCTTGCGCCATTGGTAGCTCGAAGATCCACCTCTCCTCTGGAAATCTTTCTAAATCTACTTGGTTCCTGAATTTGAATACATATTTGAGCCCCACAAACTGTATCTAATACTTAATGTGTAAAAATGGAAAGATTACACTCGATAATGAATGCACATTTAGCATCTCCATGCTTCTGGGTGCAGTTCCTCTTCTAGTGTCCTTGATTGCCACATGCAAAAGATACTGTATCCCATTCCTTTCCCTGCCTATGGATCTTCCCCTTCTTAGAAGGACGGCGCTCAGGGGATTCAGACCGTTTATAATTCTTTGGCCCCTTTTCCTTGTCCTTCCTTTTCTTATTCACCATAAGGACTGTGGGTTTGTCATGCCCCATGTCCTTATCTACCTGGTGAATCGCGGTCATAAGTTCTGATATACTCTTCTCATTATTTCTCATGTTTTAGTTGACAATAAATCTTGAGAAGGTCTTGGGCAGTGATGATAGAATGAGATCTGTACACAACTCATCCGGAAATTTAATCCCTAAGATGTCCAGGCATTCGATGTAGCCAATAATCTTGACTACATGAGGCCCAGTTGGCACAGACTCTCCAATCTTAGTTGTAAACAAAGAATTGGAGATCTCATATCTCTCTTGTCTCACCTTCTCTTGGTAGAGATCCTTAAGGTGAGACATCATGATATACGTGTCCATGTTTTCATGTTGCTTCAAGAGCTCATTATACATGGATGATAGCATGAAACATTAGACATTTGTGGCATTATCCATATGTTTTGTATAGAGAGATATTTCCTTATCACTGGCCTCTTTTCCAGGCACAACTAGAATAGGCTCTTCCAGCACATACAATTTCATTTCGTGGTGAAGGATGACGCATAAACGCCTCTGCCACTCTTGGAAATTGGTTCTAGTGATAAGGTTTTCCTTCTCGAGTATGGTTCTCAATGATATGTTTTAATTTATTTTTCTTTCCATTTCTAAAAATTAAGATGAGCAAAGGTTTTGTACTTTATTACAAAACTGATACAAATAAATTAATACTTATTAGTCTCCCACTATTTTATAGAAATCCAATAGCTCTCACCATTAACTTTGGAATATTATGTTGCCAGAATATTTTAGTGGCAAGGATCCATATTTCCCTTCACATTACCCCAACTAGGTTTGGTCAAGCAACTTGAAGGGTTTTAGGTAGGCATTCTAAATTCCAACTGCATTAACTTGCAGCTCCTTGATCTGCTGAGTGGACTCCCCAATCCTAAAATCCATTTATTTTAGATTTCCTCAACCTTTTCCTCTTGGTCACACCAAGTCCTACTGTGGCAGTCAACCCTTGATTCGAACCAAGTCAATTCAACCCAAAACCTTGAATTATAATTCCCTGATAATTGAAAGCACCCCAACTAGGGTTGGTCAAGCACTTTGAACTATGGTTTGATTCTAACCAAGATTATGGAAAGCTATACAGACTTAATATTTATTTGATTGATTTTATCCTTATACGTAAATTTCCATTTTATTATCTTTGATTTCATGCTTGTTAATATTAAGTGGGATATACTTAAGTGATTAACCATGTCTAAGATAATATTTACACATAATTCGGTCTTATTTTAGTTCCATCTTGCATGCTTGTTTAATTCATTAATTGTGTGATCGTGACAACACACCAACAACAAATAAACCATGCAACTGAAATAAATAAAATAAGTGGTGTGATCATGATCTTGTTCTATTGGTTAGTTTATCTAGCAGTTGATAAACTAACCCAAGACCTAGGGGAGAAACACCTTGAACCTTTCGGGTTCATGTTTATAGCTTTCCACCTATATACCTTTGCATCACCTTGGATTGGTTTCACCTTGGATCCTGACTTGAGCCACCTCCACTAGATTAGGATCTCCATCCATTACATATAAATTTATCTCACACATGAGTGAGGGGTAAAAGGGGTTTTTACATAAAAGAAACCTTGGGCGCACATGCCCTACATATTAATGAATAGAAGGCTCGCAGGCCAACAAATTTAATTTAAATAAATTAATTAAAATAAACCATTCATATACAAAGGTCTTGGTCTATCTCATGATCATCCATTCATGCAACGATATTACGCATTAATAAAACTATCATTCAATTCTTTAATTGTTCTTGTTTAAGATAAATCACACTCGAATCAATTAATTATCTTTAATTAATCAATGCTTTTATCTTAAACCCTTTTTATGAATTTCCTTGAGATTCTCATCCATAATAATTTTAAACAAATAAATTCATTTAAAATTATCTTTGTATGTAAATTGTACCTTGGAGGAAACTCGGTGAATTACCATTCATTACGCAGATGTTAAATTAAACACATATATATAAAACACCTATCACGTGTTGTGCATCAGCTTTACTCCTACACTATGGTACTTGTCTCAAGGGTTTGTATAATATAATAATAAATTTTAATAAATCTATGTAATTTGGATGAGTACACGGCGTGTAATTCCGACTACACGGCGTGTACTTTTGTTCGCCGTCCATCCGAAGTACACGCCTGGGGACATGGCATGTAGATATACTTCGGAAATTTTCAGAGTACATGACATGTTCAATTGGACACACGTCATGTAGTATCTGTGTTACACGGTTTCCAGCTGGGCAAGCCGTGTACGGGGTACACGGCCCAACCCTAACCTGAAGGGACTACACGCCATGTTTAGTTGGACCACACAGCATGTAATCCGAAAATTGTGTGCCACCTGTTCCTGGTCAACACATGGTGTCATAAATGACTTTGATAGGATCCAATACATGGCCTGATTTTGCGGATCAGTCAATGCATTGAACATAGACTACACATCATGTACTTCTGAATACACACTGTGTATTCTAGTGTTGTATGGCCAGGAGTGTTTGGCACCTCTGGATGAGTTCCTTTATTTTATTTTAATCAAAATTAAAAGAAAATTTTGTTTTTATAAGGTGAATGAGAAACGATAGGGGAGGAACAGATCTCAAGATTCAGATTTTAAATAATGATTAACTTGAATTAAAATAACTAAATTATTAAATGTGTAAATCACCAATGAAAAACTAACTAATTATAATCAACGATATGACCCCTCTGATACCAGTTGTAGGTTCTGAGCGAAGCGGAAGTGCATTGGTGGGTTTTCTCAACTTTAATTTTATCATTAAATAAACATTCAATCTGAGATCTGTCACGATAATAAAATTCCAGATCTTCAGAATAGAATGAAGAACAAAAAAAAGAAAGAGGGAGTCCCAGAACCATAAAGACAGGATCATAATATGTTGGTTATAATTAATTTAATTAATTAACAATAATTACCTTGATGGAATTCTTTCTTCGTTGATTTCTCCAGTCATGATCTGAGGTGATTCGTCGTTTCATCACAGAATCCAAGTGTAGACTTCCTCTAGCGGTGATCCACAGGTGCACCACATATCTCTGGATGTCACCAAAGGAATCTTCGGGTGCTAGCATGGAGAAGACTTTTCTTGCATTGTCTACTTTATATCACCTTGATCTGATGGAGGAGGATCTATCTCAGTCTTGAGAGCATTCTTGGAGGAAGGAGTTCTTTTGGCCTTGAGATAATTCTCCAGAATTTTTGTGCACAGCGATTCTCTCTAGAAAAGTATTAGGGTTGTGAGGATATTTATAATCAGTTTTGAGGTTATAGAGTTATGATAATAAATAAACACATTACGCATTTTATTTATTTCATTAACTCTTATTAAAAACCCCCATGTCGAATGATTAATTCCTTGACATGCGCCCACGCTGATTATAATAAACATCATTTAATAGAACGATATTATTTCCTCAAAATCCCGAATGGTAAAACTACACGGTGTGTAATCATTAATACACAGTGTGTACTTGTTTTCCATGAAAACTACATGGCGTGTACATTCAATGTACACAACATGTTTATCTTGTTTTCATTTTTCTTTATCTCCTCCACCACATTTATTAGACCTTGAGAAATGGCTATTTATTTCTTAAATAAATGTAACTGCATTACTCGCTAATAAATATATATTATTTTTCCCACAATATATTCTCTTGAATAACTAGTGTCAAAATAAATGAAATCAGGCGTCCTTAAATAATTATTAAATGACAGTCAGAAATAATCTTTATTTAACTTGTTAAATTAATATTTAACTGAGATACATGGACACACTTAGTGTGTGACCCTCTAGGCCTCTTTCTCAGTGGCATTAGGCAGAGCCTAACTAAAGTCCAAGGTTAGCATCTAGCAACAAGCCAAGGTACCCATAGAGAAACAAGTTAATTCTGTAATAACGTGTCACCCCATACAAATGCTTACCATGTAATATAGTCCCTTTGTCTTGATATCTCGAATCAAGCAGGTTGCATGCTGGTGCCATCAACTCATGTGCTTGATTATTCTTTCTTTTACTTCCTAGAATTGAACTTGCCCATTCCTTACCATGGACATGGATTTATTTATGCTATATCAATTCTAAAAAAGGGATTGAGATATCTACTTCCATTATGGAACATAAGGGGAAAATCCTTTCTCGCATTATCTATTAATGCAGTATTACTCGTGATGCACCCAATGTATCCTACCTCGCTGCAAACAGTGTGTCGTCCCAGTTTTGTCAATACATCTAAGTGCATGAGTTTTAATACCCATTAATAATAATCTTAAATTCCAAGGACCAATACACACATCCACATATAGGAACATCCAATTACACTATGAAATTGGGATTTTCTACTGGTGGGTCTTGTTCTCATAATATCCTCCTGGATATTACCAAGGGTTCACACCATGAGAAGGTGCCTCAAAGTTTTATGAGTCCTCACCCCTAATGGCCTGTATTATTTGTGTTTCTCAAATAACATCATCCGGCCATAGAACATATATTCAAGAACAATGTTAGGGCACTTCCGGGTTCTCATAATAGTAGGGATCCTCTATGACCCTTTAATGCAATAGCTATCCTGGGAACATTATCACATGAATTGTCACGCAGAAGAACAATAAAGATGTGATAAGGTGTTTATTTAATGAATAAATTACAAAGTAGTTGGTTCTAGGCCACCAACTCCAACACTGTTCACATAAGGTCACCGATGACACTATTCACCTAAGGTTACCGATGCACTGTTCGCCTAAGGCTACCGATGACACTATTCACATAAGGTCACCGATGACACTGTTCACCTAAGGTTACTAATGACACTGTTCACATAAGTTCACCATTGCACTGTTCGCCTAAGGTTACCATTTCACTATTCATAGAACTGGAAATTTGGAAAAGTGTTGGGGATAAGTCACCTTGACCTCTCGAAACACCTTAGATACCATATTTTCACAAAGGAATGGACCATATAGGTCCAGTCCATTATATTACTGATGATCATGTTGGATAAGAATTTTATGATATTCAATATGCTATAAAAATAGAGGTGCTGGCTGGCGTTGAATTCAATTTTTGGAAAGAGCAAAGAATGGTTTCTTTAAAAAATCAGAAAGGAAAGGAGAAGATAGTTGCTTCCACTTCAGTGAAATTTAGGAGCAAAATTTCTTTCACTTAAAATTCCCAAGTACAATGATCCTCTACCCCTACTTTAGGGAAAGCCTCTTCTGGTATAAATCTGGTATCCACTGAACTCCTAACTACTTCTTTCTATATCTCTAATCATTTAAAGGATGTTCCAATTGGTACACCTTTATCTTAAAATGTGTTGGAACACCTTAAAAAGGTAGGTGGTGTTACTCAGTCTCTTATGGTTGTTGTTAAGGACTCAATGGTTCAAACAGAACCCATGCTGACATTTGAACAAGACAATCCTCCAAATATTATTAATTTTACCTCTTTGTCAAGTACTCTTGAAGGTCCAGATCATTTGGACAGTGCGAAATTCCCTATGAAGATTGTCTGTTCTATTTTATAAAATTTGTGTGGCAAGGAAACATCATCCTTAAGTGTTGTGATTTCTCATACTTTAAAGAATGTTGTGGGAGATGGCACACCCAAGAACACTCTTAGTAGAAGAACTCATGTCATCCAGGCAACATATTATTCTCCAATTTCTTTGAAGGATATTTCATCTCCTATTAAAAGAATAAAATTTAACTAGGACACTTCCTCATCCTCGATTTTGACCAGTGTAAAAAAGGCAGGGAATGAGGCAGATTTTACTTGTAGGCATCATGATGGTGACTTTTCTCCTAACAAAGAAGGTTGTGGGGTTTCAAATTTTATGACTCTCGTGATGGATAAGGTGAATCCTTCTTCTTCTTCTACCCTGGGCTCTATCCTGGTTCATCATGGGAAGGATAAACCATTTGAAGGTCATTACACATAATTCATTTGAGTTTTTTACTTCAGGTGGCAGTGAGGGGGATGGATAAACAAACTTTTGGGTTTCGAGAGTCCTAAAAGGATAATATGTGGTTGATGTTGGACTTCTAGATGATGAAGGTGGGTCATGGATATAGGTAAAAACTTGTAGAAGGGGGTGGAATCTGCATGGTTAGGGTGGAAGCTCCTCTCATCATAGCATGCGTACTTATTCGTGAGTTGATTGATTTTTCTTCAATTGGTTTTGTACTGTTGTTCCTCTTTTTTACATTATTTTTTGACTTTAATAAAGGGTTTTATTAACTCTAATTTTCAAAAAAAAATCACTACATTATTTATCAATGAATAAATAAATAAATATTATATTTAATAAATAGAAAAAAAATATTTATTGGATATTTTACTCACAAAATATTCTCATGAAAAAATAATGATTAAATATGTTTGATCAATCTAATCATGAATAATTATTAAACCATGTACAAGAATAATATTTATTTAATATATTAAATAATATTTAATATTTAATATTTAAGTGAGGTTCTAGATACACTTAGTTTTTGACCCTCTAGGCCTCTTTCTGAGTGGAATTAGGCAGAGCTAGCCAAAGTCCAAGGTTAGCATATAACAACACACCAAGGAAATCATAGAGAAATAATTTAATGGTAAAACAACATACAACATCATACATATGATTACTATGTGATATAATACCTTTATCATGATATCTCTAATCAAGTAAGTTTCATGATGGTGTCATCAACCTATGTGCTCGATGTCTCTTTCTTTGACTTTAAAAAAATGAACTTACCCATAGAACACCATGGTTATGGATTTATTTTAGTTGTTTCATTCCTATAAAAGGGAATAAGATATCTACTTAAATTAAAAAAAATAAAGTAAAAAACATTTCTCACATTATTTATTAATGCAATATTACGCATGACGCACCCAACATATCATACTTCATCGCAAACATATGTCATCTAAATTTTCATCAATACATCAAAGTATGAAACTAATAATATACATTAATAATAATCTTAAAGACTAAGGATTAATATACACATCCATATATAGGAACATCCAATGACACATATAAATGTGGATTTCCTACTGGAGGGTCATGTTCTCAGAATCACCTACACTAGAAATTTCCAAGGGTGTACACTAAGAGAAAGTATCTCAAATTCCTATGAGTCTCTACTCCTAATAGTCTGTATCATTTGTGTCATGTCAAATGATATCATCCATCTATATAACACTACTTTAATAATATCGTAATGGAACTTCTAGGTTCTGATCATAGAGGTGAACTGTTATGAAATTTTAGTGTGACGATTACTCTTAAGACATTATCACATACTATGTCACATAGAATAAAAATCATGATGTGATAATAAGTTTATTAATATTCAAAATAATTAATACATGTAATCATAAAATACATAGAATTTGGTTCTAGGGCACCAAATATAACAATTATAAGGGGAATATGAATCCTTATCGCTAAAATATTCAAGAGATAGGATATTTCAAAACTAATGGTGAGGGATATTAGGATTCAATGAAATAGTAGGATATTAATAAATTTAATATTAATTTTCTAATTTTATTAGATTAAGTAATTGTAAAAATGACAATACACATAACTTTAAATATATCACTATGATCCATACTTGAGAAGGACAATCTTCTCACTGGCACTAATTCCCAAGAATAGAAAAGGCACATTCTCCTTATTATATGCCATGAAATGAAATTATATGCACTGTAAAATCCAATTCCTAAAGTACCTCGTCAAAAGGATAGTGAGGAAGAATTATCTTTGTACAAGAATAATTTATATGATGCCACAGATGTCCAATGTTTCATGTTATATTCCATGTCTAATGAGCTTCTAAATAAACATGAGGACATGAATGTGTATAGAATAATGTATCACCTTTCTGATATCTATCAAGAGAAGGTGAGATAAGAAATATATGAGATCTATAATTCATTGTTCATGTGCAAGATTAGAGAGACGGTGCCTGCTGGGCCTCATGTAGTCAAGATTATTGGCTACATAGATCACTTAAACATCTTGGGAATTAAATTGCATGATGATATGCACACAAATATAATTATGTCCTCAATACCTAAATCCTTATCGTTTTTCATTGTGAATTAAAATATGATCAATAGCGAGAGTACTCTTTTATAACTTCTTACTCTCATTCAAAAAGTTGACAAGGATATAGGGCATGAAATACCCAAAGTCCTTATGGTTAAAAATAATAGGAATAACAATTATAAGGTCCCCAAGTATTATTCCAATTCTAAATATCTTGATCACCATCCTCATAAGAAGAAAAATATTTATAAGCAAGTGAACTAAAAGGAACCAGTATGTTTTTCATGTGGAAATCTAGGCCACTAGAAAAAAAACTATACCCAAAAGTAAGTGGAAGCTAAATGTGTGTTTTTATCAAGTGTAATCCTTCTATATCTACACATTGGGCATTAGATATAGCTTTAGGTGCTCACATATGTATCCAAATACATAAACCAAGTAAATTTCAAAATATTTCTAGAGGAGAGGTGAATCTTTGAGCATCCAATGGAGCACAACTTGCTGCTTTGGATATAAGAGACTACCACCTTTTGTTTCCATCTGGAATGTTTTTGGTTTCAAAGAATTTTTATTTTGTTCCTAGTGTTACTAAAAACATAATATTAGTTTCTTTCCTTGAAATGGATGGATTTTTTTCAAATTTTAAAATAAATAATTCCTATTTTATAAATAAAATATTTTTTATGGTATAGAGCAACTAAATAACAGTCTTTATGTATTAAATTACAAAAACCAATTATTGGAAATAGATAATGTATCATGTTCACATAACTCATATAACACCCAGTTATGGCATCACCATCTTGGTCACATAAATGAGAAACATTTGAAAAAGATCTATTAAGATAGTTATTTAAACTCTTCTAAGATAAAACCACTTGGAGGGTTTAATGATTATTTAAAAAGAAAAATGACTAAACTAAAATTTGGTGGGCAGGGTAAAAGAGACACAAATCCTCTAATATTAATACACAATGATGTGTGTAGACCTATTACAATATACATTGGATGTTTATATTCTTATTTCATAATTTTTATTGATGAATTAAGTAGATATGGTTATGTCTACTTGATGAGTTATAAGTTTGAGTCCTTTGAGAAATCCAAAGAGTTCAAAAATGAAGTAGAGAATCAACTTCGTAGAAAGATAAAGAATATTAGATCTGATCAAGGTGTTTAATATCTTAACAAATATTTTTTTGACTTTTTATGGGGGTTTTGGATTCTATCCCAACTCACTACACCTTATACACCATAGTGTATGGTGTTAGTGAAAGGAAGAATCATACCTTGCTTGACATGGTATAGTCGATAATGAGTCATGCATATTTTCCATTATCCTTTTGAGAATATGCACTATATATTGTAGTACACATTCTACACTGAGTTCCAACTAAGGCAGAAAATAGAATTCCATATGAGTTAATATATTGAAATAAATATCTACTGTCAAACACTCATGTTTGGGGATGCAATTCATTTGTTAAGGCTATCTCTAGAAACAAACTAGAATCCTGAGGCATGGAGTATGTCTTTATAGGTTTCCCAAAGGAAATAAGAGGATACTATCTATACAACTCCTCATACAAGAAATTATTGAAAGACAAAAAAATATTTCTTAAAAGGGAATGAGTATTTAAGAAGGATAGTGATAGAAATGTTGACTTTGATGAAGTTGATAATAAAGATACACAAGAGTTGGTATAGAAAAAAAATTCCACAGGTCCCCATAGAATAAGTTATTCCTGAAACATATATACTGTATAAGAGCACCAGAGAGGTAAGAGAACCAGAAATATATGGTTATCTAGTCACCTAATATGGAGACTCGTTATTGGTTGAAAATAATGATCCTATATCCTATAAATAGGTAGTAAAGAGCTTAGAAGCTACTTAATGGAAAGAATCCATGAATTCTTAGATGGATTCCATGTATCAAAACTAAGTTTTGGTTTTGGGTGATCCATCAGTTGATATAAATGCTATTGGGTGTAAATGGGTATTAAAGATAGAACTAGACATGTAATGTAAATTAAATACCTAAAAACATGACTAGTGGATAAAGGGTTTAAACTGAGTTAAGGAATTGACTATGATGAAGCCTTTCTCTAGTTCCCATGTTTAAATCCATCAAAATTCTACTTGCTATAGCAGCTTACCAAGATTATGAAATATGGAAGATGGATGTCAAAACAAATTTCCTTAATGGTGACCTTAAAGAAGATGTCTATATGAAACAACCAAAAAGGTTTTTAACTCTAAATAACTCCAAAAATGTTTGAAAGTTGAATAGATCCATTTATAGATTAAAGCAAGCATCCAAGTCATGGAAATGTAGTTTAATAAAACTATAAAAGAATTTGGTATCATTAAGAATGAATGTAAGACATGTTTTTACAAGTGGTTTAGTGGGAGTGTGGTTGTTATACTAGTTGTATATATTTATGAGATATTAATTATTGGAAATGGCATATCAGTCTTATAGTCAGCTAAGGACTTTTTAAACAAGTGTTTCTCTATGAACACCTTAGGTGCAACAACCTATATAGGGATCAAGATCATTTGTGATAAATTCAAAGTATTATTTAACTAATTCAAGGTACATACATTGACCAGATACTAAAGTTATTTAGTATGGAACAATCCAATAGATTATTTATTCTAGTGTCACATAGTATACATCATTCCAAGAAAATGTGTCCTCAAACATAAGTATAGAAAGAGATAATGATTAATAAATCATATTATTATACAATATGATCAATAATATATATCATGTTATATACTATGATGGATATTTCCTATACCTTTAGCATAGTAGGAAAATATCAATTTGATCCATGTGAACAACACTGGTCTATTGTTAAGACTATCCTTAAGAATATGAGAAGAACTAATAATATGTTCTTGGTGTATGGAGTAGATGAGGAGATCATCATTAGGTTTTATACTAATGTTAGTATTCAAAAAGATCAGAATGATCTAAATTCACAATCAAGATATGTCTTTAGTCTCAACGGAGGAGTTGTGAGCTAGAAGAGTTCAAATTATCCAATTGTCATCAATTTTATATCATAGTCTATGTATATAGTGGCTTATGATGCATCCAAGAATTCATTTGGATACGCAAACTTTTTCAAAATAATGATGTGTTTCTTAACAATAAAGAACCAATCACATTATATTGTGATAATATTGCAGTGTTGTCTCTAGTAAAGGATCCAAGGTCACACCAAAAGACAAATCACATACTCTGGAATTATCATATCTTGAGTTATTTTCATCAGAGGGGTGAAGTTGAAGTAATAAGAATTTTCAAATAAGAAAATGTAGTGGATCCCATGAATAAATCCTTATCTCAACAACAACATGAATATCATATAAGAGCTAGCATATTCAAAGTTGTTATCAGTTAGATCTAGTGTAAGTGTGAATCTGTTGGAGTTGGTGCCCTAGAACCAACTTCTATGTACTTTATGATTACATTTATTCATTTTTTTGAATATTAATAAAAATTTTATCACATCAAGATTATTCTTATGTGTGACATAATATGTTATAATAACCTAAATGTAATTATCACACAGAATGGTCATAGATATTCCTCACTATTATGAGAACCCAAATGTGTCATAATAATATTCTTAAGTATATATTCTATATCCATATGATATCATTTAAAGTAACACAAAGTATATAGGCTATCAACGATGTATGCTGGTGATTTCCAGTATATGAGATTGTGAGAACATAACTCGCTAATAAGAAATACATATTTATATGTGTCATTGGATGTTCTTATATGCGAACATGTGTATTGATACTTGGATTTTAGGATTATTATTAATGGATATTATTAGTCACGTACTTCAATATATTTATGAAAACTATAATTAAATATGTATGTGGTGAAGTAGGATGCATTGGGTGTGTCACGAGTAATATTGTTGTAATGAACAATGTGAGAAAGGATTTGTCCCTTTTGTTCTTTATGGGAAATTAATATCTCAAACCCTTTGATTGGAATGAAATAACCTAAATAAATCTATGTCCATGGTGTTTTATGGGAAGGTTCATTTACAAAAAGTCAAAGATAGAGACATTGAGCACATAGGTTGATGACACCAGTATACAACCTTCTTGATTAGAGATATCATGTTAAAGAGATTATATTACATAGTAAGCTTTCATATGAGGTTGTATGTTATTTCTAAAGGTTTTGAGAATAGTGGAAGTGTTAGGGTGGGTGAAAAACCAAGAATATTTTTATTGATTTGATGGATTATTCACAATATTGTACATGATGTAAAATCCATGACCAGTGACATTTTTCCATTAAATATTAACATAGAGGGAAACCCAAAACCTAAAGAGGATCTTTTCATGTTAAATTTATAATTAATTTATTTATGGTCTTAAGAAAAGGTTACCTCATTAAATAAATTTCTTCAATGATGATTTTTCTTTTATATAAACCCTTATTAGATTACCTTTGTTGTGCAAGGAGGATCTAAGTGTATAATCCCTCTAGTAGTGATCCACATGTGCTCCTTTGATCTCTGAATGATGCTGATTGATTTTCAAGTGCTAACATAGCAAATAAAACATATTGTGTTATTCATCTTGATCACTTCAAGATACTTCAGGCTTGATAGAGTTATTCTCATTATTTGGAAGATAAGTGAAGAATTCAAGAGAGAAGTTTTTTGTGCACAACGATTCTCGATTCTTGATTAACCCTACACAATAGACATGACCATCTATTTATAGAGCTAGGTTTTAGATTAAAACATTATTTAATTTTATACTAGCCCTTAAATAATATTATAATCCTTAACAAAACTCATGAAATATACTATTATTATTATTATTATTATTATTTTATGGTGTGTGTTAACTCATGAAAAATAAATATTATTTTTACCGACTTGCAAATTAATATTTATCACCAAACGTAATCTTGGTCTACTCGAATTCCTCAGCCTTATTGAATACCCAAATAAATATTTTTACTAAATATTTTATTTATAAATAAATATTTTTATCCATTATTCATAGGATAAATATTTATTAAATATTTAATAAATAAAATAAATATATTTTATTCATAATCCAGTGAATAAATTTTTATTTAATTTATGTGATCAATAAAGATTGAATAAAAATTATTATTCATATATCTTGAGAATAATATTTAATTAATTAATTAAATTCAAATAGAACTTATTCGAGATCAATGGAAACACTTAGTGTGTGTCCCTTTAGGATTCTTTCTCATTGCCAGTAGGCAGGCTTTCCTAAAGTCAATATTATTATCTAGAAATGGGTCAAGGAACCCAAGAGAAAGAACTTAATATCGCAACATCAACAACCACATACAAACATTAATCATGTAATATAATCCATTTATCTTAATATATCATTAATTAAGTTACACATCTATGCCATCAACCCATATGCATGATACATATTTCTTTTACTATCTAAAATAAATATTTTATTACACCATGGACATGGAATTTTATGCAATAGTTCTATTCTAATCAATGGTTTGAGATATCAACTTTTATAAATATGTAATGGAATAATCCTTACTCAAATTATTCATTAATAACATGTCATTCATGATTCACCTAATATACCCTACATCCCATGAACATATGGTATCATGATTTTGGTCAATAAATCTAATTTTGTGAGTCATGACATGAGAGAAATCCTACTGAAAAATTTGTTCTCGTAATCTCTCATCTTGTAGATTACCAAGTGTGGACTTCATGAGAAGAATCCTCATCCACTTATGAGTACTGGAACTTGAAATTTTTATACTATGTTCCCTATCATAGTATGTTAACCAATAATAGAACAATATTTAAGAATATTGTCATGGAACTTCAAGGTTTTCATCATAGCGGGGAACTATTATGACCTTATCAATGTGACAGATACCCTAAAACCTTATTACACCAAAGTCATGTAGAACAATGTTCAATACGTAATAAGATGTTTTATTAATATTCAAACTTTCTAATATATATGTAAATCAAAGTATAATTAGTTCCTTCTAGAACACCAACTTTGAAAAAATACCACTTGACTGGATCCAATTTCCTACGACTTTCATTCTGCTAGACCTGACATGATAATCATGTTTCTACTGAGTTAATGATTTAGTCAAGGTGTCTTTCATGTTGTCTTCCATGGAAATTATGGTCACTACAACTTCACCTCTCTGAGAAAAATCCCTCAAGAGATGATATTTCTGAAGTATATGCTTCGTCTATTGATGAGACCTTGTCTTTTTTGTGTGAGTCACCACTATAATATTATCACAATAAATGTGTGATGGGGTCATTAATTCTAGGTACCATATCAATATTCATACTACTTATCTAGCTGACTTAGAAGCCACAATATACTTGGAATCTACTTTATAATCTATGACAATGGCTTGATTTGATCTCTTCCAGCTTACAATTGCTCCATTTAAAGTAAAGATATATCCCTTATGTGATTTTAGATCATCTTGATCTATTTAGAAACTATCATTTTCATATCCTTTAATGACTAGTTCCTTATCTCCACTATAGACTAGAAACATAGCCTTAGTACACCTCAAATACTTAAGGATGGTCTTGACTGCCATCCAATAGCGGTCACCTAGGTTATCATGATATCTTCCTACCACACTCAGGGCATAGGAAATATTTATCCTAGTATATATAAAATCATACATGACTAGACCAATCGTAGACATGTATGGAATCCTTGTCGTTATAATTATTTCCTTATGTGTCTGAGGATACATTTTCCTAAAATGATGAATGTCATTTCAAATTGGAAACAATCCCCTCTTGGATTATTCTATACTAAATCTATTAAATATATTATCAATATATGTAACTTGATTTAAGTTGAGTAGTCTCTTGGATTTTTCATGATAGATCTTAATCCCAATAATGTATGTTGTCTCACCTAAGTCCTCTATGGAGAATCATTTATTCAACTAGGACTTAATAGATTGTAAGAATGGTATTTAGTTTCCAATAATTAATATTTCATCAACATATACTATTAATAAAATAAAAACACTCCCACTAAACCACTTATAGACACAAGGCTCAGATTTATTCTTTATGAAAAAAATCATTATGGCCTCATCAAACCGAATATTCTATGACCTCGATGCTTACTTTAATCCATAAATGGATTTTTGAAATTTTAAAAACATGTTTTCATTCTTTAGAGTCTCATACCCTTCAGGTTGTGTCATATAGACATCTTCCTAATGGTTCCCATTAATGAAGGATATTTTGACATCCATTTTCCAAATCTTGTGGTCATGGAAGGTTGTAATGTTAAGTAGAATTATGATAGATTTAGTCATAGAAACTAATTAAAATGTTTCCTTATATTCGACACCTTAACATTTTTTAAACCCTTTGTAACTACTCATGCCTTATAAGTACTAACTTTCCCATCCATGTCCAATTTCTTCTTAAATACCCATTTACAACCAATGGGATTTACATCCATTGGAGGATCTGCCAAAATCTTGACTTGGTTTTGGTATATAGAATCTATTTTAGAATTCATAACTTCTTTACACATAGAAATATATATACCAATTACTACTTCCTTGTAGGTTAGAGGATCATTATTATCAAATAATAATGATTGAACATCCTCAGTGACTAGAAAAACATATCATTCTGGTTCTTTAACATCTCTAGTACATCTATATAGTACTTGTGTCTCTGGAATATCTTTGTCCATGGGGATTTATAGAATTTGTTCTTGTTTCAACTCATGTGTACCTTGATCCCTGACTTTATTGAAGGCTATCTCACTCACACTATCTTCTTTATAGATGTGCTCCCTCTTAAGGAATATGGCATGTCTTTCCACTATAACATTTTTGTCTGAGGGGTCGCATAAGTAATATACCCTTGTGTTCAAGTTTGTTACCTAAATAGGCCTTAACAAATGCTTTGAAACCCCGCACAAGTAATTATGATAACACGGGTTTCTTTCCATTCGACAATTGGTATGGTATTCTATATGATGCTTTAGATAGAACTTGGTTTAGTATTTTTTATTATTTTTGTAATGTGTATCCCAAAAAGGATAATGGAGTACTTTTATGACTCATCATTGATCTCACCATGGCCAAAAGGGTACAGTTTCTCCTCTTTCTTTCATCATTCAATTGAGGTTTTTAAAGAGAATTCAGTTAAGCTAGAATCTCAAACTCCCATATATAATCAATAAAGTCTTGATTAATATATTTTCTTCTGTGGTCTGAGTGGAGCTTCTTAATCTTCTTATCAATTTGGTTCTCAACTTCATTCTTATATTCCTTGAATCTGTCAATGGAATCCTACTTATACCTCATTAAGTGGACATATCAATATCTACTAAAATAATCTATAAAAGTTATGAAGTATTAGTACATACCCCTTGCTTCAACTAGAAATGGTCCACACACAATGATATAAACTAATTCAAGAATATTCTTATCCCTTTCACCCTTTCCACTAAATAGGGATTTGGTCATTTTTCATTATAAACATGCATGGAATACACCAAGTTTTTTTAGTTTAAAATAATATAAATATCCATATTGATGTAATTTACCCAAATTATTTTTATTTACATGAACTAGCTGATGATGTTAAAGTTGGGTGTGGTATGATTCATGTGAACTAATTTAATTTTCGATTTCCATCACTTGGTTCATGTAATCCAACACATAAAGACCATTATTTAAATGTTTCTTAACATAAAAAATGCCATCCTTATAAAAGAAGCAACATTTATTACTAAATTTGAAAATAAATCCATCTTTATCAAGTCTGGATATAGAAATAATGTTTTTGGTAATAGATGGCATATAATAACAACCTTTTAAAACCAATATCATTTTCATCAGCAATGTAAGGTGGTAGTCCCTGATATCCACAATAGTAAGTTTAGCTCTGTTTGATACTCCTAGATCTACCTCCCCTTAGTCAATCTTTCTAAATCTATTTGGTTCCTATATTTGAATACATATGTGAGTAGCACAAGTTTTATATAATACCCAATTTTAAGAAATGGAGAAATTACACTTGATTATAAAATCACTTGAGGCTTCCCTTTGATTTTTTGACTGGGTGAAATTTTTATTGTAGTGGCCCTTCTTACCACATGTGAAGCAACTAGCATCCTGCTCTCTTTCTTTCCCCTTGATCTTTTTCTTCTAGGAAGGGAATTGCAAAGAATATTTATTCTTAGAGATATTTGCTTTTCCTTTCCATTTATTCACCATAAATATGGAAGGATTTTTATAATATCTCTTTATAAAACTTAGTGAAGAAGGGTGATAAGATTTGCAAGAGACTTATCAATGTTTTTCATGTTAAAATTAACAAAAAAATATGGAGAATATCTGAGGGGGTGATACAAGACTGATATCGGTGCATAGTTCATCAGACATTTTAAACACTAGAACCTTTAGGTGCTCAATATAGTCAATGATTTTGACTATATACGAACTAGCTAGAACACCCTCTCCAAGATTACTCTAAAATAGTGTATTGGATATCTCAAATTGTTCTTGTATTGCTCTTTCTTGGTAGAGACCATGGAGGTGCTCAAGTATGTTATATGCATCCATGTTCTTGTGCAGATTATTAGTATTTTTCTTGATTACAAATTATGTAATAAATAATAATAATTAATTTTATTAAGTCTCTCTCTATTTTATCAAGTCCCAAAAGACCCTACCATTTGACTTAGAATGTCTAATTTATAGGACATTCTAGTGGAAAGGATCCATATACCCCTTTTCATAACCCCAATGAGGATTGGTCAAGCTACTTAAAGGTATTTAGGTAGGAAGGTATTTTCCAACTACGGACTTCCAGCTCCTTGACCCATTGAGTGTACTCTCCAATCCTAAAATTCTGACTTGGATTTCCTCAAAAATTACCACTAATTTATATCAAGTCTAGTGATGGATACTTCTATTGATGTAAGATAGTTAAGTCAACCCATAACATTCATAAGAAGTCTATAATAAAAGTAAGTGTCCCAACGAGGGTTGGTCAAACACTTAGTTCTATGGGTTTCATTCCTAATCAAGTAATGGAAGGCTGAGTCCAACTTAATATTTAACTAAGTAGTTTTCTTTATTATGTGTAAACTTCTCATTCTTTTATCTTTTACATGTCTTATTAATATTATGTGGATTTTACTTAAGTGATTAACCATGTTTTGATAAAACATTTACACATAATCCATTTATTTAAATTTCATCATTGCATATTAGTTCATTTATTTATGTAACCTTAGCCTTGAATCCATAAAATAAATAATACATAAGATAGAAATAAATAAATAACTCAATCATGATATTATCTAACAGTTGATTTATTACACGGAAAATAAATAAACCTATAACCTAGGATAAAAACTCATTGTGTCGATCTTGGCATGAGTTACGGCATTCCATGTGCGTATCACCTAGGTTGGAATTGTCTTGGTTTCATCTTGAACTGTCTCCAAATGCATTGGGATACTCCATTTATTACATGTATTTGTAACTCACATGAAATCACTAATAGAAATAGGACCTATACCAAAGGTTTTTTCCAAACCGTTGGTATAGTTCACTAATTTGGACCTATACCAATGGTTTGGCCAAAACCGTTGGTATAGGTCGCTTATTTGGACCTATACCAAAATGGTTGGTATAGGTCCACCTTATGCCAATAGTTTCACCAAAACTGTTGGTATAGCTCAAAAAATCAAAGAACATATACCAACGGTTCTCAAAACCGTTGGTATAGGTACACATATTTTTTATGGAATATTTTGTCAAATAAAATTAAATAAATAAAAAGTTAAAATACTTATGAATACACATATATATATTTATAAAATTATGTTCACAAAAGTCATGTTAGGTTAGTGGTTAGTTCGTTATATTATAAACGGGAGGTGTTGGGAGAAAAAACAAGTAGGGTTTTTTTTAATTACCTATACCAATGATTTTATGAAATCATTGGTATAATTTTTTCATATGACTTATACCAACAGTTTGACAAAACCGTTGGTATAGACCTATCCCAACACCAAATCAGCTAACGGTCCTCCAAACCATTGGTATAGGGTATTTTTCTATTAGTGAAGTGAGGGGAACCAAAGGATTGGTTAAGGGGAATTATATAAATAATCTTGGACACACAGTTCCTACATAATAACAGAGAGATGGGTGACTCACATGACATCATTTTAATTTAATAATTAATAATTTCAAACCCATGTAATAAATTAAATTAATTTAAAATCAATGCATACACAGGTTTTGGTTAAGATCATGAATGGTTATACACATGCAATGAATTCACAAAAGTAAAACTGGTTAACAATAATTTCTATTTATTCTTTATTGTTAAGATAAACATGCTTGAATTAGTTAATTAATTAATTCTCTTTTATCTTAATGACCATCTGGATTCTCTTGGAGATGTCCTTCATTAAGGAATTCATGGAAAATAAATGGCAGAACCAATAATCACAGATAATTACAATAAATTAATTGATCATTTATTAATTATTTAAAACCTTTATTAGAGTGCCAGTGATAATTATACCAGCGATAATAAAAGATAACCAGCGATCCTCTCATGGGCCCTTCTACCCCATTGGGAACTGGCCTAAGCCTAAGGGTTGGCCACCTTGGGCCTATATGATTTCTCTTCCGTGTTTGAGTCCTCTCAAGTCAAGGTTCACTATATGCCAGCGATACTCTCATGGGCCCCTCTACCCCATTGCGAACTGGCCTAAGACCAAGGGTTGGCCACCTTAGGCCTCGCTGGGGACATGTGGCGCGCAGGTGGGCAAGCCAGCCCAATACCTTGTTACCCAACAACATGTTTATGCCTGTGGGGCACGGGTGAGTTGGTTCAAGGCAGTGGCGTCCTGACCCCGAGGTTCCAGGTTCGATTCCTCGCAAGGCAACGCGCACTATATGTCAGCGATCCTCTCTGGGCCTCTCTACCACGTTGGGAACTGGCCTAAGCCCAAGGGTTGTCCACCTTGGGCCTCGCTAGGGACGTGTGGCGCGCAGGTGGGCAGGCCAGCCCAATACCTCGTTACCCAAACAACATGTTTGCTTGCGGGGCACGGGTGAGTTGGTTCGAGGTGGTGGCATCCTGACCCCGAGGTTCCGGGTTTGAGTCCTCGCAAGGAAATGCACACTATATGCCATTGATCCTCTTATGGGACCCTCTACCCCATTGGGAACTGGACTAAGCCCAAGGGTTGGCCACCTTGGGCCTTGCTGGGGACATGTGGTGCGTAGGTGGGCAGTCCAGCCCAATACCTTGTTACCCAACAACACGTTTTCCCGTGGGTAACAGGTGAGTTGGTTAAAGACAGTGGCGTCCTGACCCCGAGGTTTCGAGTTTGAGTCCTTGCAAGGCAACGTGCACTATATGCGAGCAAACCACTCGTGGGCCCCTCTACCCCTTTGGGAACTGGCCTAAGCCCCCAAGGGTTGGCCACCTTGGGCCTCGCTGGGGACGTGCGATGCGCAGGTGGGAAAGCCAGCCCAATACCTCGTTACCCAACAACACATTTAAGCCCTCGGGGCACGGGTGAGTTGGTTCAAGGCGGTGGTGTCCTAACCCTGAGGTTCCAGATTCAAGTCCTCGCAAGGCAACGCGCACTATATGCCAACGATCCTCTCATGGTCCCCTCTACCCCGTTGGGAACTGGCCTAAGCCCAAGGGTTGTCCACCTTGGGCCTCGCTGGGGACGTGTCGCGTGCAGGTGGGTAGGCCAGCCCAATACCTCGTTACCCAAACAACATGCTTAGCTCGTGGGGCACGGGTGAGTTGGTTGAAGGTGGTGGTATCCTTACCCTGAGGTTCCAAGTTCAAGTCCTCGCAAGGCAACGCACACTATATTTCAGTGATCCTCTCATGGGCCCATTGAGAACTGGCCTAAACCCAAGGGTTGGCCACCTTGGGCCTAGCTGGGGATGTGTGGCGTGCAGGTGGGCAGGCCAGCCCAATACCTCGTTACCCAAACAACATGTTTTACCTGCGGGGCACGGGTGAGTTGGTTCAAGGCAGTGGTTTCCTGACCCCGAGGTTCCGGGTTCGAGTCCTCGCAAGTCAATGCACACTATATTCCAGCGATCCTCTCATAGGACCCTCTACCCCATTGGGAACTGGCCTAATCCCAAGGGTTGGCTACCTTGGGCCTCGCTGGGGACGTGTGGTACGTAGGTGGGCAGGCCAGCCCAATACCTCGTTACCCAGCAACATGTTCGCCTGCGGGGCATGGGTGAGTTGGTTTAAGGTGGTGGCGTCCTGACCCCAAGGTTCCGGGATTGAGTCCTTGCAAGGCAACATGCAATATATGTCAACGATCCTCTCATGAGACCCTCTACCCCATTGGGAACTGGCCTAAGCCCAAGGGTTGGGTGCCTTGGGCCTCACTAGGGATGTGTGGCACGCAGGTGGGTAGGCCAACCCAATACCTCGTTACCCAAACAACACGTACGTGCCCGCAGGGCACGGGTGAGTTGGTTCAAGGCGGTGGCATCCTGGCCCCAAGGGTTGGCCACCTTGGGCCTTTCTAGGTATGTGTGGCATGCAGGTGGGCAGGCCATCCCGATACCTCATTACCCAACAACACGTTTAGCCTGTGGGGCATGGGTGAGTTGGTTCAAGGCGGTGGAATCCTTACCCCGAGGTTCCGGGTTCGAGTCCTCACAAGGCAATGCACACTATATGCCAGCAATCCTCTCATGGGCCCCTCTACCCCATTGGGAACTGACCTAAGCCCAAGGGTTGGCCACCTTGGGCCTCGCTGGGGACGTGTGGTGCGCAGGTGGGCAGGCTAGCCCAATGCCTCATTACCCAAACAACATGTTTTCCGCTTCGACGGTGGCATAGTGGTGCGGGGTCAAGGGCCATGACAAATGGTGTTCGGTGAGGTCTGGGGTTCGATTCTCGGGAGCCCGCTCTTGGGGGAATTTCCACCTCCCACGTACAACTCATCTTGTCGGGTCACCTGGTGTTCCATCGGGTGGGCAGAATGGGTGCACTTCATCTGGATGACAGCTTGCTGTGAGGAACCATTGATGATCGAGGTGTTATCCCATGGGAAACATTGTCATCTCGGCTGGCAACGGCTCCTTCCCGACTGGGGCATCTCCGGATGACATCTTCGTGGGGAGGGGGGCTCTCTAGTGTGGGGGGTTAGAAAAGGACACTCTTGGGGATTCCCTTTATAAAAGTAATAATTGTCAAACACATCAGGTGTTAATTAATATAATAACGTTTTAATGCAGCAATTATCAATTTAGTTCAATTTTTTTGGAGACTACATGTCGTGTACTTACAAGTTACACACCCTGTACCTCGATTGTCATGTACCTAGGATACACACCTGGGGCTCCGGCATGTACCATAGCATATACCTTGGATGGACTACACAAAATGTACATGCTAACTACACACTATGCGTTGCTCTTGTTGTGTATCCATGTAGCCCACCAAAAGGCCCGACGTGTTCTTCGTATGTGGGACAACATGATGTGTACACCAACTACACACTGTGTATTCCGCTTATCATTTTTCTGCTTGACTCTTCAAATAACTTAGTGTGTACTTTGGAAATGGTACCACATGATGTTTACTCAATCTACATGCCATGTGTGTTAGGTTTTCTGGGGCCCGCAGTGGAAGCCGGGGGGCCAGGGATTTTAAATTTTTCATCAGCGGAATGACGAAACATTTCGTTGCAGACGATCCGAGCCCCGGAGAGGTCCGAGGATCTCACATAATTTATTAAGAGCACAAAAATAAAAAATAAAAACATACTCGTTGCATATTCGAATCCTTTTTCGACCGCTACTTGTCGACGGCGATCGTTTCACAAAGGATCCATAGCAGGATCCCTCTAGATCATCCACACACGCCTCAAAAATCTGTGGGAATGTCGATCGTCAAACTCCGGGTGCTAGTGCGGTGATTCAACGATGTCTTAGACGTCCCAAAGATCACTGAATCAACGATCTTGCGATGCGTGAGGAGAAACCTGATATGAACTCTTGGATCGAGTGCTTCTCTCTCTAAGAAGAAGGAGGAGAAAGAGTCTCTCAACTCTCATTCCATGCAAATAAGTGAATAGTGAATTGCCCATCAAAGAGAGAGAGCCTCCTCTCTTATTTATAGAGATGTTGATAAATACCCGATAGGGTTCCCCGGCCCCCGTTAATATCAACGTTCTCTAAATAAATAATTTTGAGGAACTTAACTGCACCAATATTATTTATTATTTTATCACATAATTGTAATATATATATAATATATTACATGATAAAACCGAGCCATTTAACTCGACTCGTTGTCCCGCTAAATATTAAACGAACCTTGAATATTAAAATAATATTCGTTCGATTAATATTTTCTCGTATTTACTGAACTCATAAATATATTAAATAAATTCAATCCCAAATATTCATAACTTGAATATTAATGAATTTATTTAATTCTTTTGGTGATCGACAACTTGGAAAATGCTCGGCCCCCATAGTGGGGCCCACTATGTCCATATATCTATTCAACTGAATAGGTGCGGATTCTTGAATACGTTGTTGTGTGTGACCCTCTAGGCCCTTATCTCGATAGAAGTGAATAAAATTCACAGACCAAGAGTGGAGTCTAGAAACTCATCATGGACCCTAAAGAAATAAGGATATTCATAGCAACGGCTACCATCCTACGAACACTGATTGTGTACTATAGTCTCTTTGTCATTAAGTATCTCATAAAGCAGGATGCACTCTTGTGTCATCACCCTTATCTTACTTTATTATTTTTTGATCTATCCGGATGGATTCGCCTTTCAACTGCTTTGGCCAAAGACTTATGAAGGCGGCACCAACCTGATCAACCAGGCCTGATATATATTACTTCCTAAACTTGGAAGCAACAAATCCTTTCTTGACCATTCAACTAATGTCATACCACTAACGACGCACCCGACACAAACTACCTCAACACGACATTACTGCCAGGATTTTTGCCTTGCATCAAAGTACGTAATTAAATGATATACATTGGTCATGGTCTCAAGTCAGGAGACCAATACACATGTTCGTAGATAGGAACAACCAATGACACCCAAAACATGTGGTATTTCTATTGGCGGGTCTGTCCTCATGATCTCACTACTAGAGATCACCAAGTGCGAACTTCATGATAAGAAGTCTCAATGCTTATGAGATCCCAGCACCTAATAGTCAGACATCTACTGTGTCCAGTCAGTAAGATGTATCTAGACTATAGAACATATATTTAAGATTAATTTCATTGTATCTCGAGGTTCTCATTATAGGCTGGGATCTTCTATAACCTCTTGACACGACAATTAACCTTTGGACATTACCATTATTAATGTGGATGTAGAAATGTCTGCATTATAATGGTAAGATATCATCATGCATATCTAACTGTACACATGATACGGTAATCAAATGTACTACATAGTTGGGTCTAGGGCACCCACTATTTCAACACTCCCACTTTCACTAGAGCCAACTTTCTAACTAATCTCGCTAGCTACTCACATGATAAATACCATGCTTCTACTGAGTAATGGCTTTGACTGCTGGGCCTGCCATGTTTTCGTTGTGTGGCATATCTGTTATATGCAACCTCATCAACTTGAGTAAAACTTCTCAAGATAAGGTATCCCTGAGTAGATTAATTTTGTCCATTGTCATACCATGACAACTTGGCTAGTAAGAATATCATAATTCTCATTATGATAATACTTTTCTCACTAGGTGCGAATCCAAGAATTGGAACAAATCGTTGCGATTTATAACTGCTTCTTAGCTGTCTTAGAAGTTACAACGTACTCGGTATTTGTAGGTATGGCTACCACAAGCTTTTATGAGCTTGACTCGCTCATCTCCTTTGCCTAACTACGATACTAGATCAAATTGATCTAAGGATTACTAGTTTGTGTACCACCATAACTAGTATACCTTCCTCTCCACATTCCAGGTACATATGATTTGTACTTACCGAAGTACAAGATGAAAGTTCTGATTGCAACACTTGCAGTGATCCTGGAATTAATTGATATCTGGCTATAATAAATTATATCCTAGAAGTATCAATTATTGTACATAATATGGCATATGTGATTGATTCATTGCTAAAACATATGGTATCAATTCACAACTTTAATCTCTACACATGCTCCGAACATGTTAACCTGGAGAGATTAAGCCATGTGACATAGGCAAAAATTCTGAACTTGAATTGTTCCAACTTGTATTTTATCAATACAATGTCACTATATGTACGATTGACTAGGACCAAGCAACCTCTGGATCTACCTGAGTGGATCCAGTTCCCTAGAACATAGGTTGCTACTTGAAGTCAATCATTGGAGAATTATTTTTAACCTGATCTTATCTAACTGTAAGATCAAGATCTGTTTTCCATATGTTGGAGAACATATTTAATTTGGAAAACATTGGCGCTCCCACTAACCTTTGGTGGACACAAGGCAAAGATTCATTTAAAATGAATGTTCTAATATCTTGTCGCTTACTTTAATCTAGAACTGGATTTCAGTAACTTTCAACCCTTATTGGCATCATTTGATGTCATCATCTCTTTCCGGTTGCGTCGTATAGACACCTTCCACGAAAAATGATCTTGACATCCAATGACCAATAAAATGATCATATAAGTTCAGCTATGACAAGTAAAATCCGAAGAGATTTAGGCGTACCGACTTGGTATAACCAATGGAGACTTATGGTACCATACTTGTACCATCCATGTATCATTTCATTTGAATACCCACCGCAGTATTTCAATTTATAAGCCCCTTTGCAATTTGATACATGGAATATATTATTGAATTTTAGTTGATCTTGTCAATCTTAGCTTATTGCCATATACTGCTTACTTGTAGGATTTATTATTATTAATGAATAATATATCACCGACCGTGGTGACTATAAAACCATCACCATGGTTTTATTCTTCCTACACAGTATGTGTCTCTAGAACATTCCTATTCCACATGTACTTGTGGAACTTTTTCCCTATGCCAACCATTTGTGCATCTCGAGCATTGACTAGGTCCAAGTCAATTTAGCTCCCACTATCTCTAATAGAGATGTGCACCCTAGTATAGAAATGTAGTCTAATACTTGACTACATCTTTTCTATCTTAGTGATTTAGGTAATATCTTAAGCAACTGTTAGGATAATTACCTTAGATGCACAATGTGTTTAACTTGATGCATGTTTGTTTAAATCCTAACAAACGCTTTGCATCTAAACATGTCCTATGACATAATGGATTTTCCATCATACTATGACTCGTATGATATCCATTTTTCATTTTAGTTGGCATATTGTTTATGGGTTTACGCTGTTATTTTCAAATCACATTTTAAAATGTGGTGGAAGTTTCCGAAAGTTGCAACATTGATACAACTTACATCATAACTTTGATGTAAAACATATACGTTTAGGAATCGCTCCACGCTACATGTTTGTTGACCAATGTTAATATGTAAGACTTTATCATTGATCCTCCTTATGAACATCAACACGGTGATGTAGATAAGGTAACATGAATTTAGGAATTACTCCATGCTACATTATCATGATCGATGATTGCTTGGTCAAGATATTCTTCGGCCTGCCAATCTGAAGCAACTCATATCTTCTGACCAAACTTATACTTCATTGGTACATTCCTTAATGACTTAAAGGAATCTTATGAAGTATCTTTACCTATAGCTTTCTTTGGAAGATTTCACACTCTCGTGTTGAACTAACCTTGAAAGCTTTGTGGCATACCTTTATTTCTAAAGGTTTCTTTGTCTAAACTAAGGGTGTAAATAATACCATAGGTGTTTAGCTGTGTCGATCCTAAATACCATACTGGGTATATATTTGATGTCCGCTTTTAGTTTTACTTGACAAAGAATCATATTGCCACAACTGGGTTGGTCTTACATTTTATATTCATCATGTATTGCCATTGATTGAAATATTAGTAAACTATTTGTTGAGTATGTCACCTCAAACAACATTCATTCCAAAACATGGAATAATGTCTCATCATGTCCAAATGGGAACATGAGATAACTGTTTTTGGTTATACTCCACAACTTGTTCAATTTGAATCAATCACTTGGCAATTAGAAGTTATGTGTTTCTCCCTACTGACTTAGGAATCACCCTTTCTCAGCTACTTGAAGAAGACACTTTACTTCTAGTAATGTTTCTCTACTTACTTGGTTATTGTATTTCAATACATATATGTGAAAAGCATATTGTATTTTAATACCCAAGAAGTATGAGAGAAAACAATACTTTTGTTTGATGAATATATAAACTGAACGAGAAGCGAGTACTTGATTTTTGTATTTCAATTTTTAAACTTCCATAAATTTATTTAAATATGTGATGCAAATAACCTCCTGTTAAATAACCAACCACTTTACTTTGAAGGGCATGAAGAAGGTGCCTTTGGCGTAACTTTCCATAGGCCTTTTCGTCTTGTCATTCAATTTATTCGCCATAAGAATAGAAGATGGCGTTATCTCCAAAATTCTTATTACTTGGCGAATGTTACTTTAACGGTAATGAAGCGCTTACTCTATACGGTTCATTTGTACCTTTAAACGAAACTAGTGTAATTGGGTGTAAAAGGTATAAGAATGGGATGACATGAAATATTGTGAACTGTCTTTCACTTTACACAATCCGAGTGCAATCATCACATTCAAATCTTGCTTCGCTTTCTCCTCGAAAGGATCTTGGAGATGAGACTACATGTTACATCATCCATGTCAGGATGTAGCAGCCGCAACTAACATCAGACTTTGATGATAGCATTATGATAGAACCATCATATGCTTTATTTATGAGTCTCCTGAAAGCAATTTTACACCCACGCTTCTTGAGGTGTCTTAACAGGTTGGGACAGAAGCACCTTGAATTTCCATTGTAGTAGTAATGTGCGCAAGCGCCTATACTACATTTAGGAAATTCGTGCTTATTTTAGACATTAACTTTGTCTAATATTTATCACAGTTCTATAGTGGTATTGGTTGCAATAATCTACAAATATACTTTAGGAGATTGTAATTTTATGTGATTAGCTAATGTGACATTATTGATTATTTAATCATTAAATGTCTCCCACTAATTTTTTGAATTCTAGGAACCCTCTGTACTTGAATTGGAATACTCTTGAGTATTCTAGTGGCAAGGACCCCTGAACCTCCCTCATAGTCTACAAGCTAGGGCTACGCCACTACTCGGAGGGTCCAAGGTAGGCTTTTGGCTGGCCAACCGCATTAGCTCGCGGTTCCTTGATCTGTTGAGTGAAGTCCCAGCTTCAAAAATCATTTACTGATTTACTCAACGTTTGCCTCTAAAATTACAAAAAAAACTAGCTAAGGCTATATCTTTGCTACAATTTTAGTTAAGTCAACCCACCACACAAATAAGAACTCTCCAGTAGTAAGAGGCACCCTCAGCTGAGGCATGAACTGGCACCTCGAACACCCGATTTTGTTCAAACTTGAATGATGGAAGGCTGTTTGTGACTTAATATTTTCTTTGAGGGTTTTATGTTTTTCTCTCAATGAATTTAATCCATTTCTATTAATCTTGTTCATCTATGTTGTCGCGCTCACAGCTGAACTTTAATAGAAAAACATAAGTCGCTTCTTTATGCATTTTATTATCTATTATTTTATGCATTTTTCCCGCTATTATAAAAATGCATAAAATAATAAATAAATTCATAAAGGTAAAACTACTACCCGACTGGTCTTGAGCATCTAAATGACCTAAGCGCATCTTACCTGAGTCGAAACTCGACTCAAAATGCAGCTTGCCCCTTGTCTTGTATGTTTGTTGGTCTTCTGCAGTGTCGCCATGTCTTGGCAGGGTCGACATCACGTCTTGGAGTACCGCCTCACCTTGGTGGAATCCACGCGTCGTCTTGCACCGTCATACACTGCCTCGTCTTGGCGGGGTCCACGTCGCTCGCCGTCTTCGTCCGAAGTACAAAGGTACTCGCGTGCAGGCGAGGGGGACACGGATATAAATATACATTAAATCAATTGGAAACGCAGGTCCTTATACATTTTAACCGAAAAAATAGACGATACGCAGACCGCCTTTAAATAAATACACACATCGCACACAGTTTAAAATAATTAAATTAAATAAATAATTTAAAAAGCAGACATACGGGGCCAATGCTCAAGACCAGTTGTCGGGTATAAAAAAATGTGCAATAAAAATTAAAATGCATAAATAAGTACGAGAGATATATAATTAAATTAAATGAATTACTAAATTCAAATAATTTAATTAATTAATAGCCCTTTAATTAATTTAATTTTCATACTTAAAATTAAATTAATTAATTAATTTAATTTAATATCCAAATTAAATTAATTCTAATCAGGTATTAAAATTTATCTCACTATAATTAATATATTAATTAATTTAATTAATTTAATTAATTATTTATATTAATTGATTTAACTTAAACCCATGTCAGGGGTTACCTGCCCGCTAGGAGGACCGGGCGACGGCTGGGTAAGAGGGGCTCCGACGGCAGTCCGACGTATCTCGTGTGAAGGTAGAGGCTCCGATGGACGCCTCGCCAGCGCTGCGGACAGCAGAGGGAGGAAGGGTCGGGGCGATGCGGGTTGGTCGCTGCTTGTCGTGTGAGGTGTCTGTTCTAGCGGGTGGTGGCGGCGCAGGACTGGTCGGGCTGTGCGCGGCGGCCAGCCTGGAGGTGAGGCGCCATGTGGGTCCGTAGGGAGAGGGGCGACGAAGGCCTGCGGGGAGGCTGCTACACCGCGTGGCCGGAGTTGGGGCAAGCGGTGGGGTGCGGGCAGGCGACGAGGTCCAAGGAAGGCGGTGCCTGCAGGTGGCGTCGCACCGAAGAAGACATTGGACTGGGCAAGGGGGGTTCGGCAGGTGTGCGTGCTGCATGGTGGCCAGCGGGCTGCTGGAAGGAGGGGACGTTGTACAAGGCCCTGTGGTGGCTTGGAAGGAGGCCGAAGGGGGTGCGGCGGCCGGCCTGCATGGGCACCTTCGTGCGGCGTCCCGAGGCATGGGTAGAGGGGAGGGCGGCCGCTGTGCGGCACCGCTGGGAGGTCCGGCCAAAGGGGTGCGGCGCCCTGGCTGTGCGCTGCAGAGAGAGGGGCGCAGCGGCCCTTCTGCGCACCGTGCAGGAGGAGGGCCAGGCAGTGGGCCTGCTGCGGCAGGGTGCGGAGGGGAGGCGTGGTTTCCTCCTGTGCGGCGTCCCGCTGCAGGCCGCACGGGAAGAGGGGTCCGCTCGGACCCCTGGATTTGCTCCCTTTTTTTGTGCACTTTCCACGGGCCGCCCCTGCCCTTTTTTGTGTTTGTTTTGTCTTCCACGCAGAAGACACGCCCCCCCCCCCCCCTTTTGTCTGTTTTTCTCTTCTGTTTTCCACACGGCCACCCCCCCCCCCTTAACTTTAAGACTTATTTTAAAGTCTTTTCTTTACCCCCTTATTTAATTGAGTCAAGTCCTCCATTTAATTTTCCAAAAGGCTATATATTATCCTTTAATAATAATAATTATAATAATACTAATAATTATTATAATAATAATAAAATAATTATTATTTTAATAATTATAAAATTATTATTATTATTATTAATTTATGATGATAATTATTATCATTAAATAATAATTATTATCATCCTTTTTTGTGTTTTAGGCAAAACCAAAACAAGAACGATGATCGGAAAAGGTTGTAAAATAATACCTGCGATCCTTTCTTAAAATTTCAAATGACCATATCTTGGTCATTTGAAATTGGATCGGCGCACGGTTTGAACCGTTGAGACCGATTTTGAACCCTCTAATTAATTTTTATGCAAAGTAGTTTTCAAGGCTCCGAAAATTTACGCGACTCCCTCTGATACCACTGTTAGGTTTTCCGGGGCCCGCAACGGAAGTCGGTGGGCCAGAGATTTTAAATTTTTCATTGGCGGAATGACGAAACATGTCGTTGCTGACGATCTGAGCCCTGAAGAGGTCCGAGGATCTCGCGTAATTTATTAAGAGCACAAAAATAAAAAATGAAAACGTACCCGTTGCATATTCGAAGCCGTTGTCAACCGCTACTTGTCGACGACGATCGTTGCACGAAGGATCCATATTAGGATCCCTCTAGATCGTCCACACGCGCCTCCAAAATCCGCAGGAATGCCAATCGTCGAACTCCGGGTGCTAGTGCGTCGATTCAACGATGTCTTCAACGTCCCGACGATCACCGCATCGACGATCTTGCGATGCGAGAGGAGAAACTTGATCTGAACTCTTGGATCGAGTGCTTCTCTCTCTAAGAAGTGGGAGGAGAGAGAGGCTCTCAACTCTCATTCCATGCCAATAAGTGAATAGTGAATTTCCCATCAAAGAGAGAGTGCTTCCTCTCTTATTTATAGAGATGTTGATAAATACCTGGTAGGGTTCCCCGGCCCCCGTTAATATCAACGTTCTCTAAATAAATAATTTCGACAAACTTAACTGTGCCAATATTATTTATTATTTTATCACATACTTGTAATATATATATAATATATCATGTGATAAAATCGAGCCATTTAACTGGACTCATTGCCCCGCTAAATATTAAACGAACCTTGAATATTAAAATAATATTCGTTTGATTAATATTTTCTTGTATTTACTGAACTCGTAAATATATTAAATAAATTCAATCCCAAATATTCGTAACTTGAATATTAATGAATTTATTTAATTCTTTTGGTGATCGACAACTTGGACAATGATAGGCCCCCGTGGCGGGGCCCACTATGTCCATATACCAATTCAACTGAATAGGTGTGGATTCTTGAATACGTTGTTGTGTGTGACCCTCTAGGCCCTTATCATGATAGTAGTGAATAAAATTCACAGACCAAGAGCAGAGTCTAGCAACTCATCATGGCCCCTAAAGAAATAAGGATAGTCATAGAAACGACTACCATCCTATGAACACTGACTGTGTACTATAGTCTCTTTGTCATTTAATATCTCATAAAGCAGGACGCGCTCTTGTGTCATCACCCTTATCTTGCTTTATTATTTGTTGATCTATCCAGATGGATTCACCTTTCTACTACTTTGGCCAAAGACTTATGAAGGCAGCACCATCCTAATCAACCAGGCCTGAGATATATTACTTCCTAAACTTGGAAGCGACAAATCCTTTCTTGACCATTCAATCAACATCATACCACCAACGACGCACCCGACACAAACTACCTCACCACGACATTACTGCCATGATTTTCACCTTGCATCAAAGTACATAATTAAATGATATACATTGGTAATGGTCTCAAGTCAGGAGACCAATACACATGTCCATAGATAGGAACAACCAATGACACCCAAAACATGTGGTATTCCTATTGGCGGGTCTGTCATCATGATCTCACTACTAGAGATCACCAAGTGTAAACTTCATGAGAAGAAGTATCAATGATTATGACCCCCCAGCACCTGATAGTACTGTGTCCAGTCAGTAAGATGTATCTAGACTATAGAATATATATTTAAGATCAATGTCATTGTATCTCGAGGTTCTCATTATAGCATGGGATCTGTTATAACCTCTTGACACGACAATTAACCTTTGGACATTACCATTATTATAGTGGACGCAGAAAAGTCTGCACTATAATGGTAAGATATCATCATGCATATCTAACTATACACATGATACGGTAATCAAAAGTACTACATAGTTGGGTCTAGGGCACCCACTATTTCAACAATGTGTTCCGCTATTTGTGTGTCTGCATAGCTCTTCAAATTAATCAACATATTTTTTGAAGTGAGAAATAATGAACTACATAGTGTGTGTTCCAACTACACATCATGTATTTCATTAATGCTTCAGGCTATTAGTCTCATGCAGTTTTGATCGTGTATTTGAGCACATTGTTTGTGTGAATTTCACTACTAAACCATGTAGATTGCATGATGTGTATGTCAACTACACGTCGTGGAATCCAACAAGTCATTTTATAGATTGTCTCGGTCTACGCACAGTGTGTAATAAATGCAATGCATGTAATTGATGCTTAATGCGTTGTGTATCTCGTGACACATCCAGATATAGTGCACATGGGTATAGGATGTGTACTCTGGCTACACGTCGTGTAACTCAGTTTTACCAGCCAAAATTCTTGGCACTTCTTAAAGGAATCATCAGTCATTCTTCATCTTTTCTTAGTCCTTTAAGAAAATGAAACATTGGACGTTGATAATTAAAATATCAAAAACATGTTAATTAAAAAATTGGATTAAATAATAAATATTTCTGAAAATAGATATCTAAACACAATTGCACATATAGATCAATAATCAAATAAATAATTATAAATTTGAAATGTGATCCCCTTTGATACCATTTGAAGGTTCCAGGCGCAGCGGAAGTGCCAGGGTAGGTGAAAAACAAAGAAGTTTTTGTTCATTTGATGGATTATTCGCAATATTATACATGATGTGAACATCATTACCTATGAAATTCTTCCATCAAATATTGAGACAGAGGAAAATCCAGAACCCAAAGAGGATCTTTGCACGTTAAATTTATACTTAATTTATTTATGAATTGAATAAATGGTTACCTTATCAGGGAACATTCTTCAATGATAATTTTGATCATATGTAAACCCTTATTGTATTACCTTCATTGGGAAAGGAGGATCCAAGGGTAGAATCCATCTAGCGGTGATTCACACATGCTCCTTTGATCTTACAACAATGTCGATTGATTTTCAGGTCCTAGCATGGAAATCAATCGTCTTACATTGTTCTCCTTAATCAATTCAAGATCCTTTAGGTTTGAAGGATTTATTCTTGTTCTTGAGAATATGAGAAAGAAATTCAAGAGAGAAATTCGAGAGAGGATTTTTGTTGTGTACAGTGATTCTCAATTCTCGATTAACCCTACACAATAGACATAACCATCTATTTATAGATCTAGGGTTTAGATTAAACCATTATTTAATTGTGTACTGGACCTTAAATAATATTATAATCCTTAACAACCCTCATATCATATAATAATAATATTATTATTTTATAGTGTGCATTAACTCGCACAATGATAAATAGTATTTTACCAACTTGCAAGTTAATATTTTCCACCAGACATGATCTTGGTCCACTCGAATTCATCGGCATTCATTGAATACCCCAAAAAATATTTAATTAAATATTTTATTCATAGATAAATATTTTTATCCACAATCCAACAAATAGATATTTATTAAATATTCAATAAATAAAATGAATATATTATATTCACAATCCGATAAATAATTATTTATTTAATTTATGCGATCAATAAATCTTGAATAAAAATTATTCATCCTCAGCCTTGAGAATAATATTTATTCTATTAATTAAATTCAAATAGAATTTAATCGAAATCAATGGAAACACTTAGTGTGTGGCCTTCTAGGATTGTTTCTCATTGGCATTAGGCGGACTTGCTTAAAGTCCAAAATTACTTTCTAGCAACAATTCAAGGAAAGCAAGAGAAAGAACTTAATCTCACAACATCGACAACCATATATGAATGCTCATCGTGTAATATAATCTCTTTTTCTCAATATCTCATTAATCAGGTTGCACATCTGTGTCATCAACCCATATGTTTAATACATCTTTCTTTGACTATTTGAAATGAACATGTTGTTACACCATGACCATGGAATTTAATGTGATAGTTCTATTTTAATCTAAGGGTTGAGATATAAACTTCCATAAATATAGAATGGAAAAATCATTCATCGACTTATTCATTAATAACATGCCATTCGTGTAGTTGGGGTTTGGCTTAGTGGTAAGCACCCCATAATCCTACATGAAAAATGGGGGTTCAAAACCCATTGGGTGCAGAAACTATAGCAGTACTGTAGCGGTACTGTAGCAGTGGTGGCACTATTGAACAGCGGGTACTGTAGCAGTTGCAGGACACTGTAGCAGCAGTTGGTACTGTAGCAGTTAGTTTACTATTCGTATATTGGGCCTTGGGCCAAAAATTTGGGCATATGGGCTATATAATGGGATACATGCTCACTGGACCTTTGGGCTATGTAATGGGTCACCCTCTACCCAGTTAAAAGAGGTATTTACTTTACTTTAATAATAAAATGAGGTTTCGACCCCAACCTTTTAAAAAAAATAACATGTCATTCGTGACGCACCCAACGTACTCTACTTCCCATGAACATATGGTGTTATAGTTTTGGTTAGTAAATCTAAGTGTGTGTGTCATGACATGAATTAATAATAATCTTAAAGTCTAAGGACCATTACACATACTTGCAAATAGAAATATATGATAACACTGAAACATGTGGAATTCCTACTGATAGGTATGTTCTCATAATCTCTCATCTTGTAGATTATAAAGTGTGGACTTTATGAGAAGAAGTTCCATCCGATTATGAGTACTCACATTTGATAGTTTACATACTATGTTACTTATCATTGTATGATATCCAACCATATAACTACATTTAAGAATATCATCATGACACTTCAAGGTTCTCATCGTTGCAACAACCTGTTATGACCTTATCAATGTGACATATATACTAGGAAATCAGTACACCAAATTCATGCATAACAATGATCAATATATAATAAAATGTTTTATTATTATTCAAACTTTAGAATATACATGTAATCTAAAGAAAAACTATATGGTTCTAGAACTCCAACTCCAATAGTTGTGACATTAACTTCTTTCTCTATGGGTGTCTTGGCATGTTGATAGACATTAATCTTAGAATTTAGGCGGTTCCCCCTAATGCAATTGAGAAAGAGTTCTAAAGGTTCACACACTAAGTGTATTCAGAACCTCAGTTAAATAATAATAATATTTTTTATTTAACATGTTGAATAAATATTATTCTCGTATGTGGTTTAAAAAAATTCATGGTTAGCTTGATCACATATATTCAATCATTGGTTATTTGAGAGAATATTTTGTGAGAAGAATATTTAATACATTCTTATTTTATATTTAGTGAATATAATATATATTTATTCGTTTATTGGTGAATAATGAAATGATATTAATTTATTGAATAAAAATTTATTATTCAAGGCTCAATAAATATTATGTATGAATGCCACACTGAGATAAAATTTCTGGTGAAAATAATGTATAGTAAATATTATTTGAATGAATGTTAAACAATTTATTCAAGAAATAATATTTAATTAATTTGATGGTTTTGCGCATGTTAAGAAATATTATTATTATTATTATTATTATTATTATTATTATTATTATTATTATTATTATATACATGGGGTTCTATGGGCTGTAAGGAGATAATAAGGGTGCATGTGCAATTATTATTTTTCTAACTCTAGCACTATTTAAACTCAATTATATTATTTTCAACCCTAATGCTGGACATTTGTGTTGTACACAATGAAAATGATAATTATATCAAGCCTTAGATATCCCCTCTCAAAGAATGCACTCAAGAACCAAGAACGATCCTCCTCTACAATCCCTCTTGATTCTTAAGAGATTGAAAAGAATCCTTCCAATAAGTGATTCTCATGGAGATCCACTACTGGAAATATAATCTATACCAACGGTTTGGAACCGTTGGTATAGGCCTCTAAACCGTTGGTATAGCCTATACCAACGGTTTGGAGAACCGTTTCCAAGTAAGTCGTGGGGATAGGTCTATACCAACAGTTTTGGAAAAACCGTTGGTATAAGTAAAATGAAAATCTATACCAACGGTTCCATAAAACCGTTGGTATATGTAATTCAAAAAATAATCATCCGGTTGGTTTTGATCTAAGCACCTCCCGTTTGTGATTGAACGACCTAACCACTAACCTAACTTACTTTTGTGAACATAATTTCATAAATATATATATATGTATTATCATAAGTATTTTAAATTTTGATTTATTTAATGTCCTCTATAAGAAGATTCCATTAAAAATACATGTACATATACCAATGGTTCTAAAAACCATTGTTATAGACCTATACCAACAGTTTTGAGAACCGTTGGTATAGGTTCTTTGATTTTGGGACCTATACCAACGGTTTGGACAAAACCATTGGTATAGGGTCTCTATAATGGACCTATTCCAACGGTTTTGGTCAAACCGTTGGCATATGTCCAAATTAGTGAACTATACTAACAGTTTGCCCAAAACCATTGGTATAGCTCCAAATTAGTGACCTATCTCAACAGTTTTGGCCAAACCATTGGTATAGGTCCAAATTAGTGAACTATACCAATGGTTTGCCCAAAACCGTTGGTATAGATCATATTTCCAGTAGTGATCAAAGACGAATGATGCACGCATTAAGATCTTTCGTGCTAGCACCCAGAGATTCCTATTACGACACTCAGAGGTTCTTGATACACATGTGGATCAACACTAGAGGTAATCTACACTTGATTCCTATGAAATAGCGATGTTACGACGTAAAGATGTTGTTGGATTCATAAACGAAGAAATACTTCATCATAAGGTAATTATTTAACTACTTCAATTAATTATAAATTATTATGTGATGATCCAGTGGTTGGATCTAGTGTTTTCATGTCAATTAATTTTTGATTCAATTCCATTGGTCACAATGTTCTTTATTGATGTACATCTCAGATTAATCATATATTATGATAAAAAGTATTAGGGTTCAACCCACGTGTTTTCCTTGTTGGAGTTTTTTATGCATATATGTTTTTCAAATTTGTTGGTTGCATTCCATATTTAAAATTGAGATAAGGATTTTATCTTAATTTTAAATTCATAAGAAGCACATGTCGAATATTTTAATACGTGGTTATTGTGGACTATAAAGTGGGCAGCAGGGTTCCGCATAAGATGAGAAATAGGTGTGGCAAAAAACATATATGTGGGCGATAGTTTCTGGGCATGGGAAGCAGTGAGCAATGGCATATCGAGGTGTACAACGGCTTATTTTATGAATTATAGAGACGTCGCATGTTTGGTTTTGATCTCTGAGGGGTGATGTTTTGTCATAAATGATTATCAGAGAAAATATTGAGGCATATTGAGGTGTGATTTTTCATACAGGTTTTCTACGCTCTCGCAATAATTCAAGTTTCAGGCTTTTCTTGGATTTTTTACTTTGATTATTAATATATTTTCTTAGAGTTTCCTTATGGTTTTTTAATCTTATGCATCAAATGGTTTTTCCATGTTAAAATCTACATCTCAATTTATTTTATGATATTTAATTTTGCACATTCGTTTTCATTAGAGATGCTCACAATCTTTTGTCACAATTGATTTATTATCCTAGAACTATTTTGTTTCCTCCCCAACCACTGGTATCAGAGGCAGGCAATCCATGTTTCTTACTGATTGGATATGGTTGATTCATGCCAAGGGATTTCTACCCACGTTGAACTATTTAATAGGAAATATGATTTCACTCTATAGAAGCAACGAGTGAAAAATATTTTGGTTCCTGAGAAGACGGTGAAGGAGCTGAAGAAAAAAATTAGATATGCTAAAGAAGATGAGCAATGGTGATTGTCAGGATTTGAGAGAGTTAGTGGCAAGCATGATTTAGATGTATTTGGCAGTTAATACTCTACGAAAGGTGATGAATATGACAGATCTGAAGGAGATCTTGTAACGACCCAAAAAATGAACTTCTTTTATTTATGGATCTATTTCCTCCTAATAACTTTTTATTATGTTTTACAATAGAAGCACATCGAATTACTTCAGACCCAAATTTTATTTTTCAGAAATGATATAATTATTATAAAAAAATATGTTATATGAAATAATGATTATTTTAATTAAATAGTATGATTAAAACATCCCTTTTTAAATGTAAATGATAAAATAATTTTATTTTTTTTAAGTGTCAGAAATTTCACTATGCAATTTCAGTATTCCTTTTCTATCCACTACTATTTTTAATAAATAATTATTTTTATATTTAAAAGATAAATTTCTCATACTTAGAGAATTATTATGGTTAAATAAACATAATTTTTGAATTTCAAATGTCAAAAATAATCTTGGCTGAATTTTTAGAAGTTTTTTTAAGAAGTATTAATTTTTTGATAAATAGTATTTTATTTGATGAATAATGTTGGATGAATAGTGTTTTTTAGATGAATAGTATTTTGTGAATAGTGTTATTTTGATGAATAGTAAAAAAATATTTTATTATTAAATAACTTTTTCTGTGAAATGATTTTCAAAAATCCGTTATACATGGTTGTAATCAAGGTGAGAAATGTGGTTAAATAAGATCAAAATAATTTTTTGGTGAATAGTAACACACCCTTATGAATAGTAATGAATAGTAAATCAACCAAAAAAATAGATATTTCACCCATGAATGTATAAATACAATTTAGACATCTTAAAAGTGAAAAAACGATCATAGTATACATTTTGGTATTTTTGTATGTCATGAATATTTTATTTACAATTTTATAATTAATTTAATAATTTAAAATGGAAATTTAATTTCATAAAATGCAATCATAATTTTTACTTTATTGTCTTATGGCTATACGATAATTTTATCATACATTGATTACTTTTTCAAGGTGTTACAAAACAAGTTATAGTTTTAGAGTTGTTTTTTTTTAATAAATAATGATTTCATTTAAAAATTAAATTAAAAATATTTAGAAAATTATTTTTATAAAATGAAGTTTATTTTTTAATTCAGAGCATCGATATTAGTTTAGGTTAAAATTATGATATTTTTATAAAATGTTTTGTTTTCTGGTGAATAGTGAAAATACAGTTTTGAGTTTCGGTGTGTTTAATGACATCATTAATGATGTAATCATGATGTAATAATTCTAGTCGACTTGTGAATATTAAGATATGTTATGAGGTGTTCCAAGTGTCCAATACCATAAGAAATCTCATGGTTTTGCAAATACCACTAATGAGGTGTCCCTTGGAAATTAATAAAATATTCCATCATTTTTGCTATAAATAACAACTCATTCATTCATTCCTTTCATTACAAAATCCTCCTCAATGAAGATCTGGTCTTTTTACCTCCCAATGAGTCCTCCCAAGGTGCCCTCAAGCCCCCCAAGGTCCCAACCTTCAAGCTTTCGAAGTTACTCTTCAAGGTAAGGGAACCTTTCACCCTCCTCTTTTAAGTCATGACTTCTTTTATGTTGTGTCTTCTAGTTTCCATCTTCTTATGTTGGGGTATGTTATTCTATATCCTTACTACTGTCCATTTCATGTCCAATTGATGAGAGACACTTTTCACTCTCATCAACTGATTTTCTGAATTTTTAATTGATGATGTTAGGCTGCTGAATTTTTGTAAAAGAAATCATATCTTCTCTTTTCTTTCAAGTTTCCTTTTCATGTAGTATGTCATTCAAACATTCATACCATGATCTTATTTAAATTTTATTCTATCCCTATACTGTATTATGAGTTATTTATGAGTGGGTGACCTCTGTCCCCTCTCTTTAATGCTTTCTAAAAACATGTTATGTAGCCGTTATGCTGCAGAATTTTCGTCTCAAAATCTCTCTTTTTCTTAAGAAGTTCTCTTGTTTTATTTATGGGAATACCCAAATCAATTTTCATTTCTAGGGGTATTAATTGGGACATAAAATTGATCTATTTTATTCTAGAATTGACATACATATAACCCTCACTCCCTTCTCCATGGGTTATAAATGACATAATGATCTTATTTTTAAGCACTTTTAAAACGTTGTGATTTTGAAGTGAAACTCATTTCTTTTACTCTCTTTGGGTTATTTATGAAATGTATAATTATGATCTATGTGGATCACATAAAAATAAAGACATATTAAGGGTGTGCCCCGATAGCGCTCCAATGCATTGGGTAAAGAATTTAATCTCTATAGATGATAAGTTTCACGATACTTTGGTGAATAACCTTGGTAATTTTTATGACACATTGGGGATGAATCTTGGTGATATGTTCATGAATGTCTAAATTAAATGTTGTAGCCACATATTCAAGTTATGATTAAAGTTCTTTTTATTATGATATGTCTCTTCTTCTATTGCTCATGTCTTTATGCTTTTCATCAAGTTCTTATTGATATCACAAGTAAATTGATTCTCTTGCTTTCCTTACTGGGTCTTCTGCTCACTATTTCTTTTGATGTATGTCTCCAGGTTATGAGATGCGGTAATTGTACATAGGATAAACTTTTCAAGAAGTTTTTTCAAGGGGATTTAAAAGATTGTTTTAAGTTTTCATGTTTTATGCTCCTGGTTTCCAAGACACTAAACTTTAAAGATCCTCTGTTTGTAAAATGTAATGGAAAGTTATGTAATAAAAAGACAGGATGCCATAGATCTGGGCGAAGATTGAAAGTAGATATAAATTGAAATCTCTCACAAATCGTGTATATCTCAAAAAATGATTCTATCATTGGTGAATGCCAGTGAATGGAGATTTAGGTAACCATCTAGACGAGTTCACCAAACTTCTTATGGAGTTGTCTTCAATGGCGGTCAAGATCGATGATAAAGGTAACGTGGTACCTGTTGAAATGGAATGAGAATAAGAAGATAAATTTTTTGCTTCTCTTGGGTTCATCACCAGATTAATATGATAATCTCATCACCACATTGTTATTCATGAAAGACACTCTGAAGTTGGATGATGTGATTTCATCAATGTAGATGAACGAGACCTGCTGAAAGACCGTTGATGGTGATTCTTCAAGTAATAGTAGTATTCTGATTGTGACAGATAAATGTGGTAACCAGAGAGGTCGGTCAAAGACAAGAAGAAAAGTCAAGGTTTTGCTTTGCGGCAAGGAGGACCATGTGGAGAGACTATTATGCTTTGAAAAAGCTTAAGAAAGAAAAGAAGATACATGACATCAATTCTGAGGATCCAACGTAAGTCTTATACAATTTGAGAGTGATTTACTTTCAGTCGGTGTTAATTATCACAGGTTAGATCTGTACAACGAATGAGTAATTGATGTAATAGCTTCGTACCATATTACACCAAAGATATTTATTTTCTTCATATGAAGAAGTTGACTTTGATAGATTAAAGATGGGTAATGAAGATTTTGGTGATGTCATCGGGGTTGGTTATATTTGTATCACTAAGAATGAAGGTTGTACGCTGATGTTGAGGGACGTGCAACATGTATCAGGTATACGTCATAATTTGTTATCTGTTTGTACTCTTGATAATGATGAGTTCAGGAGTTCATTTAACAATGAAAGATGGATATTATCCATAGAATCGATGGTATATGCGTGAGGGAGAATGGTTGACACGCTTTACAATATCGATGTAAAAGTGTGCACTAAAGTGACGAATGCAATTGCGAAGAGGATTTCGTTAGATTTGTGGCAAAGACGATCGTCATGCTTAAGTTGAGACCATCGAAAAGGATAATGGAAGTTTAGAAGTCGAAGCATGTCAGGTTAGGTATTTCAGGTCTGACACCTAATTACTTTTTTTCAGATAGTGCCACTTGAAAAGAAGGGATTTAAATCAAAGACTGGGGTGATGCGCTGAGAGTTATAAACTACTTCGATGATGTTGATCAGAGAGAACAATTAGTTTCTGTAGGTACTCATGATTATTTGGTGTTCGCTATTATGGAAGAGCCATGTGTTGTCGGTTCTAGTCTTGTTCGGCAAGACAGTGCAGACACATGTATGACGAAAATTTCAGTATTTAGATTTCTTTTGTAGGGGGGGCTTCAAGGTTTATGTTGGAGTTGCAAAAGGATGTTGTCATATTTTTTTGCAGAGGATGACAGTCGGTGTGATATCAACCGGTTTTCAATCCAACTGAGTTTGTTGGATGAGATCGCCTTCTTTGATGGGTTTAAGGGGAAGATTGTTAGGGTTTAGCCCACGTGATTTCCTTATTAGAGTTTTTTTACATAGATATGTTTTTCAAATATGGTGGTTCGCATGCAATATTTAAGTTTGAGATGGGGATTTTATCTTAATTTTATATTCAAACGAAGCACGGGTGGAATATTTGAATGGGTGGTTGGTGTGACCTATAAAGAGAGCCGCAGGGGTGTTGCATAAGACGAGAAAAAGGCATGGCAGAAAGCAGATACGTGGGTGACGGTTTCTGGGTATGGGTAGTAGCGAGCAACGACAATTTGGCTTATGCAATAGTTTATTTGAGGAGTTGTAACGACATTGCGTGTTTGGTTTTGACCTCTATTACGGATGATTATCACGGAAAAACTAGAGGTGTATTGGGGTGTGGTTTTTGACGCATGCTTTTTACACTCACTGTAATTCAAGTTTCAAACTTTTACTTAGATTTTGTACTCTTTGGTTATTAGTAGATTTTCTAAGAGTTGTTTCGTGGTTTTTTAATCCTCTGCATTTGGGGGTTTTTCCATGTTAAAATCGGTGACTTGATTTGTTTCTGCTATTTAATTTTACGCTTCTGTTTTCATTGGAGATTTTCACAATATTTTATCGCAATCGAGTTATTATCATGGGACAAATTTGTTTCCTCCCCAACAAAAACTTGAGCTGAGCATACCCCTACCAACGCTTCCGATGCGTTCGAAACCTTCAAAAAAATTCATATGGGGCCATAAAATTCTCTAATTATCACCCCCCAGGAAACACGTCATTCTAGATTTAATGACGAAATGCATTTCTTAATTTGATACATCATTAAGGAGGAAATTACAGTCAACAGCTTAAATTAAAAATTAATATTTCATTTCTTATAAAAACTCTTGTGAGGTCCAACTAAACCATTGGAAGACCTCATTTAATTTAACTGATAGCCAATAAAACCAATTGAACAAAAAAGACTGCAAAAATCCTATACAGGCAAAGATGTTGATAATAGAACTCACATTATTATATGAAGTATGCGTACCACTTAGGCTTTATGAAATAAAGGAGTGAACAATATCTCAAGAAATAAGGCGAATAAGGACACTCGACTTTTCTTAATTCCTTATTTTGAATCCTTTCCCATGTGATTCTATTCTCGAGTTTAATAAGAAGACTCCAAATAAATAATCAAATGCTAAAATAAAATAATGCACCTCAAGCACAATAATTATTTTATTTACTTTTAATGTGAAGGCTACATCACACGGCACCTGTTTGGTCTGATAAAAAAAAAAAAAAAACCGCTATATTGAAAGTGTTGTTTTGGGTGATGTTTAATTTTTTGTGGAACGCTTTTAACAAGTAAATTATTTAAAATACATAAAATATCCAATTATATACAACGATTTTATAAGAAAAGAAAACGCGTACAAAATGAAAAATATTCGAATATATTTCTGCTGATATTTTACGGACAGTGCCATCTTACCTGCCATTTGGTTTTTACTGGAAAAAGCAAGTGGTCACCGGAGCGCCACGTGTCAATCTTACCGCGGGAGTGGATGTCGGCAAAGTTTGTGTTTATGGCCAGCGTTTGCTTAATGAATAGTGTAGTGAAATTGGGAGAGGGCATCTGCAAAAGCAGTGGCGCGGGATAGATGGTACCTTTAAAAACATAAATAATTTCATATATACTTTAAAAACATTTCATCCGATATTTTGTATTATCCGCCACGTCATTGATAATATTAAATATACAAAATTCGGCCTCCCACTATAAATGCAGAGCTCGGAGCGTCCTAATCCTCACCGGGCAACGCTGAAATTAAACAGATTGTGAAGCGAGAGAAAGAGAAGGGCGAAGCAATGGCAGGAATCGTTCAGAAGATCGGAGATGCTCTCAAGGGTGGCGGCGATCACAAGGGGGAGGAGAAGAAGGGCGATCACCAGGTGTACGGACACGTGGCGGAAGGCGGTGGGCAATACGGCCACGAGAGCGGGGGGCAGTACGGGCAGGACGGCGGCGATCACAAGAGGGAGGAGAAGAAAGGCGATCGCCAGGGGTACGGACACGTGGCGGAAGGTGGTGGGCAATACGGCCACGAGAGCGCGGGGCAGCACGGGCAGGGCGGCGGGATCGTGGACAAGATTAAGGGCAAAATCCCCGGCGGAGGCGGCGGTAAGGACGTGCACGGGAGTGAGGGTCACCAGGGGTACGGACACGTGGCGGAAGGCGGTGGGCATCAGGGCCACGAGAGCGCGGGGCAGCACGGGCAGGGCGGCGGGTTCATGGAGAATATTAAGGAGAAAATCCCCGGCGGAGGCGGCGGTCGTAAGGATGGGCAGGAGAAGAAGAAGAGGAAGGATAAGAAGAAGGATGGGGATAAGAAGCACGGGGATAGCAGCAGCGGTTCGGACAGCGATTAATCCGATCTTATTCCCGCTCCTTTGATTGGATCGGCGTTATGTTGGGGATATTTATGTTTTATGAAGGTTACTTATGTTGTTTTAAGTTTTTTTTTTTCATAATCAATGTGGTATGCTATGGATAACTTGGTTTGAATTTACGTTAACCCCCCCCCCCAGTTTTTCCCTATAAAAGAAAGAGCAAAATTGGTGCTATTTAATTTTTAGAAATTAACACCTTAAATTAACTCCAACCAAACTCCAGCGAGTTTATGAGGTGACGATCCAGTTCATGAACAACCTTATTGTGTTCTCTGAAACTTCTAAAAGATAAAAATATACGGAATTTCTTAAAGAGCATTCAATGATTTAACAGTAGATTCAAGTTACAAAAAATTCCAACCAAGCTCAACAGAAACCACATGATCTTGAGCAATAATGCCAAACCGATCGAATCACCAGAATCACCACAAGCCAAAGAGTTGGTATTGACGGATGCCAAATAATTACCAGAAAATGGTGAGGTAGGTTGGAGCTCCAATCTCACTGCCACACATTCAAATCCCGGTAAAGAATGCCTTGTTAAAGTGACTCCTATATCATATGTTTTTACTAATGATATTTCAAAAAAAAAAATCATAAAAAATAATGTATAAATATATTTATATTGATATAAATATAATATATGTATTTTAAATATGTTCTAAATAATTATAAATAAACCTTTCCACTTAATATATAAGATATTTTAGTGAAAATGACTTATAAAATGTTTTTAAAAATAATATTAATTAATAATGTTAATTATTATCAATTAATAATCCTTTAATAACAATTTAAAGATATAAAATATCAAAAAATTAATAAAAAATATAAACTAAGTTGGAAAACATAACTCAAAACTCCAAACACTCATATAACTTTTGATTCGGGTATCCGTTTGAGTTCTACTACACATATCAAATCAAAGTCTGCGACAAACTCTACGTCCTTTATGTGAGGTAAAATTCTCACATTTTTTAGGACAAAAAAGGTTTAGAATCCCTCCAAAATTGAGTTTTTAGTCGGGTATCGCAATTTTTTAACAATGGATTTTCAGAGGGTTTTTTTACTCGGTGAGCATTTAATTTATTCTCGGGTCTTACATTCATAATATTATAATTTTGAAATTTTATTATTTTTCACAATGTAATTTTATTTATAATCAAATATATAACAATATGTACAGTTTTGTTATATATTCACACATAAAAATTTAATTTTATATATAAATAATTAAACATATTTATATATAAAATATATTTCTCAATACATAAGCTTCATCTAAATAAAAACTAATATCTATTTTATTTAAAATATAAATATATGAATATTTATATACCTATATAATGTGTGGGGTGTATATATTAGTGTGTTAACAAACTAATATATACGAAATTGATCCTTCCAGAAGCCTAGGCTCCTGACTATTTATTAAAATATAAAGAAAAGTAACAAGCAGACAAAAAACAGATGAGGTAAACAAACAAGACAAACTCTCGCCCAAATGGAAAAGTTACATATCAAAAGCATCAATGTCATCACCATGACCATAGTCAAAGCTGCACCAAACTAACATGACCCGTCCTCTTCGTAATTCTTGTGATGAATTGTGGTGTTCTTCGCGTTGGAGAAGGAGGACGACCAACCACGAAGGGACACGAGAACGGCTGTAAAGACCTGGAATTTCCGTGGAATTTTTTTTCTTAAATACTTGGGATTTTTAAAAGTCCGTGAAAATTTACGGCGGTTGATTTCGAGACCCGGTGTGCCCAGAATCAATTCCTGAAGTTTTGTTAGGGTACGTTCAGTAAACATACGTGCGAGTTTTTATAACTTTTAAACAGGTGCTCGGAATTGAAATCTGAGGGCACCGTTGAACTCGTAGCGCCAGTTTTCGCTTAAGACTTTCACCTCGACGACAGATGATTGAGATTAAAAGTTAGTTTTTGGCTTTTTATAAAAAATAATAATAAAATAAAGTGTACAACACTATTTTATTTTTGAGCCGCCATGAGCTTGAGTGGTTGTTGTTAAAACCTCCACTAAGGAGTTGGAGGTGGGACCACCACACCCTAACCTCCCATGAGAGGTTATGGTGGTGGGGCCCACCCGAACATAACCTCTCGTGAGAGGTTACATCGTGGGGACCACACGAGACTAAAACCTCCCAATTAATGAGAGGGTGAAAAATCTTCCATCTCCCCTCATTAATCAGAGGGGAGTCCCTTGACCTCCTCTACCATTAATTGGTGCCACCTCCATTTTTTTAATTAATTGGACAACGCATGATTTATTATGCCAATCCTCCACATTTATTGATGGAGCCAATTAATTTATTCCTCCCTTTTTGAATTCCATGCCAACGGAATAATAGATAACCAATCTATTATTTTTGTTAGCATTATTCATTTTGGCGGAACGGAAGAAGAGGAGAGCCACGAAGAAAAGCTCCCAACGAAGAACGAGGAACCTCATCTTCCAAACGGAGAACGAAGAACACCAGCAACCTTCTTCGACTTCCTCCATCGGATCCTACCAACGTGGAGTGTCTTCCACGGCCGACGCAGCCCGGGATTGGTAGGGCGTGACAAACACGACGAACGACGATCTTCATCGTCTTCTTTTCGCAACTTCGTCAACGAACGTCGACCAGTGAATCAAAGGTAGGGGGTTTATTTCTTGTTGAAGTTCTACCTTTTTCTTATCTTCTTCAAAGGATAATAAGGGATTGTTGCGGACGTATTATTGATCATCTTCTACTCATGATGAGCCAAATGATACATTCCTAAACACGGAGGGTGCGGGCCAACCTAACATGGCCTGACATCCTCTGTCGTTTTCTCTCTTTTTGTGGCGTTCTACGGCACAACGATGAGGTGACGACGACAAAGGCCGCGCTACCCGCGGCCTCCGCGAATCGCGTCGCCCCCGCGGCGCACCAATGCTTCCGGCCGACCACCGCCGGCCTGAGCGGCGCTCGGCCCGCCTACCCGCGGCCTCCCGGCGCCCTGCTTGGCACGCGGTCGCCTGCCCGCGGCCCCTCCGGCGCCCTGCCCGGCACACCCGCGGCCTGCCCGGCCCCTGCCGCACCCTGCCGGCGCCCCCGCGGCCTGCCCGGCGGCCAGTCGGCCTGCACGCGCTCCACGCGGTCTGCCCGCTGGCCTCCCGACCTCTCGAGCTGAGTCGCTCGAGCTGCGCCCCTCGCGGCGCTGGCCGAACCGGCCCTGGGCTTCGGGGCGAGTCGCCTACGTGGCGACCTCTGGGCCAAACCACCCTCGCAGTCCGCTGTGCCGGGCCCAGCGGACCGGACCGAACTTAATGGGTGGACCCGCCCAACGAGCTGGGCCAGACCCAGCGGGTCGGCCCAGACTGGGTATTAATGCGAAACGGGCGGGCCGGGGCGGGCCGAGCCAAGCCCACACGGGTTTGAGCCCATGCGGGTTTGTCCGCAAAAGCCCGCATATAATGTGAACAAAAAACTTCAAGTCTGCCCCGCCCCGCATAAACCCGCGGGTTGCCCACGGGCTTATCCACATTTACAAAAAAAACTATTTATAATCATTTAAATACTGTATTTTTTATCATTCTTAAAGGTATTTGTGGGGAGAAATGTGAATTAACAATAACTAGAGTTTTAAAGGATATGAGAACATTTTTTGTGGGTTAATGGTGGCATGCGGTAATGTCGATGTGGTGGCGAACTATTGCGATGGAAAGTAGGTGAGTGATCGGTGATGAGCGATGAATGATAATGTTTGTTGTGTGGTGATGTGAACAACTAAACATGTGAATGAATGAAGTCTCTCTAGGTAACAATTAGTTTCAGAGGAAGCTATTAGTTTTTTTCACGAGGTTTTATCCAATTTTCTTAATAACAAAATAAAATTAAATAGTAATAAAATTAAATCAACTTAAAAAATATTATGATTATAATAACTCTTATAGAATTGAAACCATGCGCATGGGCGATGAGTTCCATTTTTTGAGAGATGGGTTGACACACCATGTGAATATGATTAACAATTACCATATAAATAATATAATATCGTATTAAAACAATAAATATAGGCCTATTTAAACTTCACATGTGAATAAATGGTGAATTAATATGATCATTACGATGAGAAATCATATGTCACGATTTAACCATGATTTTTTTATTAAAAAAAATAAAATGTTAAAGAAACATATATTGTGAAAATAATATATATATTTTTTAAATCAGGCCTGCGGGCAAGCCCACACCCGCATTGGCCCGCACCCGCGCGGGCTCAACCCGCATTGGCCCGCACTCTAAACGGTCAAAAATTTTAGGCCCGCCCCGCCCCACATCTGCCCCATACCCACAAAGCCCGCAGGCCGCGACCCCACTTTGCATCGCTAAGACTGGGTTGGGCCGAGTCAATCCGACCATGTCGGACCAGGCCCATTACAGACCCCATACTTTCTTGGGCCATATCTTTGGCACCGAACGTCCGTTTGACGAACCGTCAGCGGCGCCAGTATTCTTGATCGAAGCCGTCCCTTTGAGAATACCCCACTCGAGTTCGGGGTATATTTGAGTTACGGTCAGGTTGGATCGTACACGAATCTAACCGGGCCCTCGGGACTAAAAGGCTAATAACTCATAGACCGAGCATCCGATCGACGCGTCGTTTGTTGCGTTGAGACCCCTATGACGTGGCAGACCTTGGAGATACTTCCTCGTGGCACTTCATGACAGTTGGAGTATCGACCAGTAGCTCGTGGAGCGGAACCTTCTAGAGGGGAGCAGACAGAGTACGAAGACCTAGCAGCTGGCTGAGTCCTGATGACTGCTTGACCGATTCGACTCGGAGTGACTCGACTAGCCCAGTGGGGAGCGCCTCTGTGTGAGCGCGGCAGAACCACGGCGGGGAGCGCCTCTGTGTGAGCGCGGCAGACCCATGATACTCGACAGGAGGAGTACCTCAACAGACTAATAGGGGGAGCGCCTCTGTGTGAGCGTGACAGACCCGTGGTGGGGAGCGCCTCTGTATGAGCGCAGCAGACCCCTGGTACTCAACAGGAGGAGTACCTCAGCAGTCTAAGGTTAGTGGGAAGCACCTCTGTGTGATGCGTCAGACCCACTGTACGCGATAGAGGAGTACCCCACCAGTCATGGTTTCGATAACAAAAATCCTGGTTTGAACTGAGTCATAGATTGTGAAGCGAGAGAAAGAGAAGGGCGAAGCAATGGCAGGAATCGTTCAGAAGATCGGAGATGCGCTAAAGGGCGGCGACGATCCCAAGGGGGAGGAGAAAAAGGGAAATCACCAGGGGTAAAGACACGTAGCGGAAGGCGGTGGGCAATACGGCCATGAGAGCGTGGGGCAGTACGGGTAGGGCGGCGACGATCACAAGAGGGAGGAGAAGGAAGGCGATCGCCAGGGGTACGAACACGTGGAGGAAGGTGGTGGGCAATACGGCCACGAGAGCGCGGGGCAGCACGGGCAGGGCGGCGAGATCGTGGACAAGATTAAGGGAAAAATCCTCGGCAGAGGCGGCGGTAAGGACGTGCATGAGAGTGAGGGTCACCAGGGGTACAGACACGTGGCGAAAGACGGTGGGCATCGCGGCCATGAGAGCGCGGGGCAGCACGGGCAGGGTGGCGGGTTCATGGAGAATATTAAGGATAAAATCTCCAGCGGAGGCGGTGATCGTAAGGATGGGCAGGAGAAGAAGAAGAAGAAGGATGAGAAGAAGGATGTGGATAAGAAGCACGGGGATAGCAGCAGCGGTTCAGACAACGATTAATCCGATCTTATTCTCGTTCCTTTGATTGGTACCTTCTCCTTTGAATGGATCAGCGTTATGTTGGGGATATTTATGTTTTATGAAGGTTACTTATGTTGTTTTAAGTTTCTTTTTTCATAATCAATGTGGTATGCTATGGAGAACTTGGATTGAATTTACGTTAAACCCCCCTGAAGTTTTTCCCTATAAAAGAAAGAGCAAAATTGGTGCTATTTAATTTTTAAAAATTAACACCTTAAATGATATTGCAATCACGAGGTAGTGCAAACCCAATCACAAAACACAATTCTTCCAAGAATTAACTCCAACCAAACTCCAGCGAGTTTATGAACTGACGACCAGTTTATGAACCACCTTATTGTGTTCTCTGAAACTTCTAAAAGATCAAAATATACGGAATTTCTTAAGAGCATTCAGTGATCTAACAGTAGATTCAAGTTACAAAAAATGTCAACCAAACTCAACAGAAACCACATGATCTTGAGCAATAATGCCAAACCGATCGAATCACCAGAATCACCACAAGCCAAAGAGTTGGTATTGACGGATGCCAAATAATTACCTGAAAATGGTGAGGTGGGGTTGGAGCTCCAATCTCACTACCACAAATCCAAATCCCGGTAAAGAATGCGTTGTTAAAGTGACTCCTATATCATATGTTTTTACTAATGATATTTAAAAAAAAATCATAAAAAATAATATATAAATATAAATATATTTATATTGATATAAATATAATATATATATTTTAAATATGTTCTAAATAATTATAAATAAACGTTTACACTTAATATATAAAATATTTTAGTGAAAATGACTTATAAAATGTTTTTAAAAATAATATTAATTAATAATTTGTTAATTATTATCAATTAATAATCATTTAATAACAATTTGAAGACATAAAAATAAAAAAATTAATAAAAAATATAAACTAAGTTGAAAACATAACTCAAACTCCAAACACTCATATAACTTTTGATTCGGGTATCCGTTTGAGTTCTACTACACATATCAAATCAAAGTCTGCAACAAACTCTACGCCCTTTATGTGAGAGGTAAAATTCTATCACATTTTTTAGGACAAAAAAGGTTTAGAATCCCTCTAAAATTGAGTTTTTAGTCAGGTATCCCAATTTTTTAACAATGGATTTTCAGTCTTGTTTAAGAGGGTTTTTTACTCTTTTTAGTGAGCATTTAATTTATTCTCAGGTCTTACATTCATAATATTATGATTTTGAAATTTTATTATTTTTCAAAATGTAATTTTATTTATAATCAAATATATAACAATATATACAGTTTTTTATATATTCACACATAAAAATTTAATTTTATAAATAAATAATTAAACATATTTATATATAAAATATATTTCTCAATATATAAGCTTCATCTAAATAAAAACTAATATCAATTTTATTTAAAATATAAATATATGAATATTTATATACCTATATAATGTGTGTGGGGGTGTATATATTAGTGTGTGTATTAACAAACTGATATATACGAAATTGATCCTTCCAGAAGCCTAGACTCCTGACTATTTATTAAAATATAAAGAAAAGTAACAAGCAACCAAAAAAGTGATCGGATAAACAAACGAGACAAACCCTCGCCCAAATAGAAAAGTTACATATTAAAAGCATTAATATCATCACCATGACTATAGCCAGAGGCTGCACCATCATCAGCTGACTCCCACTTATGTTGCGAATGTTTTTTATTAGGGAGCACAGTATATATCTCCCTGAGCCTTTGCTACTCCGGTGTAAGTTGATCCTTTATAGAATGTCTGGTGGACCACCCATGTGATCCATCATCACGCCCACACCCTCGACCACAACCTATGGGTCGCCTCCCACATCTCCATGTTTTTGGAAGACAAGATTCCTCCTCACCATCCAGGTTATTCTCCAATGATCTGGAATCCATAGGGGCACTATTGCCCTCTACAAGGGGAACATATATAGAAACAGAAGTTTTTTGAGAAGGAACCATTTGGAAATCATCACCATCCATAATAACTTTCTTTTGAGGTTTCACAAGAGAACCAACATCCGCATTTTGCTTGCCTTTGCATTGAATTGAGGCTATCTCCTGCTCAACCATGAACTGTTGATCAACCACCCTTTGAATTTCATCTTCATTCACTTGCTCCACTATCTGGTCATGTCTTTTGACAGTAACACCATCTTTATCAACATTTACCTCCTCTTTAAAGATTTCAACCGAAGATTTATCATCATCGCGCTTTCCCTGAGTCCCAACAAAGGATTCCAAAACATTCAAAACAAGTTCAACACCAACTTGCAGATTAGGTTGAATGTCATCCTGTCCACTAGCGTGCAAAGAAGCGGGAGCACAACTTGTCTCCACAATGGCGGGCGCGCGCGCGGGCGAGGCTTTCTAGCGCTATTGAAAGGGGGGTCAAGCGTTGTTAAAGGGATGGCGGGAGCGCGCACGGACGAGGATTCCTAGCGCTGTTGAAGGGGGTTCATGCACTGTTAAAAGGGAGACCCTCCGATTTACAGATTTTTTTTAATTTTTTTTTTAATTTTTTGACTTTTACCAGCGCTAATAAAATAGGCCTTTATCAACGCCTTTTTAATGCTGATAAAAAGGACCCCCCTTTAATAACACCTAAATTATCAACGTTTTTTTAGTATTGATAAAAAAATTAGCACTAACAAAACCATGTTTTGTAGTAACGCCGATTTTATCCTTGCTAAGAAAAAAACATTAAAAGACTTGTATTTAACATTAGCTAAAAATGATGATAAAGGTCACATTTATCATAGTTAAAAAATGACGATAAAGATGTATCTTTTATCATTCTTAGCACTGATAAATGTTTTTAATAAAAAATATTGTTAATATATATAAAATTATTATATTTATATTAAAAAATAATGTTTAGTTTATACATTAATTAAAAAATGAAGGTTTTTTTTTGACAAAGGAAGATGATATATTAATCACGAAGGTCGGCAGTTACACAGTCATGCAACCAGAAAGGAAATTGGTCAAGCCAGAGATGATTCACGCCAAATGTGCTGAATAAAGCCAGGTGATGGGCTACTTCATTTCCATCCCTTTTAATAATTCAAATATATATATAATGTTTTAAAAAAAGTATTTATAATATTATAAATAAATAAATAAATATAAATATAATTATAAATTTATAATAATTTTTTTAAAATAATAAATATATTTATTATAATTGTGATTGTCGTTATTTATGTTCATATATTGATAATATATAATTATAAGTTTATTTGTGCACATGATTATGTTGGTTGTGGATGCAGTGGAAGCGTGCGGTGATGGGTGATATATTAAAATTTCTTTTAATAATCGTTGTCTGAAACCAAGAGAAAAGATCTTGCACATTAAATTTATAATTAATTTATTTAATATATGAAAAAAAATACTTGGGTTTAAGAACATTCTTTGATGATGATTGTTGATCATCCGAAACGGCCCTTCAATATTGCCTTCGTTGCATTTGCGAGGATCCAAGGATAGAATCCCTCTAGTGGTGATCCACACGTGCTTCAATGGTCTCCGAGCAATGTCACTCATTCTCTGGGTGCTAGCGCAGGGAATCGAATGTCTTGTGTTGTTCGTTCTTAATCGCTCGTTCTTCGGTCTCAAAGAAATCATCTCTTAAGTTTTTCATTCTTGAGAGGGGGAGAGGAGGAGGAGTCGAGAGAGAATTAATTGTGTGCAACAATTCTCTATTCCCAATCATGAAATTGGTTTCGAATGAATTACACAATAGGCATAGGCATCTATTTATAGAGCTGAGATTTCAGTTACAAAATTTAACTGCATAACAACCATTAAATATAATTATAACCATTAATGAAATCTCTTACCGCATAATGATAATAACAGTATTATTATTTTGTGGTGTGCTAAATTGCGCAAAATGGATAAATAATTATTTTATCACCGAACAGAGTCTTGGTCTGTTTGAACTCCCCTTGTTTTTAGGGCAATGTGTATTTCTGTTTTATGAAGGTTACTTATGTTGTTTTAAGTTTTTTTCATAATTGATGTGGTATGATATGGTGAACTGGGTTTGAATTTATGTTAAAACCCTTCCCCTAAGTTTCTTCCTATAAAATAAATAGCAAAATTGGTGCTATTTAATTTTTAAAAATTTAAACACCTTAAAAGATATTGCGATCAAAAAATTGTACAAAACTAATCACCAAACACAATCTTCCAAGAATTAACTCCAACCAAACTCCAACGAGTTTATGAGCCAATGATCCAGTTTATGAACCACCTTATTGTGTTCTTTGAAACTTCTAAAAGATCTAAATATGCGGAATTTCATAAGAGCATTCAATGATCTAACATTCAGATTCAAGTTACGTGAAATGCCAACCAAGCTCAATAAAAACCATGTGATCACGAGAAATAATGCAAATGGGTCAAATCACCACAAGCCAAATAGTTGGTATTGACTTTCACTGTATTTGGATGTCAGAAATGACAAATAATCATCTTTATCAGCGTTTTTTAATATCGTTGATAGAGGGAGTCTTTATCGGCATTTTTTTACTAACGCCAATAAAAACTATATTTCACAAAAATCATCAAAAATAATATATTAATATATAAATATATTTATATTGATCGAAATATATTTATATTGATATAAATATAATATATTTTTTAAATATGTTCTAGATAAATATAAAGACATTTACACTTAATATATAAGATATTTTGTGAAAATGGATTATAAGATATTTAAAAAAATATTATTTAGTAATTTGTTAATTATTAGTGATTAGTAATTATTTAATAAAAATTTGAAGACACAAAAAATCAAAAAATCAATAAAATATATAAAGTAAGTTGAAAACAAAACTCAAACTTCAAATGATCATAACTTTTGATCCGGATGTCCGTTTGAGCTCATATGTCAAATTGAAGTCTGCGACGAGCTCTACGTTTTTGGTAATAGAGGTAAACCTCTATCACATTTTCAAGAAAAAAAAGGTCAAAAAAGTCTCAAAAACCGAGTTTTTAGTCGCGATATCCCAATTTTTTAACATTCGATGAATTTTTAGCATCGTTTAAGGGTTTTTTTTGCTCTTTTTAGTGAGGACTAAATTTAACCAGGTTTTACATTCATATAGATATTATGATTTTGAAATTTTATCATTTTTCACAATGTAATGTTATTTACAATAAAATATATAACAATATATACATATTTTTATATATTCACACATAAAATTTTAATTTTATAAATAAATAATTAAACATATTTACATATAAAATATATTTCTCTATATATAAGTCTTATCTAAATAAAAACTAATAACTATTTTATTTAAAATACAAATATATGAATATTTATATAACTATATAATGTGTAGGGGGTGTATATATTAGTGTGTATTAATGAACTGATATATATGAAATTGGTCAAGCAAGAATCCCATGCTCCTGACTATTTATTAAATATAAAGAAAAGTAACAAACAAGAAAAAAAGATATGGGGTAAATAAATGAGACAAACCCTCACCCAAATGGAAAATTCACATATCAAAAGCATCAATATCATCACCATGACCATAGCTAGAGGATGCACCATCATCAGCTGACTCCCACTTAGACTGCAAATGTTTTTTTATTAAGGAGTGCAATATACATCTACCTGAGACTTTGTTTCTTCGTTATAAGTTGATCCTTGATAGAATGTATGGAGGACCGCCCTCATGATGCATCATCATGCCCACACCCTCGACCATGACCTCTAGGTTGCCTCCCACATTTCCATGCTTTTGGAAGACAAGCTTCTTGCTCACCATCCAAGTTATTCTCCAATGATATGGAATTCATAGGAGCACCGTTGCCCTCTGAAAGGGGAACATATATAGGAACATAAGTTTTCTAATAAGGAACCATTTGAAAACCATCACCACCCACAATAACTTTCTTTTGAGGTTTGACAAGAGAAGCAACATCCACCTTTTTCTTGATTTGTGGTGACTTGAGGCAATCTCCTGCTCATCCATGAACTGTTGATCAACCACCCTTTGAATTTCATCCTCATCCACTTACTCCACTATCTGGTATTTCCCTTTGACAGTAACACCATCTTTATCAACATTTGTCTCATCTTTACAAATTTCAGCCCAAGATTTATCATTACTGCGCTTTCCCTGAGTCCCAGCAAAGGATTCCAAAACATTCAAAATAGGTTCAACACCAACTTGAAAACTAGGATGAATGTCAGCCTACCCACTAGCGTGCAAAGAAGCGGGAGCACCACAACCTGTCTCCGCGGTGGTGGGCGCGCGCGTGGGTTAGGCTTTCTAGCGCTATTGAAAGGGGGGGTCAAGAACTGTTAAAGGGGTGGCTGGAAAACGCGCGGACGGGGTTTCCTAGCACTGTTGAAGGGGGTGTCAATCACTGTTAAAAGGCGGACCCTCCGATTTACAATTTTTTTTTATTTTTTTTTAATTTTTTAACTTCTACCAGCGTTAATAAAAGGGGCCTTTATTAGCGCTTTTTTAATGCTGATAAAAAGGATCTGCCTTTAATAACACCTTGATTATCAACATTTTTTTAGCATTGGTAAAAGCTTTTTGTAGCACTGATAAAACCATGTTTTGTAGTAACGCCGATTTTATCCTCATTAAGAAAAAAATACTCGTATTTAATGCTAGATAAAAACATTGATAAATGTCACATTTATCATCGTTAAAAAGTGACGATAAAGATGTATCTTTTATCATTCTTAGCACTGATAAACATTTTTAATAAAAAATATTGTTAATATATATATAATTATTATATTTATATTCAAATGTAATGTTTATTTTATACATTAATTAAAAAACACATGTTAATAATTAATATAAATATGATATATTAATATATATTTTTTAATAATTCAAATATATATATAATGTTTTAAAAAAGTATTTATAAGATTATAAATATATAAATATATATATGTAATTATAATTATAAATTTATAATAATTTTTTTAATAATAAATATATTTATTATAATAGTGATTGTCGTTATTTATGTTCATATATTGATGATATATAATTATAATTTTATTTGTGCACATGATTATGTTGGTTTCGGATGCAGTGGAAGCGTGCGGTGATGGGTGATATATTAAAATTTCTTTTAATAATCGTTGTCTGAAACCAAGAGTGAGGATGCACATCAAATTTCTAATTAATTTATTTAATATATGAAGAAATAAATACCTGGGTTTAATAAATTTCTTCATTGATGATTGTAGATCATCTGAAACGAACCTTCAAGATTTCCTTCATTGCGCTTGTGAGGATCCAAGGGTAGAATCCCTCTAGTGGTGATCCAGACATGCTTCAATGGTCTTTGAGCAATGCCATACATTCTCCGGGTGTTCGCACGGTGAATCGAATGTCTTGTGCCATTCATTCTTAATTTCTCGTTCTTCAGTCTTAAAGAAATTCTTTCTTAAGTTTCTCATTCTTGAGAGGGGTAAAGGAGAAGTTGAGAGAGAATTCATTGTGCACAACAATTCTCTATTCCCAAACATGAAATTGGTTTTGAAAGAATTACACAATAGATGTAGCCGTCTATTTATAGAGCTGATATTTCATTAACAAAATTTAATTGCACAACAACCATTAAAAATAATTACAACCATTAATGAAATCCCATGCCATATAATAATAATAACAGTATTATTATTTTGTGGTGCGCCAACTTGCGCAAAATGGATAAATAATATTTACCAACTCGTAAATAATTATTTTATCACCAAACATGGTCTTGGTCTATTCAAACTTATCTTGTTTTTATTGAACACCCGAATAAATATTTTATTCTCTTAAATAAATATTTATTCACAAACTAGTAAATAAATATTTATTAAATATTAAATAAAATAAATAAATATATTTTATTCACAATCCGGTTAATAAATATTTATTTAATTCATGCGATAAAAATATAACTTAAATAAAATTATTTCTCAGTCTTGAGAATAATATTTATTCTATTAATTAAATTAAAATAGAATTTAATCAAGACCACTAGAAACACTTAGTGTGTGATCCTCTCAGAATCTTTCTCGTTGGCATTAGGTGAGCTTGCCTAAAGTCTAAGATTACTATCTAGCAACGGGTCAAGGCACCCAAGAGAAAGAACTTAAAGTCGCAAGGATGACAACCACATACGAATACTCATTGTGTAATATAATCTCTTTGTCACATAATCTCATCAAGAAGGTTGCATGACAATATCATCAACCTATATGCTTGATACATCATTCTTTGACTATCCAAAATAAACTCGTCGTTACACCATGATCATGAAATTTAGGGCTACAGTTCTATTTCAATCAACGGGACAAGATATCAAATTCCATAAATATGGAAGGGATAAATCCTTTCTTGACTTATCCATTAATACCAATTCATTCGTGATACACCCAACGTACCATACTTCCCACCAATATATGGCGTAACGATTTTCATCATCAAATATAAGTGCGCGAGTTGTGACATGCATTAATGATAATATTAACTTCTAAGGACCATTATGCACACTCGCAAATAGGAATATCTAATGACACCAAAACATGTAGAATTCTTACTGGCAGTTCTGTTCTCATAATCTCCCATCTTGGAGATTACTAAGTGTGAACTTAATGAGAAGAAGACTCATCTACTTACAAGTACTCACAATTGACGGTCTATATACTATGTATCCCATTATAGTATATTATCCAACCACAAAACTATATTAAAAATATTATCATAGAACTTCAAGTTTCTCATCATAGCGGGGAACTACTATGACCTTATCAATGCGACAAATACTCTAGGACATTATTACATTATGGTCATATAGAACAATGAAAAATATGTAATAAGATGCTTAATTTAATATCTAATACATCAAATATTCATGTAATAAAAGTACAAACAGTTGGTTCTAGGACACCAACTCTAACAAACTCCCACTTGGACTAGAGAAAACTGCCTACGATTTTTAGTCTGCTAGACCTCACATGATAATCATGTTTCTGCTGAGTCAAGGCTTTAGTTAAGGGGTCTGCCAAATTGTCTTCTTTGGAAATAATTCTCACTGCAACTTCACCTCTCTGAGAAAAATCTCTTAAGAGATGATACTTCCAAAGTATGTGCTTCGTCCACTGATGTGGCCTTGACTCTTTTACGAGATCCATCATTGTAGTATTATCACAATAGAGTGTGATGTGATCTTTACTGCTAGGTACCACATCAAACTCTTGGATGAAATTGCGCATCCAAACTACTTATTTAGCTACCTCAGAAGCTACAATATACTCATAATCTGTTGTAGAATTTTCTACCACGACCTACTTTGAGCTCTTTAATCTCACAACACCCCCATTCAAAGTGAAGATGTATCTCATTTGTGACTTCATGTCATATTGATCAGTCTGAAAACCAGCATCTGTATATCTTCTTATCACTAGTTTCTCATCTCCTCCATAAACCAGGAAAAAATCCTCAGCATGCCTTAGATACTTAAGGATAGTCTTGACTGCCACCCAATAGAGGTCACCTAGATTAGCTTGATATCTTCCTACTTCACTTAATGCATAAGCAACATCTAGCCTAGTACCTAGAAAAACATACATGACCGACCCAATCATTGATGTATATGGAATCCTTGCCATTATATTTCTTTACTCACAGGTCTAAGGACACATTTTCTTGGAAAGATGAATGTCATGTGATACTGGAAACAATCTCCTCTTGGATTGTTCCATACTGAATCTCTTCAGTATCTTGTCAATGTGTGTACATTGACTTAGGCCGAGTAACCTCTTGAATCTATCACGATGGATCTTGATCCCAAGAATATATGGTGCCTCATCCAAGTCTTTCATGGAAAAAAAAATTATTTAACCATGTTTTAACAGACTGTAAGACTAATACTTCATTTCCAATAAGTAATATGTCATCAACATATACTATTAAGAAAATGACCACACTGCCACTAAATTGTTTGTAGATATAAGGATCACATTCGTTCTTTATAAAACCAAATTCTGTTATGGATTCATCAAAATGAATGTTCCATGACCTGAATACTTGATTTAAACCATAAATGGATTTTTGCAACTTGCATATCTTATTGGCATCCTTTGGAGTCACAAACCCTTTAGGTTGTGTCATGTATAAATCTTCCTAAAGGTACTCATTAATGAAGACGGTTTTGACATCCATTTTCCAAATCTCATAGTCATAGTAAGCTGCAATAGAAATTAAAAAACCAATGGATTTTAAAATTTCAACTGGTGAAAAGGTTTCATTGTAGTCAATACCTTGTTCAAGTTTAAACCCTTTTGCAACCAGTCACCCCTTAGAGGTACTAACTTTTACTTCCATGTCTATTTTATTCTTGAATACCCATTTTCAACCATCATGTTTTACATCCACTAGAAGATCTCTCAAAATCCAGACTTTGTTTTGGTACATGGAATCCATTTCAGAATTCATGGCTTTTTTCCACTTGGCAACATATGTTCCACTTAATGCTTCCTTGTAGGTTAGAGCATCATTATTATCAACTAATAATGAGTCACCATCTTTAATAACTATAAAACCATACCGTTATGGTTCTCTAACCTCTCTTGTACTCCTACGTAGTTCTTGTTCCTTTGAAACAATTTCTTCTTCCATGCGGCTTTGTGGAATCTGATCTTGTACCAACTCTTATGTGCCTTGAGTCTCGACTTCATCAAAGTTTATCTCACTCCCACTATCTCTTTTAGAGATGTGCTCCCTCTCAAGGAATATTTCTTTTCTTTCCACTATAACCCTTTTGTCTGAGGGGTCATATATTTAATATCCCCTTGTTTCCTTAGGTTATCCTATAAAGGTACACATTGTGCCTCGGGGTGAAAGTTTATTACCCGAAGAGGCCTTAACAAATTCTTTACTTCCCCACACATGTAAATTCGATAACATGGTTTTTCTTACACTCCAAAATTCGTATGGGATACCATTTATCAAATTAATTGGTACTTGGTTTAGTATGTGTGTCGCTATTTGTAACTCATATCCCCAAAAGGATAATAGAAGACTCGCATGACTCATCATTGATCTCACCATGTCAAACAAGGTGCGATTCCTCCTTTCACTTACACCATTCTACTGAGGTGTGTAAGGAGAAGTGAGTTGGGATAGGATCCCAAACCCCAGTAAGTAATCAATGAAGTCTTGATTAAGATATTCTTCACCTTGGTATGAGCATAGTTTCTTAATATTTCTACCAAGCTGGTTCTCAAATTCATTATTATATTCCTTAAATTTATCAAAATAATCTGACTTGTACCTCATTAAGTAAATATATCTATATCCACTAAAATAATTAGTAAAAGTTAGGAATTATGAGTACCCAACCCTTTCTTCAAGAGGAAATGGTTCACACACATCGGTATGAACTAATTCAAGAATCTCTTTAGCCCTTTCACCTTTTCAACTAAATAAGGCTTTGGTCATTTTTCCTTGTAAATATGCGTGACATAGATCAAGTGGTTTTAATTTGAAATAATATAAATATTAATCTTGATGTAAATTTTTCAAGCATTTATCATTTACATGACCTAGCCAGTGATGCCAAATTTGGGTGTGGTATAAGTCATGTGAAGTAACTTCATTATCAATTGTCATTACTTGGTTCATGTAATCCAACATGGAAATATCATTATGTAAATGTGCCTTACCATAACAAATGCTATCTTTATAAAAGAAGCAACATTTATTTCCAAATTTAAAAACGAATCCATCTATATCTAGTCTGGATATAGAAATAATTTTTTTGGTAACTGAAGGCACATAATAAAAACCCTTTAAAACCAAGATCATTCTAGTCAATAATGTGTGGTGGTAGTCCCCGATAGCTACAACAAAAAGTTTAGCTCTATTGACATGCAGTGGAAGGCGGTGGGCATCGCGGCCATGAGAGCACGTGGCAGCATGGGTAGGGTGGTGGGTTCATGGAGAATATTAAGGATAAAATCCCCGGTGGAGACAGCGATCGTAAGGATGGTCAGGAGAAGAAGAAGAAGAAGGATAAGAATAAGGATGGGGATAAGAAGCACGGGGATAACAGCAGTGGTTCAGACAATGATTAATCCGATCTTATTCCCGCTCCTTTGATTGGTTCCTTCTCCTTTGAATGGATCAGTGTTGTGTTGGGGATATTTATGTTTTATGAAGGTTACTTATGTTGTTTTAAGTTTTTTGTTTTTCGTAATCAATGTGGTATGCTATGGAGAACTTGGTTTGAATTTAAGTTAAAAATGTCCCCCTAAGTTTTTCCCTATAAAAGAAATAGAAAAATTGGTGCTATTTAATTTTTAAAAATTAACACCTTAAATGATATTGCAATTATGAGGTAGTACAAAACCAATCACCAAACACAATTCTTCCAAGAACTAACTCCAACCAAACTCCAGCGAGTTTATGAGCTGACGATCCAGTTTATGAACCAACTTATTATGTTCTCAAACTTCTAAAAGATCAAAATATACTGAATTTCATAAGAGAATTCAATGATCTAACAGTCATGTTCAAGTTACATGAAATGCCAACCAAGCTCAATAGAAACCACATGATCTTGAGAAATAATTCCAAACCGATCGAATCACCACAAGCCAAAGAGTTGGTATTGACATATGCCAAATAATTACCTGAAAATGGTGAGGTGGGGTTGGAGCTCCAATCTCACTGCCACAAATCCAAATCCAGGTAAAGAATGTGTTGAGTGACTCCTATATCATATGTTTTTTTTACTAATGTTGATAAAAAGTATATTTCAAAAAAATCATAAAAAATAATATATAAATATATTTATATTGATATAAATGTAATATATATATTTTAAATATGTTCTAAATAATTATAAATAAACATTTACATTTAATATATAATATATTTTAGTTAAAATGATTTATAAAATATTTTAAAAAATAATATTAATTAATAATTTGTTAATTATTATCAAGTAATAATCATTTAATAACAATTTGAAGACATAAAAAATCAAAAAATTAATAAAAAATATAAAGTTAGTTGAAAATATTACTCAAACTTAAAACACTCATGACTTTTGATTCGGGTATCCGTTTGAGTTCTACCACACATTTCAAATCAAAGTCTGCAAGAAACTCTACATCTATGATGTGATAGGTAAACTACTGTCACATTTTTTGAGGCCAAAAAAGACTTAGAAAGCCTCCAAAACTAATTTTTTAGTTAGGGTACCCCAATTTTTAACAATAGATTTTCAGCTTCGTTTTTTGAGGTTCGTTTTACCCTTTTTAGTGAGCATTGAATTTATTCTTAGGTCTTACATTCATAATATTATGATTTTGAAATTTTATTGTTTTTCACAATGTAATGTTATTTATAATCAAATATATAATAATATATACATATTTTTTATATATTCACACATAAAAATTTAATTTTATAAATAAATATTTAAACATACTTATATATAAAATATATTTCTCAATATATAAGCCTTATCTAAATAAAAACTAATATCTGTTTTATTTAAAATATAAATATATGAATATTTATATACCTATATAATGTGTGGTGGTGTATATATTAGTGTGTGTATTAACAAATTGATATATATGAAATTGATCTTTCCAGAATCCTAGGCTCCAGACTATTTATTAAAAAATAAAGAAAAGCAAAAAGCAAGAAAAAAAAGAGATGGGGTAAAAAATGAGACAAACCCTCGCCCAAATGGAAAAGTTACATATCAAAAGCATCAATATCATCATCATGATCGTATCCAGAGGTTGCACCATCATTAGTTGACTCCCACTTAGGTTGCTAATGTTTTTTATTAGGGAGTGCAGTATACATCTCCCTGAGCCTTTGCTACTCCGGTGTAAGTTGATCCTTTATAGAATGTCTGGTGGACCACCCCTGTGATCCATCATCACGTCCATGCCCTCGACCACGACCTATGGGGCGCCTCCCATGTCTCCATGTTTTTGTAAGACAAGCTTCTTGGTTACCATCCAGGTTATTCTCTAATGATATGGAATCCAAAGGAGCACTACTGCCCTCTGTAAGGGGAACAAATATAGAAACAGAAGTTTTTTGAGAAGGATCCATTTGGAAATCATCCCCATCCACAATAACTTTCTTTTGAGGTTTTACAAGAGAAGAAACATCTGTATTTTTCTTGCCTTTACAGTGACTTGAGGCTATCTCCCTCTCAGCCATGAACTGTTGATCAACCACCCTTTAAATTTTATCCTCATTCACATTCTCCACTATTTGGTCATGTCTTTTGACAATAACACCATTTTTATCAAAATTTTACTCATCTTTATAGATTTCAACTAAAGATTTATCATCATCACGCTTGCCCTGAGTCCCAACAAATGATTCCAAAACATTCAAAACAAGTTCAACACCAATTTACAGATTAGGTTGAATGTTAGCCTGTCTACTGGCATGCAGAGAAGCGGGAGTACCACAACCTGTCTCCATAGTAGTGAGCACACACGCGGGTGAGGCTTTCTAGCACTATTAAAAGGGGCGTCAAGCACTGTTAAAGGGGTGATAGGAGTGCACGCGGATGGGTCTTCCTAGCATTGTTAAAAGGGGAACCCTCCGATTTACATTTTTTTTTTAATTTTTTGAGTTTTACCAGCGCTAATAAAAGGGTCATTTATCAGCGTTTTTTTAATGCTGATAAAAGGGATCGCCCTTTAATAACACCTCAATTATCAACGTTTTTTTAGCATTGATAAAAACTTTTTTTTAGCACTGATAAAACCATGTTTTGTAGTAACGTCGATTTTATCCTCACTAAGAAAAAAACATTAAAATACCCATATTTAACGCTAGCTAAAAACGATGATAAAGTTCAAATTTATCATCATTAAAAAGTGACGATAAAGATATATATTTTATCATTCTTATCACTGATAAACAATTTTAATAAAAAAATTGTTAATATATGTAAAATTATTACATTTATATTAAAAAATAATGTTTTTTATACATTAATTAAAAATCGCATGTTCATAATTAATATAAATATGATATATTAATATATATTTTTTAATAATTCAAATATATATATATAAAGTTTTTAGAAAAAGTATTTATAAGATTATAAATATATATATATATAATTATAAATTTATAATAATTTTTTTAAATAATAAATATATTTATTATAATTGTGATTGTTGTTATTTATGTTCATATATTGATGATATATAAGTATAAGTTTATTTTTTCACATGATGATGTTGATTTCGGGTGCAGTGGAAGCATACGATGATGGGTGATATATTAAAATTTCTTTTAATAATCATTGTTTGAAACCAAGAGTAAGGATCTTGCACATCAAATTTATAATTAATTTATTTAATATATGAAGAAATAAATACTTAGGTTTAAGAAATTTCTTCATTGATGATTTTTGATCATATGAAACGACTCTTCATGATTTCCTTTGTTGTGCTTGTGAGGATCCAAGGGTAGAATCTCTCTAGTGGTGATCCACACGTGATTCAATGGTCTTCGAGCAACGCCACTCATTCTCCAGGTGCTAGCGCGGCGAATCAAATGTCTTGTCTTGTTCGTTCTTCGATCTTAAATAAATTCTCTCTTAAGTTTCTCATTCTTGAGAGGGGGATAAGAGGAGTCGAGAGAGAATTAATTGTGTGCAAAAATTCTATATTCCCAAACATGAAATTGGTTTCGAATGAATTACACAATAGATGTAGCCATCTATTTATAGAGTTGAGATTTCGGTTACAAATTTTTTTTGCATAGAAACCATTAAATATAATTATAACCATTAATGAAATCCCATGCAGCATAATAATAATAATAATAGTATTATTATTTTTCAGTGCATCAACTTGCGCAAAATGAATAAATAATATTTACCGACTCGTAAATAATTATTTTATCACCGAACACGGTCTCGGTCCGTTCGAACTCCTCTTGTTTTTATTGAACACCTGAAAAAATATTTTATTCTATTAAATAAATATTTTATTCACAAACTAGTAAATAAATATTTATTAAATATTTAATAAAATAAATAAATATATTTTATTCACAATCTGGTGAATAAATATTTATTTAATTTATGCGATCAAAATATAACTTAAATAAAATTATTCCTCAGTCTTGAGAATAATATTTATTCCATTAATTAAATTCAAATAGAATTTAGTTGAGACCACCAAAAACACTTAGTGTGTGATCCTCTCGGATTATTTTTCGTTGGCATTAGGCAGGCATTCCTAAAATCCAATATTACTGTTTAGAAATGGGTTAAGGCACCTAAAAGAAAGAACTTAAAGTCACAACAATGACAACCACATACGAATACTCATTGTGTAATATAATCCATTTGTCACATAATCTCATTAAGAAGGTTGCATGACAGTGTCATCAACCTATATGCTTGATACATCATTCTTTGACTATCTGAAATAAACTCGTCGTTACACCATGACCATGAAATTTAGGGCGACAATTCTATTTCAATCAGAGAACCAAGATATCAAATTCCATAAATATGGAAGGGACAAATCCTTTCTTGACTTATCCATTAATAACATGTCATTATTGACACACCCAATGTATCCTACTCCCCGCCAACATATGGCATGACGGTTTTTTTCAGAAAATCTAAGTGTGCGAGTCATGACATGCATTAATGATAATATTAAAGTCTAAGGACCATTAAACACACTCACAGATAGGAATATTCGATGGAACCAAAACATGCATAATTCCTACTGGCATTTCTATTCTCATGATCTTCTATCTTGGAGATTACCAAGTGTGAACTTCTTGAGAAGAAGTCTCATCTGCTTAAGAGTACTCACACTTGATAGTCTATATACTATGTGTCCCATTATAGCATGTTATCCAACCTCAAAATTATACTAAAAATATTATCATAGCACTTCAAGGTTCTCATCATAGCGAGGAACTACTATGACCTTATCAACGTGACAAATACTCTAGGACGTTATTAGATTATGGTCATGAAGAACAATGAACAATATATAATAAGATGTTTAATTTAATATCTAATACATCAAATATTCGTGTAATAAAAGTAAAAATAGTTGGTTCTAGGACACCAACTCTAACAAACTCCCACTTAGACTAGAGCCAACTACCTATGACTTTTAGTCTGCTAGACCTAACATGATAATCATGATTCTGCTGAGTCAAGGAGTTAGTTAAGAGGTTTTCCACATTGTCTTCTATGGAAATACTACTTACTGCAACTTCACCTCTCTAAGAAAAATCCCTCAAGATATGATACTTTCGAAGTATGTGCTTCATCCTCTGATGTGACCTTGACTCTTTTATGAGAGCCACCGCTGTAGTATTATCACAATAGAGTGTGATGTGATCTTTACTACTAGGTACCACATCAAGATCTTGGACAAAATTGTGCATTCAAACTACTTCTTTAGCTACCTCAGAAGCTACAATATACTTAGAAACTGCTATAGAATCTGCTACCACAACCTGTTTTGAGCTCTTCCAGCTCACAACACCTCCATTCAAAGTGAAGATGTATCCCATTTGTGAATTCATGTTATCTTGACCAGTCTGAAAACTAGCATCTGCATATCTTGTTATGACTAGTTCCTCATCTCCTCTATAAAATAGGAACATATCCTCAGTATGCCTTAGATACTTAAGTATTGTCTTGACTGCCACCCAATAAAAGTCACCTGGATCAACTTGATATCTGCCTATTTCACTTAATGCATAGAAGAGATCTAGCCTAATACATAGGAAAGCATACATGACTGAACCAATCACTGATGTATATGGAATCCTAGTCATTATTTTTCTTTCCTGATGGGTCTGAAGACATATTTTCTTGGAAAGATGAATACCATGTGATGCTGGAAACAAATACCTCTTGGATTGTTCCATACTAAATATTTTCAGTATCTTTTAAATGTATGTACTTTGACTTAGGCCAAGAAACCTCTTAGATCTTAACAAACTATAAGACTGATACTTCATTTCCAATAAGTAATATGTCATCAACATATACTATTAAGAAAACAATTACACTCCCACTAAAATGTTTGTTGATATAAGGCTCACATTAATTCTTTATAAAACCAAATTCGGTTATGGATTCATCAAAACAAATGTTCCATGACTTGGATACTTTCTTTAAACCATAAATGGATTTTTTCAACTTGCATATCTTATTGGCATCCTTTGGAGTCACAAACCATTTAGGTTGTTTCATGTAGACATCTTCCTAAAGGTTCCCATTAAGGAAGGCGGTTTTGACATCCATTTTCCAAATCTCATAGTCATGGTAAGCCACAATGGAAAGTAGAAAAAATGATGGATTTTAGAATTGAAAATGGTGAAAAGGTTTCATTGTAGTCAATACCTTGATGCGGTTTAAACCCTTTTGCAACTAGTCACCCCTTATAGGTACTAACTTGTCCTTCCATGTCCATTTTATTCTTTAATACCCATTTTCAACCAACATTCTTTACATCCACTAGAATATCTATCAAAATATAGACTTTGTTTTGGTACATGGAATCCATTTTAGAATTCATGGCTTCTTTCTACTTGGCAACATCTGTGCCACTTACTGCTTCCTTGTAGGTTAAAGCATCATTATTATCAACTAATAATGAGTCGCCATCCTCGGTAACTAAAAAACCATACTGTTATGTTTCTATAGCCTCTATTTTACTCCTATGTAGTTCTTGTGTCTCTGGAACAATTTCTTCTTCCATGCGGCTTTGTGGAATCTGATCCTATACCAACTCTTGTGTGCCTTGAGCTTCGACTTCATCGAAGTTTATCTCACTCCCACTATCGCTTTTAGAGGTTTGCTACCTCTCAAGGAATATTGTGTGTCTTTCCACTATAACCCTTTTTTCTAAGGGTTCATATATGTAATATACCCTTGTTTCCTTAGGGTATCCTATAAAGGTACACTTTGTGCCTCGAGGTGTAAGTTTGTTACCTGAAGAGGCCTTAACAAACGCTTTACTTCCCCACACACGTAAATTCGATAACATGGTTTTTCTTTACTCCAAAATTCATATGGGATACCATTTATCAATTTAGTTGGTACTTGGTTTAGTATGTGTGTCGCTATTTGTAACGCATATTCCCAAAAGGATAAGGGAAGACTCACATGACTCATCATTGATCTCACCATGTCAAACAAGGTGTGGTTCCTCCTTTCACTTACACCATTCCACATAGGCGTGTAAGGAGGAGTGAGTTGGGATAGGGTCCCAAACCCCTGAAAGTAATCAATGAATTCTTGATTAAGATATTCTCCACCTTGTTATGAGTATATTTTCTGAATATTTCTACCAAGCTGGTTCTCAACTTAATTCTTGTATTCCTTGAATTTATCAAAATAATCCGACTTGTACCTCCTTAAGTAAATATATCAATATCTATTAAAATCATCAGTAAAAGGTATGAAGTATGAGTACCCACCCCTTGCTTCAACAGGAAATGGTCCACACACATCGGTATGAACTAATTCAAGAAGCTATTTAGCCCTTTCACATTTTCCACTAAATAGGGATTTGGTCATTTTGCCTTGTAAATATGCATTACATAGACCAAGTGTTTTTAATTTGAAAGAATCTAAATATTAATCTTGATGTAATTTTTCAAGTGTTTTTCATTTACATGACATAGCTGGTGATGCCAAATTTGGGTGTGGTATGAGTCATGTGAAGTAAATTCATTATCGATTGTCATTACTTGGTTCATGAAATCCAACACGCAAAGATCATTGTGTAAATGTGCCTTACCATAACAAATGCTATCTTTATAAAATAAGCAACATTTATTTAGAAATTTAAAAATGAATCTATCTGTATCTAGTCTGGATATAGAAATATTTTTTTGGTAATTGAAGGCACATAATAACAACCCTTTAAAACCAAGATCATTCTAGTCAGTAATGTGAGGTGGTAGTCCCTGATAGATACAACAAAAAGTTTATATCAATTGGATACTTGTAGATCTACCATCCCTCAGTCAATTTTTCTAAATATACTTGGTTCCTATATTTGAATACATATGTGAGAACCACAAGCTGTATATAATACCCAATTTTTATAAATAGAAAAATTTCACTCGATAACAAATTCACCTGAAGCTTCCCCTTACTTCTTTAGCTGGGTGTAGTTTTTCTTCCAGTGGCCATTCTTGCTACATGGAAAACAGAAATAATTATTTTCCCTTGTTTCCCCTTTGATATTATTCTTCTTAGAAGGGTGTGATAAAGTTTTGGTCTTAAAGATCTTTTCTTTCCCTTTCTATTTGTTCTTTATAAGGATAAAATGATTTTCACGCTTCATATCTTTATCTACTTGGAGAAGGCAGATAAGAAGATCCGGTAGATACTTCTCAATGTTGTTCATATTAAAATTCATAGTAAAACTAGAGAAGCTCTGAGTGAGTGATTCTAGAATGAGATCGGTGCTCAGTTCTTCAGAGAGTTTAAACCCTAGAACCTCTAGGCGCTCAATGTAGTCAATGATCTTGACTACAAAAGGCCCAGTTGGGGAACCCTCTCCAAGATTACTATGAAATAGCACCTTGTAAATCTCAAACCGTTCCTGTCTAGATCCCTCATGGTAGAAACCACAGAGGTGCTCAAGCATGCTATACACATCCATGTTTTTGCAAGACTTCATGAATTCACTAGACATAGATAAAAGCATCAAACATTGAACATCAACCGTGTCATTCATATTTTTTTCATAGACTAGGAACTCTTCATCACTCACCACTTGAGTATATAGATTAGGTATTAAATATTCTATCACGTAAGATTTCGGTTCATGGCATAGAACAACCCGAAGACGTCTCAACCACTCCTAGAAGTTACTGCTAGTGAGGAGATTGTCTTTATCAAATATTGATTGTAGGGATAGTGATCTTGTCATTTTATTCTACAATTAAAATATTAGATTATTAATAATTTTATTGATTAGAGTTTTTGTGAGAAATAGTTAATTTATTTTATTAAATCTCCCACTATTTTATCAAGTCCCAATAACCATCACCATTGAACTTGGAATGTCTAGTTTCTAGGACATTATAGCGGCAAGGATCCATATTCCCATTTGCATAACCCCAATAAGGGTTGGTCAAGCTATTTTAAAGATATTTAGGTAGACAAGTCTTTGCTAACTGTCAGCTTGAAGATCCTTGATTTCTTGAGTGGACTCCCCAATCCAGAAATTCTGACATGGTTTTTCCCAACACTTGCTTCCAAATTACACCAAGTCTATAAAGGGCTACTCTTCTTGATGTAAAATGGTTAATTCAACCTGAGACTTTCATAAGAAGTTCCCTTATAAAATTAAGTGTCCCAACAAGGGTTGGTCAAACCCATAGTTCTGTTGAGTTTTGTTCCTAATCAAGTAATAGAAGGCTTAGTATGACTTAATATTAGATTGATGGATTTTATTTTATCATGCATAATTTTTTATCTTTTTTTATCCTCTACACATCTTCTTAATATTTAATTGGATGTTTACTAAATTAATTGACCATATTTGGATAAAATAGTTACACATAATCAATTTAATTTAAATTCTTCCTTTGTATATTAATTTATTCATTTATGTGATCGCGGTCTTGCATCAATAAATATAATTTTAATGCATTGGACAATAAATAAATAATTAATTAAATGACCCAATCATGAGATTATCTAATTGTTGATTTAATGAGCATACATTAAATAAACCTATGACCTAGGGGAAATAACTCCTTATGCTGGACTTGGAATGAGCTATAACATTCCACGTGTCCACCTATGTATCACTGAGTTGGCATCATTATGATTCTGTCTTGAACCATCCCCACATACCTTGAGATACTTCATTAATTATAAATATTTATTACTCACACGTAGGTGGGGAACCAAAGGATTGGTTAAAAGGAAATACATAAATATCATTGGACACGCAGGTCCTACATAATAATGGAGGGAGGGATGACTGGCAGACCATCTTTTAATTTAATATTAAATAATTGAAAAACCATGTAATAAATTTATTTAAATAAATGTCAACACATACATAGGTCTTAGTCAAGTTCATGAACAACCAAACATTCAACAAATACACAAAAGTAAATGGTTAGCATTCATTTATTCATTATTTTATTATTTAAGATTAACACACTCATTAATTAATTAATTAATTCCATTTTATCTTGATAATCCAATCTTATTTGGAGATACCAATCATTTATGGATTTCATGGAAAATAAACGGCAGAATAAATAATGAAATATTAATACAATAAATTAATTGACCATTTTAAAATTCTTTAAAACCATTATTAAATTTTTAAACACACAATGGAGTGCTAATTAATAAAATAAGGTTTTAATGCTGCAATTTCAAATTTAATGTTGCAATTTCAAATCTAATGTGATTTTAATTTTTTTCCATTAATGAGAGACTACACGGTGTGTACATGTAGCTACACATCATGTGCATCGCTTTCCATATATCCAAGTAACATGCCTGGGGCTTTGGTGTGTTGACTCGACCAGACTACATGGTCTGTACATGCTAATTACACACCATGTATCCACTTTCCATGTCCCAGGTTGACCCAGTCAACACACAGTGTGCAATAAAATCACTGCACGTAGTTAATTACTTGGCGCATCTAGATACATTGCGCATGGGTATACAACGTGTGCTCCGACCACATGCCATGTAATCCAGTTTTACTGGACAATGACTTGGCACTTCCTGATGGTATCTCTGGTCATTCTTCATTTGTTCTTAAACCTTTAAGAAAATTAAACACTGAACGAACATGATTAATATGTCTATAACATGTTAATTCAAATAGGATTAAAGAATGAATAACATTAAATAAAACCCAACCACAATTGTGCATAGATTAATAATCAAATAAATAATTATAAATTTAAATGTGACTACTCTGATACCACTTGTTAGTTCCGGGCATAGTGGAAGTGTGTGGTGGTGGGTTATATATTAATTTTTTTAATAATCGTTTCCAAAACAAAGAGTGGAGAACTTGTATGTCAAATTTATAATTTATTTATTTAATATATGAAGAAATAAATAATTGGGCTCAGGAACTTTCTTCATTGATGATTTTTGATCATCCAAAATGGACCTTCAAAATTTATTTCATTGTGATTGTGAGGATCCAAGGGTATAATTCTTCTAGCGGTGATCCACATGTGCTTCAACGGTCCCCGAGCAATGCCACTCATTATCTGGGTGCTAGCACGGGGAATCGAATGTCTTATGTTGTTCATTCTTGATCACTCATTATTTGGTCTTGAAGAAATTCTCTCTTGGGTTTCTTGTTCTTTAGAGTGAGAGTAGGAGGAGGAGTCGAGAGAGAATTCATTGTGCGCAATAATTCTCTATTCCTAAACTTGGAATTAGTTTCGAATGAATTACACAATAGATGTAGGCGTCTCTTTATAGAGTTGGGATTTCGGTTACAAAAGTTAATTGCATAACATCCATTAAATATAATTATATCCATTAATGAAATCTCATGACACATAATAATAATAACAATATTATTATTTTGTGGTGTGCCAACTTATGAAAAATGGATAAATAATATTTACAGACTCATAAATAATTATTTTATCACCAGACACGGTCTTGGTCCGTTCGAACTCTTTTTTTTTTATTTAACACCTGAATAAATATTTTATTCTCTTAAATAAATATTTTATTCACAAACTAGTAAATAAAAATTTATTAAATATTCAATAAAATAAATATATATTTTATTCAAAATCTGGTGAATAAATATTTATTTAATTTATGCGATCAATATAACTTAAATAAAATTATTCCTCAGTCTTGAGAATAATATTTATTCCATTAATTAAATTCAAATAGAATTTAATCAAAACCACCATAATTACTTAGTGTGTGACCCTCTAGGATTATTTCTCATTAGCATTAGGCGGGATTGCCTAAATTCCAAGATTACTGTTTTGTAATGGGTCAAGGCACCCAAGAGAAAGAAATTAAAGTCATAATAACGAAAACCACATACGAATGCTCACTGTGTAATATAATCCTTTTTTCACATAATCTTATCAAGCAGGTTGCATGACGGTGTCATCAACCTATATGCTTGATACATCATTCTTTTCCTATCTGAAATAAAATCGTCGTTATATCATTGCCATGAAATTTAGGGTGACAGTTCTATTTCAATCAAATGGTCAAGATATCAACTTCTATAAATATGGAAGGTACAAATCCTTTCTTGTCTTATCCATTAATAACATGTCATTCGTGAGGCACCCAACGTACCCTACTGCCCGCCAACATATGATGTGACAGTTTTAATCAGAAAATCTAAGCGAGTGAGTCTTGGCATGCATTAATAATAACATTAAAGTCTAAAGACCATTACAAATTCTTAAAGATAGGAATATCTGATGACACCAAAACATACAGAATTCCTACTGGTGGGTCTGTTCTCATAATCTCCCATCTTGAAGATTACCAAGTGCGAACTTCATGAGAATAAGTCTCATCTGCTTACGAGTACTCACACCTGATGATCTAAATACTATGTGTCTCATCGTAGTATGTTATCCAACTGTAGAACTATATTAATAATATTGTCATAGCACTTCAAGGTTCTCATTATAGGGGGGAACTACTATGACCATATCAATGCAACAGATACTCTAGGACATTATTATATTATGGTCATGCAGAACAATGAACAGTATGTAATAAGATGTTTAATTTAATATTTAATACATCAAATATTCATGTAATCAAAGTAAAAATAGTTGGTTCTAGGACACCAAATCTAATAGATTATGGGTTACTAAATGATAATATTACTTTTCTTATGATGATGTGTGCATATGTTATGTATTCATCATGAATGTTAATTTATACATTGACACCCTTATTATTAATAATTTTCATATATGTGATGACTTGTTCTTTATGATCTATAATTTAATAGGTATATGATTCATTCGGATAATTATAAATAAAAAAGTGCGTTCTTGCGGAGCATCTCTCTCAATTTTGTAATGAATCTAAGATCTTAATCGCGATGGTCCTCGATACAAATTGCTTCTTTGATCCACAAAATGTGTTAATATGTAATTCAAAGTAGAAAGAAGAGGCAATCACCCCAAACAGGGATAAGTTAGATACTGGAAACCCTGATTTGAATGCCACTCACCTCAGGGAGGAAGCCCAAATCATGGCTGGAAACGGTAAGGAAAGCCTCTTCTTCTATGATGTTAAGAACTCTTCATGCAAGGTTACAAAAAATGGCACCCTTTCTTTCATTGAGGTCAATCATGAAATTCTACAAAATCATATTAGGGCATGGTAACACTCGATTATTTATTAGGTTACACCATTTATGTATGATAGGCTATGGAAGAATGAGGGACTACAATCATCACTTGAAAATCTATAGATTTTAAGACTAGAGCTTGACTTTGATAGGTAAGGGTTTCTACCATATTGTTTTCCCTTCGGAAAATTTAAAATCCAAGGCATGGGGGTATAGAATGGAGTCTCTTAAGCCTAGTACTCTTAGGATACAAGATTGAGATCCATTTTTAAAACCCTTAAAGATCAAGGATTCTATCACATAATTCTAGTTCATGATAAAGAATCTAAGTTGGTTATTCTGGCACCTGAAGATCCTTTGGGACGTCACCTCGGTCGTGGGCATCCCCATCAAATTTGAAAAAGAAGCGGAGAGAGCAATGTTTGGTCATTTTTTCAGGTTACTCATTGAGGTTGATGTTCTTTCTCCCATTACTGAAATAGTGATTTTAGTTTTTGGTGAGTTTAGAATTGAAGTCATGATTACTTCAGAGAAGCTCCCTGATTTTTTCTCCAAATGAGAGTAAATTGGGAATCTTGTTGGCAGCTATCAGAGGAGCCTGAAGTTCTCAAACTGTATAAAAATGGGTCATCTTATTTAGCTTTGAAAATTTAAGAAATCTATTGTGGACATTTCTTTGATGACTGGGCATGAAGTCACATATTTAGGGGTTGCACCTATTGGAAATAGATAGGGTATTTTTGGACCGGATGACATTGCTGATGGTGGCATGCCTATGCAATAAATTTCATGTTCTGATATCCATAATTACAATCTTTATCCTTTCATCTTTATGAAACCATCCTAGCTTGTGGATCTGTCACTAAAGGCTTGGCAAGGAGTCATGGCTTTTAAGGATGCATCTACTGGTAATGGTCAGGGTAGTGGGCCCTCTTTTGCTGTAACACCCTGACCCCAGTTACCCAGAGCCGGTGCATTATTTTAATACATTGTAATGATTACAAGGAATCAAGTCCCGAAGGACTGATTCCCAGAGCCGGTGCATGTTTATATGGTCAGATGCCCAGTAAGGGTAAATGATTTAGCGGAAGCTATAAACTTTTAAGGCAAGATGTGTGATAAAAACCACAACCTTTTTAAACATAAACTTGAACATAATATGAAAAAAAATAAATCAAACATTACCATATAAACATGCACATGGATATTCTACTAGTCAAATAATCACATGTAATAACTAATTTCATAATGAGGGAATGCCTAACACCGGACATCATTACCACATAGTCAAGGCCTTGTTCCAAGACTACAAATAAACTTTTTTTCAAGTCCTTGTTCCAAGACACTAGTTTGTCTCATGAGACCTACCGATGCATAGAGGAGTTATAGTAGGCTCCACCTGTCACTTACTAATTCCACTACATTCCTCATATGAAAAAGTTGAAACATAACATAAAAATTCGTATTAAGACTAGCGTACAAAATGTAAATACATTAACCATAAACCATGAATGGTATAAAAATAGAACATCCATAGTCAAACATATCATAACTCATTAAATAAAATATGAAATATTGTATTACAATAAATCAACCTCAATCAAAAATAATATCCAGCAAAGGATGCTGACATAGTTGAAAATGATGAGTAAAACTTTTTGAGAGAAATATCCTTTTTGTAAAATCATTTAAAAGTCACACATTTATAAAGGAAGTAATTTAAAAGAGATTTTTGAATCAAAGTGTCCCATACCACTTTGAAACTTTTGAAAAGAATTATCATTTCAAAGCATTCATGTCCATATAAATAAATCCTTAAAATCATTTTGAAAACATAGACATTAATTAAAAAGATTTAGAAGGATAATTATTTAAAACATTTAAAATTCTGATCTTGATAAATAGTAACTTTAAAAAATTCTTAAAATATTAATTTTGAAATCATTTTTATGAAAAATTGACATGGATGATAAAAATTTACCAGTAAATACTTACACATAAACAATCTCGGATAATAATGAGATTGAGGAATTAACCCTTACCTTGCACTTTCCTTTAGTCGAGGGTACGTTTAACCTCCTGTATGAAGATCTTAGTATGTTATTAAATTATACCATAACCATATTAATATTTATGATATCATACATGGTTAATTTATTACTCTATACTACCCATTTAATAATAATTTCCATGTTAAATTAACATTTTGGGTAATAATCGCTTTCTTTATCGTACGTGTTTTAACTTGTTACACTTGATCGCATCACTTATATAAAGATTTAAATACTTCCAGAATATAAAACATGATTCATATATCATATATATTTAGAATATAAATATGTATAATAGACATATATATGAAATGAAAAACACTATTTATGGAGACGGTAGTCCGTACGTATGCATAAACGCTGTTTCTGTTTTCATATCGTATTGAACGGAACTAAGTGAATAAGATATATGTAAGTACACACACACACATACACACACACACACACACACACACACACACACACACACACACACACACACACACACACACACACACACACACACACATATATATATATATATATATCTCCAGTAGCATTATTATTTCATATATTACATACTTATTAGTAATATATATTTTTATAATCGTTGATGAATGGTGAATGTGGAAATGAATCTCATCGTGTCGTGGAGACGGTAATCCATACATACGCACGAGCGACAATATCATTTCCTTAAAGGTGTGTAATTGGATGGTATATTACTTTTAAAGATACATTATCATGTTATTTTCATTATTTATATACATATTACTCATCATTATATCCATCCAAATAACATAGTGTTGAATAACAAATTACACCACGGCGTGGAGACGGTAAGCAGTACGCACGCACGCATGGTGACATTATCATTCATAAGATGGATAAAATAATGAATATAGTTGTGAAATATTTATAATAACATCACAGTATATAGAAGATACTATATTTATTATTTTATAATTGAAACAACAAAGAAAGAGTAAGTGGAAGAAGAAAGGAACTTGAAAGAGGTGATGAAATATTTACCTCTTCTTCGGGTTCTTCCTTTTGATTTGATGAAAAGGGTTCTTTAGGTTGGCTTTATGACTAAAGGAAGGCATCTAGGATGAAGGTAGGATAGTTGGGAGGATATTTGGGTAGGGTTTGGTCGAGCAAAATTTCTTTGGAGGTGTGAATTTGAGAGAAGGTGAAGCGCCCTTTTATAAGAGGGGTGAGGGGCACCTTAAGAAAAACTTAAAATATTATTTTATAATAAATTCATTTTAGGTTTATAATGGCCCCAAAATAAATTATTTAAAGTTTAAGGTGGGTATGGGTTTAAAACCACTCAACCAATAGGTTTTAGATAGGTTTAGGTCACCATATTAACCTTAAATTTTATATTTAACTCTTAGTTAAATAGTTTGACATTTACCATGTCTCTTTGTATTTTTATATTATATGGTTAATAAACTTACTATAAAATTCCAATCGAACCCCAATAGGTTCATTAATGTCATATATATTATTATATAAGTATTTTTGCTGAACCTTATATTTTTAGGACTGTTATATCAATTAATAATATAATATTTGTTTTAAAAACTCTTTTATGTCAATTTTGACACTGTTTGATATTTTGTTTTTTCTAAATTCATAACAGCATTATTACTTCGAAAAAAATTCATCTAAAAAACCTTAATATGTCATATTAACCTATAAAATTATTATAATTCATAAAAGGTCTCAAATTAAATTTATTTGGATATTTATAATATCAATTATTTTAATATTTCATTAATTAGGTAATTACTGCATCATCATTGTGTCATAAATAAATTAAATTATTTAATGTCTAAAAAATATAAATAAAATAAAATTATGTATGAAATATTTTTATATTTCTAATGAATATTTATAGTCGAATTTATCTTATGTGTAACCCTATATTAAAAATGGTTTAGTTATTAAACTTTGAATTTAACACTTTTAACTCTTCTATGAATTAAATAATAATAAATGTCCTAATCTAATCCAAGTGGACCTAAAGGATCATATTTTATTTATAAGGTTGTTTTTGGTTGAATTACACTTATCCAATAGAATTAGGACATGTGTTAGGGTAAGAATAATATCATTTTTACCCTTAATTACCCTTTTTACTTTTAACCATGGTAAATAAAAGTAAAAAGTTATTATTCACCAAAAATTATTTTTATCTTATTGAACCAAATTTTTCTTACTGATATAAACCATGTCTCTCAGATTTTTGTAATTCCACTCACAGAAGCGGTAAAATTAAGTTTTATGCGAATTTGCAAATTCTCCTAGAAGGTGGGTAAAAGACGGTGAAATGTTCAATAAAACTTTATATATCTAATATTATTACAAAATGACTCCAATAAATTAAATTGAAAATATATAGGTATTATGTATCTATTTTGACATAAAATAAATTTAAATAAAATAAATAAGTATTTAAATAAAAAGTAGGCATTAAACAATAACTTAGTGTTTTTCACTATTCATCAAAAATTGAAAGTTTTCAGAAAAATACCAAAAATTCACCCTAAGATAATTTTGATATTACGAATTCAAAAATGAAGTATATTTTACAAAATTAAAAACATAAAAGTTTCATTTATTAATTTAAAATTAATTCCCATTGTCAAAACCAAAAGGCGTATTTTTAAGAAACAATAACTATCAAAAGATTGACACTTGTTTATATCCAATCTCAAAGTGAAATTACTTACAATGACCAGAATTGGATTAAATGGTAAAAATATAATCTATTTATATTTTCAAACCATTAAAATTTATAATTTAACACTATAAATTATTTTGATTAAAAAATTTGTTTTCAGTTAAAATATAGTATTTTTCACAATTCACTCAAATATGAAAGTTATCAGAAAAACACCAAAAATTTATTAAAACTAAATTTTTATGTACCGATTCTAAAGAAGAAATTTATTTTTTCAAATTGAATATATAAAAGTTTCAAATATTGGATTTAAAAAGGGTTCATCGTTAAAAGGCGGTAAAAGTTCATTTTTTTAAAAATACTTATTTTATCTAAAAAAATGAATTAGTTTTTACATTATATCTAAGAAACTCATAATATGGATTCTAAAATTATAAGGATTATATATAGTTTAAAATTCAGTTAATACTATTCATAATCGCTTTTGAACGACTAGTTTGGTAAGTCATGGTGCGCTTAAACTCGGTGTTGTGTATAGTGAAAGTTATTGAATTACTTTGAAGAAACAACGTACTATGAAATCTTGGGGTGTTACATTTGCTGCCATCGTTGCTGATGGTTTGTATGAACAAGTTTATTCTTTTCCTTCTATCCATAAGGACAAGATGCCTGTGAAGGAGGTTCATTCTCTCTCAGATGAGCATGGTGTGTGTGATGATACTGTGGTTCAAGGTTTGAAGGACTCAGGTATGGATCCTCTTCAACAAGTCCATGGGTCAGGGATAGTTGTTGAGGATTATAGGCAGCCTATTCCGCTGCAACGTGAGGGGGAAAAAATATCTCCTAATGGATTGATCCCTATTGCTGGTAGTGCTATATAGGTTTTGACTAAGCCTATCAAGGAGGATCCCCATGTTGCTACCTCAAACTGTGGGCGGTCCTCTGGTGAAGACCTGGATGAAACTGATGTGTTAGAAGATTCCTTCTTTAATGAGGGTGGAAACAAGGGGAAAAGGGGAATTGTGGGGATATATTCTCCTCTTCTAGTGAAAAAATATGTCAAGGAAAGTGGAATTTTGTCCACTTCTATTCAGTTGACAGAGTCACTACCAACTACTGAGTCTAAAAAGAAATATGCAAGCTATGGGGGTGCCAATAGGTGGTGTAGCTCCTTTAATATTGTATGTTTTTTTCCTCCCATCTGAGAAGCATGTTCTTGAAAGTGGGGTGGGACATTTAGATCCTCATGTGAAGGGAACTTACTTGACTCGTGATCATTTGATGGAAACAGAACATCCTCTTAGAATGACTGATATATTGAATAGATCCCAAAGTAAGGATGTTTTCCATGAAGAGTTCGGACTTTTTCACAGTGCTTCCCGTAAAGAAAGTCAATTATTAATGATGAATCAAGATGAACTTGTCTTAGTTTCAAAAAATGTCTCTACCAGAGGCCAAGAGATTCATGATGAGTAATATGTCTCATCAGACATGGACAATCAGGATGAAACCTGGCAGACACTAAAGTAGTGGAAGAGGGTTCGACATCCGAGAGGTCAGGGTGGCCCCTGTGGAAGAGGCGGTAGGCATCAAAGAAGGTGACCGGTGAACTGTCTATCATATTAGTGGCGTTGTGGGCATTTGGTCCATGTAATGGGCTTCATTCTCACTGGGCCTTCGGGTCATGTACTGAATAGATAAATCTTGTTGGGTGGACTATCCCTTAGGGGGGCTTTGACATGCCTTTCCGACCTGTGTGTGTGGTGTGTGTGTTTAATGTAATTGTACCCCTAAACACCTAATATATATTTATATATTAATAAATATATAAATATATATTTATAATTATATGAAAATATTTATAAAAATATTTATTTATACTTAAATTATAAATATATATATATATAAATAATTATAAAATTATAATATATATTTTAATTATATTTATAATTTTATAAATATATTTAAATATATAAATATAGTTATAAATATATACAAAAAATTATTGAGCGGGTTCGCCTGTTCCTGAATCTTATGGGCATATACAAAAATTTATAAATATATACAAATATTTATAATCATAATTATAAATATATAGATATATGTAAATAATTATAAAATTATAATAAATATATTAATTACAAATATTTATTAAATTATAAATATAATAAATATATTTATTATAATTTTATAATTATTTAAATAAATATATATTTATTTAAAATTATAATTATAAATAAATATAATTTTATAATTAAAAATATTTATTTATTTATTTAAATAATTATAAAATTATAATAAATATATTTATTATATTTATAATTTTATAATTACATATAATAAATATATTAATTATATATATTTATAAAATTATAAATAGAAGAAATATATTTATTACAAAATTATAATAAATATATTTATTATATTTCTAATTATATATTTGTTATATATAATGATAAATATAATAAATATATTTATTTTAATTTTATAATTATTTAAATATATCTATATTTATTTATAATTATAATTATAATTATAAATAAATAAATATTTATTCATAATATTTATAATTTTATAACTATATATAATTATATAAATATGTACAAATATTTATAAATATATTTATTATATATATAATTATAAATAAATTTATTTATTTATTTATTACATATATAATTTTATAAATATATATAATAATATAAAAATTGTTAATATCATATCTTTATCAATGCTTTCTTAGCGTTGATAAAGACATGTTTTGTCACCGCTTTCTATTTTAGCACTGATAAAACACCTCTTTATCAGCACTTTTTTGAAAGTCTTGATAAAAGCCTAATCCCTTCTTTTAAAAGAATTTTAACTAGATGTCTTCTCTCACACACCTTCAAGATTTCGTGGAACCCAACTATCATCGCTCCACTGCCCTCGTCGAACCCCACTATCACCGCGTCGCTATCACCTTGCTGGAATCTAGTCTCTGTTGTGACTTTGCTGAATAATTTCGACGAATCAAGACCCTCAAAAATAAAGGTATGCTATTTGAATCATGTTTTTCTATATTTCTCAACTGATTATCTTCATGATTCACTTTTTTTATTCTACTCAAACAATAGTGTGTACAACACCCCCTTTCATTTTAGAGTTGATTTGTTCGGACCACATTCACCCTCTTAGTTTCTTCGTCATCATCGCACTTGTTTGTGGCCAAACCCAAGGGTAAGGATTGACCCTTTTTTCTTGTGATTTCTTTGTGTCTAGGGTATTCGATTAATTTTTTGATCTATGTTCATCCTATATTTGAATTTATGGACCATTCTCCATTGAATTGTGATAGGTTACCCCATGCGTTTTCCATTGAATTTGAGAACCATGATTGTTTTCATGTTTAACTCTATGTTTAGTAAGTCAAATAATAACATTAAATGTGTTTATGTGTTAATGGAAAGGTAAATCAAGTTTTATGTGACTTTCATGCCAATTCCAAGGACTTCTCAATTGTGGAACTTGTTAAAAATATTTTTAATAAACCATGCACACCGTGTGTTTGAGAAATTGCATGAATTATCTTTATAAATAAATTCTAATATCTTATAAGGTGTTTTGGTCATCGAAGTGAATTCTCAATAGTCATAATATTTTTACTTTTCATTTCAAGCAATACTTGAAATGTCAAACATTGATAAAATATTTCAATATTTCTATAAAATAAAATGTGAGGTTTAACATTTTTTGACCCCGCTTGGTTTATTGGATAAAGCAATTTAGGCAACATTCTAATCAGTCAAGTGATTTTATAAAGGTAGAATAATTTATAAATTTATTTAAAGGGTGGTTTAAGTGTAATGTTTTAAGAAATGTCTTTTAAATGATTTCAAATTATTTTATAGAGAATTGGCCTCTTGGTGGGCTTCTTAAAGGCCCATTTGGACCTTTTAAATGGTCTTTCAAACATGTGGATGTGTGAGGCCCACTTATTTTCTCTTATGATTGTTTCCCTTTACGGGTGGTGTTTGATGTATGTGGTGATCAGGTGATGGATAGAAATGGGATATTTCTTGTGAGAGCATTAGAGGTGTGAGTGAGTTATTATTTATGCTTAATGATGATTGTTTGGATTATTGATTGTTGCTCATAATTACTATTACTTTGGTAATGGGAACATGAGTAACTAAGTGAGAAGTATTTATTTATGATACACTAGATCATTCCACACTTCTAGTGCCCCCTAGTTATGTATAGGGCTAGTGGGGAGTGCCCCTGATTCTAGGACTGGTGCAAGCTAGTCAAGTGACTTGTGTTAGAATGCAACATAAGCCAGCAGTTGGTCCTCCTTTGGTAAATTCTTGGACCATCTCACATTAAATCCAAGGGTACATCTCATGAGACTCGCAAGGTACACCTAGAGTTTTTCTATTAATCGTAAAATCAAGATCGATTGTTTTATGAATGGACTAAAATCGAATAATTTTATACTTTTATACTTTCATAAATTTTACTTTTATATATTATAATTTTATACTTTTATAAATTTTTAAAACTATATAATTCTATAAATTATGTATACTTTTATAACATATATGTACTTTTATATCGTTTTATAAATCTATATACATTTATAAATTATTTATATTTCTTTAAAATATATATTCTTTTATAAATTATATATAATTTTATACTTCTATATATGTCTATAATTTTACATAATAGTATAAATATATACACATTTTTAATTTATACTTTTATACTTATAATTTTTTTTTCAATTTATCAATAGTTTAATACTTTTATACTTTCATAAATTTAATATCAGTGTTGAAAATATTTTAAAAAATATAATAATTTATTTTTTTATTTGTGAAACCATTATTATATTAAACAGTCATATTTTCTATTATTAAAAGGATTTTCAAATAATATAACTTTTTCCCATTATTACATTCAATAGCTGTATTTCATCAGTTTTTTATAATGTAAATGTGATTTTATACTTCATTTATACTCATACAAAAAAGGTTTTGAACATTAAAAATATGTAGTGAAAAATAGTTTTTAAAAGTGAAATATTCTCCATTATATTTATAAATTTCCTTCAATAAGTTTCTGTTTTTGATCATGTGGGATGATAAACCATTTTTCATTCTTTCCATTTTCTTTCAAGAAATTCATGAGACCCATCTTCAGTTGAACATAATTTGTTTATTTATTTTGTTAAATATTAATATTAACATATCAAATAAGATGAATATGAATAGAGAATGGATAGATTCCAATCATATGACAAAAGAGTATGAAGATGGGGTCAAAGAGTTCATCAAGTTTGCAAAATATCATGCATATGACCCTTATCAAATCCTTTTTCTATATTTACACTGTTATTATTCAAGACTAATTAGTCTAAAGGAGCTGGAAGAACACTTGATCTATCATGGAATTGACTGAATTTATAAATGTTGGAATAGACACAAGGAAAAACAGAATGTGGCTAGTGACTGGTATAGCACTATGTTTTAAGGATCATCTGATATGATTACAAGTGTAGACAATGAAGAAGACTGTATCGAGGATGTGATTACAAGTGTAAATGATTATAAAGATCATATTGATGAAATGACAATGACAGTTGAAGATGAACTTTTTTATTGTCCAGAATTGTTTGAGAAGTTAAATAGTTGTGTTAAGGCGCCATTGTATATTGATTGCACTAAATATACAACATTGTCACTTATAATGAAGATGTATAGTTTGAAAGTTGGCAATGGATAAAGTGATTCCAGTTTTACTAAACTATTTTCTCTATTGAATGATATGCTCCTAGAAGATAATGATAACCCTATCCGAACATACGATGCTAAACGAATGCTACGTTCAATGGGTATGATCTCTGAAAGAATACATGTCCTCCCAAATGATTTTATATTATTTTTTAAGGAAAAAAATCACTTAAAGAATGCCCAAAGTACGGTTCTTCTTAATACAAGAAAGATGAATCGGGTCCTATGAAATTTTATGGTACTTTCCAACCATTCCAAGTTTTAGGTGCCTATATAGAAGTGATGTGACTATAAGGAAATTGACGTGGAACATAGATACAAGAAATAAAGATGAGAAACTTCATTACCCAATAGACTCTCCTCAGTGGAAGAGAATTGATCATGAGTATCCTGAATTTTGAAATAAGTCTAGAAACCTTCATCTTACATTATTTATATATGGAGCGAATCCTTTTGGTTTTCAAATCAGCGCTCATAGTACATGGACAATTATGTTGGTAAATTATAACTTTCCATTGTGGTTATGCATGAAACGAAAATACATCATTTTATTTATGCTTATATCAGGACCAAAATAATTGGGTAATGATATTGATGTTTATTTGGATCCATTGATTGAAGATTTGAAATTATTGTAGGATTCGGGTTTTACATTGTATGATGCTTAAATAAATAAAGATTTCATGTTGAGATTCATGTTGGACGGGATGATAAATGAATTTTCTGCTTATGAAAATTTGTCAGGATATAATATTAAATGAACTCAAGGGTGTCCCTTTTGTGAACAAGGTACATAGTCAATTAGGTTGAAACATTCATCAAAGATTGTGTTTCTAGGACATCATAGATTTCTACCCCGACGAAATAAGTATCAATCTTGGATGACTTCATTCGATGAAAGTTCAGAAGAACATACACCACCATCTCCACTAACTGGTGATAAACTACTTGAGAAATTAAAAGATGTGAACACTACTTTTGGTAAACCATTTTTGAAAAACCTTATGAAAATCAGTTGGAAAACGTGATTAGTTTTTTTTGAATTACCATACTAGAATTTTCTATATGTCATAAATTTTCTTAATGTTATGCTTGTTGAAAAAAATGTATGTGATAGTGTAATTAACAAGTTACTAAATGCACTCAGCAAGAAAAATGATGAAAGTAAGGCTAGGTTGGACATGGTTGACATGAGAATATGGGAAGAGTTGGCACCAGTGAAGGGAGAAAAATGAACTTTTTTCCTCCAGTTTCTTACACACTTTTCAGGCATGAGAGATATTAGTTTTGAAACTTCTTTAATGATGTAAAGGTTCTAGAGGGTTATTCATTAAATATCATGAATATCATGTCAATGAATGATTTAAAGTTAAAGGGTTTTAAATCACATGACTTCCATTTTTTGATGCTATATCTAATTCTTGTAGTTTTACATTGCATTTTTTCCAAGAATGTATGTCACACATTAACAAATATCTATTTCTTTTTCAAAGGTATATACAACAAAGTTATAGACCCGGTGAAATTACTGACTATGGAAATAGAAATTTCTATCATATTATGAGAATTGGAAATGTTATTCCCACCAACATTCTTTGATATGATAGTTCACTTGATGGTTCACTTTTTGAGAGAGATTTGACTATGTGGTCATGTACACTATATATGGATGTACCCCATTGAACGGTATATGAAGATTTTGAAAGGGTATGTTAAAAATCAAAGTTGTCCAGATGGTTGTATTGTGGATCGATATATTATTGAGGAAGTTATTGAATTATATATAGACTGCCTATCTAGTGTGAAAAGCATTGGTCTACCAAAATTTCATCACACTAGGCGGCTTGTGGGTGAAGGAATTTCTAGAATAGATGTTGTCACAATAAATATTACAAATTGGGAGGAGGACCACCTTTACATTTTTCATAACAGTTTGGAGGTTTCCTCATATGTTGAACCCCATAAAGAAATTATTAGGTATTTTAATTCATCAATGGATGAAAGTTTGATATAAAATATACATAATTAACGGTTTATAGGATGGTTTTGAGGCCATATTTTTAAGGAGTCAGATAAAAATCCGGATTAAATTTTAAACTAACTTTAATTTCTAGACAGAGGAATAAGTGTGTATGTATTATCTTAAAATGGTTATATAAGTAATGTTTATATGTTCTATATAAATAAACAAGATGAAGGTAGTACTATGAAAAATAGTGGAGTTACACTTATGGTTGAAGCGATGCTTGTTTCGGGTATTAAGGACAGAAATCCAATTTATACAAATATATCATACTTTGGCATCATCAAACAAATATGAGAGTTGTATTATACAACATTACAAGTGCTGATTTTCAATTCCAGTGGGTTGATAATAGGAGTGTTGTTAAAATATATGAATTGGGATTCATGAAATTGGATTTCAGTAAGGAAGGGTACAAATACAAACCATTTATAATGGTATCATTGGTAATACAATTATTTTATATTCCAGGTCCCGCAAACCAAAAGTGGTCAATTGTTCTTTTAATAATTGAAAAAACTGAAGGTACATATGAAAATTAAACTGAGGATGACCCATTCATTGGGACATCACAATCATTTCATAGCAGTCCCAATGTAGATGGAGTTTTTTATGTCATAGGATACCACAATGAAGGGATTTGGATACTTGATAGAGGGGTTAATTCCCTTCAGCCTTAAAAAGGGTTCAATAATTTGGTTATATTTTTTTGTGATATATATTGTGTCACCTCATATTATTATATGTTTGACACTGTATTTATCTAATCTAAATTAAATGTTAAACCACTTCTGTAGATAATGACTTCTACACATGATGGTGCTCCCAATATTGAGAAACAATGAGTCTATCAATCTCTTGTTGCTCTCAGTATTGAAAAAAAATGACCTTCTTCACGTGATAGTACTCTCAATCCCAAGGAAAAATAGGTTTCTTAACCTTTTGTTGCTCCCAATGCAGAGAAAAAATGACCTTTTGTATGTGCTGGTGCTTCCAATCCTAAGGAACAACAGGTTTCTCAACCTGTTGCTGCTCCCAATGAAGAGGAACAATGATATTCTACACATTTTTATGTTACTGTTCCATATAAAAAACATGTTGATAATGTTTAATCCGAGGAAATGGTAGATGATGAAGGACCAATGATGCAGAAAAATAAAAGCATCATAGTTTGATGGTGTTATAAAAGGCATCAAATTCAAGGTCAGATGGAATGCGTGGGGGAAACATGTTAACCCCAACAAGGCCATGTTTAGTAGTTACATTGGACTCGTCACTCAACAAAACACGCCAATTTATGTAGATTTGTGACACTATGTTGTGTCCATACTTAAGGCACTGATGTGGGAAGTGATTGTGATAACATTATGATATCATTTCTTTATTTTACTAAAAAAATAAAATAATGAAACATTGACTTACTCTTAATCATCCCTTTTAGAATGCACTTATAGTAGATTAATCCCATAATAAATATGTATTAATGTTTCTAGAAGTATTCATAGAGTCTTTCGCATAATTCTAATGAGATTTCATCTTAAAGATGATGAAGGGAAAATAAACCCACACCCACCACTTATTTATGCACACATAATAATCCAAGAAGCGTGGGATGTGTTTTCTAGCCATCGTACGAAGATTTTTTTTCAGGCACATTGTGGCTAGTAATACATTGTTTGGAAATATGTGTATTCATCACTTTGATTGAAAAAAATTTACTTATGAAACAACAACCGAGTGCTAAAAAGGAGCGGGTTATAAAAACCAACGTACCCCTACCGTAAAGCAAGTATGAGATACACTTCACTTGGAAAAAAATTGGTACATATTTTAAATCTACAGTAATACTTTTACATGACATGAAACAACATCATAGTATGTTCCTCTACTTATATGCATATTGATTAATACAAATCCAAAGACACTTTCATCCCACATCACGTGTTATGTAAGGAGACATGTGTAAATAAAGATGAGATATTAATAGATGAAAACACACAAAAAGTGTGGGAAACATGTGTAAGTATGACATAATAAAAATTTGTTTTGATTTAAATCATTATTACATAACAATGATTACTTATTTTCCTATATTTTTTATCAGACATAGTCATGGGAAATCATCAACACCTGTACCGAATAAACACCTACTATCGGTGGCCTTGAAGTAGCCAAAACAGTATAGTCACATCAGAGGTGCAGGTTTTGGGGTGACACCCCGAACATTTTTTGAGAAAAAAAACAACATGAGGATAAAGAAAAAGAAATGGTAGAGATAAAATAAAGATTAACCACCCTTAAAGAATAATTTCATTAGTAGACTGAGTTTCTAGAAAATAATAATGGGGAAAGCAAATAGAAGAAAAAACTCAAGAAAAACCATTATGTGATGATCCCACCACACCCCCACCAGCTTTGAGGCAATCCATTCCACTCAAAGAGATATCTTAGTTGAGGTAATTAATATTCTAATAATTATTTCTGTGAAATGTGAATCAGAAATACACTGATACCTTTCTTGTACTAATATTCTATAGGGTGGAAATAACTATGATTTATATCTATCAACACCCATTCATTACCTTATAGCTATAACTATAGTGTTCAATATCCAAGATGACCATCTACACAACAGACCACTTCCAAAAAGTCTTGTGAGAGTGGTGATTAGCGTAGCTCATGAGATGAGCGCAGATGTAGAGACCCGATTTTTTCCTTGTAATAATTTTAAATATTTCTAAATATATTTCTAGAGCTAGGCACTAAGATGGTGTGAGATTCCGAGACCCGGTGTTCCCAGAATTAATTTTATAAAAATATTAAATATATTTTATATTTCTTGCACGTAGTTAATTAAATAAAATGAGATAAATCTTAAATGGTTGATTGTATCAGAAATTTGATACCACAATTATGTCCAGAACATGGTGTTTACCCTAGGCACGACATAAAATGGGTCAGTGTGGAATGTTCAGACTGCTCTTTCATTGGAAGTACATTAAGTATATTAAATTAATTAATTTATTTGACCTAATTAAAAAATTTATAAATGTTTCTCCATGGAAAATTTCTCTAGGGATAGCTCAAAATATCTAGAATCTTTCAGCGAGATATCCTTCCTTCTCCCTTTGAAAATCCCTCGATGAACGACAGTGAATCTTTGGATCAGGACAGATCAGGATGCAATAAATGCAGCAGATCCTTCCAATCATTGTGAGAGCACATTATTCACCAGTGATCGATCCAAAATAGATTTATGTCACATCTTTTGGAGTTTTATGCATTTGTATTAAATGATTGAGTACATCTTTATTATTTCTTTGATCTGTTCCCTGATTATGGCCTTTGCATGAGCCCATGTACTGAATTTAATATTGTTTTATCAATTGTAATCTAACCTGATGCCCTGTTCTTGATCGTAGACCAAGAACACTTGACCAAAGATGCTTAAAACCTTGTTTTTTTGTTTTCTCCCCTGTTCTCCACGTTCTTCACCGATTGGACCTGTTGGCCCTAGTTCAATAATTTTCAGGCGACACCGAGCTCGATCGAGTACCTAGATCCATGATGAATTAAAAAATGTGAATGGTTTGGTAAAACAAGTACATATCTACAAATATTTTGTGGTATGGATGATCCTTTTGGAAAATTGGAATCAAGAAATCAAAGGATGAATCTGTAGTGGTGTACAATTCGTGTGAAAAAATCCTTCCCAGTGAATGGGACCGATTTTTAGAAAACGGAGGCTTGAAATCATGAATTGCGGCTACATCAAAAGTTTTCTAGATAAATTGTGGTGGGATCTAAGGTTGTTGGATCAGATTCGAAGCACCAACCACATATCAAAAAATACAAAATTTCTATCAAAAACCTGACTACACGTTGTGTTCAATGAAGGACACACACAGTGTAGCCCCCTCAGCAGAAATGCTAGGGTTTTGAATATTTTAAGGATAACACGAAGTGTAGTACTCCCTATCACGCCGTATACCTTACCCCGGTTGGAAAAACTACCTGACAGACCACACAGATGGGGGTTTATATAAAAGTACATAGACACAACTTGAAGTACATTGGTGACATCCCATGTGCCCTGAAACAGACATAGGACACAGCCCTGGTCCTGGTTAGTCAGGACACGGTGTGTTCTACTACATGGGGTGGAGTTGTGTGTTGGCTAGGGACACAGTCAGACTGTGGAGAGGGACCACACACTGTATTACCCTTGATATCTTCTGGGTGATCTTCAAACATTTGTATCCCCTTAATTTAAACTCATATTTTGGCCCACGAGTAGCCTACCCTGAGTTTTTTTTCACACATAATGTTATGGTTCCCTTAATATAGGCTTTTGATATATGATGTGAAATGTTCTAATTTTGGAAAATGTTAAGATGACACCTGATGAAGGTAGAGATCATGCAGAATATTTAGGTATTCTTGGGCATTACCCTCCAGTAGTAATGGGCAGTGGAGTTCCCTGAGGACCCCCTTTCCAGGCTTACCCTTCAGCAAGGCTAGGCAATGGAGTTCCCCAACGACCTTTCCAGGATTACCCTCTAGGAGGTTTGAGCAGTGGATTTACCCAATGACTTCTTTCAGGCATTACCCTCCAGTAGGACTAGGCAGTGGAGTTTCCCGATAACTTCTTCCAGGCATTACCCTTCAATAGGGATGGGTAGTGGAGTTCCCCAACGATGTCTTTCAGGCATTACCCTCCAGTGGGGCCGGGCAGTGGAGTTTCTCAATGACTAGTAGAGTAGGGACCTCCTGTCATACCAGGGCATGGGATCCTTACCTGGAGTTTGAGCCCCATCGACTATGTTGCACAGTGTCGATATGTGGTTTGACGTAGATTTTGGACTCACGAGGAAGAGGGATGCTTTCCCCACCAAGACACATTTTTGTGACACGACCTAAAACTATGTGGGCGAGTCAGTGCCACCCAAAGAGGATAGTATCAAGGTGTGGTGATTGAGTCCCTTAAACGTGTGTGTTTTGGATAGGTGCATGAGATGTTGAGCACTGTTGATGAAATTTCTTTTAGAGCTGTTGGTGAATCTTCGTCTTGGGCTAATCAGTGAGATGGAGATCCCCTTACTCTCTCATTTGGGTTTCTGTGATTGAGCGCATATATATATATACATATATATCCTTTCTTCTATATCTACACCTTATATTTGGATACTCTCCTTCCAAGAGAGGTGAAGATGCGTGGGGCATACCACATGCTTTCTGTGTTTATCTTCTCTTGGTTGGACGAGTCTACTCTCCTAATATAGGTGGATAAGGCTAAATTGGTAGTTCATATACTCACTGTGTTTAGCCCCTTGTTCTTGGATGAGCTTAATTTCACTCTCTTTTTGGGTTGATTTGTACTCTTTTACCATACCTTGTTCTATCTACTACTTTCCTCTTCAGTTTTATCTCTTACTACTCTCCCTTTATCCTTTTGGGGTGTTCTACTGGGTATGTATATACTCACCCCTGAATGGGATTCACCCACATATGTCATGTCTTTTACAAACGATGGACAGGTCGATCATGACTTCAGAGAAGTTTAGAGATACTAGGTTCTTAGACCGCGTATGGTGGTCGTAGTTTGGGATACAGGATTTGGGCTCTCTCATTTGTTTACTATTTTCTAGTTTCGTTAGGTTGGGAAATATTTCTCTAGCTGGGCATGCATTTTTCCCCTTTACTTTTCAGTATTCACTAATGTACTTTTGTATTTTCTAGAGGTTCATGCATGTTTAGTTTACTTTATAGAAGTTTTATATCTTTTCTACTTTCTCTATTCACTTTTTCATTGAGTTAGTTGTGTGCATGTGTATAGGTTCTTAGGAAAAGGCTCCCCTATTTTAGTTATGCCTTTGGAACTTGTCACTACCCACTGGCCTATGGAGACAGGATTAGGGTAATTGAGGCTTGATCCCCAAGGTGGTTTGGGTCATGATAGTCGAGCTACCTATTCCACTTGATGACGAAAATATTCATACGTTCGACCAAGATATTGGAACATTCATCGCATGACCATATAATCTAGTAAAAACACATGTTGAAAAGGAGGTATTCATTTCCAATTTATTTTTCAAGCTAAAACTTTAATAATTAATGAAAAAAGGTCTGAACCGAATAATGTTATTACCTATAGAAAAAGGGAAGGGGGTGAAATGAAAGGTCAAATCAAAACCATCTAAAGGTTCAACCAACAGATTGAAAAGATCCTCCAAAATCACCTTTACCCCACCCATTCAATATCTGAATTTACTAACATTGAATATTCATGCAGATACAAAGTTAAAAAATGGCAGTGGTCATGTAGTTGATTTTGAAGAAAAAATTTACAGAGAGGAAGTTACAGACTACATTACATTTGATAATGTAAATGAAATCCTTAACTATTAATGGTTAGGAGCCTTAGTTGTAAATGTATTCATGAGGTATGTTTTCATGATTTGTTTTCCAAAAGCTGATATATTATGTTAATTGTGACCAAATACATTTCATATTTTTTTCAAGTGTATATATCAATACCAATCGAAGGGATTAACCCATGAAAATAAATTTGGACCGACTATTCCTCATGTCACTTCTATAGAACAAACAATAATAGATTCAAAAAAATGGGTAAAGTAGTGGAAAACCTAGCCAAATCATTTGAAATAAAAATTATAGATGATAGACTCTTCTTAATACCAATGATGTAGGCATAAAACTCTACAATTTAATCATATCAAATATATTTTTATTTTTTCATTACTTATTCCTTTTTTGTTTTTTAGAAACATTGGATGCTCATTATGGCCAATTTGGATACTCCAAATATTTATTTTATGAATTCATTGCATGGATACCCAAAAAACAACCACACATGATGACATTTGTCAATTTGTAATACTCTACATCCAACATTTTAGAACTAAACTTCAAGTTATATAATTTATATTATGTTTTAATGAGAATTCTGTTATGATAGGGCGGTGTTTAAATATCATGAAAATCATGGCATGAGGACAGTCCATGCGCACAAGAAGCCTGAAAAGTTCTATAAGTAGAAAAGTATTAGAGTATATATAATAATATTTCACTATAAAAACACATATCAAAACAAATTACTTATTTTTCTCAATGTTTATATATTTTCTGAAACAAAAAAATGGAAAATATTATGGTTATTATGTTTGTAAATTTATGAGAGAGATCATATTACATCAACAAACTAGCATCCTTGAAGAGGTATTTTCGAAGATAATTACAATTTCATTTAAAATATTTATTAATCCTTTGTGTATTTATATTTTTATAATACTACTATAAATTCATAAAATAATCATATTCACAAGATAATATAGATTTTCTTAGAAATGAACGGGTGGCATACCTGATGGTAGAATGTACACAAATAGCATGAATATGTGACTTGAAAAGAAGTAATGGATTGTTTCATATTTATGTCTAATTTATTTCTTTTTAGAATTTCTTATATAAGAATTGTTTTCTTATACATATGGATTAGTTTTTTTGAGTTAAGGTGGTTTGTTCTAAGCCTCTCATGCTCATGAGATATTGGACTTTAAGGCTACAACTAAGATAATGACAACAAGTAAATGGGTCAAGAATGTATACAACTATCATGAAAATGTGAATTCTTACTACTTATTTAATTAATTTTTTCATCATTTTATATACTATTTTTAAGTTATTTTCCCTATCATTTTTTTCTAATACTTATTTAATTATTTTCACAGATCTTTTGGGAAGTCAAATTTTTCTTTCAACTATCTCAAATAAGTCACAAAAGAGATAACATGTTTCTTTATTCCAATGTTATCATGCTTTCCATTTATTTTATTTGTCGAGATTCCAACATTGAATATTGAGTCAATGTTCTTAGCCAAAAAATATTTCTCTTTGTTGAAAATCAGAAGAGTAGAGGAAGGTTTTTCAGCTAACAACCTCCACTCAATATACAGTGTTGGTAGTTAGAAGAAGAAATACAATGGAACGTGAGGTAACATTTGATGTTAGGATTATTTTGATATTTTAATAAAGTGATCCATAAGTCATTTAGAACGTTTAGAAATTAGTGACACCTCAATCTGACACATGGTTTAACCGGTATGACTCTAGGTGTGTCTTTTTATTTAAAATTGATATTAATTTTAGTAAAAAAGACAACTGAGATACTCAAAACTGAACAAACACATTCATATTGTTTTGATACTTTATTAAAATGATTTATAAGTCATTTATGACATTTAGTAATTATCCACACCTCTATCTGATGCACGGTGTGACTGGTATGACTCCATGTGTGTCTTTTTATTTAAAATTGACATTAATTTTAGTAAAAAAGACAACTCACATACTCATTATCAAGAAAACGTGTTTAGATTGTTTTTATACTTTATTAAAATGATCTATAAGTCATTTTTATGTGTTGGAATCATCCTCACCTCAATCCAATACATGATGATCTTGACATGACTCAAAGTTTACGTCATTAGTTTAAAATTGAAATTTTAGTTCAAAAAGTGTCACTCACTAGAAATAGAGATAATGCGCTCAGATTTTCTTGATAATTTATGAAAATGATTCATTATATATTATGTGTATGAATGAGTCTCATATAAAATTGACACGTGATGTTACTGATATGACTCAAAGTGTGTGTTTCTAGTTTAAAATGACATTTTAGTAAAAAAGACAAGTGATATACTGAAAACTAATAAAATGAATTTGGATTGTTTTTATACTTTATTACAATGGTCCATAAGTCATTTGAGATGTTTAAGAATCATCCACACCTTAATCCAATGCACGGTGTGACCGGTATAACTCTAAGTGGGTCTTTTTATTTAAAATTGACATTAATTTTAGTAAAAAGGACAATTGAAAAACTCAAAACCAAGAAAAAAAATTCATATTGTTTTGATACTTTAGAAAAATGACCCATTAGTCATTTTTGATGTGTATGAATCATCCTCAACTGAATTTGATAAACTATGTGCCTTGTATGACTCAAAGTGCATGTTATTGGTTTAAAATTGATATTTTAGTTCAAAAAGTGTCACTCACTGAAAATTGAGAAATCTTGCTTAGATTTTATTGATAATTTAAGAAAATGATTCATAATTAATTTTTGATGTGTAGAAATTAGTCTCATATCCAACTGTCACAAGATGTGACCAGTATGACTCAAAGTTCATGTTTCTATTTTAAAATGACATTTTAGTAAAAAAGACAAGTGACAAACTCAAAATTGAGCAAACACGTTCAGATTGTTTTTATACTTTAGGAAAATGATTCATAAGTCATTTAAGACATATAGGAATCGGTTTAACCTCACTATGATGCACTATGTGAATGGTATGACCCAATTTTGTGTATTTATTTATAATTGACATTAATTTTAGTAAAAAGAATAAGTGACATACTGAAAACCAAGTAAACACATTCAGATTATTTTGATAATTTAATAAAAAGATTCATAAGTCATTTATAACTTTTAAGAATCAACCCCTCCTCAATACGATGCACGGTGTGATTGGTATAACTCTACGCGTGTCTTTTTATTTAAAATTGATATTAATTTTAGGAAAAAAATAGGTAATATACTAAAAATAGAGAAAACACATTCATATTATTTTGGTACTTTAGAAAAACAATCCATGATTTACTTATGATCTGTAGGAATCAACCACACCTTAATTTGACACATGATTTGACCGATATGAATCCAAGTATGCCTTTTTATTTAAAATTGACATTAATTTTAGGGAAGAGAACAAGTGACATACTAAAAATCAAGCAAATTCATTTGGATTGTTTTGATACTTTAATAAACTGATCCATGAGTCATTTTGGATGTGTAGGAATCACTCACAACTCAATACAATGTACGATGTGACCGGTATGACTCAATGTATCTATTATCAGTTTAAAATTGATATTTTAGTTCAAAACAAGTGTCAATCATTGAAACCTAAGAAAATTCACTCCAATTGTCTTGATAATTTAGGAAAATGATTCATAATTCATTTTTGATGTGTAATAAGAAGTATCATGTCAAAATGATACATGATGTGACTGGTATGACTCAAAGTGAATATTTCCAGTTTGAAATTAAATTTTAGTGAAAAACACAAGTGACATACTGAAAACCAAGAAAACACATTCATATTGTTTTGATACTTTAGAAAAATGATCCATAAGTAATTTGTGACAAGCAGATATTAGATGCACCTCAATCCCACACATGGTGTGACTGTTATAACTCCAAGTGTGTCTTTGTTTAAAATTGAAACTGATTTCATTAGAATGAACAATTAAAAAACTCAAAATCAAGCAAAAAAAATTGGATTGTTTTGATGCTTTAGGATAATTATCCACAACTCATTTATGATGTGATGGAATCAACCACAACTCATTACAACGTACGGTGTGACCAGCATAACTCCAAGTGTCTTTTTATTTAAAGTTGACATTTAATTAATGTATTCTTTCATATTAATGTTTAATTTATTTCTTTATAATATTACTAACATAATATTTGTTTTCTTATATAGGTGGATTCTTTTGATTGAGTTGAGGGGATTTTTTCAGCAACTGATACCATGGGTGAAATTTTTTTAGAGGGTATCATGGGTGCCAAAGACGATGAAACATTAATGTTTTTAAATTTTTGTGGATGGTAATTGTAAATGTAATTATACAAAAAATTGTTTGAAAAGTATATAGTAGTGTTTTTTTGTATTCGTGATGTAAAATTTATTTCAATTAAATTATATATTTTGTGTACAGGTTATAGTTTGTTGTAGTGTGTTGTTATACAAACAGTACACTACAGTAGGCGGGCCTTTATTAGTGCTATTTGTAGTGATGATAAAGTACCCCCTTTATCAGTGCTATTGAAAGATTGATAAAGCCCCGCCTTTATCAGAACTTTTTTTAGTGCTGATAAAGGGCACCCCCTTTAATATCACTAAGGATAATAACACTTTTTAGCGATTTTAGAAGCCGTTTTCCTATTAAATGGAATTTTTGTAGTAGTGACTGAAGCCCACTCAGTAGCTCACTCAGTAGGTTGAGGAGGGTTTTGAGATTCAAACCGAATCTCACTCAGTAGATCTTGAAACCCAAATGCAGGATATCAAATAAAAATAAATAAAAATAATATCATTATGTTACACCCAAATAGTCAGAACAACTAAGAACCTCTATTGCCACTATAGAAAGAAGGCTGGAAAACCATTTACAAACCATTGAAGATAAGTTACAAAGTATAAATAGATGGTTTTATAATGATCAATAAGTAATAATACATTTTATTAATATTAAATTTTTTGAATATACATGTAATCCAAATACAAACTCCAATAGTTGTGACATTAACTTATTTATCTATGGGTGTCTTGTCATGTTGATAGATGTTAACCTTGTAATATGGACAGTTCTGCCTAATGAAAATGAGAAAGAGTCCTAGATGGTCACGCACTAAGTGTATTTATAATCTCAGTTAAATAATAATATTATTTGTTATTTAACAAATTTTATAAATATTATTTGAGTGCATGGTTTCATAATTATTCATGATTATCTTGATCGTATATATTCAATAACTAGTTATTCGAGAGAATATTTTGTCAGCAGAATATTTAACATCTTTTTATTTTCTATTTAGTGAATATAATATTTATTTATTCATTTATTGGTGAATAATTTAGCGATATTTATTTATTAAATAAATATTCATTATTCAAGTCCCAATAAATATTGTGGAGGAATGAAGAACTGAGTTTAAAGTTCTGGTAAAAATAATTTATATTAAATATTATTTGAATAAATGATAAACAATTTATTCAAGAGATAATATTTAATTAATTCTTTATTTTTTTCATGTTAAGAAATATTATTATTATTATTATTATATACATGGGATTTTGTAGGGTATAAAGAAATAATATGGATGCATGTGTAATTATTATTTTTCTGACCCTAGCATTATTTAAACCCAATTATATTATTTCCAACCCTAATGTTATTCATTTTTATTGGGCATAATTATATCAATCCCTAACGAGCCTCTCTAAAAGAATACACTCAAGAACCAGGAATGATCCTCCTCTACAATCCCTCTTGATTCTAAAGAGATCAAGGAGAATCCTTCCTATAAGTGATTCTCATGGCAATTAAAGACAAACGACGCACGTATTAAGATCTTCATGCTACCACTCGGATATTCCTACAATGAAACTTGGAGGTTTGTGGTATTCTTGTGGATCAACGATAGAGGAAATCTACACTCGATTCCTGTAAGATAATGATGTTACAATGTAAATATGTTGTCATATTCAGAAACGAAGAAATAATTCATTGCAAGGTAATTCTTTAACTGACTAAATTAATTATAAATTATCATGTGATGATTTAGTGTTTGGTTTTGTCATTTTCATATCAATTAATATTTGATTTAATTCTATTGGTCACACTATTCTTCATTTATTTACATCTCAGGTTAATCATAGATCATGGTAAAAATTGTTAGGGTTCAATCCCCTTGGTTTCCTTATTGTAGTTTTTTATGAAGATATGTTTTTCAAATTTGGTGGTTGCATGCCATTTTTAAAATTGAGATAAAGATTTTATCATAATGTTAAATTCATAAAAAGTGTAGGTGGAATATTTGAATTGGTGGTTAGTGTGGCCTAATAAGTGGGCAGCAAGGGTACCACATAAGACAAGAAAAAGGTGTGGTTGAAATCATATTCATGGGTGACAGTTTCTAAGCATGGTTAGTAGTGGGAGACAAAATATCAAGGTGTATAAAATCTTATTTGAGGAACTACAATGAAATTGTGTGTTCAGTTTTGATCTATGAGGGGTAACATTTTGTCACAGATGATTATCATAGAAAAGATGGATATGTATTGGGGTGTTTTGTTTCACATAGGATTTCTACGCTCTCACTTTAATTCGAGTTTCGATATTTTACTTGGATTTTGTAATCTTTGATTATTATTATATTTTTTTAGAGTTTCCCCATGGTTTTTTAATCCTTTAAATTGAAGGGTTTTTCCACGTTAAAATCTGCATCTCAATTTATTTTATACTATTTAATTTTTCTCTCTTGTTTTCATTGGAGATTCTCAAAATATTCTATCATAATCAAGTTATTATCCTAGGACCATTCCTTTTCCTCCCCAACAACTGGTATCATAGGTAGGTTATTCATGTTTCTTGCTGATTGGATATAGTTGATTCATGCCAAGGGATTTCTACCCACATCAGAATGTTTAATGGGTAAAATTATTTCACTCTATGGTAGCAACAAGTGAAAAATATTTTGGTTCATGATAATACAATGAAAGAGATGAATAAAAAATCAAATATTCTTGAGAATATGAGTGATGGTGATTGGTAGGATATTAGAGAGATAACGACAATCACGATTCATATGTATTTGGATAATAATATTTTTCGGAAGGTGATAAATCTAACAGATTCATAGGAGATATGGGAAAAACTTGAAAGGGGGTTTAAATTGAAATCTCTCACAAATCGTTTATATCTTAAAAAACAATTCTATCATTTTTTAATGCCATAGAATGGATATTTATGTAACCATATAAATGAGTTCACCAAAATTATTATAGTGTTGTCTTTAGTGGCAGTCAAGATCAATGATAAAGGTAATGTGGTACCTATTGAAATGGAACAAGAAGAAGAAGATAAATCTTTGCTTCTCCTGGGTTCGTCACCATATTCATATGATAATCTCATCACAACATTTTTATTCAGGAAATACACTCTGAAGTTAGATGATGTGATTTCATAATTGTTGATGAACGAGACTCGGCAAAAGACCAGTGATTATGATTCTTCATGTAATACTAGTATTTTGGCCATGAAAGCTAGACATGGTAATCAGAGAGGTCGTCGAAGATAATAATAAAAGTCAAGTGTTTCTTTTACGATAAGGAGGACTATGTGCAGAAAAACTATTATGATTTGAAAAATATCAAGAAAGAAAAAAAGTCACATGACACCAATTCTGAGGATACCAGCATAAGTCTTATATAAGGTGAGATTGATTTACTTTTAGTTAGCATTAATTATCACAAGTTATATTTTTACAACGAATGAGTGATTGATTCAATAGATTCATACCATATTGCACCAAAGATAGATTTATTTTCTTCATATGAAGAAGGAGACTTTAGTAGATTGAAGATGGGTAATGAATATTTTGGTGATGTCATTAGGGTTTTCATATTTGTATCACTATGAATATAGGTTGTACACTTATTTTGAGGGATGTGTAACATATTCCAGGTATATGCCATAATTTTTTATGTTCTTGTACTATTGATAATGATGGGTTCAGGAGTTTGTTTTACAATGTAAGGTGGATATTATCTAGAGGATCGATGGTACATGCGGGAGATAGAATGGTTGACATTTTTTACAAGATCAATGTAAAAGTGTGTAGTGTAGTGATGAATATAGTTATGAATAGTACTTCATTAGATTTGTGTCAGAGATGGTCATCATACTTAAGTTTAAATCGAAAAGTGTAACGACTCAAAAATTCATTAATGAAAATTCCTCTTGGTCTATTTAAATGTCTTCTTATGGTTATGAAAAACATATGCACTTATTTGGTTTTATGTTTCTAGATTTTAAAATTCTATTAAGAATTGTGATCATTGCTAATATAGCTGTTGAACAGTGAACACATGATTAGTATAAATATAGGGCTTTAACAAATCCAATTTACCTAGACAAAGGAAGAGATGGCCTCATCCAGTATACTTGCCCCGTATGAAGCCCATTTTTCAGAGCTCAGAAAGGAGGTGGCGTCATTGGGCTTCGCTCTTGACCAAGCCCAAGCATAGATTGAACATGTTAATCTTGAACGGAACCGACTACGGAAGATGTGAAAGTTAATAGAGATTACCACCTGAGCGATGTTATCCGAGTCACCCCAAGAGTCTGTCACCATCACGCATCTTACCCTAAGGTCTTATGCAGGTTTTTTAAGGGGTTATGTAACAATACCCTAGCACTATGACTATATACATTATTTTTGTATAAATAATGTGAATTCATTTTATTACTGTTACTTTGTAAATAGTTTTTAAAGCACAAATAGTATTTTTAGTTAATATCCAACTAAGAAATCTATTTTGATGAATTAATTGATTTTTTTAATTAAGTAATATTTTAATAAAATATTATTAATAAATTTATTTCTATTAAATATAAATGATCGTACAATTTTTATGAATACAATTGTAATTTTTATTAAGGTTTTAAAACTATTTTTGTCAAAACCCATGAATTTTTTATAAATGTTGGTTTTATTTTAAAAGTAAAAATTCACATATTTATAAAATTATTTAGATAAAATGAATATTATTTGGAATCAGGATGTCAAAATTATCCAACAGTGAATTTTTCATAATTTTTTTAGAGTCAAATTTAGGGGTAAAAAATTAAATACCATTTAAATATATAATGTGTTTTATGACATCATAATGACCCAATAGTGATGTAATAAAATACTATAAACATTATGTTTGGAAAATATATGTTTTACCATTAAAATAATGTGATTTTGGGTTTGTTTTATTTATTTTACAAAGCTTTAGTGGATGCTTCAATGCTTATAAAACATTTTGTCTTTTTAAATTATTTTCCTTGAGAGTGTGACTCACCTCCATATAAGCAACCCTATTATTTTAATAAGTTTGGCTATTGGACTTATAAAATATTGTTTTCCACTCCCCTTTTTCAAAAACCATGGGCAAAAACCAAGGGCTGGTTTGTGGTTTTGATTAGTTTAATGTGAGGTGTCCCAAACCTAAATAATAAAGAATTCCCTCTCCTTTCCTATATAAACCCACCCAAGCTCCCACTTCCTCTTCACTAAAAGACTTTGGAGTTCGAACAACCCCTTCCTTCCTCTCTATATAATCCTCCCAAGGTTCCCCAATCTCCCAAGAGGCCTCTCCCAAGCCTCTCACAATCCTTTGGGATCACACTTCCAAGTAAGGGATTTCTTTCTTTCTCATTTTTGTCAAATTTTCTTTAAGTTGTTATGCCCTTTTATTTTCAATTAAAAATGTTGGGGTATGATTTTTTACCTCCCCCATACTTCCTTATTTATGTCTGGATGATGTGAGACCCCTTTCTCTCTCATTAATGTGTCCCATGTACACCCGTTACCATGCTGAAATTCTGTGAGGGATTTCTCTCTCCTCTTTACATCCAAGTAATTATTTTGTATTATTCATATAAATTCCATTATGTTTATTGGGACATGTATCTATATGACCCCCTTACTGTCCATTTCGTGTAAATATTACGATACACCCTTTTATCTCTCATCAACCTTTTTTTATGAGTTCTTATTTCACGTTGTTATGCTGCCGAAATTGCACTATGATTTTCCAAGCCAATGTCATTGTGTAGTGAATACCATACCCATTTATCTATAAAGGATATTAAACTTTATTCACATTTACTTATTGATTATAAATATTCATGTATTTATTCCACATACCTTTATTTTTGAATAAATTATGTTGGTTGATTCCATGTTGTATGATCCATGTGGCACACTAATGCATGAAATGAAATGTTTAAGAAGGGTGCACCCTGATAGAACTCCAATGTTTTAGGTAAAGTATAGTATCATGATACGTCATGTGCAATGAGTGTTTACTCATGCTAATTCAAGTAAATGGGGGTTTACTTGTTCTTCATGTGCAATGAGGGTTTACTCATGCTCTATGTGCAATGAGCCTTGGCTCATGCTAATTCCATGTTAAGTGTTGTTACCACATTTCCATGTTATGATTATCATGTTTTATCATGCCTTTATTTTCATGTTTCTATTGTGATCCATTGATATGCCTATTGTCTAACATGTATTATATTCCTCATGTTATTCCATGTTTATTCCCTTACTAGGCTTTATATCTCACCATTTTCTTATGCATGTCCTCTAGTTATCCCATGCAATGCTAAGTATGAGGAAATGTAGTGGTCATGTAAAGAAATTTTTCAATAAAGAAGTTTCATTTCATGTTTTAAGTTGTTATGTAATGATCCTAAGCCTCAAAGACACTAGACCTCTTAATCTTCCACGTTGTATCAAGTGAAGATTTTATGTAATAAACCATGTTTAAGTGTGTAATAAAGAGTAGGGTTGTCATAAAAAGGATTATGAAAGTTTAGAATTCAAAGGAGGGAAGGTCATGTATTTTAGGTATTACATATATATATATTAGGTTTTGTGGGGTACAATTATAGTTAAACACACACACACACCTCACATAAAGGTCAAAAAGGCAAGCCATAGCCCCCCCAAGAGGATAGCCCGCTCATCAAGCCTTATTTATTCAGTACATGGCTCATAGGACCACTGGGCATGAAGCTCATTACATGGCTCGTTGGCCTAGTGGATATAAAATCTCATTACATGGCATGTAGTCCCATATTTTTGACCCAAAGGCCCACTGATTAATAGTGATGCTACAGTACTCAAGCTATTGTAGTTATATCATCACTACAGTTCCAGCTACAATACCCACCACCGCTACAGTTCTATTGCTACTACAGTATTTATATAGTGCTACTACATTACCCACCACTAGTGAAGAAGGGATTTAAATCAAATACCTAGGTAATGTTATGAGAGAAATAGACTACTTAGATGATATTGATCATAGATAACAATTCGTTTTTGTAGGTACTCATGATTATTTTGCGATCATTGTTATAGAAGAGTAAGGTGTTATTGATTTTAGACTTGTTTAGCAAGGCAGTGCAGACACAAGCATGATGAAGATTTAGGCATTTAGATTTATTTTGTAGGGGGATATTTTTAGTTTTTATCACAGTTGAAAAAGGGTCTTGTCATATTTTATGAAGAGGGTGACAATTGGTACGATACCAACCAGTTTTTAATCCAAATGAGTTTGTTAAATGAGATCTTCTTCTTTGATGGTCTGAAAGGGAGATTATTAGAGTTCACCCCATTTGGTTTCCTTATTGGATTTTTTTACATAGATATTTTTTTCAAATATGGTGGTTTCATGCCATATTTAAAATTAAGATAAGGATTTTATCTTAATTTTAATTCAAATGATGCACAATTGTAATAATTGAATGGGTGGTTGTAGTTTCCTGTAAAGAGATTATCATGGGTGTCACATAAGACGAGATAAAAGGAATGATAGAAAGTATATACGTGAGTGATAGTTTCTAGGCATGGGTATCTATGAACAACGACAAATTGTCTTATTTGAGTAGTTATAATGACACTGTGTGTTTGGTTTTGATCTTTGAGGGTTGACATTTTGTTACAGATGATTATTAGGTGAAAAACAAAGGCATATCAGACTGTGGTTTTTCAGACAGGTTTTATACACTCTTAATATAATTCAAGTTTAGGGATTTAATTTAAATTTCATACTCTTTTATTATTAATGGATTTTCTCATATTTGTCCCATGGTTTTTTAATCCTCCACATTAGAGGGTTTTTTCATGTTAAAATCAGTGTCTGAATTTATTTGTTGTTATCACTACTATAGATATGTCCTTTAACAGTGTGAAAAAAGGATTTTAACAATGCTAAAAAAGTGTTGTTATCCTCAGCATTGTTAAAGGGTGGTCCCATTTATCAGCGCTAGAAATAGAACTGATAAAGGCCCCACCTATTGCAGTGTTCTGTTTGTATAACAACACACTGCAACAACCTATAACTTGTATACAAAATATATAATTTAATTGAAATAAAATTTTCATCTCTAATACAAAAAAACACTACTATATACATTTCAAACAATGTTTTGTATAATTACATTTACAATTACTATCCACAAATATTTAAAAATATTAATCTTTCATCAATTTAGCACCTGTGATCCCCTCTCAAAAAATTTGGCCCATGGTATTAGTTTCCGAACAAATCACCTTAACCCAAGAAAAATAATCCACCTATATAAGAAAAAAAATCTTATGTTAGTAATATTATAAAGAAATAAATTAAACATTAATATGAAAGAATGCATTAAAAAATGTCAAATTTAAATAAAAAGACACAATTGGATTTATACCAGTCACACCATATGCTGTATTGAGGTGAAGTTAATTCCAACACATCAAAAATGAGTTTTGGATCATTTTCCTAAAGTATCAAAACAATCTGAATTCGTTCTCTTGGTTTTGAGTATGTTAATTGTTGTTTTTAAAGAAAAAAAATGTCAATTTTAAATAAAGACACACTTGGAGTTATACTGGTCACACCATGCATGGGATTGAGGCACAACTTATTCTTACACATCAAAAATTACTTATGGATTGTTTTCCTAAAGTATCAAAACAATATGAATGCATTTTCTAAGTTTTCAGTATGTCACTTGTGTTTTTCCCTAAAATGTCATTTCAAACTGGAAACACGTACTTTGAGTCATAACTGCCACATTGTGTGTTGGTTTGGAATGAGAGAGATTCCTACATGTCAAAAATGACTTATGAATCACTTTCATAAATTATCAAGATAATCAGGGCGCATTTTATTGGTTTTCAATGAGTGACACACATTTTGAACTAAAATGTTAATTTTAAACTAATAACTGACACTTTGAGTCATACCGGTCACACCGTGCATCAGATTGAGGTGCGATTTATTCCTACACATCAAAAATGACTAATGGATTATTTTCCTAAAGCATAAAAGAAATCCAAATTCATTTTCTTGGTTTTTAGCATGTCACTTGTTCTTTTTGCAAAAATTAATGTCAATTTAAAATAAAAAAGACACATTTGGAGTCATATCGATCACACTGTGCATCGTATTGAGGTACGGTTGATTCCTACACATCAAAAATTAATTATGGATCATTTTTCAAAAAGTATAAAAACAATACGAATGTGTTTTCTTGGTTTTAAATATGTCACTTATTCTTTTTACTAAAATTATTGTCAATTTTAACTAAAAAGACACACCTAGAGTCATACCGGTCAAACCGTGTGTCAGATTGATGTTTTATTGATTCCTACATGTAAAAATTGAATCATGGATCGTTTTAATGATGTATCAAAACAATATGAATGTTTTTTCTTAGTTTTTAGTATGTCAGTTGTTCTTTTTACTAAAATTAATGTTAATTTTAAATAAAAAGACACACTTGGAGTCATACCGGTCACACAATGTATTGGATTAATGTGTGGGTGATTTCTACACATCAAAAATGACTTATAGATCATTTTCCTAAAGTATCAAAACAATATGAATGTGTTTTCTTAGTTTTTAGTATGTCACTTGTTCTTTTTATTAAAATTAATGTCGGTTTTAAATAAAAAACAAAATTAGAGTTATACCAGTCATACCATGCATCGGATTGAGGTGGGGTTGATTCCTACATGTTATAAATGACTTTTTAATTTTTTTCCTAAATTATCAAAACAATCCAAATGTTTTTTCTTAGTCTACAGTATGTCACTTATTCTTTTTACTAAAATTAATGTAAATTTTAAATAAATAGACACAATTGGAATTATACCAGTCACACCTTGTATTGGATTGAGGTGAGGTTGATTACTACACATCAAAAATGACTTATGGATCATTATACTAAAGTATTAAAATAATATGAATGTTTTTTCTTGGTTTTTAGTATATCAGTTGTGTTTTTTAATAAAATGTCATTTGAAACTGGAAACACACACTTTGATTCATACTGGTCACATCATGTATCGGTTTGATGTGAGACTGATTTATATTCATAAAAAATGAAATATGAATCATTGTACTAAATTATCAAGATAATCTGAGTTTGTTTTCTTGGTTTTCAATGAGTGACACTTTTTGAACTAAAATGTCAATTTTAAACTGATAATGGACACTTTGAGTCATACTGGGCACATCGTGTATTAGATTGAGGTGTGTTTGATTACTACACATAAAAAATGACTTATGGATCATTTTACTAAAGTATCAAAATAATGTAAATGTATTTTCTCTGTTTTGAGTATTTCAGTTGTCTTTTTTACTAAAATTAATGTCAATTTTAAATAAAAAATGAACTTGGAATCATACCAGTCACACCGTGAGTCAGAGTGTGGTGCGACTAATTCCTACATGTCCAAAATGACTTATGGATCGTTTTCCTAAAGTATCAAAACAATACGAATGTGTTTTCTCACTTTTGAGTATGTTAATTTTCTTTTTTACAAAAATGTCATTTTAAACTCAAAACGCGTACTTTGAGTCATACCAGTCACATCGTGTGTCAGTTTTACATGAGATTGATTCCTTCACGTTAAAAATGATTTATGAATCGTTTTCCTAAATTATCATGACAATCCAAGATTATTTTCTTGGTTTTTAGTGAGTGGAACTTTTTGAACTAAAATGTCAATTTCAAACTGATAATAGACACTTTGAGTCATATCGAATTGAGGTGAGGCTAATTCCTACACATCAAAAATTACTTATAGATCATTGTTCAACTGAACATGTTCAATTGAAGATGGATCCCGTGAATTTTTTGAAATAAAATGGAAATATTGAAAATTGGTTTGTTATCCCACATGATCAAAAATAAAAAATTATTAAAAGAAATTTATAAATATAATGGAGGAGATTCCACTTTTAGAAACTATTTTTCACTTCATATTTTTAATGATAAAAACCATTTTTTATGAGTATAAAATAAGCATAAAATCAAATTTACATTATAAAAAACCAGATTAAATATGACTATTGAATGTAATAATGAAAAAAAATCTATCTTATTTGAAAACCCTTTTCATAATAGAAAATACGGATATTGAATATAATAATGGTTTCAAAAATAAAAAAATAAATTATTATATTTTTTAAAATAATAATCCATACCTTTGATAAAATTTGGGTCGTTACATGAGACCCAAGTGGTTTAATACAACGATGTGAGTAAATGTTTTTTAAAAATGAAAAAATTGACTAGATTTAAAATGTTGTGTTTAGACTAGAATTTGAAATTTAAGAAGGGTTTTGGAAGTGGAATTTTAAATGGATAGAAATACTTATCTAACTCTTTTAGGAAGTTAAATTTGATTTTGATTTTTTTGAATAAATATAGGGAAATATTTTATTTTTGAAATTTTGGGATATAAAGTGAGAATTTTAAATGGGTGTACTTTATTAAAAATCACAAGGAATATAATTTTTATGAAAAACCATAGGATAAAAATGTATTTTTTAAAAACCCCTTGGATTGGAGAGCCCTGCTCCTGGACCATCTCATATCATCACCCTTTGGGGGAGGAGATTCCCACTCCAGAACCATCTCAATATGCCATTTTCTTATCACCCAGAGGGAATAACACCCCACCCTAGAACCATCCTCAAAATATCACTGTTGATTAGTTCCCAATCTAAAATTCCCAAAATGAATATTTCTAGTAAGCACAAGACGATTTGATATCTCAATCATATTTCAAAATTAAATATAACCAAGTTATAAACTGGTTACAATTTCATCCTAGATTAAAATATCAATATTCAATTCAAGTGGTTGGAACTTTCCCAAACAAAGTTATATATCCATATTCAAATAGGGTTACCACCTTTCTTTCTCATTTTAACACATTTTCTCATCTTAGAGATTATCATAGGGCATCATTACATGTAACATATTCACTTATGTCACCCTTCGAGTTGTCTCTTATAATTCCTTTCTCATTAGTCCAAGGAATGCCTTTATTGTTGTCCAATGATCTAAGATTTAGTTTTATTAGTGGACCTATCATAACCTAAATAACAAAATTTCCACATGAAACTAATATATATACCATTTATTTTATTTTTAGGTCTATCAGAAATTAGTTAGACACAAACACACATCATATGCACATAGAACGAGAATAGTCATGAATGATAACTTAGGGAACACCAACTTTATGCATGTTGGGTGCTTATAATTGAATATCATTGGTTAATTTGGTCACACATGACTGAAATCAAGAAAAATATAGAAAACCTTTAAAATCGGCACAAATGGGTTTAATTTTCCAAAATCTAAAAAACAATGAGAGAAACCATGGAATAGATGCTCAAGGAATGCTGGTCTTACCCTTGGTTTCTACCTGTGATAAATGACATGCAGATCTAACAATATTTTATGAATTTCTCAATTGGATATGAAATTAGGAATGAGATAAAAATTTAAGGCGTGCTTACTATATTCTGGAAAAAATAGCACAAAACCTCTTTATATTGCTTGTAAACATTTTATCCATATTTTAAAAAATCCAAACCAAACCTGTTGCACTAAATTTTCAAAAAAAACAATTAGACTCTTATGTATAGGGACCCTAATATATGAGACTCTTACATATGGGCATTGGCTATGCCACTCCATCATCATCATTCGAGATCAGAAGATAAATTATGAATTCTCTACTTCTGGTAGTTCCAACAATTAATTGGAATTTTTTTTCACACAACTAGCTGGTATACAAATTATAACATTCAAACCACATATGTATTATATTTTCTTTTCATATGAAATGTTTTTTACTAATCCATATTTTTATAAAACTGCAAAAACTTAAAAATATGACCAAATTCACCCCAAAACATTTCCAAACCCTTTTCACCATATACACATGTTTAATAAACATGTAAAATACTGAAAAATTGTAGTAAACTCAAACTCAAAACCGAGAAACACTTGAGACTCAATTCCTAGCCGATATTGGCACCCCTAACACCTTGATTGAGTCTCAATACACATGGCTAATCAATGATCAAACCGGAACATTTTCAAATACCCCAAAACCAAAAAGTGTAGGACTACAAAAATTAATGATCTAAAAAATGGAGAAGAAATAATCCTATAACTTATAGAAGTAATGATTTGTTGATAAGAGCAGTGTAGGTTTGGTTAGGAGAGACAACAACTGGGAGCTACGACGACGACGAAGGAAAGTGGAAACAGTGAAGGCGAGCGACGTCGACGAAGGTGAAGGCAAAAGCGAGCAATGGTGACGACACTGTGGTTCTGCAAAATCTTGAAGGCATGATTAAGATGAAAATTTGTTAGAGTTTTTTATAATAATACATAAGGTTTTTATCAGTACTTTCAAAAAAGTGCTGATAAAGATAACCATTTATCAATGCTATAATTTTAGTGCTGATAAAGAATAGTATTATCATCGTTTTTTTAGAACTGATAAAAATATAACGTTAATAATTTATTTATATGATTATATATAAAAATAAAATTATAATATATATATATATATTGGGTGGTGTCATGGCCAAAAACACCATAGCACAAATTTTATAAAAACAAAGAAGAGATTACATGTGTCTAAAGTACGAAATCATATTACAATCCTTCTCATGAAGAGGTAGAAAATCAGCAAGGAGATCATAAAGTCAGGTAATATCTAGATTTAATCTCTTATTAGCAAGGGTATCAGCAACTGTATTATCTTCATGATAAATATGAGTTATAATGTAGTTGATGTCGCAAAGCGAGTGGGTGCAATCCATCCAACGGGTAGTAATCGGCCACACAAGGTGTATCATGCCATTCCAAATTTCTTACACAATGGTGGTCAAATCACATTCAATCTAGAGATTTTTCCAACCATGGCTCCTTATAAAAGCAATAAAATGTATCATACCCATCATTTCAGCCTCCGAAGAAGAGGTAATGTCGCATGTACTAAGAAAACGTCTGAGGATATGACCATGATGATTCCTAAAGATAGCGACACAACTTGTGGGACCTATATCATGTTTAGAGAAACCATCCACATTAAATTTAATCCAACTAGGAAAGGGGTAATTCCAAAACACTTCAAAGGTGTAGTGCGGTTGAAATTTTTTTCCATCAATCCAAAGATGTCGTAGAATTGTGAAGTCATTCATAGTGTTATTGTAGTGACCCTTTTACAGCGATGCAGTTTCATGTATGGAAATAAGGATTTTCATCAGACCTATATTATGATTGAGTGAGTAGTTATGAATAATAGAATCTATATCATACCAAATCAAATGATGTGGCTCAACGACAGTAGGAAGGAAGCAGTTCTTAATTTTCTGAGAATTTTCCATTTCAGCACATCTCTTTAGTTGAGTGTTGAAAGAGTCAAGAATCAACCATCTATAGTTAAAGATGTCAAAAATATAGTTCCAAAGAGCAGAATAAGTAGCATAAGAAAGTAAGAGATGATTAGCATCTTCTCTGTGTTGATTGTAGTGTCTACATTTAGAGCAAAGTTGAATACCAAACGATTGAAGGCATCCGTCTGTGGGAACTCTGTTGTGAGAAAGGCTCCAGATAAGAGTGAATATTAAGGGTTTTATCCAAGGTTTTTCAAAGAGATTTATCCAACCAAAATTACTTTCAAAGTTGTAGAAAAAATGATTATAAAAGTTTTTTGAATTAAGCATACCATTGTCTGTAGGTTCCCAAACTAAAAAGTCATCATTGTTTGAAAAAGGGTAGTTATTGATGAAATTCATAATGGCTTCAGGTAGATGATCATTTTGAGAGTTTAGCATATCTCTAATTGATTAGATGGTGCTATCAGGGATTTTCTTGGGATGAATCATAGAAATTAAGGGGGTTCCAGTCCAAATATCCAACCAAAAATTAATGGAAGAATCCCTAGTAACCATCCATCTGGATTGTTCATAATGCTGGAAAAATATTTTTTAATAGATGGCTAGATAGAGGAGTTGAGAAAATTCAATTTTTTTCCTTGAGTTTTCCAAGGAATCTCTTTTTGAGAAAATCAAAAGAATCCAAATTATTATAAATAAGGTTCTGGGTGAGTCTAGATTGAAGTGCCTCATTAAAGTACTGAAGATTTTTTATACCAATCCCACCCTTTTCAATAGGTTTGTAATAGGTCAACCAGGGGATGATCATAAGCTTTTTTTCCAACGTGCTGCCAGTCCAAATGAAATTTTGATATAGGTATTAATTTTTTTATAAGCCCAATGGTCCATTTATAAACCATGATGGAGTAGACCATTTTAGAAACCATAGTGGATTTGAAAAGGCATATTCTTCTTGTCATATAGAGGGATTTACCTTTCCAAGAATATAGTTGGTTAAAAACTTATCCAACTATTGTAGAAAAATGAGAGGACTTGGGTGTTCCCCAAAAAATAGGAACACCAAGATAAGTAAAAGGAAAAGAACCTTCTTTAATTCCTAAGTCATTAATAATATTACATTTCCTACTGGGAGGAAATTTTTTCTTGAAGAATATGGAATATTTGTTCCAACTAATAGCTTAACCAGAAACCTCTTCATAATGAGAGAGATCATTTTTGAGGTTTCGAATATTTCTTTTATCACCTTGTAAAAAAAGGATAATATCATCAGCATAAAGGAGATGGATGGGAGCATTCACATTCCTAGAAACATGAATGGGCTTGAGTTTGGTCTGATCCATGAGATGAGTGAGGAGGATACTAAGGTAATCTTATACAATGGAGAAAAAAATGGAAAATATGGGGTCACCTTGCCTTACACCTTTGGCGCATTTAAAATATCTCTTGGGAGATCCATTGACCAAGATGGAAATAGAGGCCAAATTGAAAAGGGTTTTGACTATAGTAATAAAAGAATCACTAAATCCAAAGCCTTGAAGAACCTTGAAGATGAATATCCAGTCCATGGTATCAAAAGATTTTTTAATGTCAAGTTTAATAGAAATATTACCCCCTATGTTAACTTTTTTTAGAGTATTAACGCATTCAGAGGCAAGAAAAATACAATCCTATATGGATCTACCCTTAATAAACCCAAATTGGTTCTAGGAGACAATTTTGTCCGTGATAGTTGAAAGTATATTAGCAATAATTTTGGTGATGATTTTATAAAGGGTGTTAATGATAGAAATGGGTCTAAACAGGTGGATCTCAGAAGCATTGTCCACTTTAGGAATCAAAGAAATAAATTGGGCATTAAAACCATGAGGAAAGACTCCATTGGAGAAAAAAGATTTGAAATGTTTACAAACATCCAATTGGATAACGTCCCAATAATGTTTAAAGAAACCATTATTAAAATCATCAGGACCCAGAGAACTATCAAGATTCAAACTAAAGACAATGTCTTTAATTTCATGATCAAGAGGTATGCTTAGAAGGAAAATGTTATCCTCACAATTAACCACCTTTAGAAGGACCTTAGGTAGTAGGTCTTTGTTATTATTAGGACCATTAAATATGGATTCAAAGTACAAGACAAATAGACTGGAAATATCATCCTCATTTTCTAAGAGATTGTCCCCATATTTTAATAGAGAGCGGTCTATAGGATTTCCTGACTTTATGAAGTGAATTATAGAACTTAGTGTTTCTATCACCATCAGATAACTATTTAATTTTAAAAGTTTGATTCCTCGTGTTCTCTTTAAAGGTGAGAAAAAAGTTTAGTTTTACTAACAAGTTGATTTCTTGGGTCATATCAGTGTTTAAATTAGAGCTAGTGTTATTATTTTGAAGTTGTTTAAGCTCATCCTCTAGAATAAGAATTTCATTGTTAATTTGTTTGTCTATAGAAATGCACCAGCTTTTTAGAATCTGTTTGAGGTGTTTTAACTTAATAGAACAAGCAAAAGAATCATTGCAGTGGGACATAGAAGACCAAAAACTTTTGATGATATCAGTACATTCGTCATTAGAAAACCACACGTTGTTAAACTTGAAAGGTAATGAGGGTTTCATATTTTTGATGGATACATTGACTAGAATGGTATGGTGGTCAGAGTGCAAATTTTGGAGGGTAATACTGAAGATGGTATCCCATTTCTCTAAAGTAGAGAAATTCGTGAAGGCTTTGTCCAACTTGGAGGCAACCACCCTGTTATAATGCCTTCTATACCAAGTATATTTGGCACCAGTAAGATTAATTTCTACAAGGTTGTTGTCTTCAATTGGAGTTTTAAATTCTCTTGTGGAAATAACATCATGAGACAGGCCAATTTTCTCACTAGAGTTAAGAATAGCATTAAAGTACCCAATCAAAAACCAAGGAGTATTGATAGTGGTACCTAAATAGGTAAAGTAATTCCAAAGGGGCCTCCTATATTGATATTTATTATTAGCATAAAAAAGGAGAAAAAGGAATGAGTTCCATCAGTTATGAAGTCACAAGTAAAGGCTTGCTCAGATACATTGAAAATATTGATAAATTGAAGAGATGAGTGCGTGAAAACCCAGAGGGATTCAAAATTAGAAGAATTTTTTGTTTCACTTGTAAAAGAATAAGCATGCTGGAATAAATGGGATTATTTAGATGAAAAATTAGTTTTGATATCAGCAATAGAAAAACAAAATTGGGCAATGAGTGTTAAACATTATTTTTAAAACTATAAACATGTCAGAGTTGGAAATACCCTAAAATTTGCAGAAAAGTATCTTCATTTAAACCTAGGTTTGAAGCTAGAGCTCCCCTTTTTTATTTTCTAAACCCTTCAGCCTAGAAGATCTTCTAATCTTTTTGGCATTTCTTGGACTGGTGATCTATTTCTGCATAGTTTTAGGAGAATCTGAGGGGATGTTTTCCAAGACTGCCTTGGCATTATTCTTCGGAGAGTCTTAAAAAGAGGCAGTCATAGGTGAATCTACAGAACTCCTAATTTTAATATCAATATGATCCACATCTTGAGTAGTAAACAAATTTTCAGATTTCAAAGAAATAGCATTGCTGTTAACAGTTTTAGAACCACCTAAAAAATGACTGATAAGCGTAGAAGTAAGAGTACCTAATTCTATTGAAGACATAGGTGTTGTATCACCAATTTTTTGTGTTTGAAGGTGAAACTAATTGACTGTTTGGAGAAAAAAATGGTGAATCCTTCTGGATAACCAGTTCAGTATTTTGAGAGGGAACATTTGAAACTACAGTGCATTGTGTGTTCCTTGTGTCATTAGTAATCTACAGATTTCCATTATCAGAGCCAGATTTTAAAATACATTGGTTACCTGAAACAACCAGCTCATTGGTTTTACAGTCCTATTCAGACTGTTTGTTGTATATAGGTTCTTGTACAACTGAGGCAGTGCTGGCATTTTCAAAACCATGATATGTAGGGGGAAATTCCGTGTAAGAAGTACTGTCAATATGTAAATTATATTCCTCACTAAGTGTGGGAATTGAAATAGAAATCTTGTGGTTTTCATCAGACTGTTTATCACTACCAGAATCCTGAATAAACAAGACAATATCAGCATTTTCATAACTAAGTGAAGCAGGGGTAGGGATGTTGCATACTGGTTGGGAAGTATTGTTAATATATGTATTTTGTTCTTCACCATGTGAGAATTTTATAGATTCAGCATTCTAGTCCCATGTGTAAGGGTTGGTGTCCTGAGAACCAACTGTTTTGTACTTTGATTACATGAATGTACACTTATTATATATTGTTCATTGTTCTGCATGACTATAATATAATAATGTCCTAGAATATTTGTTGCATTGATAAGGTCATGGCAGATCCCCGCTATGATGAGAACCTTGAAATGATATAACAATATTCTTAAATAAAGTTCTATGGTTTGATGACATACTATAATAGGACACATAGTATACAAACCCTCATGTGTGAGTACTCATAAGAAGACGAGACTCATTCTCATGGAGTTTGCACTTGGTAATCTCCAAGATGGGAGATTATGAGAACAGACCCTCTAGTATAAATTCCACATGTCTTGGTGTCATCAGACATTGCTATCTACGAGTGTGTGTAATGGTCCTTAGATTGGAAGATTATCATTAACTCATGTCATGACTCACACACTTAGATTTGCTGACGAAAACTGTCATGAAGAGAGTTGGTAGGAAGTAGGGTACATTGGGTGCATCACGAATGACATGTTGTTAATGGATAAGTCGAGGAAGGATTTGTCCCTTCCATATTTATGGAAGTAGATATATCAGGCCCTTTGATTGAAATAGAACTATCGCACAAATTCCATGGCCATGGTGTCACGGCGAGTTTATTTATAGAAGTCAAAGAATGACATATCAAGAATATAGGTTTATGACACTGCCATGAAACCTGCTTGATGTGATATTGAGACAAAGGGATTAAATTACACAGTAATCATTCATATGAGGTGACACATCAATGCGGAGTCAACTTCTTTCTCTTGGGTGCCTTGACCTATTGCTAGACAGTAATCTTGGAATTTAGGCAAGCCCACCTAATGCCAACGAGAAAGAGGCCTAGAGGGTCACACACTAAGTGTATCCAAGTATCTCAAGTAGAATAAATATTATTCCCATACATGGTTTAAAAATTATTCAAGGAATCCTAATCGTTTTAATATTAGAGGAAGAATAAAATGAAAACAAGTACACGTCATGTATTAATGATTACACGCCATGTAGTTTTTAATTAAAAACAAGTACATGTCATTTATTTATGATTACACGCCGTGTAGTTTTTCCAGTCAGGATTTTGAGGAAATATCATTTTATTAAATGATATTTATTATAATCAGTGTGGGTGCATGTCAAGGAATTAATAATTTGACATGGGGGTTTCAAAAGAGTTAATGAAATAAATAAAATTCATAACGCGTTTATTTATTGTCATAACTCTACAACCTCAAACCCGATTATAAATATCCTCATAACCCCAACGCTTTTCCTAAGAATCGTTGTGCACAAAAATTCTGGAAAATTCTCTCAAGACCGAAAGAACTTCGTCCTCCAAGAACTCTCTCAAGACCAAGAGAGATCCACCTCCATCGGATCAAGGTGATCTAAGGCGGAAAATGAAAGCAAAGGTTTCTCCACGCTAGCACCCAGAGAATCCTTTGGCGACGTCTAGAGATACGTGGTGCACGTGTGGATCACCGCTAGAGGAAGTCTACACTTAGCTTCTACGACGTAACGACGAATCACATTGGAACGTGATCAAGAATATCAACAAATAAAGAACACCCAAAAGGTACTTCTTTTCAATTAATTAAATTAATTATAATCAACCTGTGATAGTTTTCATTTGTGGTTCCGGGACCATCCTTCTTCTGTGTCTATTTTTGTGATTAGATCCATGGAGACTGGCGTTTATCATCGTATTGATCCTGGATTGATCATTGCTAATAACAAAAATCCAAGTGGGCACATCCACCCATGAGCTTCTGCAATTCCCAGAACCTTCAAGTGGTATCATAGTAGGTTACAATGTTGATTATAATTATTCAATTTTCGTTGATAATTTATGCATTTATATTTGATTAAATTCAAGATAAATCGTTCTATAAAACTGAATGAACGAGATATGTTCTTCCTCCTTAGTTTCTAGATTCACATCATAGAAATGACTTTTTAATTTTAATTTTGATTAAAATAAAAATGAGGAACTAATCTGAAGGAGATGCTCTTTCTGTCTGTACAACACAAGAATACACAGCGTGTAGTGAAAACTACACGCCTTGTACTTAGGTTCAACGAACTGGTACTGGTCTGCCAAACCATGCTGTGTGAATTGAGCATGCCTAAGTATTTATTACACCGTGTTGACCAAAATTGAACGGCGCGTGGAAACCGGAATACACGACATGTATTTTGAATCAACACACCATGTAGTCTGATCTGGTCCAGGTGAAACCATGTACAAGGAGAATCCATGTACCAAGTACACAGTATTTCAAGGTCAGTAACTGCGTAACAAGGAATTACAAGTCGTGTTAGATTAATCTACACGTTGTGTACTCCAAAATTTCCAAACACTACTAGAAATTCAGGCTATAGCCACGGTTTGAGAAACCATGGCTAAGTTTGGCATGGCTATAGGCCTAGACTTATAGCCACGATTTAGAACCGTGGCTATACTAGAGGAGGGATACAGTTTATTTCCACAGTTATAAACTGTGGCATTAGACCTTTAGCGACGGTTTGTAACCGTGGAAATAGACCTATAGACACGGTTAAAAACCGTGGCTATAGGGTCTATAAAACCATAAAAAAAATACCCCCCCACCCCCCTGCACACCCCCCCTGCAGTAGCCCACCCCCTGCAGACCCCTCCCTCCTGGACACTGGACACCGCCACCCTACATAAACCCCCCCTGGATAGACCCCCTGTAAATCCCCCCTCCTGGACAGACCCTGGACACCCCCCCCCCCCGGACAGACCCTAGACACCTCCCCCCAGACCCTAGACACCCCCCAAATAGACCCTGGACACCCGCCGAATAGACCCTGGACACCCCCCCAGACACACCCTAGACACCCCCCGGACAAACCCTGGACACCCCCCCCCCCTCAGATAGACCCAGGACACCCCCCCAGACCCTGTACACCCCCGAGACAGACCTTGGACACCCCCCGGACAGACCCTAGACACCCCCCTAATAGACCCAGAACACCCCCCATACCCTGGACACCCCCCAGACCCTGGACAGATCCCCCTGGACAGCCCAGACCTGCACTCCCCTGGACAGCCACCCCCCCCCCCCACCCTCCTGGACAAACCATGGAACCCCCCCCCCCCCCCAGAACCTGGACACGCCCCAGACCCCCCCCCCCCACTCCCCTGGACTGACCCCCCTCCCACCCTCCTGGACAGACCCAGAACTCCCCCCCCCCCCAAACCTAGACACCCCTAGACCTTGGACAGATCCCCCTGGACACCCCCCCCAGAACCTGGACACCCCACCCCTTGCACCCCCTACTAGTTACCCCACTCCCCCTGCTAGTCCTCCCTACCAGTCCCCTCCCCCCAGCTAGTTCCCCCCCTCCCCCTACCAATTCCCCCCTCCCCCCTGCCAGTCCTGCCCCCCCCCCCAAACCTAGACACCCCCCAAAACCTGGACACCCCCCAGACCCCCCAGATAGACCCTGGACAGACCCCCCCAGACCCTAGACACCCCCCCAGAACCTGGACACCCCACCCCTTACACCCCCTTGCCAGTTACCCCCCTCCCCCTACCAGCCCCCTACCAATCCCCCCCCCTGCTAGTTTCTCCCCTCCCCCTGTTAGTTCCCCTCTCCCCCCTTGCCAGTCCTGCACCCCCCCCCCCCCCCCAAACCTAGACACCCCCTAACCCCCTGGACAAACCCCCCCAGATCGACCCTGGAAAGACCCCCCAAGACAACCCCCCCCAGACCCTAGACACCCCCCCCAGAACCTGGACACCCCCCCAGACCCTGGACAGATCCGCCTGGACCCCCCCCCCCCCCGCCAGTCCTTCGAGAGGCCAACCCCACAGAAAAGCATATTTATGCATTGAAAAACCAATAGCAGCCCTTGATGACATCAAGGAAAACAGAAACTCTATTAACAGTAGACCCAAGCAGCCAAGGACTAAAGCTTCTCTTTAGCGAAAATATCTCAAACTCCAGAAGAAACATCAAAACAGCTTCATTCAAGAAGGTTTCATGATCAAGCATGTTCTGAAACTGGTAGGAGTACATTTCAAAGCCCCCATAGTGCAGGTCTGCAAACATCCACTGTACAGTGCCATTGAGTGGAACCGGTTGAAAGAGAGAAACAGTGCAAGACAAAGAAGAACCTGCTTCTGAGAATCAGAAGAATCTCAACAGCTTAATTTCCAGGTTATTTCATTAAAATTGAAGCTTGGATTCATTTTAAATTCCTCTACCACTTTTATGAACATCCTATTTCTGATATCAAGATATGCATTCGCTAACATCTCTCTATTTTTATACTATCTAAATACAATAGTGTCTTTCTCATCCATCCATGCGTCGGTTTCATTTGGAAAATCAAGATTTTCTGGAATTACGTAGGCATCCCTATAAGCTGGGTCATTTTCATCATCCTCACTGGATGACTCATCTGAGTCAGAAGAATTGGAGGAGCTTGCTGAAGCATCTGATGAGGTAGACACTTTTTCAGTAGGGGCTGGCTGTGGGGTTATTGTTTTTTGGTCCTTCATGTTGGCATCTAGGGAACTTGTGATAATTGTTCTTTTAAAATTGGAATTATCCCTACATTTCCAGGTGTTTCTAGCACTTGGAGTGATGGATCCATCAGAGTCAACCAATGCTTTCTTCCCTTTCCTAGCCCTTGATTTTAGTAAGTCTTCTTCCAATTGGTAGGGTTTGTCAATCTCTACATCCAAGGGATATTTATGATCTTATTTTACCTCTTCTTTATCTCTTTGTATATGTTTTCTTTCTTCAAGAATAGGTGAGTCAGCATTGAATACTTGCTTTCCTTCTTTATAAGTTCTAAGGTCCACATACAAGGGATCTTCATGATTATATTTCACCTCCTCTGTATCTCTTTGTATATGTTTTCTTAATTCAAGAATAGGTGAGTCAGCATTGAAGGTATCTTTCTTTACTTATTTAGAAGTCCCAGGGATGTGCAAGGTCTCGGCATCATAATGGAAGGGGGGCTGAATCTTAGAGAGGCCATGGGGATTCTTGTTATTAGTGAATTCAGTAGTAATTGTCTGAGAAACAGGGGGAATTATGGGGGTTTCCTTTTCCACCCAAACAGATTTATAGAGAGGGGGAGGTTGAGGGTCATTACATTGAGTCGCACATTCATTCATAGAGTGACCAATTCGTGAGCATTTTTTGCAGAAAGTTGGGGCATTCTCAAAGACCACATCTTGAATAAAACCATTATCCCCATTTTGAATCCAGAATCGGGATGGAAAAGACTTAGAAACATCGACCTCGGTGAAAATCCTAGTGATAGAGGGGCGTGTAAGGTTTAAAGTGGCAGAGTCAGTCTTAATGGGTAGCCCAAATAGACTAGCAATGGCAAATAAGGCACTCTGTTTGAAAATGTGAAGGGGTAAATTTGGGAACCCTAGCCAGAGAGGAACAATGGGGGGCTCAGCACCTAAGCAAAAGTTCGAAGACCATTTAAGAACCTTCATTCTGCAACCCCCAAAGGACCAAAATCCACGAGTCCAAAATCTATAATATTCATCCTCTGAAGAAAATAGAAACAACACATGTAGTGAATTCATTAAACCAATGTGAGGGATGAGAAAATATTATTATAGACTTTTTCAATCTTATGAAGCATTTCCTATATGTATCCAATACTCTAGTGGGTGCCAGCTAAAAGTCAAAAGTGAAATAGTAAAGTGGAATCCAAAGTCCTCACTGCTACAGTGGTCAAAGTTACTACAGTTTTTGAAAAAATTGGGGCGGTGGCCTTCAGCCCCCAGAGCATGGGTGCATTACCCCCTGAAACCCCCAACAAGCTCACCACGAAGCTCGACCCATGATAGTTACGGGCCACAAGCATTCGGCCCAACCGGATCGGGCTACACCAATCCAACAATCTCCCTTGTTGCATCCCTTGATGAGAAGGAGGTTAAGAGTGCCCTTTTTTCTCTAAATCCTGAGAGTGTGGCTGGTCCTGATGGGTTCACAAATTAATTCTTTATGTTCTACTGGGACATAGTTCCTGATGAGCTCCTTAAAGCTATGAGGGAGTTCTTTAACCATGCCTCAATTCCCTATGGAATCAACTCCAATTTTATATCCCTGATCCCAAAGAAGGAAAATGTTGTGGATGTAAAGGATTTCAGACCTATTGCTATTGGGAATACCTTTCCAAAAATTATTAGCAAAATTATTGCTATGAGGTTAGGTCCCATTGCTCGTGGGTTTATCTCTTCAAATCATCCCCCTGGACAGCCCCCCTAGACACCCCACCTGCACCCTGCCCCCTACCCTACAGACCCCCCGAACCCCCCCCCCCAGACATCCCTTGGGCACCCCCCCTGTACAGACCCTTCTAGATACCCCACCTGCACCACCCTACCCTGCAGACCCCCCGGAACCCCCCCCGGACATCCCTTGGACACCCCACCTGCACCCTTCCCTGCAGACCCCCCCCCCCCCTGAACAGCGCTTAGATACCCCCCTGGACAGCCCCTCCTAGACACCCCACCTACACCCTCCCCTGCAGACCCCCAACACCCCCCCCCCCTGGACAGCCCTTGGACACCCCACCTGGACAACCCCTCCTAGAAAATTCTATAGCCATCAGTACCTTCACTTCATTATGAAAGAATGTTAAATGAACAATGCCTTGAAACTTTTCCAAGAATAGTCTTTGTCTGGCTTAGTCTGAATACTAGACTTCCACCACTTATAACTCAGACCCTCTAGTAGGATGGTTATAAAAATAACCTTAAGAGACTCATAAATCTAAAGCTGGATAAAAATATCCTCAACCTTCAGTACCAAAACCAATTCATCCTAAGAATCTTGTTACCCAGGAATTATTGTGGGGCTACCATCTTGATTCTGGGGTTCCTAGGTGTGCCTTCAGGATCGATTTATTCAAGGATTTTGATTCGGTTAGGTGGGACTTCTTATGGGATGCTTTGGATTTTCTCGGATTTCCAAATAGGTTCTCGTCTTGGGTTAAAGATGCATCTCTACCCCAATGTTCTCGGTGAACATTAATGGAAGTTTACATGACTACTTTTCGGGGAAAAGAGGGATCAGGTAAGGGGATCCGCTTTCACCTTTCCATTTTGTGATTTGCATGGAGTTTTTCTCGCGCATCCTGGAATGCAGGAGGCTGGGGGATGGGGGCTGGTGCGGTGGCTAGAGTGGCTGGTGCAGGAGGGAAGGCAGGCAGTAGGGGGATGGCAGGGGGCTGGTGCGGGCTAGAATAGGTGGCAGGGGGATGGTGTGGGCTGGATTGCAGGTGGCTAGGGGCTGTTGGGCATGTGGTAGGGGCTGGTGCGGGCTGAGATGTAGGAGGTCGGGGCTGGTGAGGGCTGGAACCGGTGGCTGGGGCTGTTTTGCAGGTGGAAGAGGGCTGGAATGAGTGTTTTGCAGGAGGCTGGGGGTGGTGGCTGGTGTGGTGGCTGGTGTGGGCTGGATTGCAGGTGGCTGGAGGCTGGTGCGAGCTCGAATGCAGGTGGAAGGGGGATGGAATACTATTGGAAGGGGGATGGTTGCAGGTGTTGGGGGGATGGTGCGGGCTGATTCGAAGGTGGCAGGGGGGGCTGTTGTGGGCTGGAATGCTGGTGGCAGCGGGCTGAAATGAAGGTGGAAGGGGGCTGGTGTGGGCTGGATGTGGCTGGAGCAGGGCCAAATCACAGCATTACTGCGGTGTGACCGCGGCGTGACCGCGGCGTGTTGGCCCGATCCAATGACATCCGCGGGGGAGCATCTTCCGGCCAGGATTGAAGAGTGAAGGAGGAGGCGGGGCAGCATTCCGACCGTCGCCCCGCCGATAGAAATTGTGATTAGTCAGTCTCAACATTGATCACAAGACTCATGGAATACTATCATTGCGAACCGTCGCAGGGTGTCATCCTGGAGCAGAGCCAAATCACGGCATTACCGCGGCGTGACCGCAGCGTGACCGCGGCGTGACCACGGTGTGACCATGACGTGACCGCGGCGTGACCACGGCATGTTGGCCCGGTCCAGCGACATCTGCAGGGCAGCATCTTCTGGCCAGGAGCAAAGGGAGTGGGAGGGGGCGGGGCAACATTCTGGCCATCGCCCCGCCGGAAGAAACTCTGATTAGTTAGTCTCAACATTGATCACAAGACTCGTGGAATATTATCACTGCGAACTGCCGCAGTGTGTCGTCTTGGAGTAGGGCCAAATCACGGCATGACCGTGGCATGAACGCGGCGTGACCATAGCGTGTTGGCCCGGTCCAGCAATATCTTTGGGGCAGCATCTTCCATCCAGGAGAAAAGGGAGTGAGAGGAGGCGGGGCAACATTCCGGTCATCGCCCCACCTGCAGAAATTGTGATTAGTCAGTCTCAACATTGATCACAACACTCATGGAATACTATCACTGAGAACCGCTGCAGGGTGTCGTCCTAGAGTAGGGCCAAATCACGGTGTGACCACGGCGTGACCACAGCGTGATCCCGGCGTGACCGTGGCGTGACCTCGGCGTGACTGTGGCTTGTTGGACCGGTCCAATGACATCCGCGGGGCAGCATCTTTCGGCCAGGATCGAAGGGAGCGGGAGGAGGTGGGGTAACATTCCGACCGCCCCCCCCTCCCCCCTACCCCCTTCTCTATAGACATCCCCCCTGCCCCCTTCCCCCCTCCACCCTGCCCCCTGCCCCCCTCCACCCACCCCCTGCCCCCTGCCCCTTCCCCTACCCTGCAGACCTCCCCCCTACCCCCTTCCCCCCACCACTCGCCCCCCCCCCTCTCCCCCTCCACCCACCCCCTGCCCCCTGCCCCCACCCCCCGCACATGATCATATTGCAGACTATGAGCTCCTAAACACACATGGGATTCTTCCTTAATAGGTTCCATAGTCTTCATGGCCATATAATCCTCACCTTCTTTGGATTTTATCTCAGATGTTTCAGAATTCTTGCTTACAACCCTTGAAAATCTCTTTGGTATTGTGGCACTTGATTTATAAATAGAAAAAGAAGTAAGAGACACTCGTCCCTCCTTAGTCTTACTTTTATCTTAATCACAGGGGTGTAGTACCTAATGATCTTCAAAACTTTCAGATAATTATACCCTTATTGAGTTTAAAGGACACTGTGACTAGATGATCCTCCTCAGCTCCCCTTCATGTGTCAAATGACCCTTGGTATCCAGTGACTCACTAGCTATGGAATCATAAAACACATGTTCCCCGTCAAGATAAGTGCTAGATTAAGCCTTTAATATACCTTTGGACCGAGACTCTAGCAGTTCACTATAGAATTGCCTTAAATAAAATAGGAAGAAAAGTACTCCTCTTATGTTTCCTATACAATGTGTTGTTTAACTTTGAACTATTTTTCAGCAGAGAACCAAATAAACTCTAGATGTTTCTTATACAAGTCAAGCTCTATAAACAAAAAATAATGAATGATATGTTTCCCTTTAAGCATCTTCTGATTAACCTAAAATATTTCCAAGAATGTTGCTGCAAATAGTAAGAAAAGAAGGATTTTAAAAAGGCATATACAATCTGATAATCTAAATCCATTGGGATGAAAATAGAGAGCCTCTCCTAGAGTGAACAATTAGGTTCCACTGGTAGAGGAAACATGGTTAACAGTTGAAAGAACATGAATATTTGGACAAAGACAAAGCCAGATCCACCACTTCATGCAACCTGATAAAGAATCAACGAGAACTCAGTTCAGTACACCTATGGTGGATCAATTATTCTATTAGGGAAGTAAAGAATTATCAAATTTGAGGGAATAATGTTCGACTGCTGGAAAACATTTGAAAAATATAGAAGCATTCTGGTTAACCTGAATACTAGTGATCGATCTTGAAAGAAGTCATTTCAAAATTGATGCATGTCGAACCCCAGGAAAAAATACGTAAAAGAAGAAGGTAAATGAGACTTCAAGGTACCTAATAATATATAAGGTGAAGGATGGTAAACTATGAGGGGAAGGATTGGGCCCAAAGGCAGCTCCAAACCCCTGAAACCTCAAGTCACCAGTGATTCTTAGTAATGTTTCTCATGGATGAGAAATCATATAGTGTATAGTTTTTAATGACTATGGATTTCTTTTTGGGGTTCTTAAAATTTAATTTTGGTGATTTATAATTAAAATGATTAATTTTTAATTGAAATTTTATGTTTCGGGTGGATGGATTTAGTAAAGGGGGGAATAAGTATGTGGTGTTCCTAAAAAGCAGTAGATGGGGCCACCAGTTAGCTATTATAAAGCACCATGAACATATTAATAGTGATAGTGGGGGAGGGTTGTCTCTAGACTAACTAATGGATGGTTGATGGTTGGAACCAAAAAGTTTGTGGCCATTGGTCAGTTGGTGGTTTTCCACTAGGTAATCAGTGCCTTCCTTGACCTTGTTTTTCATCAGGGAAATTTATGTCATTTTTATCATGGATTTTGGAGGTGGCCTAGAATGGAATTAGAGTATATGTTCCACTTAGTTTCAAATAGGATTATATGGATGGCATGAGAGTATGTTTTCTTAGAAGATTTAAAGAAATGAATGCTAATCTGTGATGAATAGAGGATTGGATATCCCCTGATATACCTAATTCGGTGAGGTTTGGAGATCTAGCAATGTGTAGGAATACCCCATGGGATCAGGAAAATCACAGGTTACATAACATGTAATCTGACATTACTGGTATTGTGGGACCCCTGGGCTTTGGAACTGGGCTTTTTGTTGGATTTAAATATCACATGCCATGTGACATGGTCACACAACATGGGACCCATCTTAAATGTCTAACGGCACTTAAAGAGTGTCTTGGTTCAAACAATCGTTTTAATAAAAAGAGTGAAACCCCCTACAAGGATATAAAAAGGTTCAAGTATGATGTGTTCTTTATGACTAACAACGACATCAAGTATAAGGAAAGCATCAATGCAATAATGTTAAGCAAGGTATACCACTGTGAGTTTTCACAGATAGTGCACCTCCATTGGAGGGGTTTTATTACAAAACCATGACTTATTTATCAAATGAAACAATTATCTTAACTAAAACATATTCAATAATTTCAATTTAATATAAACATGCAGAATTAATAAGGCAACTAAATGAAATTTAAAACATTCTTGAATTAAATATGCTAGGAGAGGGACCCTACCTCAACCTCAAGGCGCATTTGCTTTTGACGACGACAACTCGAATCTTCCTTTTTTCCTCTTGCACACATATGCAACTTAACATATATATAAGGACACCTAGCCCCTATGTACATATTTTCATGGCCAAATATGCACAAGGGGGTCCTTAGATATATGTATATACTTGCATGTACCCTTTTACACTTACATGCGTATGCATTTTTCATATCTATATATAAGAACACCTAGCCCCAATATATATATTCATACTGGCATGAGTGAATATATATAAAGGGGGAACTTATATATGCATATGCATACCTATTCATACACATGTAAGCCTTCATCAACGGCGACTCAAATCCCCCTCAACGAAATCCAAAACACACAACAAAAATATAAGGAACCCAAAAATCAAAAAATCCCTAATTAAAATTGGGTCAAAGAATAAAAACGGAATAAACCTTACCCAAATATTGAACTCATTATCTTCAATGGTGGTGGATAGAACCGATCTTATCATAAGAAACCACCTATAAGAAAATAGTGGGAAAATAAATGAGATATAACAACTTCTTATATATATGTGATCAGTGTGTCAACTATACATGATACACATGAATCCATAACCAACAATGAACAAATAATATTAAAATTGATATGTATATCCCAATAATAAATAACATGATCATTAATAAAGCTCTTTATTTTTCAAACATCACCTTCAATTGCCTATTCAAAAATCAAAAATCACCAAAATATGAGAATAAAGTAAACCTCCATCATCACTTAAAAGAGAGAAATGGGGATTAGACATTGTTCTTAACCTAGAAAATCCATTCCTTGAATGTATAAAATACCTGAAACTCTTCATGCCTATATCCTTCTTAATTTTTTAGATTGAAACGTCATTTTTTATCATGTTCTTCTAGAATTCACCTTTATTCTTAGTTTATATAGGTTTATCAATTTTATAAAGTAGAGAATTTTCCTTCTTTTATTCTTACTCAATCTGCTTGGATTTTTCAAACCAGTTTGCTAATATGATTAGACAATCTTTGGGTGAATGATCTTACTTCTTCTTGATTGTATATTCCTTCTTTGTAGAAACTATTTCTGAACATGTGATAATTGGTTCTTTCCTTTTATCTTTCAAAAATTATTATTGTTATGGAATCTATGTCATAAATTCTTAACAATTTGGACTACTTGGTTTCCCTTCCACACACACTTTCAACAGCCTTTAGAGTACCCTTTTTAGGCTCCCTTTCAAACTTCACACTATAATTGTCAAGAAATAGCCCACTACAATATCAAATATTGTTACTTAACCCAACACATTGATTTTAATGACATATTAGAAATACAGAAGCTCTAAATAGCATATTTACCAATATAAACTCCTCATAATTAACTGAACACACTGACTATACCAACCACTATAGGTAAATCATTAATTTTGGTGCGGTCTTGGAACCAAATATGGTTCATCCAACATCCAACTCCAGACACTAAATTCATCCATTTACTATCTAAGTTCATACATTTCACAACCTTGGTAATGATCACCATCCCTTGATAAAGATTTCACTCAAAAAAGACGAGTATGAATCTCCCCACTATAGTATTATTGATACCATCATCAATCCTACATACAAATTTCTAGTTCCTAATATCACATTATGATCACTATAGAAGATCCTAGCCCAAAAATGATATAGCTCCATGAATTCCCAAAACATGCTCTTATTCTGTAAATCTACCATAGCCTCTCATAGAAGAGGGACTGGAACTCAATCCATAAAACCTCCTCATTCCTTCTTTTATGATCAAATGTATTTATGCATTCTGATTCATCTCCTTTGGATTTAGAAACTTCTAGTTTCACACATATATCCTCTAGAGTTCCAATCCTTTAAAATAGTAACTAAACTTTCTTCAACATATTCTAAACATCCTACGATCCCATGTCACTACTGAAAATTAGATACTGCTACTCCTAGAACTCATGGATAACTTATAAAACCATTGTTTTTCCTTTTTTAAGGCCTTGGTCAATGGATCAAAGTAGTTGTAACATAATATGAGGGAAAAATCACTTGATCATATTTCCCATGAGAACACAATGACATCCTAATTAGATTATTTATTAATGAATTTTGACTCAACATTATTCGGTAATAACAACATTACTAATTAGAAACCCATCGCGCCACAATCCTAAGCATGCATTATTACCACAAAATCATGAAACTACCTTTAATCCATACTTCATAAAAAAATATCAATTCCAAAACACCAAACCCTAAGGTTTATCATAATAATCTAAGGGTTACTCTCCTACACACCAAGCATAACAACCAAACCCCACACATTCACCCCTGATAATAAGAAACTGGCCACCCCTTAACTGATCTAACAAGAAACTTCCTAATAAAAATACACAATAAAATCACCCAAAAATCACCAAAATTCCCTATATCGATAGTTTTACATAAAAACATCAAGAAAACCCCCAACAAGATCCACCAACTTGAGGGATTACCACCAACCCAAACCCCAAAGACAAATCCAAACCATACCCAATACATAACCATCATACTCAAAACTACTAAGAATATAATATCCTAAAAAACCAACTAAAGGTTTTCATCTACCATATAAACATGATTTAGAAATCATAAATCAAACAAAAACACATAAAAACCACTTTTTTAGATTCTACTAATTAATACATCGTCAATAGGTTATTCTAGAAAACACCAATTCATATATTACTGATGTTTTAATTAATCAAAAACACTTTCAAATTAATTTTACAAAAAAATGACCACAAATATTACTTTCTCAAACCCACTTTCTAAACAGACTTTCCTTTTTAAAACTATTTTTCATAGACAAGTATTCATGAACATATAGAAAAATACCTATATTTCAAGTACAATTCATGAACTCGGATTCTATTTCCACCCCATGCCAAGATTCAAACAAAAAATAAAAATCTCAACCCAAAAATAATACTTGAATAAATATCTCAATGATAACAGTGTAAATCTATAATGGAAAACAACACCCTTGGTGACTTGGGTTTCCACCGTATAGGTGTTCTTGATGCATACAACTGGTTTACATCCTAATATTCAACCATTGGAGAAAATACACATGAGTGAAATTTGAGGGGTTAAAACCCTAAATACCTTCGGTGGGTAATTAGGAGGTCTGACTGGCCGAGGAGGATGATGATCTGCGGAGGTGGGGTAGCCACATCAGAGGTGTGCCAGAGGAGGAGGTGGGGCGGCTATTTCGGGGTAGTGTCTATGGGGTGGCAGAGTTGGGGGAGGACACCGCGATGAGGATTCTGCCGTGAACAACATGAGAGGTTGATGGTTCGGAGAGGAGGGTCGTGGTGAGAGAGGTTGACGACAGCGTAGAGGGAGTTGATAGGAAGCATCTAGAGGAGGGAACCATGGTGAGAGATATAGACGGAGAGGAGAAGAGGGTCGCAGTGGATCGGGGGAGGAGGAGAGGCGAGCCTGACGTAGATCGCAAAAAAAAAGAGGAGAGGAGAACCCGATGCGGATCGCAAAAAAAAAAGCACTGAGATGTTTAGCTCCGGATGGGTAATTAAATCATGGCTATAAACAACCTATATCCATAGACCTATAAAACTGTGGCTATAGGTCTATGTTTATAGCTTAAATTTATAGTATTTAAAGTACATAAAACACGCCAAAGCCCCCGATGTGTACTTTGGATAAAGTGTGAAAAATACACGCCATTTAATACATCCTACACCCTGTGTACTTTCTAGAAATGGAATTTCACCAGGTTTCCTCCAAAGTACAAAGACCTATACAAGGAATATGGATGAGAAGAATCTCAAGGAAATTCATAAAGGAATTTATGATAAAGAATTAATTAATTATAAGATCATAATTAATTGAATTCAAGTGCGAATTATCTTAAATGAAAGAACGATTAAAAGAATTTGAATTCTAAATATGCGTAAATGTCATTGCATGTTATGGATGATTATAAGCTAGAACAAAGGCCTTTTGTATGTGTGTGTGGTTTCATTTAAATTTTTTTGATTTAATTTTTTTGGCCTGCGAGCCTTCTTCCAATAATATGTAGGGTCTGCGTGCTCATGGTTTCTTTAATGTAAACCCCATGTAATGGAGGATCTCCCAAGTCAGAGGAGACGGTTCAAAACCCGAAGCTGAGGTGAAACCAAACCAAGAAGATAAAAAGTTGGACAAGTGGGAGATGCAAAACACGAACCATCAGGTTCAAGGTGTTTTTCCCTAGGTCAGGGTTAGCTTATCAAAACCGCTAGATAAGCTAACCAATAGAAGCTCATGATCATGCCATATTATTTTATTTCTGTCTGATTGCATGGTTTATTTATTATTTATGTGTTGTCGTGATCACATAATTAATGAAATAAACAAGCATGAAAATATGGAATAAAATAAAAACCAGACTATGCGTAAACATTATCAGAACATGGTTAATCACTTAAGCAAGCATAACTTAATATTAAAAAGTATTAAATAATGAAAAACTATGAATAAAGAATAAAATCCCTCAAATACCATATTAAGTCATACCAAGCCTTCCATTACTTGATTAAGGTCAAGACTCAATAAAACTATGTGTTTGACCAACCCTTGTTGGGACACTTACTTTTATAAAGGAAGGTCTTGTTAAAGTTTCAGGTTGACTTAAACATTTTACACTAAGAGGAGTATCCCTTGCTAGACTTGTTGTAAAAAGGAGGCAAGTGTTGAGGAAATTCAAGTTAGGATTTCAGGATTGGGGATTCCACTCAACAGATCAAGGAAATCTAATATCATAGTTGGCAAAGACCTGCCTACCTAAATACCTTCAAATAGCTTGACCAACCCTTATTGGGGTTATGCGAAGGGGAATATGGATCCTTTCCACTATAATGTCATAGAAACTGAACATTCCAAGTTCAATGGTGAGGACCATTGGGACTTGATAAAATAGTGGTAGAATTAATAAATTCATTTATTATTCACAAAATATAATCAAAAGTTACTGATAAATCCGCTCTTTTAATTTGTAGAATCAATATAACAAACTCATCAACCACATTTTTTCTGCGATCAATTCTGGATAAAGACAATATCCTCACCGGTAGTAACTTTCAAGAATGGTTTAGGTTCCTTTGGGTTATCCTACGCCATGAATGGAAGTTTTACATGCTAGAGTCCTCACTTCCTGATTCTCCCGCCCAAGGGGCGAGTGATGAATATTTCCTGGTCTATGATCAACATTTGAACGATGCACTCGACGTTCAATGTTTGATGCTATCATCAATGTCTAGTGAGATCATGAAGTCTCATGAAGACATGGATGCCTATATATTGCTCGAGCACCTTCGTGGTCTATACCCGAAGAGAGAAAGACAGGAAAGGTTTGAGATCTCCAAGTCTCTATTCCAGAGCAAGCTTGGAGAGGGTGCCCCAACTGGGCCTCATGTAGTCAAGCTCATTGGCTACATTGAGCGCTTGGAGGTTCTAGGGTTTAAACTCCCCAAATAACTAGGTACGGATCTCATTCTTGCATCACTCCCCCAGAGCTTCTCTAACTTTGTTGTAAATTTCAACATGAACAACATTGATAAGTCTCTATCTAATCTCCTTATCCTCATTCACCAAGTGGACAATGATATGAAGCGTGAAAATCCTTTTATTCTTATGGTGTGTAAAAGGAAAGGGAAGGAGAAGAGATTTAAGCTCAAAGCTTCTTCAAGGCATTCTAAGAAAAGTAATATTAAAGGGGAGGCAAGATAATAGGAGGCTGTTTGTTTCGCATGTGGCAAGAAGGGCCACTAGAATAAAAACTGCACCCAGCTAAGGAAGCAAGGGAAAGCTTCAGGTGCATTTTTTATCGAATGTAATATATCTAGTTCTACTAATTGGGTATTATATACTGCTAGTGTTTCTCAAATATATATCCAAATATATGAACCAAGTAGATTCAGAAATATTGACCTAGGTGAGGTGGATCTGCGAGCAGCCAACAGAGCCAGACTTGCTTTTGTAGCTGTCGGAGACTACCACCTCACATTTTCTACTGGGATGTTCTTGGTATTGAAAGGATATTATTATGTACCTTTTATAACCAAAAACACTATTTCAGTATCCAGACTAGATACTGATGGATTCATCTTCAAATTTGGAAATGAATGTTTCTACTTTTATAAAGATAACATTTGTTTTGGTTGGGCACATTTATATAACGGCCTTTATGTGTTAGACTACACAAACCAAGTAATGGAAATCGATGAAAAAGTTAATTCACATGACTCATACCACACCCAACTTTGGCATCACCGGCTAGGTCATGTTAATGAGAAATGTTTGACAAAATTACATCAAGATGGGTATTTAGATTTTTTTGAACTAAAACCACTTGGTGTATGTCATGCGTGTCTACAAGGAAAAATAACCAAATAACCTTTTAGTGGGAAAGGTGAAAGGGCTAAAGGGATTCTAGAATTATTTCACACAGATGTGTGTGGACCATTTCCAGTTGAAGCAAGGGGTGGGTTCTTGTACTTCATAAATTTTACTAATGATTTTAGTAGATATGAATATATTTACTTAATGAGGTATAAGTCAGATTCTTTTGATCGGTTCAAAGAATACAAGAATGAAGTTGAGAACCATCTTGGTAAGAAGATTAAGAAACTCCGCTCAGACAGAGGAGGATAATATCTTAATCATGAATTCATTGATTTCTTACGGGAGTTTGGGATTCTATCTCAACTCACTCCTCTTTACACACCTCAGTGGAATGATGTAAGTGAAAGGAGGAACCGCACCCTGTTGGACATGGTGAGATCAATGATGAGTCATGTGAGTCTTCCATTATCCTTTTGGGGATATTCATTACAAACAGCAACACACATACTAAACCAAGTACCAACTAAATCGATAAATGTCATTCCATACGAGTTATGGAGTGGACACAAAGACATGTTATCGAATTTACATGTGTGGGGTAGCGAAGCATTTGTTAAGGCATCTTCAGGTAACAAACTTTCACCCTGAGGCACAAAGTGTATCTTTATAGGATATCCCAATGAAACAAGGGGATATTACCTATACAACCCCTCAGATAAAAAGGTTACAGTGGCAAGACACGCCATATTCCTTGAGAGGGATCACATCTCTAAAAGAGATAGTGGGGGTGAGATAGACTTCGATGAAGACGAGGATCAAGATACATAGGAGTTGGTACAAGAACAGATTCCACAAAGCCCCGTGGAAGAAAAATATGTTCCAGAGACACAAGAACTACGTAGGAGCACTAGAGAGGTGAGAGAACTAAAATGATATGGTTTTCTTGTCACCGAGGATGGTGACTCATTATTGGTTGACAATGATGGTCCTCTTACCTACAAGGAAGCAGTTGAAGACACAGACATTTCCAAGTGGTAAGAAGCCATGAATTCTGAAATGGATTCCATGTACCAAAACCAAGTCTGGATTTTGGTAGATCCTCCAGTTGATGTATATCCTATCGGTAATGAGTGGGTATTTAAGAAGAAACTGGAAATGGAGGGACAAGCCATCACCTATAAAGCACAACTGGTTGTAAAAGGTTTTAGACAGTTTCAAGGAATTGACTATGATGAAACCTTTTCACCGGTTGCGATGCTAAAATCCATCAAAATCCTATTGGACATTGCCACTTACCATGACTATAAAATTTGGTAAATGGATGTCAAAATAGAATTCCTTAACGGAAACCTCTAGGAAGATGTATACATGACACAACCTGAAGGGTTTGTGACTCCAAAGGATTCCAACAAGGTATTCTAGTTGTAGATATCCATTTATGGATTAAAACAAGCATCAAGGTCATGAAACATTCGTTTTGATGAAGCCGTAACGGAATTTGGATTTGTTAAGAATGAATGTGAGCCTTGTGTCTATAAAAGTTTTAGTGGAAGTGCAGTTGTTTACCTAATAGTATATGTTGATGACATATTACTAATTGGAAATGAAGTACCTATCTTACAGTCAGTTAAGGCATGGTTGGATAAATTCTTCTCTATGAAAGACTTGGGCGGGGTATCATATATTCTTGGGATCAAGATCCATCGTGATAGATCCAAGAGAATGTTGGGCCTGAGTCAAAGTACATACATTGACAAGATACTGAAGAGATTCAGTATGGAACAATCCAAAAGGGGATTGTTGCCAGTGTCACGTGACATTCATATTTCCAAGAAAATGTGTCCTCAGACACATGAGGAAAGAAATAAAATGGCAAGGATTACTGACACATCCGCGATTGGGTCAGTCATGTATGATATGCTATGTACAAGGCTAGATGTTGCTTATGCATTAAGTGCGGTAGGAAGATATCAAGATGATCTAGGAGACCGCCATTGGATGGCGGTCAAGACTATACTTAAGTATCTGAGGCGTACTAAGGATATGTTCCTGGTTTATGTAGGAGATGAGGAACTAGTCATCAGAGGACATGTAGATGCTAGTTTCTAGACTGATCAAGATGACATGAAGTCATAGACTGGATACATCTTCAGTTTGAATGGAGGTACAGTGAGCTGGAAGAGCTCAAAGCAAGGTGTGGTCGCAGATTCTACAGCAGAGTCTGAGTATATCGTAGATTCTGAGGCAGCTAAAGAAGCAATATGGATGCGAATCTTCATCCAAGAGATATATGTAGTACCGAGCAGTAAAGATCCTATAACACTCTATTGTGATAATACTACAGTGGTGACACTTGAAAAAGATCCAAGGTCACATCAGCGGACAAAGCACATACTTCAAAAGTATCATCTCTTGAAGGATTTTTCTCAGAGAGGTGAAGTTTCAGTGAGAATTATTTCCATGGAAGACAATGTGGCAAACCCCTTTGACTAAAGCCTTGACTCAGCAGAAACATGATCATCGTGTGAGGTCTAGTGGACTAAAAGTCGTAGGCAGCTGGCTCTAGTCCAAGTGGGAGTTTGTAAGGGTTGGTGTCCTAAGAACCAATTGTTTTGTACTTTGATTACATGAATGTACACTTATTATATATTTTTCATTATTCTGTATGACTATAATATAATAATGTCTTGGAATATTTGTTGCATTGATAAGTTCATGGCAGATCCCCGCTATGATGAGAACCTTGAAATGCTATAACAATATTCTTAAATAAAGTTCTACGGTTGGATGAAATACTATGATAGGACACGTAGTATATATACCATCATGTGCGAGTACTCGTAAGAAGACGAGACTCTCTCTCATGGAGTTCGTACTTGGTAATTTTCAATATGGGAGATTATGAGAACAGACCCGCCAGTAGCAATTTTTCATGTCTTGGTGTCATCGGACATTGCTATCTACGAGTGTGTGTAATAGTCCTTAGACTGGAAGATTATCATTAACTCATGGCATGACTTGCTTACTTAGATTTGCTGATGAAAACCGACACGAAGAGAGTTGGCGAGAAGTGGGGTATGTTGGGTGTGTCACGAATGACATGTTGTTAATGGATAAGTCGAGGAAGGATTTTTTCCTTCCATATTTATGTAAGTAGATATCTCAGGTCCTTTGATTAAAATAGAGCTGTCGCAAAAATTCCATGGCCATGGTGTCACGACGAGTTTATTTCTAGTAGTCAAAGAATGAAAGATCAAGCATATAGGTTTATGACACTACCATGAAACCTAATTGATGATATATTGAGACAAATGGATTAAATTACACAGTAAGAATTCGTACGAGGTGACACGTCAATGCGGCATCAACTTCTTTCTCTTGGGTGCCTTGACCCATTGCTAGACAGTAATCTTGGACTTTAGGTAAGCTCGCCTAATGCCAACGAGAAAGAGGCCTAGAGGGTCACACACTAAGTGTATCCAAGTATCTCAAGTAGAATAAATATTTAAGAACCCGATTCTTATTCATGAGGTACGAGTTTCTTCTTTTCTCTTTTCCTTAAGTATTTTGAGAGGATAAGTAAAATGGGGAAAATCCTAAATTTTGGGACTACACGTCATGTACTTTTCTACACACCGTGTACTTTGGTCATGTGGGATGAGTACACAGGGTGTGTATCCATGTTGGCGACGAAGGGTGTAAAAACCGACTACATGCCATGTAGTGGTATTTACACGCCGTGTAGTCAGTCGGCAGGGAAATAGTAAGGTGGTGGAAGCAGCCGCCAGCTGGGCGATAGTACACGCCGTGTAGTCAAGAATACACGTCGTGTACTCATGTCGATGGATGAATAGTTTGGTGGTACTGTCAGAGGAACAGTTAAATGAGGGAAGTACACGCCGTGTAGCCAAAAATACACACCGTGTAGTTTGTTTTTTTCGTTTAAAATGGGCAGTAGCCAACCCTGTTCACAATATTGGCTTAGAACCGGATGGGAGCTCGGGAGAGGAGGTCGGGCCTTCAAGGATCAACCGATCGAGCACCGGGAATCCGATTCTGCTTCCGTCGATCTCGTTGGAACCGCACGGGTAAGAGCTTCCTTATCCTTGTGTGTTCCTTGCCAATTATTCCTCCAAGGGAAGTTATTTGAGGTTTAATGAGAATTATTTTACCTCATATCTATGACGTTCTTGGATGTTTCAGAAGGCGTCATTCGGGTATACCATTCTTAGGTGTTTAAGGTAGGTGGCTTGGTGTTTAATTTCCAACTGATGTGCGTTTTGTGTACCATTGTAATACGCGCCCATGAATGGGGTGTCATATGGCTAAGGCCTTGTTGAATTAAATACCTAGAATTGTTTAGGTAATTTAAATGTGATAATAAACTGTTGTTTGGGATCGCTGCTTGGATCCAGGACCACCCCAGGCGTGCGTTCCTCTGTTTAGCTATTTGGCCAGGATACCCAAGGGTATGCCTTTATAATAATAATTATAGAATTTCCTTGAGAGGAATTTCATGAATATTGCTTTTTTACATATTGGGCATGGACCGACTACTTGTTTAGCCTGAGGGCAGTGTTGTGACTAGCCTGTGGGCAGTGAACTACTTAGCCTATGGGAAACTTCTTCCATGCCTGTGGGCAATTGATTTTGTGCTTGTGGGCGACACCTCGTACGCCTGTGGGAAATATTCGATATGCCTGTGGGAAGATTCCTATGTTTGGATTCTCTTTACCTGAGGGTAAGGATTTACATGTCTTAGGACACTGGCTGTTTTACTTAGAATATTCACTATGGTGATATCTTAAGTTGAATGATTAGAAGAATAATAAAATGGAAATATAACTGTTAAAGTTAGTTCCTTTTGAGTACTACTTTGTTTATTTCATTTTACTACTGCACATTGTTGTTGCATATTTTCACACAGTTGGGAACGAGCTTTTGGTGGGTGCCTACTGGAATTTATTTCTCACACCCTGTTTGGGTCATGTCTTCGGCCCAAACATATTACGTTTCTACAGGTGTGGATAAGGGAAAGGGTCCCTATATAGGTACTTGATTGTTGCTGGGAAGTAGGGGAGCATGGGACCGATCTTGAGCTCGTGATGCCGCTAGCTTTTCTATTTTTCTTTTCCTTACTTGTACTTCAGTTGTATTGTATGGCAGTGTAACATGTTATGGCTATTTTATAGAATAGTGACATGCTGCATTTTCATATATATATGACTGCTGGTTTCCCTGTTATTATCAGTTTTCCATTTTTTTTATACTTATTGTTTACCGCTTCCGCTTGTTGTATGCTTTTTATCTATTCCGGTGTGCTGCACTTTGACAAATGAGGGCATAGTTTCCCCACTATCAGACCTAGGCCCTCGCTGCTAGTCGGCAGCCTCTGGCGTTTTGGGAAATGCGCTTGAGGTCACATGGAGAACCGGGTTCGGGGCACCCGTTGAGTGGCACCTGGAACCGAACGTTGCAAAGTGGTATCAGAGGAGTTCTTTTCTTTGAATTACTATTTGGAGCCTTAGTCAGGGATAGGAAGGAAATGGTAGTTGGTAATAAGTTGTGCCCGGGATTAGCTAACCCCTATACAGGGAAAATCCAATTTACCTCATATTGCAATTTTATTGATTTTGAAAATTACAGTTGATTTGATTTTCACCGAAGGGTGACGCACTTGTGGTATGTTGTTTATATTTTATCCATGGGTTTTATTTTGTTGCAACCCAATGAGATGAGGGTATGCCATCTCATGCATCATTTAGGTACATGATAGAAATCACATTCCATGCATAGTTTCCATGCCATGTAGGTGCATTAGACATTGCATGTTGTTGTGATAGATGTTGTGCTAGTAAAAGAATGCTGTTGTGATAGCTGCTTGAATAGATACCTGCTATTTGATAGGGTATTATTGAGTGATCATGTTTATAGAATGGATGCCAAACTTTTGTTATTGGGGAGTATGGGCCCTCATTGACTGGAATTTGGTGGATCATTGACGGTTTATCCGGTTATAACACATATAATATGCCACCCTTTGATTCGCGGGGAGTATGGGCCCTCACGGATTGGAATTTGGCACTTAGGTATTGTTTTTTAGTATTTTCTGGGTTCCAGAGAAGTTTCTAAGAAATACTGTACAGAAACCCAGTATACACGCCGTGTAGTACTTTAAACATGTCGTGTAGTCTCTTCCCGTTTCACAGACCGTGTGGGCAGGGACACGGGAAAGGGGAAATTCTTGGGGAAAACACGTTGTGTACCAGATGTACACGCCGTGTAGTATTGACCTGAAGTCCGCCCGTGTAAACTAACAAATACGGATGGAGGAGACCTTAATACATATTCCTTGTCCACTATAGAACACGCCGTGTAGGTGGAGCCGTGTATCCGACCGTGTAACGAACAACACGGGTCGGTGAAGCTCGTCTAGTATATGTTGTGTACATGTGGGACACGCCGTGTAGTCTTGACCAGTGACAGACTGAGTGGTGTTAGCCATGTGGCTGGGAAGCGGGGTAGTGTGCACGCCGTGTGTGGGTGTAACACGTCGTGTAGTATTAAGCTGAGTAGTCGGTCGTGTCACAAGCGACACAGGCAGTTAGAAAATTATACCATACACGTCATGTAGTCAGTATACATGCTGTGTAGTTTTGTTTAACGGGAGCCATGTGCCTAGGCCGTGTAGAAGGACCCGGGCAGGGGAAGAGAATTCAGGTACACAACATGTAATCAGAAATACATGCCATGTAGTCTTGTTGTGCAATCTTAAATGCCTTCTTTCTCCTGTTCCCCTTTTGGTTCCTTTGTTTTCAAACTGTGATAATCTTGATCTAAGGTGTGCATTTGACCTTGTAGTGTCATGCTATCGAGACGTTCACCTGTTGTTCACCAGGAGAGCGGTAACGAGTATACTCTGGAGATGGTGGGCCATGGGCTACCAGTTGATCCTCCAGTAGGGCCAAATGTGGCGCCAGCCGTACTACTGGACACAGGTGCGGAGGCGCAGTTCCGTGAAGGCTTTATGCGGTTGATGCAGACGTTTCAGGGAGCACCGCCGGCTGCCACATCTATGACCGAGCTGACTCGTATCTTCCAGCAGTAGCATCCGCCTACGTTTTCAGGGGATAGCAGACCACAGGCTGCGAAGTCTTGGCTGGGGTCAATGCATACTATTTTTGAGCACCTAGAGACGCCTTCAGGGCGAAGGGTCAAGCTCGCAACTTATATACTGCGTGATTCAGCCAAGAGGTGGTGGGATGTTACCAGATAGTCAGATCATCATAGAGACATGGCGTGGGAGGATTTCTAGACAGCCTTATATGACTTCTTCTTCCCAGAGATGCTGAGGGCAGATCGAGCTCGAGAGTTCATGAAACTGCAGCAGGGCACTATGTTGGTGATGGATTATTCTGCTCATTTCACCGAGATTTAGCGTTTTTCACCCGTTCTGGTGGGCTATGAGACACTGAGAGCCAGACGCTTTGAGGATGGTCTTCGTTATGAAATCTGATCATTGGTGAATGTTTTCATGTTGCCTTTAGTACATGCTATTGTGAACCAGGTGCTGATTACAGAGAGGAACCTGCGGGAAGCTAGTGGTGTGGGCTAGGGCAGTTCAGCACCAGTTTCTGGTACTATTTATACTGGTAAGAGGAAGAGACAGATGGACTTCTCTCAGGTTGGTAGTACCAGCCAGAAGAATGTTTCAGGTAGCCAGGTCATGTGATACCAGTGTGGTAAGGAGGGGCACAAGTGACCTCAGTGTCCACGTGACCCAGTGGAATGTTGGGCTTGCAGCAGGATGGGTCATCTGCAGCGCTTTTGCAGGTCGTTTTCACCGGTGGCTAGTTAGAGGGGTTCTGTGCAGACTCCACGTGCGGGGGCAGGACCAGCAGCTTCTTACCAGTCGGGGAACTGGAACACATCAGGGCATGTAGGAAGGGATGGTGGATGTGTCCATGGTAGCCAGACACCAGGATCTCTGAGGCAGCAGGGTAGGATAGCTCAGGGTAGCCAGGCTATGTCGTAGGGCCGCGACACTGGGCAGACATATATAGTGCAACAGACCCAGCAGGAGTAAGATCTTAGACCTTCTACTGTCAGAGGTACTATTCTAATAGCTTCTGTTTTATCTTCAGTACTTTTTGATATGAGTGTTACACATAGTTTCATATATGTTCCCGTTGTGGAGAGCCTTGGGCTCTGTGTTTCTTCTTCTTATGCTGTTATGACGTTAGAAACTCCGTTGGGAACTAGAACGGTTAGTGTGCGTCAGTGCAAGGAGTGCCCCTTGAGGTTGGTGGGTGTCACTTCCTTTGGGACCTCTATGTCTTAGAGATGATGAGCTATGATGTCATTCTCGGGATGGACGAGTTGGTTCCCATTCGATCCTTTGTGGATTTCTATCGTCGTAGTGTGAGTTTCAAATCACCAGAGGGCGGAGAGTTTCTATACAAGGGCGAGTGGAATGTTCAGGCGAGTCGAGCTGGACCAGAGCATCATGGGCGAGGTGGTATCACAGCCCAGATTGCGAGCTTATATCTGGATGACCAGGGGACTTGTCAAAAGGATTTCCCTCTAGTGGTTGATCATTTCAGGGATGTCTTCCCGGAAAACTTTTCAGGTCTTCCTCCAGAGCGTGAGGTGGATTTCTCTATTGAGCTTGTGCCAGGGGCAGCACCGGTGTTCATTACTCCTTATAGGATGGCTACACTTGAGTTACAGGATCTCAAGAGATAGTTAGAGGAGTTACAGTCAAAGGGTTTTATCCGACCCAGTACTTCTCCATGGGGTTCTCCTGTCCTTTTTGCGAAGAAGGCGGATGGTACTCTCAGACTCTGTGTGGATTATTGGAAGCTGAACCAGTTGACAGTTAAGAACCGATATCCCTTGCCTAGGATTTATGAGATTTTTGATCAACTTCGTGGAGCATGATTGTTCTCGAAGATTGACTTGAGATCAGGATATCATCAGCTGCGCGTTAGACCATCTGATATACCTCTCACAGCTTTTAGGATCAGGTATGGTCTATACGAGTATACGGTTATGTCGTTCAGACTCACAAACGCACTAGCAGTTTTCATGGCTCTGATGAATCGTGTGTTCCATCCTTATCTGGATTCTTTTGTGGTAGTATTCGTGGATGACATCTTGGTGTACTCTCACACTTGACACGACCATGACACCCATCTTGAAATAGTATTGAGTACACTAAGGGAGCATCATCTATATGTTAAGCTCTCAAAGTGACACTTTTGGATGGACCAGATTCACTTCTTGGGTCATATCATCTCGGAGGAAGGAGTTGCAGTAGACCCAGAGAAGGTGAGAGCAGTAGTTTCCCGGGAGCAGCCCAAGAACGTGTTTGAGATACGGAGTTTCTTGGGGTTGGCTGGTTACTACAGATGCTTCATACAGGACTTCTCCCGCTTATCATCACCGTTGATGGGTTTGACTAAGAAGAGTGTGAAGTTCGTTTGGTCAGAAGCTTGCGAGACAGCCTTCCAGGAGCTGAAGGGAAATTTGACATCAGCTCCTATCCTAATACTCCCAGGGCATGGGAAGAGTTATACAGTTTACTGTGATGCATCAGGTATTGGTCTAGAAGCTGTGTTGATGCAGGGCGATCAAGTAGTTGCATACGGGTCTCAGCAGTTGAGGCCACATGAGAGGAATTACCCGACGCATGATCTCGAGTTGGCTGAATTTGTTCATGCATTGCGTTGTTGGAGACATTATCTTTTGGGGGAGCATTTTGTGGTTTTCACCGACCACAAAAGTCTCAAGTATATCTTTACTCAACGTGACTTGAATCTGTGGCAGCAAAGGTGGGTCGAATACCTTCAGTCCTTTGACTTTGAGCTTGCCTATACACCTGGTAAAGGTAATGCAGTAGCAGATGCACTGAGCAGGAAGACTCAGATATAGGCAGTGTAGGAGGCCAGAGGTGAATGGAAGCTTATATCCTTGTTCTCTGAGATGCATTTAGAGGTGCATAACAGTTAGGGGCAGACCTATCTTTTGTCTTTAGCTGTGACTTCTATCCTCCTGGATAGAGTGAGGATGAGACAGCTATCTGATTTAGAAGGCCTAGTTCTACGGGAGTCGGTGACTAGTGAGGAACCTTCTCCTGGTTGGATGATAGGCAATTATGAAGTTTTTCGTTTCCATGGACGAGTGTGGGTTCCAGGGGATATACGCAAGGAGCTGATGCGGGAGTTTCATGCTTCAGTCTGGGCAGTTCATCCCGGAGTTACCAAGATGTACCGTAACTTGAGGTGTCAGTACTGGTGGCCAGGTATGAAGAGAGAGATAGCTAGTTTTGTTACGAGATGTTCCACCTATTAGAAGGTGAAGGCGGAGCATCATAGGCCAACCAGACTGTTACAACAGTTACTCATCCCGGAGTGGAAATGGGATGATGTTGCGATGGACTTCGTGACTAGGTTGTCGAGGTCACCTCGAGGCAATGATGTCATGTGTGTTGTTTTGGACAAACTCACAAAGGTAGATCACTTTTTTCCAATCAATGAGACCTTCGGAGTTGACGAGATCAGGAAGTTGTATATCCGAGAGGTCGTTCATCTTTATGGGGTCCCTCGTTCTATTGTTTCAGATAGGGACACCCATTTTATGTCTCGTTTCTGGCAGAGTTTTCAGAGGGCACTTGGTACATAGGTGCTTGTGAGCACAACTTACCACCCTCAGACCGATGGTCAGTCAGAGTGTACGATACAGGTGCTTGAGGACATGTTGCGTGCATACATCCTAGACTTTAGGGGCTCTTGGGAGAAGCATATACCCCTAGTCGAGTTTTCCTATAATAATAGTTTTTAGGAAACTATTGAGATGATACCTTACGAGGCTTTATATGGTAGGTCATGCTGATCACCCCTATACTGGTTAGAGGCAGGTGAGGCAGCTTTATTGGGACCACATATCAGGCAAGAAACTTCTGAGAAGGTCTAGTTGATTCAAAAACAGATGGCTACCGCACAGTCTCGTCAGAAATCTTATGTTGATCACCGCAGACGACCCTTGGAGTTCGTGGTTGGGGATCATGTTTTCTTACGTGTTTCACTGAGCTTGGGACACAGGCGGATCAGAAGACAGGGTAAACTTTCACCGAGGTATGTGGGCCCATTTGAGATTCTGGAGAGAGTCGGGCTGGTTGCCTATCGGTTGCAGTTACCGCAGAGGTATCGGGCATTGCACGACATCTTCCATGTGTCTCAGTTGTGCTGCTATCATTCAGATTCATCTCACGTCTTTTAGACCGAGGAGGTTGAGCTTCAGATCGATGCATCCTTTGAGGAGAATCTGATTCGTCTCGTGGATAGAATCACGAAGGTTCTCTGAGACCGGTCAGTTCCTCTCGTACGGGTGCTATGGCAGCATGGCCGAGTGCAGGACGAAACCTGGGAGCGGGAGACTGACGAACGTACTCAGTGGCCAGAGTTTGTTCCAAGATTTATCTTCGCTACCCTTGGAAGGGAAATTCGGGGACGAATTGGTTTAAGGGGGAAGTTTGTAAGAACCCGGTTCTTATTAATGAGGTGCGAGTTTCTTCTTTTCTCTTTTCCTTAAGTATTTTGAGAGGATAAGTAAAATGGGGAAAAATCCTAAATTTTGGGACTACACCCCGTGTACTTTTCCACATGCCGTGTACTTTGGCTGTGTGGGATGAGTACACGGGGTGTGTAGCCATGTTGGCGACGAAGGGTGTAAAAACCGACTACACGCCGTGTAGTGTTATTTACACGTCGTGTAGTCAGTTGGCAGGGAAATATTAAAGCGGTGGAAGCATCCGCCAGCTGGGTGACAGTAAATGCCGTTTAGTCAAGAATACACGTCGTTTACTCATGTCAACAGATGAACAGTTTGGCGGTGCTGCCAGAGGAACAGTTAAATGAGGAAAGTACACGTCGTGTAGCCAAAAATACACACCGTGTAGTTTGTTTTTTCGTTTAAAATGGGCAGTAGCCAAACATGTTCGTAGGATTGGCTTAGAACTGGATGGGAGCTCGGGAGAGGAGGTCCTAACTTCAAGGATCAACCGATCGAGCACCGAGAATCCAATTCCGCTTCCATCGATCTTGTTGGAACCGCACGGGTAAGAGCTTCCTTCTCCTTGTGTGTTCCTTGCCAATTATTCCTCCAAGGGAAGTTATTTGAGGTTTAATGAGAATTATTTTACCTCATATCTACGACGTTCTTGGATGTTTCAGAAGGCATCATTCGGGTATACTGTTCTTGGGTGTTTAAGGTAGGTGGCTTGGTGTTTAATTTCCAACTGATATGCGTTTTGTGTACCGTTGTAATACGTGCCCATGAATGGGGTGTCGTATGGCTAAGTCCTTGTTTAATTAAATACCTATAATTGTTTAGGTAATTTAAATGTGATAATAAACTGTTGTTTGGGATTGCTTCTTGGATCTAGGACCACCCCAGGGGTGCGTTCCTCTGTTTAGCCGTTTGGCCAGGATACCTGAGGGTATGCCTTTATAATAATTATTATAGAATTGCCTTGAGAGAAATTTCATGTATATTTCCTATTTACATATTGGGCATGGCCCGACTACTTGTTTATCCTAAGGGCAGTTTTGTGACTAGTCTGTGGGCAATGCACTACTTAGCATGTGGGCAACTTCTTTCGTGCCTGTGAGAAATTGATTCTGTGCCTGTGAGCGACACCTCGTACGCCTGTGGGCAATATTCGATATGCCTGTGGGCAGATTCCTATGTTTGGATTCTCTTTACCTGAGGGTAAGGATTTACATGTCTGAGGACACTGGATGTTTTACTTAGAATATTCACTGTGGTGATATATTAAGTTGAATGATTAGAAGAATAATAAAATGGAAATATAACTGGTAAAGTTAGTTCCTTTTGAGTACTACTTTGTTTATTGAGTTTTACTACTGCACACTGTTGTTGCATATTTTCACACAGTTGGGCACGTGCCTTTGGTGGGTGCCTACTAGGATTTATTTCTCACACCCTGTTTGGGTTATGTCTTCGGCTCAAACAGATTACGTTTCTGCAGGTGTGGATAAGGGAAAGGGTCCCTATACAGGTACTTGATTGTTGCTGGGAAGTAGGGGAGCATGGGACCGAGCTTGAGCTCGCGATGCCACTGGCTGTTCTGTTTTGCTTTTCTATACTTTTACTTCAGTTGTATTGTACGGCAGTGTAACATGTTTTGGTTGTTTTATAGAATAGTGACATGCTGCATTTTCATATATATATGACTGCTGGTTTCCCTGTTATTATCAGCTTTTTATTTCTGTTATACTTATTGTTTTTCGCTTCCGATTTTTGTATGCTTTTTATCTATTCTGTTGCGCTGCACTTTGACAAATGAGGGCATAGTTTCCCCACTATCAGACCTGGGCCCTCACTGCTAGTCGGCAGCCTCTGACATTTGGAGAAATACACTTGAGGTCACGTGGAGAACTGGGTTCGGGGCACCCGTTGAGTGGCACCTGGAACTGGGATGTTACAAAATATTATTCCCATATGTGGTTTAATAATTATTCAAGGAAGCCTAAATCGTTTTAATGTTGGAGGAAGAATAAAATGAAAACAAGTACGTGTCGTGTATTAATGATTACACGCCATGTAGTTTTTATTTTGAAAACAAGTACACGCCATGTAGTTTTTAATGAAAAACAAGTACATGTCGTGTATTTATGATTACACGTAGTGTAGTTTTTCCAGTTGGGATTTTGAGGAAATATCGTTTTATTAAATGATATTTATTATAATCAGTGTGGGTGCATGTCAAGGAATTAATGATTCGACATGGGGTTTTCAAAAGAGTTAATGAAATAAATAAAATGTGTAACGCGTTTATTTATTGTCATAACTCTACAACCTCAATCCCGATTATAAATATCCTCACAACCCCAACTCTTTTCCTAAGAATCGTTGTGCACAACAATTCTGGAGAATTCTCTCAAGACTGAAAGAACTTCGTCCTCCAAGAACGCTCTCAAGACTGAGAGAGATCCACCTCCATCGGATCAAGGTGATCTAAGGCGAACAATGCAAGAAAATGTTTCTCCACACTAGCACTCGGAGAATCCTTTGGTGACGTCCAGAGATATGTAGTGCACATGTGGATCACCACTAGAGAAAGTATACACTTGGCTTCTATGACGTAACGACAAATCACATCGGAACGTGATCAAGAATATCAATGAAGAAAGAACATCCAAAAATGTACTTCTTTTTAATTAATTAAATTAATTATAATCAACCTGTGACGGTTCTGGTTTGTGGTTCCAGGACCATCCTTCTTCTTTGTCTATTTCTGTGATTCGATCCGTGGAGACTGGCGTTTATCGTCGTATTGGTCCCGAATTGATCATTGCTAATGACAAAAATCCAAGTGGGCACATCCTCCCACGAGCTTCTGCTGCGCCCAGAACCTTCATCGTAAAGGGTCAAAATCCTTCACCAGTTTTCTAGGAGAACTAAAGTTTGAGTCTAAGTTTGTAGCTTCAGGATTTTTTTGAGTTTGATTAAGAACTTCCATAACAATTATTTCAATTTCATTAGAAATACATTGGTCATCAGTCTCATTTTCCTGTTCTTCCACTAAATCAGCCCAATATTTTTTCACTTCAACCCCTAATGGATTCAAGCTCTTGGGTTTGATAACCCACTTTTCAATGTTCTTCTTAGAGTTTTCAAGCTTATCAAAGGCATGGCCTTTATATTTATTCTTTTAGTCTCGGTCCATTCAATACCACTTGGTTGGGAGGCCTGTTTGTGAACTACTCTACAATTTAGTATTGAGTGGCCAATAATTTTACAATAATCACCAAAAGGGGGATTTCTCTCATACTCAATCCTCACTTAATCCCTATAATCTTTAGCATTAAGAGTAATGGTGTGTGGCAGTTTAGTTTCCAAGTTCACTTCCACCATAACTCTAACAAATAATCTTAACTCACCAGGTAAGGTTCTTTGATCAATCTTCAGGGGGTACCAATACAAGATGTTAAATCATTTAAGATATCTATGTGCCAAAAAAACAATTGAGATTATGCAATCTAACCCATACCTAAGCCATAGTGTTCCTATGCGTGTTTGGATTAAAAGAAAAATCCCATTCAGAGATATGCAAGATGCTAGGTTTGAGTTGTAAATTACCTATCCTCCATACCCGGTCTAATTCTTCCTTCGAAGATAGCAGTATATGGAAATAACCCTTACCCAGCAAGACCAGTTTCCAGTTAGAAAATCCCCAACAGCGAGCAATGCAAGGCTTTAGATCAAGGTAAGACTAGGGTTTGTCACCCTTTAAGTATGCAATGCGACCCATGATAGAAAACTTACACATTTGAGTCTGTTGTTGAATCACTTCGGGATCAGACTCCACAAAAAATCCTCCATCATCCATTTCTTTGAACATAGGAGGCTTCGTTAGAGCTGATTTGTGAAGTTTTGATCCCTTCAGAGCCTCAAGGAAAGAGACCCCCCAAGATTTAGCATTCAGCACCTGTACCGAGTCAAGCTCCGCGAGGGTTTTTTCGTCTTTTGTGAGAGTAGTAGAAGAGATGAAAGAGCGCTCCCATTCCGGATCGAAGGAGGTCATGAAACAAATGATTTAGCAAGGAGAGATCCTAACATCTCTAATATTCTACAGCTTCAGGATTGAGGTTTGAGGGTTCACCGAGATGTTCGGAGAGATGCCCTCCATCGTCCTTCAGGATTAATATATATATATATATATATATATATATATATATATAACAATGAATAAGTATATATTTTTTTATAATTATATCTACAATAAATATATTTATACATATTTGTATATATTTATATAATTATCTATAATTATAAAATTATAAATATAATTAATATATTTATTATAATTTTATAATTATTTAAATATATATTTATTTATTTATAATTATAATTATAAATAGATATATTTATAAATATTTTCATATAATTATAAATATATATATTTATAAACTAATAATAAATGTATTTATTGTAATTTTATAATTATTTAAATATATATATATTTAGTTATAATTATAATTATAAATAAATATATTCAAAAGTATTTATATATAGTTAAAAAAAATTGGGGTTGAGGTGTCTTGTTATTCTGCATCATGTTCGGCCTGTTTGGGGTTCAATCTCAAGCAGCTATGAATTGTGCCCCCATTTATTTTGGGGATGGGTGTTTGGGGCCCGCACTTTGTGTGGGCAGTGCACTGGGTGGAATCTGCCTAGTCGATGACAAAAGATGATCACGCCCCGACGGTTTGATTGCAGCGACGTTCGAGCTCAGTGAAGCAACAAATGATGACTGGGGGTTCTTCGAATGTTGCGGTGAGGACTGGGACAACTACTAATGATGGCAAAGATGGCGGCATTATGTGTAAGGTGGGTGCGTCGTGGCGGGTGGCTTGACGATGGTGGTGGAAGCGACGCAGAGACCACGGTGGTGAAATCTGTGCGAGCGCCAGGCGACGACTGTGCGGCTTCATTGGCGGTGGTGACTTCAAGCTCGAGGCACGGCACAACAGGTGTTTCTCTCACCAATAAAAGATCGACGAACCCCCGCTCCACAGTAGGGGCGGTGGTCCAACGGGTGCCTTGGCATGGCGTTCCAACTAGATGATGGGCGCTGGCTCTTCCACCATTGATTGCACAGGGGAGGCCTTGTTGGTGGTGAGTGGTTGTTTGCAGGGTGCAACAGTAAAGGATTATGTTGGTGTTTAGGCCCTACAGGTCAATGCACGGGTCTTCATTGGGTAGAAATAGTGGGCCCTATAAGTCATTGAATGGGTGGGTTATCCCTCATGGGGGTTATGACCCACCCTTTCGAGTTGTGTGTTGTGTGTGTGTGTTGCATTTGTCTGTTTCATTGTAGTTGTACCCCTAAATACTTAATATATATATATATATATATAAAATTAAAATTTTATAATTTTAAATAAAATAAATATATTTATTATTTAAATGTATTTATTGTAATTTTATAAGTATTTATAGGAACATAATAAGTTAATGTGTATAACATGAATGAATCATACCTAATAATGTATAGATTATAAAAAATGATTCATTATATATATGTGTGGAAAGCATGATTAACAAGGGTGTTAATGTATAAATGAACATTCATAGGTCATGAATATATAACATATGCATGCATTATCATAATATAGGTAATCTTAACATTTGAAACCTAGCAACCCACAATCATGTCCACAAATAAACTTATAGTCATATAACATCAATTATAAATACTCACACATCAATGTATGAATATAAATAACGTCAATCAGGTCCATGAATATCACCATATCTTGATATATATATAAACCAAATTCATTAAAGACATATATTTATTTAAATATATATTTATTTAATTATAATTATAAACAAATATATTTAAAAAGTATTTATATATAATTATAAATATATAATTATAAATATAATAAATATATTTATTATTTTAAAATATTACTATAATTTTATAATTATTTAAATATTTATTTATGTTGTGAAATTTGTCGATTGATGGCGAAGCGAAGCGAAAGCGTATAATGATGTCGAATGCTCAGGATGATGATGGAGAAGTAAAACGTCTCAATCAAAATAGAAGAGAAAAGAAAGAACGCACGTATATGGCCACACAAAATCACACCCACATTTTCATTATCATGCCACCGTATTTATAGATTACAAAAAGGTTGATCCAATGAACAAAATTAATTCTAATGAATCAAATCTAATGGTGGGAATACAAAAAGGTTTGGCTATATGAAGAGACTTATTGGGAAATGAATAGACCTCATTCATTATTATTTATGATATCCACACAATTAATAATAATTCATAACACTCCCCCGTGGATGTCATAATCCCATGGAATCTAATATAAATCTTCACTTAAAAAACCCTGTGGGAAAAACAAGTGAAGACAAATTAAAATGATTTCATGCTATGTTGCCTCATTAAAAACCTTATCAGAAAACCCAGTGGGAAAAAGAGTACAGTTGTCACGACCCGACCCTACCCGGGCTCGGGCCGCAACTACCCCAAGCCCGCCTCCATAGGCCAGGGGCAGGCGACCAGCGCCGAAGGCACAACAACTCGGGGAGCCCTTTTCCTAAGTACCTGTACACACACACGCAGCACACTCAATGCAAAAGTGCAAAGTAAAAGGAAGAACAAGCAGAGTAAAAAAGGACAACTGCTATATATAAACCACAGAGTGCATCGACCTCTACAAGTAAAAAGTACAAACTGAAAAGAAAAGGGGAAAAACACGCGCCCAACCAAAAAGTGTCACAACCCGGCAACAGGTAAACAAAAAGAAACAGCTGACGGGTCTCCCACCTGGAACCCGGCTACGACCACCGCACGCGGTCCAAGATCCCAAGCTCCTATGCTCCACTGAAGTCACGCTCCACCTGTCCGTCATCTGCAAGGGAACACCAAGTGTGGGAAAAGCCCAAGCATGGGTGAGTATAAAAATACTCAGTAGGATACCCCGAAGGCTCGAGGGAGAAACAAAGGAGGTACCGAAGGGTGAGCAGTAGAGAGATCAGGGAGTAGAACAGAAGTACAACAGAGTGCATTAAAGAGTCCAGCTCAACCAAACAAGAGAAAGAAGGTAGACTCGTCCAGACACAAGGAGCTGGAAACGGTGAAAAGACGAACTTCCCGTCGAGTCTTCGCTACCTATAGCAGGAGAGTAGACTCATCCAACCATGAGAAGCTAGACACAGAAAGCACGTGGCATACCCCACGCGTCTTCGCCTCTCCTGGAAGAAGAGTAACTAAACCCAAGAAGTGGGTACCGGAAACAAGGTATATACATATCCTTATGCTCAATCAAGAAGCCTGAACATCATCTTAAGGGGATCTCCGTCCCATAGCTCAGCCCAAGAAAAGAGTATCCAACAGTCCCAGAGGTAAACTCCATCAACACCAAGCATCCCGCACGTCTGCCCCGAATCGCAAGTCAGGGGGCTCAAACCGCCGCACCTCGACACTGTCCTCTTTGGGCGGCACTGACTCGCCCGCACGGTTTTAGGTCGCGTCACAAGGACGCGTCTCGGTGGGGGAAAGCGCCCCTCGTACTTGAGAGTTCCGGGTTAAGTCAAACCCTGCCTCGTCACTGCCCCGCAGTCGAGAGGTCTCCTCAAAGTCAAAGTTGTCACAACACTGACCCGTAACCATGGGTCCCGCTCCGGTAATCACGGAGGAAAGCCTCAGACTAGCCTAGAAGAAAGGACTGAGCCTGGAATGCCAACCGGTGTCCCCACTGCCCAGCCATGCTGGAGGGTAATTCATAACCAGATATCGGGTGACCCACTGCCCAGCCCTACTGGAGGGTAAACCCCAACACATCATCAAGCGACCCACTGCCCAGCCCCGCTGGAGGGTAAACCATATTAAGATACTAGGTGACCCACTGCTCAGCCCTGTTGGAGGGTAAACCATAACACATCATCCGGCGACCCACTGCCCAGCCCCGCTAGAGGGTAGACCTTAATACATCATCAGGCGACCCACTGCCTAGCCCTGCTGGAGGGTAGACCTGGAATAAGTTGGCAGGCGACCCACTGCCCAGCCATGCTGGAGGGTAGACCTGGAACTAGACGACGGGCGACCCACTGCCCAGCCCTGCTGGAGGGTAGACCCTAATAGGTCGTCGGGTGACCCACTGCCCAGTCTCTGCTGGAGGGTAGACCCTAAGTGCGTCGGGTGACCCACTGCCCAGTCTCCGCTGGAGGGTAGACCCTAAGAGCGTCGGGTGACCCACTGCCCAGTCTCCGCTGGAGGGTAGACCCTAGAAGACGACGAGTAACCCATTGCCCAGCCCCGCTGGAGGGTAAAACTCTGAACTACTCTGGCCATATCCACTGGAGGGTACAACACTTGCCAACCAAACACGGAGTGGGTATCGCGCAACCACCCAACCCCAGAACAACTCACCTAAAAGAAGTTCAGCGCCTGCTCCATCACTGGGTGTCACTAGCACCGCTACCGGCCAATCCATCGAGAACGAAACCAGGGGGAGACCACTCAACCCTCCTGGTCAACAAACAAGCACCGAGCCAGGGGAAAAACTCCACCCTACTGGTCAAACAAACACACAGAGGGACCCTCTACGCCGCGAGAGGTCCAAGTATGCGAAGCAGAACACATCACGCACATGGGGCCTACACGACGTGTGGCCCCACATCAACCCCAACTGAGTACACACACAGTCTCAGGTACAAACCACACGTACCTCCAAGCGCTCTCGTATACTCCCTGAGTATACCACGTTCCAGCCCAAAGGCTATCGTGCACCCGGCACCCAGCGTCAACGCGAAGGCGTGACGTAACAACTCCACCTCAAAGGCCCAGGCACGGCCAACCACATCTCGTGAAGCATTTATATCACTCTTCAAAGAGTGCGCGATCACACGCCAAGGGTCCGCTACAAACATGGTAGGACGAATCACCACCGGAGCACCTTTCACATTCCACATTTCCCAAGATCACGCAAGAGGATCCGCACAGCCAAACGGATCACACCGTTGTAATCCTCGTGAAAAAACACGTGAGATCGACTACTTACTCGCCTCCATCGGATATCCGACGGAAAAAGTCACCAACACCGCCTCACGCCTGAACGGCGTCCCGTGATCCCGGGCCTCGACCCCGAAAACAGTCAGGCGCATCGCACCATTGCGATCCCCTCGGGAAAACACGGAAAAAGCACTACTCACTTGAGTGCAACAGATATCCGGAGAAAAAGGTGCATTCCGGCGCACCGCACACGAGCGGTGCTGCATGGGACCTGCATCCCGGTCCCGAAACCCAGCGGACGGATTGCACCATTGCGATCCTCTCGAAAAAGCACACAGGATGGACTATTCACTTGTCCAAAACGGTTGCCCGGTGATAAAGATGGAAAATCGTCGTCGATGCCCAAACGGCCCTCGTGGGCCCCGCACCATCGTGCGGAATTACAGTGGGCAGACTGCGCCAACGCGATGCCCTCGGAAAAACACCCAACATCGACTGCTCGCACGCCCCGAACGGACGTTCGAGGAAAAAGTCGCTAAAAGCTGCACGCAGCTCAAAAGAAGGGTTGTGGGGCCCACACCTCAACTTCGGCCTCAACGCCTGAAACCACCCTGGAAAGATCCACCTCCATGCCAGGGTCCCAACGCCACCGACGACGCTCAAAACGGACGTCGGACGCGTCCGCGCCATCCAAAACAAGATCCCCCGAAGCAACGACTAACCCCTCGTCGTACGTGTCGCACCCCCGAGGTCCCTCGTTTCGGGAATTAAAAATTCCCGAAACCATCTCAAAAAGTCCGCCTCGTCGATACGGTTTCACTGCCACAGACGACACTCAAAACGGACACCCGTGGCGGAAAATACGGGTGTCGCGACCCCGCGGTCGCCGCTCCCTGGCGACCGCCGCCTCGCCGGGCGCTCCGCCAGACGCCCCCGCCGACGCCCGAGCTCCCCGCTGCCGCGCCCAGCGCCTCCACCGGACACCCGCGCCGACGCCCGCGGACACCGCCTGAGGCCGCCCACCGCGCCAGGGCTCGCCGGACCACCGGAAAAACCTGCAACCTTCGACGATCGACCCCGGCCTCCTCCGAGCTCGGATTTTGATTCCGAAAAATGCGTTGGAGAGATAAAAATGTATACTAAGCATTCATGGGCTTTGATCAAAGTTTTCACAAGGAATAGATATTGAAAAACGAGCTCAAAGTAGGTACGGGAATAGAAAATGCAAACGACAAATCCTACCTCGTGGGGCTTCGCCCGGAGCTTCGCGTCGATCCGCCGACACCACCGCACCTTGCCGGAGTCACCCTGCCGGATTGTCTCGCCGGAGATGGAGGAGGAGAGGTAGAGGAGGGGCTACCAGGGGGAAGGGGAAGGAGAAGAGGGAGGTGGGCGTGTTAAGCGTTTAAATAGAATTTGCTTAATCGCCCGCCCGTTGGCCCGAACCCGAACTCCCGACGGGGTCGCGGTTAAGTCTCCCTTATGGTAAACACCACCTCCCGAGCACAACAGCGGTCTCAGAATTTTAATCCGAGACCCCGTTCAAAAGTTATAAAATTTAACGTTTGAAGCCGCTAAATTACGAAAACGCCCCTAGGGCCATTTTTCACAAATAGCCCGCGCCCGCGAAACTTATACCCCTCCTAGGGTAAACGACACGCTACGAACTCAACGGTGCCCTCGGTTTCCCAATCCGAGCTACCGTTTAATAGATACTAACATGTCACCATTAAACGAATAAATTAATTAATTAATTTATCCGTTTAACCTTCCGAAAGCGAGCGAGGGGTCCAAACATCCCGCGCCGACAAGTTTTATGTCGTTCCTAGGGTAAACACCCCATTCCGGACCCATCCATACACTTGGATCTCTGATCCGGAACTCCGTTTAGGAGTTATCTCATTTATTTAGCGTTTCCAATGTGAACGTACTGAAAATTTAATTTCGGCCACTCCGGGGCTCGGAATCGCACGCCGTCTGAAGGCACTGCTCTGGAATATTATCAAGAATATTCCAAAGTCCTTATTAGCAAAAACCGATTTCTTACATCATTCCCTCCTTCAAGATTTTCGTCCCCGAAAAGAAAAACTAGGGAGCAACACAGGGTACTAATCTCACACCTGGCTTTCCCATACCCAGGAGAACCCACGCACAGCTCTGCGTCACCGCACACAGACCAAAGGATTTATCCGTTCGCGCAAGGTCGGACCTTGCCGATGTCGTGTGCCCACTTCAGAATTTGGGGTTAGGGCAAAGCGGTAGGGAACCTCGCCATCCATTTGCACAGTTTCAATCGGCCCGAAGGCTCTCGGGGGTAGCTCACCTCCCCGACCGAACCTCCACGTCGCACGCCACGACTGGAATCACCACCCGCACCTGGAACAAGACCCGGTGATTCCCTCCTTCAGAATATCCATATGGTGAAAAACCCAAGGATATCTGGTCACGCATGATTTCACAGTCGATGTCTCTCAACCAAGACTCTCTTCCACGCTCGGAAGCGAAGGAGTCAACACCATCGACTAAAGGAAAAGGTCTCATGCCTTTTTCCTTACCAACACAGGGTTACACCAACGCCCTGCATCACCCTGGTAATACCTCAAACAAGGAGCAGGGAGAAAATCCTTTCACACGCAGAACCTAATAATTCTACTGCAAGAAGTAGAAGAGTCGCAAGGGGTACCTCTCACCATCCCATGCTCTACAGGATCGTAGACATCCAAAGCTCGCGGCTGTCTGTGGTCCCAACTGTCAGCTCCCGGAGCCTGACGTGGACCGCCTAGTGGTGATGGGAAGACCTCGTAAGGTCATCCTCCACTACCAATTCCTCTCGCTCCTCTGTTAGCACCACCTCTCTGGGCGCTACCCCGATCACGGTGCTGCCTCTGCCGTGGTGGTGCGCCTGTTGCCTGCCCGAATCTCCCAGCAACTCGGGTCGGGCAGTCTCGTGCCAAGTGACCTCGCTCGTCATAATCATAGCACTGGCGCTCTCTGGGCTGCCCTGGTGCCCTCCGGCGCCACTGTGGTGTACGACCACGACCCAGGATCCACTCACGGAAGGGCATCCTCGGCTGAGGCCCTGCGCCTTTTCTCCACAATGGTATACGACCACGTCTCCGAAACCGACAGTGGGAAGGCCACATGCATCGAGGTCCTGTCCTCCGGCACCTGTTAGCTACGGCAGATGTCCCGGCTCCGTCGCGCCCACTGCCACTACCATCCGCAAAACATGACAGGAATCCCTCTGTCACCAGTGCCTGCTCTAGCACCCCAGAATATGTGGAAATGACCAACGGTACTCTGACAGCATGAATCTCTCGGCGGAGACCCTGCTCAAACTTTCGTGCTCGGAAGTTTTCATCATGGACCAAGTCCGGGTAAAATCGTGCATGGTCTGCAAAACTAGCCGCGTACTTGACCATCGTCATCCCTCCCTGCTGAAACTGCAAGAACTCCTGAATCTGAACGGAGCGCAAGAAGGAGGGGAAAACTCCTTACAGAACAACAACCGAAAGTCGCCCCACGAAAGCGACGACTCGTCAAGAAGTTGAGTCACCAGACTCCACCAACGCCAAGATGATCCACGAAAAAGGCTGGCTACCAAAGCCACTCTCTGATCTGTCGGCGTCTGCACAAGCCTGAAAAGGCAAACCACTGCCTCGAGCCAAACCTCTGCTGCCAGAGGGTCTGGCTCACCACTGAACCTCAGCGGTCTCTGCCGCTGGAACTCACGGAGCGCGCTCAACCTGCGCTCAAGCTCAGCCTACTCTGCTGAAACTGCCTGCTACTCAATAGGTGGGGGTGCAGCTACCGGCCCACCCGAAGAAAATGGCTCGCATGATGGGTTCTGGACTGAGGCCTCGTAGCTCACAAGGTCATCGTCACGCACCCAAAGCTGGTATCCTGGCTGGCTGTCCTCGCGGAGACATCCTGAATATTATCAAGGAGTGTCGCGGTCAGATGAGCATATATGTATATACCATAACAACAACGATGGGGAGCTGAGTCAAGAAGGGAAGTCAAGACTCAGTCCTATGTGATGCACAAAAAAAATCCCCTGCAACAAGTATCTCAGCATGCCGAGTCGACAAGCGGGTTATCAGGGTCCTGGTGAATGGATACGTCGGCCGCCGCACCATCACTGGACTCCCTGGCCTAAGAGCCGCTCTCGAGACACGTTAACACTGTTGCCCTAAATCCCAACCAGTTCCTTTTATTTTAGGGACGTCCGAACAGTATCCCAAGGAACGAACCACCTCTGATACCACTTTGTCACGACCCGACCCTACCCGGGCTCGGGCCGCAACAACCCCAAGCCCGCCTCCATAGGCCAGGGGCTGGTGACCAACGCCGAAGGCACAACAACTCGGGGAGGCCTTTGCCTAAGTACCTGTACACACACACACAGCACACTCAATGCAAAAGTGCAGAGTAAAAGGAAGAACAAGAAGTGTAAAAAGGACAACTGCTATATATAAACCACAGAGTGCATCGACCTCTACAAGTACAAAGTACAAACTGAAAAGAAAAGGGGAAAAACATGCGCCCAACCAAAAAGTGCCACAACCCGGCAACAGGTAAACAAAAAGAAACAGCTGACGGGTCTCCCACCTGGAACCCGGCTACGACCACTGCACGCGGTCCAAGCTCCCAAGCTCCTACGCTCCACTGAATTCACGCTCCACCTGTCCGTCGTCTGCAAGGGCACACCAAGTGCGGGCAAAGCCCAAGCAGGGGTGAGTATAAAAATACTCAGTAGGATACCCCGAAGGCTCGAGGGAGAAACAAAGGAGGTACCAAAGGGTGAGCAGTAGAGAGATCAGGGAGTAGAACAGAAGTACAACAGAGTGCATTAAAGAGTCCAGCTCAACCCAACAAGAGAAAGAAGGTAGACTCGTCCAGACACAAGGAGCTAGAAACGGTGAAAAGATGAACTTCCCGTCGAGTCTTTGCTACCTATAGCAGGAGAGTAGACTCGTCCAACCACGAGAAGCTAGACACAGAAAGCACGTGGCATACCCCGCACGTCTTCGCCTCTCCTGGAAGGAGAGTAACTAAACCCAAGAAGTGGGTACCGGAAACAAGGTATATACATATCCTTATGCTCAATCAAGAAGCCCGAACAACGTCACAAGGGGATCTCCATCCCGTAGATCAGCCCAAGAAAAGAGTAGCCAACAGTCCCAGAGGTAAACTCCATCGATGCCCAGCATCCCGCACGTCTTCCTCGAATCGCAAGTCAGGGGGCTCAAACCACCGCACCTCGACATTATCCGCTTTGGGCGGCACTGACTCGCCTGTACGGTTTTAGGTCGCATCACAAGGACGCGTCTCGGTGGGGGAAAGCGCCCCTCGTACTTGAGAGTTCTGGGTTAAGTCAAACCCTGCCTCGTCACTGCCCCGCAGTCGAGAGGTCTCCTCAAAGTCAAAGTCGTCACAACACTGACCCGCAACCAAGGGTCCCACTTTGGTAATCACGGAGGAAAGCCTCAGACTAGCCTAGAAGAAAGGACTGAGCCTGGAATGCCAATCGGTGTCCCCACTACCCAGCCATGCTGGAGGGTAATTCATAACCAGATATCGGGTGACCCACTGCCCAGCCCCGCTGGAGGGTAAACCCCAACACATCATCAAGCGACCCACTGCCCAGCCCCGCTGGAGGGTAAACCATATTAAGATACTAGGTGACCCACTGCCCAGCCCTGTTGGAGGGTAAACCATAACACATCATTCGGAGACCCACTGCCCAGCCCCGCTGGAGGGTAGACCTTAATACATCATCAGGCGACCCACTGCCCAGCCCCGCTGGAGGGTAGACCTGGAATAAGTCGACAGGCGACCCACTGCCCAGCCGTGCTAGAGGGTAGACCTAGAACTAGACGACGGGCGACCCACTGCCCAGCCCTGCTGGAGGGTAGACCCTAAGAGGAAGTTGGGTGACCCACTGCCCATTCTCCGCTGGAGGGTAGACCCTAAGTGCATCGGGTGACCCACTGCCCAGTCTCCGCTGGAGGGTAGACCCTAAGAGTGTCGGGTGACCCACTGCCCAGTCTCCGCTGGAGGGTAGACCCTAGAAGCCGATGAGTAACCCACTGCCCAGCCCCGCTGGAGGATAAAACTCTGAACTGCTCTGACCATATCCACTGGAGGGTACAACACTTGCCAACCAAACACGGAGTGGGTATCGCGCAACCACCCAACTCCAGAACAACTCACCCAAAAGAAGTTCAGCACCTGCTCCATCACTGGGTGTCACTAGCACCGCTACCGGCCAATCCATCAAGAACGAAACCAGGGGGAGACCACTCAACCCTGCTGGTCAACAAACGAGCACCGAGCCAGGGGAAAAACTCCACCCTGCTGGTCAAACAAACACACAGAGGGACCCTCTATGCCGCGAGAGGTCTAAGTACGTGAAGCAGAACACAACACACACATGGGGCCTACACGGCGTGTGGCCCCACATCAACCCCAACCGAGCGCACAAACAGTCTCAGGTACAAATCACACGTACCTCCAAGCGCTCTCGTATACTCCCTGAGTATACCACGTTCCAGCCCAAAGGCTATCGTGCACCCGACACCCAGCGTCAACGCGAAGGCGTGACGTAACAACTCCACCTCAAAGGCCCGGGCATGACCAACCACATCTCGTGAAACATTTATATCACTCTCCAAAGAGTGCGCGATCACACGCCAAGGGTCCGCTACAAACATGGTAGGACGAACCGCCACCGGAGCACCTTTCACATTCCACATTTCCCAAGACCGCGCAAGAGGCTCCACACAGCCAAACGGATCACACCGTTGTAATCCTCACGGAAAAACACGCGAGATCGACTACTTACTCGCCTCCAACGGATATCCGACGGAAAAAGTCACCAACACCGCCTCACGCCCGAACGGCGTCCCGTGTTCCCGAGCCTCGACCTCGAAAACAGTCGAGCGCATCGCACCATTGCGATCCCCTCGGGAAAACACGTCAAAAGCACTACTCACTTGAGTGCAACAGATATCCGGAGAAAAAGGTGCATTTCGGCGCACCGCACACGAGCGGTGATGCGTGGGACCCGCATCCCGGTCCCGAAACCCAACGGACGGATCGCACCATTGTGATCCTCTCGAAAAAGCACACAGTATGGACTATTCACTTGTCCAAAATGGTCGCCCGGTGATAAAGATGGAAAATCACCGTCGACGCCCAAACGGCCCTCGTGGGCCCCGCACCATCGTGCGGAATTATAGCGGGCAGACTGCGCCAACGCGATGCCCTCGAAAAAACACCCAACATCGACTGCTCGCATGCCCTGAACGGACGTCCGAGGAAAAAGTCGCTAAAAGCTGCACGCAGCTCAAAAGACGGGTTGTGGGGCCCACGCCTTAACTTCGGCCTCCAACGCCTGAAACCACCCTTGAAAGCTCCGCCTCGATGCCAGTGTCCCAACGCCACCGACGACGCTCAAAACGGACGTCGGACGCGTCTGTGCCGTCCAAAACAAGATTCCCCGAAGCAACGACTAACCCCTCGTCGTACGTGTCGCACCCCCGAGGCCCCTCGTTTTGGGAATTAAAAATTCCCGAAACCATCTCAAAAAGTCTGCCTCGTCGATACGGTTCCACCGCCGCAGACGGCACTCAAAACGGACACCCGTGGCGGAAAATACGGGTGTCCGAACACCGAGGGGGCAAGACCCCTGGGGCTGGACCGGCCTGGGTCGGCCCGCGGCTTAGCCGCGCGGGCCGGCCGCGGACACGCGGTCCGCGCGCAGACCGGCCACGAGGGCCGGTCGTGGCCGCCGCGTGAAGACCCGCGCGACACGGGTCTTTGTCGCCGCACAAGGGTCGCGCGCCGCGACCCCGCGGTTGCCGCTCCCTGGCGACCGCCGCCTTGCCGGGCGCTCCGCCAGACGCCCGAGCTCCCCACTGCCGCGCCCAACGCCTCCACCGGACACCCGCGCTGACGCCCGCGGACACCGTCCAAGGCCGCCCGCCGCACGCCGTGACACCGCCTGAGGCCGCCCGCCGCGCCAGGGCTCGCTGGACCACCGGAAAAACCCACAACCTTCGACGATCGACCCCGGCCTCCTCCGGGCTCGGATTTTGATTCAGAAAAATGCGTTGGATATATAAAAATGTATACTACGCATTTATGGGCTTTGATCAAAGTTTTGACAAGGAATCGACAGTGCAAAACGAGCTCAAAGTAGGTACGGGAAAAGGAAATGCAAACGACAAATCCTACCTCGTGGGGCTTCACCCGGAGCTTCGCGTCGATCCGCCGGCACCACCGCACCTTTCCGGAGTCACCCCGCCGGACTGTCTCACCGGAGATGGAGGAGGAGAGGGAGAGTTAGGGCCGCCAGGGGGAAGGGGAAGGAGAAGAGGGAGGGGGCGTGTTAAGCGTTTAAATAGAAAACGCTTAACCGTCCGCCCGTCGGCCCGAACCCGAACTCCCGACGGGGTCGCGGTTAAGCCTCCCTTAGGGTAAACACCACCTCCCGAGCACAATGGTGGTCTTGGAATTTTAATCTGAGACCCCTTTCAAAAGTTATAAAATTTAACGTCTGAAGCCGCTAAATTACGAAAACGCCCCTGGGGCCATTTTTCACAAACAGCCCGCGCCCGCAAAACTTATACCCCTCCTAGGGTAAATGGCATGCTCCGAACTCAACGGTTCCCTCGGTTTCCCAATCCGAGCCACCATTTAAGAGATACTAGCATGTTGCCATTAAACGAATAAATTAATTAATTAATTTATCCGTTTAACCTTCCGAAAGCGAGCGAGGGGTCCAAACATCCCGCGCCGACAAGTTTTATGTTGTTCCTAGGGTAAAAACCTCATTCCGGACCCATCCGTTCACTCGGATCTCTGATCCGGAACTCCATTTAGGAGTTATCTCATTTATTTAGCGTTTCCAGTGTGAACGCACTGAAAATTTAATTCCGGCCACTCCGGGGCTCGGAATCGCACGCCGTCTGAAGGCACTGCTCTAGAATATTATCAAGAATATTCCAAAGTCCTTATCAGCAAAAACCGGGTTCTTACAACAGTGTTCCCAACTCCCCCTCAAAAAATCACGATATACTTTTCAGTCTTCGCATTCCAATTTTATAAATCAATTTCTCAAATGTTGAAGTTGGCAATGCCATTGTGACCAAATTTGTGAGATTTTCATAAGACATTATTTTTTGGACATCAATCTCACCATTCTTTTAAAGGTCATGGGTGAAAAATAATTTTGGTGATATATGATTTGTTCTGTCACCTTTAATAAACCCACCTTTCAACTGTGTTATACAAGCAGTATTATCTTCATATAATATTGTGGGAATATTATTATTCATATCTAATCCACAACAATTTCTAATATTATTAATCACTTATCTCAACCAAACACATTCTTGACTTTCTTCATGAATAAAAATTAACTCAGCATGGTTGGAAGAAGTCACAATAATGGTTTGTTTTGTAGAAAGCCAAGAAATAGTAGTTCCACCGTATCTAAACACATATCCAGTTTGAGATCTAGCTTTGTGTGGATCAGACAAGTATCCAGCATCAGTATAACCAACTAACTTTGGTTCTGAGGATTTGGAATAAATTAACCCCCAATCTTTTGACCCTTGAAGGTATCTTAATACATGTTTGATATCATTCCAATGTCGATGAGTAGGAGAAGAACTATACCTTGCCAATAAATTCACAGAAAATGATATATCAGGTCTTGTATTATTTGCAAGGTACATCAGTGCTCCTATACCACTCAAATATGGTACTTCAGGATCAATTAGTTCTTCATCATCCACTCGTGGTTTAAAAGGATCATTATCACGATCAAGAGATCGTACAACCATTGGTGTACTTAATGGATGTGATTTGTTTATGTTAAATCTATATAGGACTTTAGTAGTATAACGTGATTGATGAAAAAAATGTCATCCTTACCAAGGAAAAACTTTGTCTTTCCAAAGTCTTTCATTTTAAATTCTTCTTTAGATATTCAACCACCTTGGAAAGTTTATCATTAGTCCCAATTATATTTAAATCATCAACGTACACTGCAATGATCACAAATTCATATCCAATCTTCTTAATGAAGACACGTGGAAAAATTGGATCATTTTTGTAACCTTCCTTCATCAAATATTTACTCAAATGGTTATACCACATACGCCCTGACTACTTTAATCCATATAATGATTTATTCAGCTTAACTGAATAAAGATCTCGAGATCCAGGATATTTTGTCGGCAATTTGAATCCTTCAGGGATTTTCATGTAAACATCATTATCAATGTCACCATAAAGATATGCAGTCACAACATCCATCACGCATAATTCAAGTTGCTCATGTACAGTAAATGTCATGAGATACCGAAAGGTTATTGCATCCATTACAGGAGAGTATGTTTCATCATAATCAATCCCGGGTTTTTGTGAGAAGCCTTGAAAAACCAGTCGTGCTTTATATCTCACAAATTCATTATTTTTATTTCTTTTTCTCAAAAATACCCATTTGTATCCAATGGGCTTAATCTCTTCAGGGGTTTTCATGATCAACCCAAAAACCTCACGTTTAGCAAGTGAGTCTAGCTCAGATTGGATCGCAACTTTCCATAGATCCCAATCTGGAATTTCACGACATTCATTAACTGGTTTAGGTTTTTGATCCTCATCCATAATTTCAAGGGCTACATTGTATGAAAATGTGTTATCAACAATGGTCTCCACTCGGTTCCAACATCTTCCAGTGTTGGTGAAATTTATTGAAATTTTTTCTTGATCATGTTTGTGTACTTCTTGTACATTTACATTCTAAAAATTCGTTCATATCTTCAACCAATATAGGTTGTTTCCCCTTTCTTTGACGGGGAGTTTTATCTTATAAACCAAGTGGTCTCCCACGCTTCAGGCGCGGGTTGGAAGCATTGTTGGTAATACCATCAGATTATCCTTTCGGGACATCAATTCTTATCGGTGCATTCACAGCAGGTATATATGATTTTGTAACTCGTTTTGAATCATCGAATGCATCAGGCAATTGATTTTCTAAATTTTGAAAATTAATGATCTTTTGAACTTCAAGTTCACTCGTATTTGTACGAGGGTCAAGATGTAATAATGAAGTCTCTTTCCATGATATTTCTTTTGAAGTTGATCGATTTCCCCCTTTGAGTGTTGGAAATAATTTTTCATCAAAATGACAATCATCAAATCTTACTGCAAATACATCTCCTATCATAATCTCAAGATATTTAATGATCGAGGGAGATTCAAAACCAACATATATCCCCAACCTCCTTTCGGGTCCCATTTGTGTTCGTTGCAGGGGTGCTACAGGCACATATACAGCATAAACAAATATCCTGAAGTGTGAAATATTTGGTTCATGGCCACATGCTAATTGCAAAGGGGAATAATCATGATAACTTGATGACCTTATTTGAAGTAGTGCGGCTGCATGCAAAATTTCATGTCTCCATGCTGAAATGGGCAGTTTAGTTTTCATAAGTAATGGTCTAACGATAAGTTTTAATCGCTTTATAAATGATTCTGCTAGACCATTTTGTGTATGAACAGGATGTTCAACACTTATTCCCAATGACATGCAATAATTATTAAAAGCATGTGATGAATATTCACCAGCATTATCAACCCTAATATGCTTGATTGAATAATCAGGGAATTGTGTCCTTAACCTTATTATTTGGGCAAGTAATTTCGCAAACGCTTGGTTGCGAGTGGACAATAAACACACATGGGACCATCGAATTGACGCATCAATCATGATCTTGAAATATATGAATGGTCCACATGGTGGATGAATTGGTCCATATATATCACCATGAATCTGGTCCATGAACATCAGGGATTCAATCCCGATCTTTGATGGTGATGGTCTTATGATTAATTTTCCTTGAGAACAAGCAGCACATGAGAAATCATGGGGTGTAAGAACCCTTTTATCAACCAATGGATGACCATGAGTACATTTAATTATTTTCCTCATCCTTATTGATCCAGGATGACCCAAACAGTCATACCACACAATAAATGTATCATGGTTGGTAAACTTCGGGTTTACCATGTTTGATTCAATTGTACAAATATTGACAAAGTACAATCCGGACGAAAGTCTCAAAAGCTTCTCTTGAATCAATTTGTGCTCATTTTTAATGCTTGTTATGTGGAGGTATTCAGCACCTCCTTCATCCATTGTCTCGATGTGATATCCATTATAACGAATATCTTTAAAACTTAGCAAATTGCATTAAGACTTGGGAGACAACAAAGCATTGTTTATCATAATCTGTGTACCACCAGGTAGGCACATTCTTGCTCTTTCAGAGCCTTCAATTAATTTTGCACTACTGGTTAAAGTACACACATGAGCACTACCCATTTTAATGGTAATAAATTATTTCTCATGTTTAAGAATTGTGTGCGTCGTTGCGCTGTCGACGAGGCAAATATCTTCATCATGGAAAATATTCCCAACAGACTAATTTATATCATCCATTTCTATTAAAGAAAATAAACATGCATATAAGGAATAAAATAAAATAAACCAAAATTAAACATGCAATATTTAAAAATATTACAAAACCAAAAAACCATAGTTCATTTCAACCACAAGCATACAAAAACCAAAAATCAAACTTCGATTCCGTCATGAGCATTCATGCTTGATCTATATGCTCATCACCTTCAAGGTGTGCAAAATAGTCGAAAATATCAAAGTTTGTAATATCATCATCATATTTCAAAGTCCGGTAAGCAAAATTCACTTCAGCATTCTTTTCATTTCCTTTGATAGATTGTTGATAAAGATCAACAAAATGCTTTGATGTATGACAGGTACATGATCAATGCTCCTTCATGCCACATCGAAAGCAGTTACTTTCATCGCTCTTCGCTTTCTTCATTTATGGTTGTTCGTTATTGGACCACTTATGGTGGTGCATTTTCCTCTTCTCATTTGGTGTATGACCACCTCGAGCAAATGACTTTCCTTGACCTCGATTGCGTCGATTCTTCCCACGACCTTGATTAAAAGCAGTCGCATTTGCTTTAGAGAATGGAGTCGCACCAATAGGTCGAGATTCATGATTTTTCATCAGGAGTTCATTATTTTGTTCAACAACAAGAAGGCAAGAAAGTAATTTAGAGTATTTTGTAAAACATTTCTCATGATATTGTTGTTGCAGAATGACATTTAAGGCATGGAAAGTATAATATGTTTTTTCCAACATATCGGTATCAGTGATAGTATCTCCACATAATTTGAGTTTCGATATTATTTTTAAACATTGCGGAGTTGTACTCACTTATCGATTTATAATCTTGGAATCGCAAATGACTCAACTCAAACCTTGCTCTTGATAGTATTACAAGTCAAAGGTAATCATACCGCTCCTTGAGATTCTACCACAGCACCAAAGGATCCTTTCACTGTGAGGTACTCATTCTTCAGATCCTCATGGAGGTGATGGCGGAAGAATATTAGGGCTCGGGCACGGTCTTGAGTAGAAGCGTGATTGCCAACTTTAATTGATTCGCCAATGCCATTTGTATCAAGGTTCATCTCTGCATTCAGAATCCACGACAAGTAATTCTTTCCCAGAAATGTCAGGAGGGAGAAATCCATGCTTCGCAATATTCGCTATGGAAATTTTATCTTACTGGTATGACTAACCTTTTTATTTCGCAGAGCAGTTGGGCTGATAACGTGTTGTGAAATTTGTCGATTGAAGGCGAAGCGAAGTGAAAGCGTATAACGATGTCGAATGCTCGGGATGACGCTGACGAAATAAAATGTCTTAACCACAATAGAACAGGAAAAAAGAACACAATTATATGGCCACACAAAATCACACCCACATTTTCATTATCATGCCACTGTATTTATAGATTACAAAAAGGCAGATCCAACGGAAAAAATTAATTCTAATGAATCAAATCTAACAGTGGGAATACAAAAGGTTTGGCCATATGAAGAGACTTGTTGAGAAATGAATCGAACTCGTTCATTATGATTTATGACTTCCACACAATTAATAATAATTCATAACAATTTATTTATTTATAATCTTATAAATACTTTTTTTAAAACATTATAGATATATTTGAATTATTAAAAAAAAATATTAATTATAAATATGCACTTTTTTAATATAAATATAATTATATATATATATATTAATAATATTTTTTAATAAAAACTTTTATCGCTGTTATTATTAGTGTTGATAAAGGATACACCTTTATCGCCGTTTTTATAACGTTGATAAACGTTGTCTTTATTAGCGTTTTTAGCTAGCGCTGATAAGGTGTGACTTTTATCAGCGCTTTCTGCTTAGCGCTGATAAAAGTCGGCGCATCCCTTGTCCAGATTTGTGGTAGTATATTTAATTTTACGCTTCTGTTTTCATTGGAGATTTTCACAATATTTTATCGCTATCGAGTTATTATCACAGAACAAATCCGTTTCCTCAACAAAAAACCAAGTTGAGCATACTTCCACTGGCGCTTCCGCTGCTGCGATAAAATTCTCTAATTACCATCCTCTAGGAAACACCTCATCCTAGATTTAATGAGGAAATGCATTTCTTAATTTGATACTCGATTGAGGAGGAAATTACAGTTAGGAGTTTTTTAATTAAAATTAATATTTCTTATAAAACTTCTTGTGACATCCAACTAAACCAGCGGAAAACCTCATTTAATTAAACTGAGAGCCAATAAAACCAATTGAACAAAAACGACTGCTGAAATTCTATACTGGCAAAGATGTTCAGAATATAACTCAAATAACTCAAATAACTCAAATTATTACATGAAGTATGCCCAGTTTGCATACCACTGGTGCTCTATGAAATAAAGGAGTGAATAATATATTAAGTGTCTATTCTGAGAAGACACCAAAATCACTTGGATGTAGTTTTGAAATAATGAATTGCTAAAATAAAATAATGCACCTCAAGCACAATAATTATTTTATTTACTTTTAATGTGAAGGCGACGTCCAAAGCATATGACCAACTCACATGGCACGTGTTTTGCCTGATCACAAAAAAAACAAAAAACCGTTTAATTGATAGTATCGTTTTGGGTGACATCGATATTTAATTGTTTGTGGAACGATTTTAACAAGGAAATTATTTAAAATATATAAAGTATTCAATTATATACAACGATTTTATAAAAAAGAAAATGTGTACAAAATGAAAAATATCCAAATATATTCCTGCCGATATTTTACGGACAGTGCCATCTTACCCGCCATTGGGTTTTTACTGGAAAAAACAAGTGGTGACCTGAGCGCCACGTGTCAATCTTACCGAGGGAGAGGATGTCGGCAAAGTTTGTTTTTATGGCCAACGTTTGCTTAATAAATAGTGTACTGAAATTCCGAGAGAGCATCTGCAAAAGCAAACCGATATTTTGTATTATCTGTCATATTGATAATATTAAATATTCCAAATTCGGCCTCCTTTATAAATGCAGAGCTCGGACCGTCGAAATTAAACAGAGGTTGTGAAGCGATAGAAAGTAAAGGGCGAAGCAATGGCAGGAGTCGTTCACAAGATTGGGGAGGCGCTCAAGGGCGGCGGCGATCAAAAGGGGCACGGCGGACACGTGGCGGGAGGCGGTGGGCATCACGGCAAAGCGGGCGCGGCGCAGCCCGGGCAAGGCGGCGGGATCGTGGAAAAGATTAAGGACAAAATCCCCGGCGGAGGCCCCAGAAACGACGTGCACGCGAGGGAGGGTCACCAGGGGTACGGACACGTGGCGGGAGGCGGTGGGCATCACGGCCACGAGAGCGCGGGGCAGACCGGGCAGGGCGGCGGGATCGTGGACAAGATTAAGGGCAAAATCCCCGGCGGAGGCGGCGGAAAGAACGTGCAGGCGAGGGAGGGTCACCAGGGGTACGGACACGTGGCGGGAGGCGGTGGGCATTACGGCCACGAGAGCGCGGGGCAGCCCGGGCACGGCGGCGGGATCGTGGACAAGATTAAGGACAAAATCCCCGGCGGAGGCGCCGGAAACGACGTGCACGTGAGGGAGGGTCACCAGGGGTACGGACACGTGGCGGGAGGCGGTGGGCATCACGGCCACGAGAGGGCGGGGCAGCACGGGCAGGGCGGTGGGATCTTGGATAAGATTAAGGACAAAATCCCCGGCGGAGGCGGCGCTCATAAGAACGGGCACTAGAAGAAGAAGAATAACTTCCCCTCCGTTGATCGGTACCTTCTCCTTTTAATGGATCGGCGTTATGGTAGGGCGATGTGTATTTATGTTTTATGAAGGTTACTTGTGTTCTAAGTTTTTTCTTCTAATCAATGTGGTAGAACTGGGTTTGAATTTACGTTAAAACCCTCCCCCTGTAAGTTTTTCCCTATAAAATAAATGTTAGAATTGGTGCTGTTTAATTTTTTTTTAAATTAACACACCTTAAATGATATGAATAGGACAAAACCAATCCTTAGTGTGCACGTCTTTGTCCAAGCCAACATCGTTCTTCTAGTTGTGGCTCCGTCCGATCAATTAGCACATCCAGCAAACCCCAAATATTTATGATCAAATAGATTCTAATATGTAAGTCACGGTTGAGAAAATGATTCTATCTTAACAATGTATAGAATCGTAATTTGTAAACAATGGTAAGGTATTCAAAGTTTAATCGTAATCACAGTAGAAAACGAATTAATCAGAGTAAATACAAAAAAGAATTGTTATCACCACAGTTACGATAAATCGGAGTAATGCAAAGAGTAGTGATTATATTTTAAAGCGTATAGAATCATAATCAGAATAAAACAATTGTATCGTAATCAAAACTATTACGATAAACAAGATACAAATAGAAAGATGAATATAAAAGTATCACTTTCTATTATATTCAGAAATGAACACAATTATTTTAACCCAAAAGAAGGCTATCCAATAACTTAGGATAAATGTCCATTGTTTTATATTTATAAAAATGTCTGCAACTCTTGATACGATGATCGTTTTGTCTCGCTATCCCCGTGAGCCCTTGATTATAGTCATCGATCGTATCCACGCTATCGATCGTTACGATTACAAAAATAAACTTAAAAAATGTTACAAGTACAAGGAACAAGTAGTTCACTCTTGTAAGCTTCAAAGCTCTCGCACATTGAGATTTTTGCAAATGAAATTGATGAACACTTCACTACAAAACTCTTCGAATGGTCGGGTATTTATAGACACGTTTCCAATGGTCATCTTAATCCTCCAACGATCATTTTTCTTCGAGTTTTTCGCAAACTTGAACACCTGACATTTCAGCGGTTATATTATAACAGAATGTCTGACGTCGTTTTGATGTACACCATTTGCAGTGTAAAACATATTTTTTATATTCGTTTTGATAAAACTGAGTACGATAATTGTCGTATCCAGTCTCATTACGATAATCATAATGAAAGTATATTTTTGTTACTCTTTAAATCTTGTTCTAAGTAAGATAAAAAGATTATGTTTTCTTATAAAAACATTATAAAACATATTGAACAAGTTAATAAAGTAATGGGATGTTTGTGATTTCCAAAAAAATGGTATGAAAAATGTCATAAGAGAAACTTTTGACTCAACGTTCACTCCCTTTTTAGAAATCACAAACCACAAAACTTAAATTAATACGAAACTTTAAATCGTATTAAGAAATAATAATTATACTTATCTCCCTTTGAGTTTATAACTCATTTGAATGTAATGATGAATATGACTCCCCCTTAGGATAAAAACTCCCCCTAAGGACCGTATTCTCCTAAAATAAAATTTCTCCCCCTTAATTAAAACATCTTCCCCTTTTTGATTTTCAAAAAAGGAATGGGGAAAAGACTTGGGATTCCTGAAAAAAGGTTAGAGAAACGAAATACAAAACAATATGATGAAAAGAGTATTTCATTAGTTAGAGCAAAAGATGGAAAAATACAACAGGAGTTCAAAGATAAAAAAAAATTATTCTTTCTTGGGTGTCATTGCTTTGACAACTGTTCTCATCTTTTTGAACTCATTTCTATCTTCCAATTTTTTTGCAATCTTTTCATCTTGAGGTCAGATCTATTCTTCCCGAGACTGAACCTTTTCTTCCAAAAGATTATTCTTGTCTTCCTGAGATTTAATTCTATCTGTGAAGACATCATTTTGATTCTTCAAAGTAATAATTTCAACTTTATAGACCTTCAGTCTTGATATCTCATGTTGCAGATACATCAACTTCCCTTGTAAGTCTGTGACATCTTGATTCTATTTTTCGGTTGTATTTCTAAACTGCTCAAGGAATTTTACTCTATTGGCCATGTCTTTGGCAAGAATACTGAAGGCATCTCTGGTTTTGTTCAAAGAATTCTTAAGATCTTCAAAATTATCATCATGAAGCTTGATATAATTATCAACACCATGAGACTTTGACCATATTATTGTAAATTTTCCTATGAGCCTCGACACTTTCTTGAATGATCTTGAAATCTGCTTCCAAACGTATCAATTTGTCTGTTAAAGGTTTCACTGAGTCTAATTTTTCATGTTGATTTTCAGCAATCAAGTTAACCTTGGTTTCTAGTATGGGAAAGTAAGGAGTTGTTTTCTCCAATCTGTTCAAGGTTTGAATGATATAGTCGACTCCCTGAGCTGAGATCATATTGGGTGATTCTGGCTCTGATTGATTATTTTTAGGAGACTCAGTACTACTACTATCAACTATTATTCCTTTCTCTTTCTGAGTATCTTTAGCATCTTTATTTTCACCAGATGATACAACAACTTTATCAGTGTTGGATTTTTCAGCCTTTTCAACTTTGACTTTTTGAGAAGATGATGGAACTTCTAATGCCGAATGTGATTCTTTCTTTTCTAAACTTTCTGATTTCTATTTTTGAACTTCTTAAGAAGGTAACTTTGAAGAGTTTGCTTCTGAGTATCTTAGAGAAAGTTTATCTAAAAGGGATTTCTCAGTTGCATCCCCTTTAGCCTTAAAAACTTCTTGATCTTCATCGCCATCATCTTTTTCTTGAACAACTTCTTCTCCCTTTTCCTCATCTTGAACAGAGGGAACAATTGTAATGGCCACGACAGTTTCTTTAAGAACAATTTTGGAACTTGGCTTCTGTTTACCGGTATGTACAAAAGGTAAGGTAATTTTAGATGCCTTTTCCACATCTTTCCTTAAACTATCAAGAACTTGAGTTGCATACAATATTTTCTTCATCTTCTTCTTATTTGTCTCTTCTTGTAGAACATCAGTACCATGACATTTGACTGCTAAAGTTTCAGCTGGGTCAAGACCAAAAGACGAATCTCCTGTCTTTTTTTCTTTCTTCTTCTTCATCCAATCTTCAAAAGCATAATCACTAACTTTCTTCTACTTCTTGGTTCTTTTAGGAGAATCGGACTGAGCTCTCATTTTCTTTTCCTAAACATTGAGTTCGGCTTCTTTTGAAATCTTCTCACCACCTTTTTCATCTTTGTTAGATGGTTTGGCTTCAAAATATTTTTCAACAAACTTCATCGATTCATTATCAAAATTATATTTCAACCTTTTGATCATATCATCATTGATATAAGGAATCTTTACCTTCTTTGGGGTTGATTTTATCACAATCTTGAGGGAATCTATACACTTTATCAAAAAATTACTCAAGATCACTGAATACATAATAACTTTGGATTTTATGAAACCGGTCTTGATATTGTTGATAGTGAGAAAGATGCAATCCATCAGATTGATTTTTCTCATGTTTACTAGAAAATACAAAATGAAAACATTTGTGACCTTAAGTGTTTCCCTATCACCCTTTCTTAGTATTAAAAAGCCTTTCATCCACAAAGATGTTAGACGATTATCAGGAGATAAATGAAAAACTTTCCTTTTACTTTCATAAGATTTGAATAAATAATCCTCAACTCTTTTCTTATTAAAAGATCCATGGTTTTCAGGAAGTTTACGCGAAGGAAAATACGTCTCTCCTTATGAAGGAACACTTACAAGGCTAGTGGATTTCGTAATCAATATATTATACTCCTTACCATAAATTGTAAAAGACAATTTCCTTTTCTCATTTTACAAGAAATATTCACCATAAGTATAAAATTCTCGAATCTCATCATCAAGTACTAGATCCTGATCACTATTAGCTTTCTAAACAGACACATATTCATAACCTTGAAACTTTATAATTCTTTTGAGGGAAGAATCAAATCTATCATAAAAGGTTTTCTTTACTAACCATTCAGAAAAAATCTCCATCTTATTGAAATCCTTTGAAGGCATCAAATTTGGTGAGGATACTGAAGATTCTAACATGAAGATTTTTCATATTGGGAGAAAATCATACTTGGGACTTTGAAGGGTTTCAACACCTCGAGGTAGAAAATTGGAGAAGATCGATGTGGGGCACACATAGGGGTCCCCTTTATATAGGTAGTCGAGGGTGATGATTCAACTTCTACGGTTGAGATTTAAATTCGGCTAGTCTGATGGTTGTAAATCGTTTGATTTTTAAAAAAGTACGAAAAAATTCTGAGTACGAAAAATTTCTCAGTATGAAAAAATTTCTGAGTACGAAAAATTTCTGAGTGAAAAAAATTTAAGTGAAAAATTTTTTAGTACAAAAATTTCTGATTACAAAGAATTTTTTAGTACAAAAATGAAAACAATCATATGTACTCTCCCTTTAAAAAAGAGTATCTTAATGCAAGGAGATGGTTTAAACAATAATTAGATGTGAATGACTACATAACATTGATCATTCCCTAGCTTCTATTTAATGTATTCAAATTTATTAGAAGATAATGGTTTTGTAAAAATGTCAGCAAATTGTTCTTATGTTCTGATAAATTATAAAATGGTATCTTCTTTAAGTGTGTGATCCCTGAGAAAGTGATGTATAATATCTATGTGTTTTACATGAGAGTGATGTGTAGGGTTTTCACTTAAAGCAATAACACTGGTATTATCACAAAATATTTCATTTTTTTGTAAAACTCGTGTCATAGTCTGTGAGTGTGTGTTGCATCTATTGGAGTTAGTTCCCTAGAACCAACTTCTTTTTTCCTTCATGATAAATATATATTCATTGGATTGATATTATTAAACTTCTTATCACATCATGATTGTTCTTCTGCATGACATTGTATGTGATAATGTTCTAAGAGTAGTTGTCGCACTAAAAGGTCATAACTGATCCCTACTATGATGAGAACCCGGAAGTGCCATGACACCATTATTGAACATATGTTATGTAGCCAGATGATATCATTTGAAGAGACATAAATGATACAAGCTATCAATGGTGGAGACTCATATGACTTTGAGACACCTTCTCATGGTGTATGTCCTTGGTAATCTCTAAGAGGATATTATGAGAACGAGACCCGCCGGTAGAAAATCCACATTTATAAGTGTCATTGGATGTTCCTATCTATAGACATGTGTAATGGTCATTAAACTTTAAGATTATTATTAAGGGGTATTATGACTCACACACTTAAATGTATTTGCAAAAACCATGACAACATATGTTCACGGTGAGGTAGGATATGTTGGGTGCGTCACGAGTAATACTGCATTAATGAATAATGTGTGAAAGGATTTTCCCCTTCTATTCCATAATAGAAGTTGATATCTCAGGTCCTTTGATGGAAACAATATAGCCTAAATAAATCCATAACCATGGTGTTCTATAGGTAAGTTCAATTTTTAGGAAGTCAAAGAATGAGAAATCAAGCACATGGGTTGATGACACTTGCAAGCAACCTATTTGATTGGAGATATCGAGAGAAAAGGATTATATTATATGATAAGCGTTCGTATGAGGTGACATGCCGTTGTGGCGTTAATTTCTTTCTCTATGGTTTCCTTGATGTGTTTCTAGATGCTAACCTTGGACTTTAGGTAAGTTTGTCTAATACCACTGAGAAATAGTGTCACGACCCGTCCTCGGGGTCCGTGCCGTGACTACCCCAAGCCCGCCTTCCATAGGCCAGGGGCTGGCGACTAGCACCAAGGCGTAAATCCCAACAAAAAGGGAAGGCGTTGCCTTTGAAAAGTAAACAAGCACCACAGAGTAAGAAAGCGGAAAAGTAAACACTAAGTAAAAACTGTACAACCTGTGCTGAAAGTGAAAAGGGGCCGGAAATACAAGCCCAACAGTAAAGTACAACTGAAAGGAAAAACAGCAACTAAAAAGGGAAAACTGCAGCGTCGAGCCGTCCTCTGGAAATCCCACCTGAAGGGTGGGTACAGATAGCCTCCACTGCTCCTCGGGTCCACTTAACCGCTCTGAGTACGTCCCGCCCAGTGGTCCACCTCCAGGTACCGTCCTGCTCTGCACGCCTCCACCACAATCAGCGCTGTCCGTCGTCTGCAACCAACACAACGTAGTGCGGGCAAAGCCCGTGCAGGGGTGAGTATAAACTACTCAGTAGGGACCCCGAGACCCCCGAAGGTCTCCCGAAATCCACAAAGGATAATCCACAAAGGAAAGATACAATCACAAAGTAACATCTGACACGGCTTAGGTATATGCCCATACATATACCTAAGTCATCAACTCCCGTTCGGCTCCATCGTCCGAGCCCAAGCACAACCCAGTCCACACAGGAAAGCGAAACGTATACCCACACAGGATAGAACAACACAGTCCACAAAGGAGAGTAAATAGTAAATCCACACAGGATAGTTCAACGCAATCCACAAAGGAGAGTAAACAGTAAATCCACACAGGATAGCTCAACACAATCCACAAAGGAGAGTAACACAAGATTCAGCTCACACAGGTATACTTCTTCGGATGACGATAAAGATGATCACTGATCCATCTAAGTCGTCGGACCCACGAAGGATCGATAGGTAACTAACCCCCGTAATGACCCACACAGGATCGGGCCCACACAGGACCGGGCCCACGCAGGACCTGTAGGCGCTGCCTCACACAGAACCGCTGAGCGCTGACCCACACAGGATCGGACCCACACAGGATCGGGCCCACACAGGACCGGGCCCACACAGGACTTATAGCACTGATCCACGTAGGATCGCTGAGTGCAGTAGTCGTCGTAGTCCACTGAGGATCTCTGCACAGTCGTCGCCGCAGTCCACTGAGGATCTCTGCACGGTCGTCGCCGCAGTCCACTGAGGATCTCTGCCCGGTCGTCGTCGGAGTCCACAGAGGATCTCTACCCAGTCGTCATCGGAGTCCACGGAGGATCTCTGCCCAGTCGTCGTCGGAGTCCACGGAGGATCTCTACACAGTCGTCGCCGCAGCCCACTGAGGATCTCTGCACGGTCGTCGCTGTCGAAGAAGCAGTCGCAGCCAGCTCTAGGGTTCCCGCACACAGCAAGCTCGTTCGGGAGGGTCCGCTCCAGGAGCCGAGAGGCCGATACATCAACTGACACAAAGTACGAAGTTGATGTATCCAAAAGTTCCGTATCGTCAACAGGAACTCAGAGTCACAGGCGGCGCGTCAATCGGACGCCCGGTCTGAGAGTTATTGACATTTTCGTCCTAGGGGCCCAGTTGGTTTTTAAGGCAAAACCAACCCGACCGCACTCCACCAGCGTCCAAACCTCGGGCGGAGTATGCCAAAAGATCCGTCTCACTTAGAGGAATTCAACAAAGCTGACGGCACGTCAATCAGACGTCCGTGGCTCAAGATATGAGCGTTTCTACTCTGAGGGCCCGGTTGGTTTCGTGTACGAACCAACCCGGCCGAACTCAAAGTATTCCGAAACTTTGAGTGCAATATACCGAAACGACCGTCTCGATCCAAGGATCGCGTTGCCGCTGACGGCGGGTCGTTTGGAGGCCCGTAGATCAAGATACAACCATTTGAACGGAGTCCGTTCGAAGACGGGGGATACGGGCCCGGGCCGACCTGGCCCGACCCCCCCCCCCCCCGGGAGTTGACCGAACCGGGTCGACCCGACCCGGTCAGATCGGCCTGGCCCGGTTCGGCCGAGCGGCCGAACGGCCGTGGCACGCGGGGCGCCGCCCCCGCAGCCAGGTGGTGCCGCGGCCCCCCCGCGTGGGGCCGCGTTGAGTCGGGACGCGGCTTCAGCCGCGTCCGAGGGCACCGGACCCGTGCGGCCGCGGGTCCGCGGGTGCCGCCGCCGCCGCGGCTTCAGCCCCGGCGGCCTGTCCGACGGCGCGCCAGGGCGCCGCCGCGCCGGCGACCTGCGCCGCCGGCGAGTTCCGCAGGCCACCGGGATCGTTCCGGTGGTCCGATTCTCTTCCCGTCTGCGCCATTGCTCCTCCCGAGACTCGTTCTTCACTGCGGAATCGTCAAACATCCGTTGCGGCATGTTCCGTCATCGCCCGTCAAATCCGCACAAAACGAAGAACGGCGGAGGGTCGTCGGGCCGTGTTCGTTTGGCCCGCACCCTCCGCGTTAGATATAAACAAACGGGAGAATTTTTGTTCAACACATGAACCGACAATTTTAATAAAATAAAATTGTTCAATTGAAACTGGTTCTTTAATTTTTAAAGAACGTCCACGGGAATATTAAGAGGGGTATTCCAAATCATAAAATCCCTACCTCGTTGATCGTCGCGCGCGGGCGTTCTTCGCGAAAAAGCTCGTCGCGGAAGAGGGGGATCGTCGCGGAAGAGGGGGATCGTCGCGTCGTTGCGGGGAGGCGTCGCGTCGTCGCGGAATCCGGCGTTGAGTCGGCGAACTCAACGCACCATGAAACAACAGATTTAATTTAAATTAATTAAATCCGTGTTTTGGTTAAGAATCACGAAGGAGATAAAAGGGAAGGTCCGAGACTCTTACCTCAAGCAGCCGATCGAAGATCCGTCGCGGAGGAAGAGACGTCGCAGAAGAACGTTGTCGGCGTTGCGGATCACGGCGTCGCGTCGTCGATTTCCGAGTTCGGCGTTCTTCGCGTTCTTCGCGAAGGAGGAAGAAGAAACAAGGATTCTGTCTCAACGAGTAATCCCCCAAAAGATTTTGGTTGGTCTTATTTTATTAATATGCCAACACACGAAAACAGGATAAGAAACGATCCATCAATTCGTTGAATTAATTCAACGAAAGAAACAACCCATTTAATTCACGAAATAAACCGCCCAATTAAATGGTCTGTTAAGATTTTTAAGAAACGCGTCAGTTGACTTTCATAAAGACGGGTTTTCGCGGGTGCGTTTCTTAGCGGAAAGAAACGGCGGGGCTCGTGCGGGCCCCACCTCACAAATATCCTACCAAGGGGGGTAGGATATTTCTGGATAGCATCCTATCCGCTTTAACTCAGTTCAAGCCGCCTTTAAGTGGCTTCCAAGTGGCTTAAGCGAAATAAAATAAAGTTGTTGCAAAATTATTTTATTTCTCAACTTTAAGCCCGAAAATTAAAAACCACACTCGAGAAAACGCAACTCCGAAAGGGGTGTTTCTAAGCGAATACCGGCGCTGTGATTTCATTGGTGCCCTCAGAATTCGATTCCGGGCACCGGCTCAAAAGTTAGAAAAACTCGCTCGTCCGTTCACTGAACGTACCCGAGCCAATCTTCGGAAAATGATTCCGGGCACACCGGGCCTCGGAATCAGGTGCCGTCAGAAACTGCGCTCTTGTAAAATTCCAAAGAAAATTAAGAAAAAAAAATTCCTTGAAATTCACGGGTCTTTACATTACTCCCACCTCAGGGCTTTACGTCCCCGTAAAGATACATCATAAACTAGGGAAACAAATGTGGGTACTGAGCACGCATCTGAGCCTCCCGCTCCCATGTGCTCTCCTGGAGATTCCTGTGCTGCCATCTGATGCGCACAAGAGGAATCGATCGCCCACGTAGGACCCGCTCCTGTCGATCCTCTATCTCCACTGGGACCTCCGCAAAAGTCGCCCCATCATCCACGTCTAGCTCCCCATAGTCAATGATGTGCGTTGGGTCGTGCACGTATCTCCTCAGCTGGGATACGTGGAAGATGTCGTGCACCCGGTGCAACTGAGGTGGTAGAGCCAGGTGATAAGCCACCTCGCCAATCCTGCTAAGGACCTGGAAGGGTTCGATGAAGCTGGAGACAACTTGCTGCCTCGGCCAAATCTCCTCAATCCACGTCGAGGTGAGACCCGCAAGAAGACGTGGTCGCCATCCTCGAACTCTAGTGGCCTCCGCCTCCTGTCAGCATATGACTTCTGCCGGCTCTGAGCTGTCCTCATCCGCTCCTGGATGACCTGGACCTTCTCTGTCGTGGCCCGGACCATCTCTGGGCCCACAAGTGCTGACTCCCCAGGGTCTGTCCAGTACAAAGGAGATCTGCAAGGCCTGCCGTACAACGCCTCGTAGGGTGACATCCCGATGGTGGAGTGGTAGCTGTTGTTGTACGCGAACTCCACCAAGGGTAGGTGGTCCTCCCAGCTGCGACCAAAGTCGAGGACACATGCGCGGAGCATGTCCTCGAGAGTCTGAATGGTCCTCTCTGTCTGACCATCCGTCTGAGGGTGAAAGGCGGTGCTCAGACGTAGCCGCGTCCCGAACGCCTCCTGCAACCCCTTCCAAAGCTGGGAAGTAAAGTGAGCGTCCTGATCGGAGACGATAGTCGATGGCACACCGTGAAGTCGTACAATCTCCTGAACGTAGAGACGCCCCAAGCTCTCCACTGAGCCCTGCTCTCAGATGGGTAAGAAGTGTGCCGACTTGGTGAGTCGGTCAACAATCACCCAAATGGAGTCGTGACCTCTGGAAGTGCGTGGAAGTCCAGTCACGAAGTCCATAGATATCTCGTCCCACTTCCACTCCGGGACCTCCAAGGGCTGCACCAAGCCTGCTGGTACCTGATGCTCTGCCTTCACCTGCTGGCAGGTGAGGCACCGTGAAACGAACTCTGCCAAAGGCTTCTTCATGCCCGGCCACCAGTGCTGTCGCCTGAGATCCTGGTACATCTTCGCCACTCCAGGATGTACCGCCAAAGGAGAAGTGTGAAACTCTCTCAGCACCCCCTCTCGTAAAGCGACTGGTACCAAGGTACGTCTTCTGAAAAGGACGTCGTGCTCTGCTCCAAGGGAGAAACCATCAGGTGCCTGTCCCGAGGATATTTGTGCACGCCGTGTCTCACAGTCAGCGTCCCCATGCTGTGCCTCTCTGACCCACTGTAGAAGTGGAGGAGAGACTGTGAGAGACTGAAGGAAGGCTGTCCCGTCTCTATCCACGAAGGATATCTGCAAGGCGGCTAGCTGCTCTGTCACCTCCTCAAGTAGCTGGATGCCCGACCTCCTGCTGAGGGTATCAGCTACCACGTTCCCCTTCCCAGGAGTATAGACTATCTCAAAGTCATAGTCCTGGAGGAACTCGAGCCATCGCCGCTGTCTCAGGTTCAGGTCCTTCTGAGAGAAGATGTACCTGAGACTCTGGTGGTCAGAAAAGACAGTGAAGCGCTCGCCCATCAGATAGTGCCGCCATGTCTTCAGGGCGAAGACCACTACTGCCAACTCCAAGTCATGGGTAGCGTAGTTCTGCTCATGCGGCCTCAACTGACGTGATCCGTAGGCAATCACGGCTCGCTCCTGCATCAGGACACACTAGAGTCCGGTCCCTGATGCATCGCAGTAGACTACGTATCCAACTCCCTCCTCAGGCAACCTCAAGATAGGTGCGCTGGTCAACCTCTGCCTCAGCTCCTGGAAGCTCTGCTAACATCTGTCTGACCACACGAAGGGTTTCCCCTTCTTCGTCAACGCTGAGAGTGGGGCCGCAACTCTGGAGAAGTCTGGCACAAATCTCCGATAGTATCCGGCTAGGCCCAAGAAACTCCGCACCTCTGTCACGCTCTTGGGTGGCTCCCAAGCTAGCACTGCCTCAATCTTCGCGGGATCCACTGCAACTCCCACCTCAGAAATGACGTGCCCCAAGAAGTGGACCTCACGTAACCATAACTGGCACTTCGAGAACTTTCCATAAAGCTGGTGCTCTCGGATTGTGTCTAGTACAACACGCAAGTGGTAGGCGTGCTCTTCCTCGGTGGTCGAGTACACCAAGATGTCGTCGATGAAGACTACGACAAATTGATCGAGGTATGGCTAGAAGATCCTGTTCATGAGGCTCATGAACACTGCTGGAGCGTTGGTCACGCCGAAAGGCATAGCCAAGAACTCATAGTGGCCATACCGACACCTGAAGGTCGTCTTCTGCACATCCTCGTCTCGAACTCTGAGCTGATGATAGCCTGACCTGAGGTCTATCTTCGAGAACCACTGTGCTCCCTTGAGCTGATCGAAGATGTCATCAATCCTGGGTAGCGGATACTTGTTCCTCACTGTCACCTGGTTCAGGCAACGATAATCGACACACAGTCGCAAGCTCCCGTCTGCCTTCTTGGCGAACAAAATCGGGGAAGCCCAGGGTGAAACACTGGGTCGGATGAACCCCCTGCCCTGCAAGTCCTCCAACTGTACCCGCAGCTCTCGAAGCTCAGCGGGGGCCATCCGATATGCTGGAGTGGATATCGGGGTTGTCCCATGGTACAGGTCAATATAAAAGTCTACCTCTCTGCGAGGAGGTAGTCCTGGAACGTCGTCGGGAAAAACATCCGCGTACTGATCCACCACTTCAGGAAAACTGGGACTCCGCACGTCAACTGCTCCCAGGATGAGGCTAGCCAAATGATGAGTGATGGGCTGACCTCTCCTCTGCGTGAGTCCATCCTGTGCTGCTAAGGCTCCCTTCTCGCCGGTGAAGGTGAACCTGCTCCCGTCGGTGCGCACACATCGCACCTTGCGCCTAATGCGGTCAATCTGAGCATGGACCGTAGATAACCAATCCATGCCCAAGATGACGTCGTAAGGCCTCGACGCTGCTACAAGAAGATCCCAGCCGAAGCTCTCGCCTCCTAGAGTAAGCTCGCACTGCCGGCACCAGTGCGTAATCGTCGAGTCTGCTCCCGTAGGAGTCTCTAGCCGCAAGGATCGAGCCAACCGCTCTGTCGGAATCTCCGAGCTCCGAACGAGGGCAGTGGCTATGAAAGAGTGACTCGCTCCTGTGTCTATCAGAACTGCAGCAAGGGTGGAATAGACACAGATCGTACCTCGAATCATCTCTGGCGCGCCATGGTCGTAGGCCTCCGCTGCCTGGAGCTGAGCCTGTCTCTGCCCGCCAGCTTCCTGTGGTCGGGGCGGGCCTCCTGGTGGTGGTGGTGGCAGAGCCTCAAAGCGTCTCCCACCACCTGCTGCTCAGCCAGCTCCTCTGCCTCGTCCGCCTCCTCCCTGCGGACCGCCATGGTCGACCCTTTGCCTCTGCCTGGGTGGTCCCTCCACCGTCTGCTGCCCCTCGGTACGACGGGTCGGGCAGTCACGAGCCATGTGGCCCTGCCCGCCGCACTCGTAGCACTGTCTGCCTCTTGGAAGGCTGGCTCCGCGCTGTGTGCCCCGCACCGCTGAGCCAGTGTCCCGGGGTCGTCTGCCGGAAGGCCTGGTCTGCCTGGAACCCTAAGTCATCCGTTGGCTACCTGCTGCCGAAGACTCCGCTATCTGCCGCCCTGCGGTAGGTCTCACTGTGGACTCAGCCAGGAAGCTCTCGATCAGGAGGGCTCGCTCCAGTACTCCTGCCTGGGTCGGGATGCTGAGGGAGATCAGCGATGCCCTGATATCGTGTCTCAATCCCTGCTCGAAGGTCCGAGCCCGGAAGAAGGGGTCTCGTACCATGTCTGTCGAATAGCGAGATAGGTCGGTGAAGCTCGCCGCGTACTGGGCGACCGTCAAGCTGCCCTGCCGCAGCTGAAGAAGCTCCTAGATGCGCACCGCACAGAGGGTGGTCGGGACGAACTCTGAGCGGAAGAGGCTCTCGAAGTCCGTCCATATGAGGGTGGACTCATCGTGTACCTAGAGCATCAGGCTCCACCATCACCCTGCTGCTGCGTGTAGTAGGCTCGCCGCGATGATCACCATGAGGTCTGCTGGTGTCCTCACTAGCCTGAAAACTCGGACGACCGCCTCCAGCCAGTCCCCGGCTACCTGGGGGTCCGACTCCCCACGGAACCTGGGTGGTCGCTGGCGCTGGAACTCGTGCAGAGCTCCGAGGCGTCGTGCGTCGTCAGCTGCCAGTGCTGGAAGCATCGGGGGCTCGGCGGGTAAAGGTACCGCCGGTGCCTCTGCTGTCAACGGGCCCTGTACCGAGACCTCGTCGCTCGGCGGGCTGTCGTCGCGCTCTACTCTAGGAACCCAAGCTGGCTGCTGTCGTCGTGCCATCCTGAAAAGGAAACAAGTATGCCACGGTCAGAACAGTATACCTGGTGAGCTGACACAAGTAATCACAGAGAAAACTTGAAACATACATGCAATCAATGTTTTCGTGCATTAAGTCGGAAATCAGAAGTCAGGGTCCTGGTGTATGGATACGTCGGCCGCCGCACCAACACTGGACTCCCTGGACTGATAACCACACTCAATACGCTAAACACTATTGCTTCACACAGAAGAAAGATCAGAGTCTGCGGTAGAACCGACCACCTCTGATACCAATTTGTCACGACCCGTCCTCGGGGCCCGTGCCGTGACTACCCCAAGCCCGCCTTCCATCGGCCAGGGGCTGGCGACTAGCACCAAGGCGTAAATCCCAACAAAAAGGGAAGGCGTTGCCTTTGAAAAGTAAACAAGCACCACAGAGTAAGCAAGCGGAAAAGTAAACATTAAGTAAAAACTGTACAAGCTGTGCTGAAAGTGAAAAGGGGCCGGAAATACAAACCCAACAGTAAAGTACAACTGAAAGGAAAAACAACAACTAAAAAGGGAAAACTGCAGCGTCGAGCCGTCCTCTGGAAATCTCACCTGAAGGGTGGGTACAGATAGCCTCCACTGCTCCTCGGGTCCACCTGACCGCTCTGAGTACGTCCCGCCCAGTGGTCCACCTCCAGGTACCGTCCTGCTCCGCACGCCTCCACCACGATCATCGCTGTCCATCGTCTGCAACCAACACAACGTAGTGCGGGCAAAGCCCGTGCAGGGGTGAGTATCAACTACTCAGTAGGGACCCCGAGACCCCCGAAGGTCTCCCGAAATCCACAAAGTATAATCCACAAAGGAAAGATACAATCACGAAGTAACATCTGACACGGCTTAGGTATATGCCCATACATATACCTAAGTCATCAATTCCCGTTCGGCTCCATCGTCTGAGCCAAAGCACAACCCAGTCCACACAGGAAAGCGAAACGTATACCCACACAAGATAGAACAACACAGTCCACAAAGGAGAGTAAATAGTAAATCCACACAGGATAGTTCAACGCAATCCACAAAGGAGAGTAAACAGTAAATCCACACAGGATAGCTCAACACAATCCACAAAGGAGAGTAACACAAGATTCAGCTCACACAGGTATACTTCTTCGGATGACGATAAAGATGATCACTGATCCATCTAAGTCATCGGACCCACGAAAAATCGATAGGTAACTAACCCCCGCAATGACCCACACAGGATCGGGCCCACACAGGACCGGGCTCACGCAGGACCTGTAGGCACTGACTCACACAGCACCGCTGAGCGCTGACCCACACAGGATCGGACCCACACAGGATCGGGCCCACACAGGACCAGGCCCACACAGGACCTATAGCACTGATCCACGTAGGATCGCTGAGTGCAGTAGTCGTCGTAGTCCACTGAGGATCTCTGCACAGTCATCGCCGCAGTCCACTGAGGATCTCTGCACGGTCGTCGTCGGAGTCCACGGAGGATCTCTGCCCCGTCGCCGTCGGAGTCCACGGAGGATCTCTGCCCAGTCGTCGTCGGATTCCACGGAGGATCTCTGCACAGTCGTCACCGCAGTCCACTAAGGATCTCTGCACGGTCGTCGCTGTCGAAGAAGCAGTCACAGCCAGCTCTAGGGTTCCCGCACACAGCAAGCTCGTTCGGGAGGGTCCGCTCCACGAGCCGAGAGGTCGATACATCAACTGACACAAAGTACGAAGTTGATGTATCCAAAAGTTCTGTATCGTCAACAGGAACTCAGAGTCGCAGGCGGCGCGTCAATCGGACGCCCGGTCTGAGAGTTATTGGCATTTTCGTCCCAGGGGCCCGGTTGGTTTTTAAGGCAAAACCAACCCGACCACACTCCGCGTTAGATATAAACAAATGGGATAATTTTTGTTCAACACATGAACCGACAATTTTAATAAAATAAAATTGTTCAATTGAAACTGGTTCTTTAATTTTTAAAGAACGTCCACGGGAATATTAAGAGGGGTATTCCAAATCATAAAATCCCTACCTCGTTGATCGTCGCGCGCGGGCGTTCTTCGCGGAAAAGCTCGTCGCGGAAGAGGGGGATCGTCGCGGAAGAGGGGGATCGTCGCGTCGTCGCGGGGAGGCGTCGCGTCATCGCGGAATCCGGCGTTGATTCGGCGAACTCAACGCACCATGAAACAACAGATTTAATTTAAATTAATTAAATCCGTGTTTTGGTTAAGAATCACGAAGGAGATAAAAGGGAAGGTCCGAGACTCTTACCTCAAGTAGCCGATCGAAGATCCGTCGCAGAGGAAGAGACGTCGCAGAAGAACGTTGTTGGCTTTGCGGATCACGGCGTCGCGTCGTCGATTTCCGGGTTCGGCGTTCTTCGCGTTCTTCGCGTTCTTCGCGAAGGAGGAAGAAGAAACAAGGATTCTGTCTCAACGAGTAATCCCCCAAAAGATTTTGGTTGGTCTTATTTTATTAATATGCCAACACACCAAAACAGGATAAGAAACGATCCATCAATTCGTTGAATTAATTCAACGAAAGAAACAGCCCATTTAATTCACGAAATAAACCGCCCAATTAAATGGTCTGTTAAGATTTTTAAGAAACGCGTCAGTTGACTTTCATAAAGACGGGTTTTCGCGGGTGCGTTTCTTAGCGGAAAGAAACGGCGGGGCTCGTGCGGGCCACACCTCACAAATATCCTACCAAGGGGGGTAGGATATTTCTGGATAGCATCCTATCCGTTTCAACTCAGTTCAAGCCGCCTTTAAGTGGCTTCAAGTGGCTTCCAAGTGGCTTAAGCGAAATAAAATAAAGTTGTCGCAAAATTATTTTATTTCTCAACTTTAAGCCCGAAAATTAAAAACCACACTCGAGCAAACGCAACTCCGGAAGGGGCGTTTCTAAGCGAATATCGGCGCTGCGATTTCATCGGTGCCCTCAGAATTCGATTCCGGGCACCGGCTCAAAAGTTAGAAAAACCCGCTCGTCCGTTCACTGAACGTACCTGAGCCAATCTTCGGAAAATGATTCCGGGCACACCGGGCCTCGGAATCAGGTGCCGTCAGAAACTGCGCTCTTGTAAAATTCCAAAGAAAATTAAGAAAAAAAAAATTCCTTGAAATTCACGGGTCTTTACAAATAGGCTTAGAAGGTCACACACTAAGTGTATACGGAATATCAGTTAAATAATTTATTATTTAACAAGATTAATAAATATTAATCTCGATTGTGGTTTAATAATTATTCATGTATGTCTGATCTCATTTATCTCATCGCAGATTATTCGAGAGAATATATTGTGGACGGAATATCTATTTATCAACGAATAATGTAGTTATATTTATTTAATAAATAAATAGTCGTTATTCAAGGAAAAATAAATATTAAGGAGGATGGGCAGACTGAGTTTAAGGGTCTAGTGAGAAATAATATTAAATATCATTTTATTAAATAATATTTAAATATAACTTACAATTTAAGCACATGTCATGGAAATAATGGTATTGTCGTTATTATTTGACATGAAGGTTTCACATGGAATAATAAAATAAGTAATGACACTTGTGCCAATTATTTATTATTACCTAGTGAATTAAATTCCCAGTTATGCTATTATTTTCTCATTTAACCTGAGGAAAGCGAATGCTAGCCATGATGGTTGTGCACAACATTTTGGAGAAATCTATCAAGTCTCGAGATTTCTCTTTTCTCCAAGAACGTTCTCAAGAACGAAAGTGGTCATCCTCTACCAGATTAGAGAATGCTTTTGAAGCGGCTCTCAAGATGACCGGAGGCGAACAACGCAGGCACAAAGATCTTCTGTGCTAGCACCCAGAGAACCCTTTGACGACGTCTAGAGATTCACGAAGCACGTGTGGATCACCGCTATAGGATATCTACTCTTGATCTCTACAATGCAATGAAGGTGCACCACATATCTGTGGTCAGACACATCAACAGAGAAAGAAAACCTTGGAGGTATTTCTTTAATTTAATTAAATTAATTATAAACAAAATATATTGATCCTCTCTCTGAGTTCCGGGGAAAATTCTTCCTTGTCTAAATTTTTTATTTAATTCTGTGGATACTGGTGTTTATCGTCATATTGATCCTGGAATGATCATCAATTGCGGAAAAATCAAAGTTGGGCATCGCCCATCCCGCGCTTCTACTGCACCCAAAACCTACAACATCCACAACACTTAAGCACAATAACATCCAGTTGCCACATATTCAACTTCAGCAGTGGAAAGTGCTACTGAGTGTTGTTTCTTATAAGATAAAAAAACTAATGAATCTTCTAAGAAATGACATGTTCTAGATGTACTTTTCATATCCATTCTATAACCACCAAAGTCAGCATCTGAAAAACTTTTTAATTCAAAATTATTTCCAGAAGAATAGAAAAGTCATAAATCCATAGTTCCCTTTAGATAACAAAAAATCCATTTAACTGATTTTAAATGGGATTCCTTTAGATTAGCTTGATACCTTTCACATAAGAATACAAAAAACATTAAGTCTAGTCGACTAGCAGTCAAGTATAGTAAAATTCATATAATACCTCTAAAATTTGTTTGATCAACTAGTTTCCCAACTTCATCAAGATCAAGTGTATTTGAGGTATTTATGGGAGTACTAATACTTTTAGTATTATCATATCCAAACTTCATAAGAAGATCTTTTATATACTTATGTTGAGATATATAAGTACCTTCTGGTTTTTAGAAATTTGAAAACCAAGAAAAAATGTTAACTCACCCATCATACTCATCTCAAACTCGGATTTCATAAGATTTAAAAAGAAATATATTAAATATTGTTAATTTGACCAGAATATAATTTTATCAACATATATTTGATCAATCATAATGTTTTTGTTTATTTTCTTTATAAAAAGAGTTGGATCATTGGTTTCCTTAACATAATTGTTTTATAACAAAAATCACGTTAATCTATCATATCAGGCTCCAGGGGATTTTTTAAGTCTGTATAAAGTTTTGGTAAGTAAATAAGCATATTTAGGATGTTTTGTATCTTCAAAACCAGAAGGTTGTTCAAAAAAACTTCCTTTTTGTACATAACTGTTAAGTAAAACACACTTTACATCCATTTGAAAAAATTTGAAATTAAAGAATACTCCAAAAGCTAATAGAATTCGAATAGATTCAAGTCTAGATACTAGATCATAGGTTTATTCATAATCTATTCCCTCTTTTTGATTGTATCTTTAGCAACAAGTCTTGCTTTATTTCTAATGATTATGCCATTTTCATCACATTTGTTTCTGAAGACCCATTTTACTCCATTTATGGAAGTTTCTTTAGGCCTTTAAACCAGGGTCTAAACTTTATTCCTTTCGAATTCATTTAGTTCATCTTTCATTGATTTTATCTAATCTTCATCACCTGAAGCCTCATCGGGATTTTTAAGTTCAAATTGGGAAAGAAAAGAAAGATGTTACAGTTCATTCCTTAAAGAACTTCTAGTCCTAACTAGTTGATTCACATCACCAATGATATTATCACTAGGATAATTCCTAATAAACAACTAACTTGAGTTTTGTAAAACCTATTCATCAACATAAGGTAGAAAATATTATTGAGTAAATACGTCAAAAACTATTTCTTGAGTATTTTCCTTATTAGAATAATCTTCCAACAAAGGTTGAGAATCAGTTTTGGAAAGCACATTTGAGGATGTTGGTTGGGTTTGTTTAAAAAAGGGGTCAGTTTCATCAAATTTAACATGTACTGTTTCCTCAACAATACAAGAATTTTTATTAAAAACTCTATATGCCTTATAAGTAATGAAATAACCTAAAAATATACGTTCATCAGATTTGGGTGCGAATTTTTGTAAGTTATCTTTTATATGTAATATGAATAATTTTCATCCAAATACTCTGAAGTAAGAAACTTTTGGTTTTCGGCTTGCCCAAAACTCATAAGGAGTTTTATTAATAAAAGGATGAATTAAAACTCAATTTATAGTATAACAAGCAGTACCAACTGCTTCAGACCAAAAATTCTTAGCAATTGAGTATTCACTCAACATGGTTCATGTTATTTTTTGAAGAATACAATTTCTTATTTCAACAAAACCATTTTTTAGGAGTTCTAGGAGCTAAAAAGTTATGTGTAATGTCTTTCTTACTATAAAAAGTTTCAAAATCAGAATTTAAAAATTATCCACCATGATCACTACAAATAGTTATCATGGGAAGGTTTTTCTCATGTTTAACTTTGGCTGCAAAAGTTTTGAAATAACAAAAGGCTTCATATTTCTTTGCTAGAAAAAACACCCATTTATATCTAGTGTAATCGTCAATCAAAACAAATACATAGTATTTTCTACCAATACTTCCAGTTTGTATAGGACCAAAAATATCCATATACACTAATTGTAAGGCATCAAAAGTTAAGACTTCACTAATAGATTTAAAACTAGACTTATATTATTTACCGTATTGACAAGGGTCACAAACTTTTGAAGAATCAAACCTATGATCTGGTAGATTCTTAACAAGAATTTTCTTATTCAATTTACATAAGTTTCTAAGGTTACAGTGTCCTAACCTTCTATGTCATAACCAAGATTGATCTTTCATTACACTAAGGCAAGGCATGTCTTGGCTCCTAAGGTATTTTAATTTTAGTGTGTATGCATTCTCATGCCGATGGGAAGAAATAATGAATTCATCATTGGAATTGTGTATTACACATTTATCATTTCTAAAATTCATAAGGTAAACTTCATCACATAATTGACTTATACTTATAAGGTTCTGCTTAATACCTTTAATAAATAAAATATTTGAAATTAAATATTTACCAAGAAGAACAATATTACCTATACCGATAATCTCTCATTGAGCATTATCTTTGAAGGTAACTTTTCCAACTTTCATCTTGATATTATTTTCAAATAAATATTTCTTACCATTCATATACTGGGAAAAACCACTATCTATGAACCATGTATTCTTATTGCTGGTACTTCCATTATTTTCTTAAAAACAAAACAATTAGATTTTCGAAACCCAAGGCTTATTGGGTCTGAAAATGTTAGAAAACAAAATTATAGGAATCTAAATTTGTTTTGAAGAAAGGTTCATTTTTCACCCTTCCATAGAAGCTTTACATTATTCAAGAAGTTTTAAAATTGATATCTCGCCTTCCTAGAAAGAGTGTAAGTAGCTGGAGGAAGAAAGGTTCTTTTTTCACCCTTCACTGGTGCCAACTCTTCCCGTATTCCCATGTCAACCATGTCCAACCTAGCCTTAATTCTATCCTTTGTTTTTCCTAGTGCATTTAACAACGTGCCAATTACACTATCACATAATTTTTTTCAACATGCATAACATCAAGAAAATGACTGACATACAGAAAATTCTAGTATGGTAATTCAAAAAAAAAATGATCTCCTTTTCCAATTGGTTTTCGTAAGGTTTTTTGAAAATGGTTTACTAAAAGTTGTTTCTACATCTTTTACTTTCTCAAACAGTTGATCACCTGTTAGCGGAGATGGTGTTGTACATTCTTCTAAACTACCATCGAATGATTTCGTATAAGATTAGTACTTATGTAACTGGGCTAGAAATCTGTGATGTCCTATAAAGACAGTCTTCGATGAATGTTTCAACCTAATTAACTGTGTAACTTGTTCATAAATGGAACACCCTTGAGTTCCTTTAATTATATATCCTAAAAAATATCAATAAGTAGGAAAGTAATTTATTGTCCCGTACAACATGGATATCAACATGAAATTTTTATTTCTCTAAGCATCATACAACATTACACCTAAATCTCACAATAATTTCAAATCTTTGATCAATGGAGCCAAATAAACATCAATATCACTACCCGGTTGTTTTGGTCCTGATATAAGCATATATAACATAATGTATTTTCGTTTCACACATAACCACGGTGGAAAGTTATAATTTACCAACATAACATATCATGCATTATAAGTTCTTCTTTAAAAACCAAAAGGATTCACTCCATCTTTAGATAACGCAAGACGGATGTTTCTCAGCTCGTTTCCAAACTCAGGATACTCATTGTCAATTATCTTCCACTGAGGAGAGTCTATCGAGTGACAAAGTTTTCCATCTTTATTTCTTGTATCTTCATGTCATGTAAATTGCCTTTCAATCTCCTCACTTCCATATAGGCACATAAACCTTAGAATGATTGGAAATTACCATACAAATTTCATAAGACCCGATTCATCTTTCTTGTATCGAGAAGCACCACACTTTGGGCATTATTTAAGTGATTTGTGGTCCTTGCAAAATAGTATACAATTATTTGGACATGAATGTATTCTTTTAAAGATCATACCCATCGAAAGTATCATTCATTTAGAATCATATGCTTGGATAGGGAGCTCATTGTCTTTTGGGAGCATGTCATTCAAAAGAGCAAGTGGTTCAGTAAAACTAGTATCACTCCATCTATTGCTAGATTTAAAATTATACAGCTTCAGTTTGACTGACAATGTTATTTATTTAGTGCAACCAGTATACAATGAAGTCTTTTTAAAACTCTTTAACTTCTCAAACAATTTTAGAAAATCACAAAGTTCATCTTTAACTATCATTGATACAGTCTTCATTGTCATTTACTCAATACGATCTTCATCATCATTCAGACCTGTAATCACATCCTTGATACGGTCTTCTCCATTGTCCACACTTAGAATTATATCAGATGATCCATAAAACGTAGTGTTATCCTAGTCACTAGCTACATTCACTTTTTCCCCATGTCTATTCTAACATTTATAACTTCGGTCAATTCTGCGACTGATCAAGTGTTCTTCCAACTCCTCTAGACTAATTAGTCTTGAATAACAATAGTGTAAATACAAATAAATGATTTGATAAGGGTCATATGCATGATCTTTTTCAAACTTGATGAACTCTTTCACCCCATCTTCATAATCTTTTATCATATGATTGGCATTCATCCATTATCTCTATTCATATTCATCATATTTGATTCAGTAATATTAATATTTAACAAAATAAATACACAAAAGATGTTCAATTGAAGATAGGTCTCATGAATTGTTTGAAAGAAAATAGAAAGATTGAAAAATGGTTTATCATCCTACGTGATCAAAAAAAACTTATTGAAGTAAATTTATACATATAATGGAGGACATCTCACTTTTAAAAACTATTTTTCATTTCATATTTTTAATAATCAAAACCATTTTTGTTTGAGTATAAATGAAGTGTAAAATCACATTTACATTATAAAAAAATGATGAAATACGACTATTGAATGTAATAATGGAAACATAAAAAAGCTATATTATTTGAAAGCCCTTTTCATAATAGGAAATGCAACTATTGAATATAATAATGGTTTCAGAAATAAAAAAAGAAATTATTATATTTTTTAAAATATTTTCAACACTAATATTGAATTTATGAAAGCATAAAAGTATTAAACTATTGATAAATTGAAAAACGTTTATAGGTATAAAAGTATAAATTAAAAATGTATATATATTTATATTAGTATATAAAATTATATATAATTTATAAAAGAATATATATTTTAAAGAAATATACATAATTTATAAATGTATATAAATTTTTAAAACTATATAAAAGTACATATATGTTATAAAAGTATACATAATTTATAGAAGTATATAGTTTTACAAATTTATAAATTTATAAAATTATAATATATAAAATTAAAATTTATAAAAGTATAAAAGTATAAAATTATTCAATTTTGGTCCATTAATGAAATGATCAATCTTGATTTTACGGTTAACAGAAAAACTCTAGACGTACCTAGTGAGTCTCATGAGATCTACCCTTGGCTTTAATGAAACACACTTTTCAAACCATTTTGAAAATCCTATAGAAACTCTACTCATGCTACATAGGTAAATGATCAAATGAATAGAACCACATCATCAATGAAATGATGACACGGGATCTACCCTTGGATTTAATGTGAGATGGTCCTAGAATTTATTAAACTAGGACCAACTACAAGCTTATGTTGCATTCTAACACAATTCAATTTACTAGCTTGCACCAATCCCAAAATCAGGGGCACTCCCCACTAGCCCTATACATAACTAGGGGGTACTAGAAGTGTGCAATGATCTAGTGTATCATAAATAAATACTTCCCACTTAGTTACTTAGGTTCCCATGACCAAAGTAATAGTAATGGTGAGTGAAAATCAATAATATAAACAATCATCATTAAGCATATATAATAACTCACCCACATCTCTAACACTCTCACAAGGAATAAATCCTTTCTATCTATCACCTGATCACGCCACATACATCAAACACCACCCATAAATGGAAATAATCATAAGGGGAAATAAGTGGGTCTCACACACCCACATGTTTGAAAGACCATTTAAAAGGTCCAAATGAGCCTTTTAGAAACCCACCAAGAGGCAAATTCTCTATATAATAATTTGAAATCATTTATAATACATTTATTAAAGTATTACACTTAAACCGCCCTTGAAATCAATTTATAAATTAGTCCACCTTTATAAAATCACTTGATTGATTAAAACATTGCCTTAATTGTCTTACCAATAAACCAAATGGGGTCAAAAATGTTAAACCTCGCATTTTATTTTAAAGAAATCTTGAAATATTTTATCAATGCATGACATTTCAAGCATTGCTTGAAATAAAAAGTAAAAATATTGTGACTATTGATAATTCACTTTAATGACCAAAACACCTTATAAAATCTTTGAATTTATTTACAAAGATAATTCGTGCAATTTCTAAAACACATGATGTTCATGGTTTATTAAAAAATATTTTTAACAAGTTCCATAATTGAGAAGTCCTTAGAATTGAAATGAAAATCACATAAAACTTGATTTATCTTTCCAATAACACATAAACATATTTAATGCTATTATTTGATATACAAAACATGGAGTTAAACTATAAGAGTTGGTGTCCTAGAACCAACTAGTTTTACTTTAATTACTTGAATATTTAATATATTATTACATATTGTTAATTGTTCTGCATGACTATGATGTAATAATGTCCTAGAGTATTTGTTGCATTGATAAGGTCATGGCAGTTCCCCACTATGATGAGAACCTTGAAATGCTATAACAATATTCTTAAATATAGTTCTGCAGTTGGATGACATGCTATTATGGGACACATAGCATGCATACCGTCAGGTGTGAGTACTCGTAAGCATATGAGATGTCCTCTCATGAAGTCTGCACTTGGTAATCTTCAAGATAGAAGATTATGAGAACATACCCTCTAGTAGGAATTCCGCATGTTTTAGTGTCATCTGATATTTCTATCTGTGAGTGTGTGTAATGATCCTTAGACTTTAATATTATCATTAATACGTGTCACAACTTAAGCACTTTAATTTACTGACGAAAACTATCACGCAGACAGTTGGTGGGAAGTAAGGTACATTGGGTGCATCACGAGTGGCATGTTATTAATGGATAAGTCAAGGAAGGATTTTTCCCTTACATTTATGGAAGTTGATATCTCGGCCCTTTGATTGAAATAGAATCGTCGCGTGAAATTCCATGGCCATGGTGTAATGACGCGTTAATTTCAGGTAGTCAAAGAACGACGTATCAAGCATAAAAGTTGATGACACAATCATGAAACCTGCTTGATGAGATATTACGACAAAGGGATTATATTACACAATGAGCGATCGTATGTGGATGTCGTTGTTGCGACTTTACGTTCTTTCTCTTGGGTGCCTTGACCCGTTGCTAGACAGTACTTTTGGACTTAGGAAAGCTTGCCTAATGCCAATGAGAAATAATCCTATAGGGTCACACACTAAGTGTTTTTGGTGGTCTCGGTTAAATTCTATTTGAATTTAATTAATGAAATAAATATTATTCTCAAGACCGTGGAATAATTTTATTCAAGTTAAAATGATCGCATAAATAAAATAAAATATATTTATATATTTTATTGAACATTTAATAAATATTTATTTACTAGTTTGTAAATAAAATATTTATTTAAGAGAATAATTTATTTATTTATTTATTCGGGTGTTAAATAAATAGAAGTGGAGTTTGAGTGGACCATGGTTGGTCCGATAGTAAAATAATTATTTGTAAGTTGGTAAATAATTATTTAACTAGTTGGCACAAATTAAAATAACGCTGCTATTATTTTGTGACGCAGAATTTTATTTATAATTCCGTTTTGCGCAAGTTGGCGCATCATAAATAATGACGCGGTATTATTATTAAATGCATGGGTTTTCTCTAAGTTCATGAATGTATTTAATTGTTGATATGCAATTAAATATTGTAACTGAAATTCCATGTATATAAATAGACAAGTATGCCTATTGTGTCATACACCACACCATATGCCTGGTGAATTGAGAATTGTTGAGCCAAACAATTTCTCTCTTGAATCCTCTTCTCTCCCCTCTCAAGAATGATAGACGTTCTTCAAGGCTGAAGAACAAGCGATCAAGAACGACCGATACAAGACACTCGCTTCGCCGCACTAGCACCTGGAGAATGAGTGGTGTCGATCGGAGGCCATCAGAGCACATGTGGATCACCGCTAGAGGGATTATAGTTTGGATCCTTACAAGCGCAACAAAATAATCTGGAAAGGTCATTCCATACGATTAACATCATCATTGAAGAAAAATACCAAAGATCCAGGTATAATTTTTCTTTATGAAATTAATTAAATTAATTATAAACATGATGTACAAGATCCTCTCTAAAGGTTTTCAGGCCTCTTTCTTCTTTATCTAAATCTTTGATTATATTTCATGGAGACTGGTGTTCATCGTCGTATTGATCCCAGAATAATCATTGATCATGGTAAAAATCAAAGTTGGGTGCCGTCCCAACCATGCTTCCGCTGCGCCTGGAACCTTCAAGTGGTATCATAGCGGTTACATCATAGTTTATAATTATTTAAATATTTCATTGATGACTTATGCATTTAATAATTTAGTTGTTTCAATTCAAGTTAATCGTTCTGCAAATCTGAATCTCAAGATCTATTCCTCCTCTTTTGTTTCTCGTTCACCTTATAGAAATGATCTTTTCTTTTAATTTTGATTAAAATAAAATAGAGGATCTCATCCGGAGGTTTCAAAGCTTCCTGACCATACAACACCAGAACACACGATGTGTATTCGGCAGTACATGTCGTGTAGTCAAGATTCAATGCATCGGACCGGTCCGCCAAACCAAGTCATGTGTTGGAGTCTTTCTAAGTCTTAAATGACTCCATGTGTTAACCAGGAATAGGTGACACACGGTTTCCGGATTACACACCGTGTGGCCCAATGGACACGGCGTGTAGTCCCTTCAGGTTAGGGTTGGACGGTGTACCCCATACACATCTTTCCCGACTGGAGACCGTGTAACAAGGAACTACACGGCGTGTGGCCCACTGGACACACCGTGTACTCTGAAGATTTCTGAAGTACACTCACACGTTGTTTCCCTGGGTATGTACTTTAGATAGACAGTGAAAAATAGTACACGTTGTGTAGTTGGAACTAAACGTCGTGTACTCATCCAAATTACGCAGATTTATTAAAATTTATTATTATATTATACAAGTTCTTTAGACGTGTACCATTGTGTGGGCGTAAAGCTGATGCACAACATGTGATAGGTGTTTTATATATATGTTTTTAATTTAACATCTGTTTAATGTTCATTTCTAATCATTAGGTAGTTATGAATAGAAATTCACCAGATTGTCTCCAAGGTACAAGTTGCGTACAAAGATAATTTTAAATGAATTTATTTGTTTAAAATTATGATGGATGAGAATATCAAGGAAATTCATAAAAGGGTTTAAGATAAAAGGATTGATTAATTAAAGATAATAATTAATTGATTCGAGCGTGATTTATCTTAAACAAGAATGATTAAAGAATTGAATGCTAGTTTTATTTATGTGTAAATATCATTTCATGTATGGATGATCATGAGCTAGACCAAGACCTTTGTATGTGGATGATTTCTTTTAATTTATTTATTTGAATTAAATTTGTTGGCATGCAATTCTTCTCCTCATTAATATGTAGGGCATGTGTGTCCAAGGTTTCTTTTATGTAAAACCCCCTTTTACCCCTTGTAGCACCCCCAAATGATAAAGGGTTAAATGACTAAATGATATGACTCATGTCAACAAGGTGCACCTTCCTTTTCGGAAGCTTACCTGATTAGAACTCCATAGTTAAGTGTGCCTAGCCTGGAATAGTGATTAGGATGGGTGAGCTTCTAGGAAGTTTCCCAGGATGTGTGTGAGTGAGGAAAAAACACACTGGAAAGGACATGTGTTGTCCTGTGAGGAATTTCATTAGTTAGATGACCCATTCGGGCATGTGGGTGGACCCTGGGGTGGGACCCACGTGTTTGCGGGGTAACTTGTGGTGCCTGGTAGGCCAAGACTCGATGGCCATGTTAAGATGGGGTGTTTGTGATGTCACCGGGACCTGGTTGTCACATTTGGTATCAGAGGAGGAACCCAGCCTTAAGTGTGGTGCACTGCCTGGGTTGAGATGTAGGGCCCACAATGAGGACGTTGTGCTCTAAAGGGGGGGTGATTGTAACACCCCCAAATGATAAATGGTTAAATGACTAAATGATATGACTCATGTCAACAAGGTGCACCTTCCTTTTCGGAAGCCTGCCTGATTAGAACTCCACAGTTAAGCATGCTTAGACTGTAATAATGATTAGGATGGGTGACCTTCTGGGAAGTTTCCCAGGATGTGTGTGAGTGAGGAAAAAACACACTGGAAAGGACATGTGTTGGCCTGTGAGGAATTTCATTAGTCAGATACTCGTTCGGGCATGTGGGTGGACCCTGGGGTGGGCCCCACGTGTCTGTGGGGCAACTTGTGGTACCTGGTAGGCCAGGACCCAACGACCATGTTAAGACGGGGTGTTTGTGCTGTCACCGGGACCCAGTTGTCACACCCCTCACCTACATATGAGTTAAAAAAAGGGCATATGTAATGGATGAAACTTCCAAGCTAGTGGAGGTGGTTCAAGCTGGAGTTGATATGAAACCAATCCCAGGAGATACAGAGGTGGACAGGTGGAAGCTGTAAACACGAACCCAAAAGGTTCAAGGTGTTTCTCCCCTAAGCCAGGGTTAGTTTATCAACCGCTAGATAAACTAGCCATTAGAAAATGATCATTCCATTTACCTTATTTTATTTCTGTCATTTGCATGGTTTATCATTATGGATGTGTTGTTATGATCACATAATTAATGAATTAAACAAACATGTAAGATGGAACTAAAATAAACCATACTTACGCGTAAATATTATCAAGACATGGTTAATCACTTAAGTAAGTTCCACTTAATATTAAGAGACATGTGATAATAAGCAATTCACGCGTAAGAGATAAAAATCCTTTAAATAAAATATTAAGTCAGACCAAGCCTTATATTACTTGATTAAGAGCAAAACTCAATAAAACTATGTGTTTGACCAACCCTTGCTGGGACACTTACTTTTATACAGGAATCCCTTATGAAAGGTTTCAGGTTGACTTAACCATATTACATCAAGAGGAGTAGCCCTTGATAGACTTGGTGTAATATTGGAGGCAAGAGTTGAGGAAATCCAAAGTCATGATTTCAGGATTGGGGAGTCCACTCAACAGATCAAGGAACTGCAAGCTCGTAGTTGGCAAAGACCTGCCTGCCTAAATACCTTCTAATAGCTTGACCAACCCTTGTTGGGGTTATGCGAAGGGGAATATGGATCCTTGCCACTAGAATGTCATGGCAACTGGACATTCCGAGTTTAATGGTGAGGGCCATTGAGACTTTATAAAATAGTGGGAGACTTAATAAAATTTATTATTTCTCATAAAATGTAATCAAGAAAGTACTAATGATCTTCTCTTTTAATTGTAGAATAAAAAATGACGAGCTCGTCAACCACATTATCTCTGCGATCAATTCTGGATAAAGACAGCATCCTCACCGATAATAACTTCCAGGAATGGTTTAGACGCCTTCGGGTTATCCTACGCCATGAATGGAAGTCTTACGTGCTGGAGTCAGCATTACCCGATCCACATGCCAAAGAGGTGAGTGATGAGTATTTCCTAGTCTATGAGAAACATATGAACGACACAGTCGGCGTTCAATGTTTAATGTTATCATCAATGTCTAGTGATCTCATGAAGTCTCATGAAAACATAGATGCTTATAGCATGATCGAGCACCTCCATGGTCTTTACCAGGAGAGAGAAAGACAGGAAAGGTTTGAGACCTCTAAGGCACTCTTTCAGAGTAAGCTTAGAGAAGGTGCCCCAGCTAGGCCTCATGTAGTCAAGCTCATTGGCTACATTGAGCGCCTAGAGGTTCTAGGGTTTAAACTCCCCGAAGAACTGGGCACTGATCTCATTCTCACATAACTCCCTTAGAGCTTCTCTAACTTTATTGTTAATTTCAATATAAACAACAATGAAAAGTCTCTATCTGATCTTTTTATCCTCATTCGCCAAGTGGACAAAGATATGAAGTGCAAAAAGCCTTAGATCCTTATGGTGAATAAGAGGAAAGGGAAGGCGAAGAGCTTTAATCCAAATGCTTCTTCATAGCCTTCCAAGAAAAGGAAGATCAAAGGGGAGGCAAGAGAACAGGAGGTTGTTTGTTTTGCATGTGGCAAGAAGGGACACTAGAAGAAGAACTGCACCCAGCCTAAGAAGCAAGGAAAAGTTTCAGGTGTGTTTGTTATCGAATGGAATCTATCTGTTTCTACAAATTGGGTATTAGATACAGCTTTTGGTGCTCACATATGTATCCAAATACAGGAACCAAGTAGATTCAAAAAGATTGATCGAGGGGAGGTAGATCTACGAGCAGCCAACAGAGCCAGACTTGTTGTTGTAGCTGTCAGGGACTACCACCTCACGTTGCCAACTGGGATGATCTTGGTGTTAAAGGTTTTTTATTATGTGCCTTCGGTTACTAAAAACATTATTTCTGTATCTAGATTATATATAGATGGATTTGTTTTCAAGTTTAGAAATGAATTTTGATTCTTTTACAAAGATAGAATTTGTTATGGTAGGGCACATTTATACAACGGACTTTACGTGATGGATTACACAAACCAAGTAATGACAATCGATAACAAAGATACTTCACATGACTCATACCACACCCAAATTTGGCATCACTGGCTAGGTCATGTAAACAAGAAATGCTTGAAAAAGTTACATCAAGATGGATATTTAGATTCTTTTGAAATAAAACCACTTAGAGTATGTCATGCATGTTTACAAGGAAAAATGACCAAATCTCCATTTAGTGGGAAAGGTGAAAGGGCTAAAGAACTTCTTGAATTGGTTTATACCGATGTGTGTGGTCCATTTCTAGTTGAAGCAATGGGAGGGTATTTATACTTCATAACTTTTACTGATAATTTTAGTAGATATGGATATATCTACTTAATGAGGTATAAGTCAGATTCTTTTGATAAGTTTAATGAATACAAGAATGAAGTTGAGAACCATCTTGGTAAGAAGATTAAGAAACTCCGCTCAGAATGAGGTGGAGAATATCTTAATCAATACTTAATTGATTACTTACAGGAGTTTGGGATCCTATCCCAACTCACTCTTCCAAACACGCCCCAGTGGAATGGTGTGAGCAAAAGGAGGAACCGCACCCTGTTGGACATGGTGAGATAAATGACGAGTCATGCGAGTCTTCCATTATCCTTTTGGGGATATGCATTACAAACAACGACACACATACTAAACCAAGTACCAACTAAATCGATAAATGGTATTCCATACGAGTTATGGAGTGGAAGAAAAGCCATGTTATCAAATTTACATGTGTGAGGTAGCGAAGCGTTTGTTAAGGCCTCTTTAGGTAAAAACTCACACCCTGAGGCACAAAGTGTACCTTTATAGGATACCCCAAGGAAACAAGGGGATATTACCTATACAACCCCTTAGAAAAAAAGGTTATAGTGGCAAGACATTCCATATTCCTTGAGAGGGAGCACATCTTCAAAAGAGATAGTGGGAGCGAGATAGATTTCGATGAAGTCGAGGCTCAAGGTACACAAGAGTTGGTTCAAGAACAGATTCCACAAAGCCCCATGGAAGAAGAATATGTTCCAGAGACACAAGTACTGCATAGGAGTACAAGAGAGGTTAGAGAACCAGAATGATACGATTTTCTAGTTACTGAGGATGGTGACTCCTTATTAGTTGATAATAATGATCCTCTAACCTACAAGAAAACAGTAAGTGGAACAGACGTTTCCAAGTGGCAAGAAGCCATGAATTCTGAAATGGATTCCATATACCAAAACCAAGTCTAGATTTTGGTATATCCTCTAGTTGATGTAAAGCCTGTTGGTTGCAAATGGGTATTCAAGAAGAAACTGGACATGAAAGGACAAGTCAGTACCTATAAGGCATGACTGGTTACAAAAGGTTTTAAACAGCATCAAGGAATTGACTACAATGAAAACTTCTCACTAGTTGTAATGCTGAAATCCATTAGAATTCTACTTGCCATTGCAGCTTACCATGACTATGAGATTTGGAAAATGGATGTCAAAATAGCATTCCTTAACGGGAACCTTCGGGAAGATGTCTACCTAACACAACCTGAAGGGTTCGTGACTCCAAAAGATGCCAATAAGGTATGCAAGTTGTAGAAATTCATTTATGGATTAAAGCAAGCATCCAGGTCATGGAACATTCATTTTGATGAAGTCATAAAAGAATTTGGTTTTATCAAGAATGAATGTGAGCCTTGTTTCTACAAACAGTTTAGTGGGAGTGTAGTCGTTTTCCTAATAGTATATGTTGATGACATATTACTTATTGGAAATGAGATACCAGTCTTACAGTCTGTTAAGGCATGGTTGAATCAATACTTCTCCATGAAAGACTTGGGAAAGACAAGGTATATTCTTGGGATCAAGATACATCGTGATAGATCTAAGAGATTGTTGGGCCTAAGTCAAAGTACATACATTGATAAGATACTGAGGAGATTCAGTATGGAACAATCTAAGAGGGTATTGTTGCCAGCGTCACATGACACTCATCTTTCCAAGAAAATGTGTCCTCAGACACATGAGGAAAGAAAGATAATGGAAAGTAATCTATACGCATCAGCGATTAGGTCATTCATGTATTCCATGCTATGTATTAGGCTGGATGTCACCTACGGATTGAGTGTGGTAGGCAGATATCAAGATGACCCAGGTGGCCGCCATTGGATGGCAGTCAAGACTATCCTAAAGTATCTAAGGCGTACTAAGGATATGTTCCCGATTTATGGAGGAGATGAGGAACTAGTCATCAAAGGATATGCAGATGCTAGTTTCCAGACTGATCAAGATGACATGAAGTCACAAACGGGGTACATCTTCACTTTGAATGGAGGTGCATTGAGCTGGAAGAGCTCAAAGCAGAGTGTGGTCGCAGATTCTACAGTAGAGTCTGAGTATATCGCAGCTTCTGAGGCAGTTAAAGAAGCAGTTTGGATGCGAAGCTTTGTCCAGGAGCTAGTTGTGATATCTAACAGTAAAGATCTCATCACACTGTACTGTGATAATACTGCAGTGGTGACTCTCGCAAAAGGGCCAAGGTCACATCAGCGTACAAAACACATACTTCAGAAGTATCATCTCTTAAGAGATTTTTCTCAGAGAGGTGAAGTTGCAATGTGCAGTATTTCCATGGAGGACAACGTGACGAACCCCTTGACTAAAGTCTTGACTCAGCATAAACATGATCATCATGTGAGGTCTAGTGGACTGAAAGTCGTAGGCAATTGGCTCTAGTCCAAGTGAGAGTTTCTAAGAGTTGGTAACCTAGAACCAAATGGTTTTACTTTGATTACATGAATATTTAATGTATTATTACATATTGTTCATTGTTCTGCATGACTATGATGTAATAATGTCCTAGAGTATTTGTTGCATTGATAAGGTCATGTCAGTTCCCCGCTATGATGAGAACTTTGAAATGTTATAACAATATTCTTAAATATAGTTCTACGGTTGGATGACATGCTATGATGGGACACATAACATGTGACCGTTAGGTGCGAGTACTCGTAAGCAGATGAGACGTCATCTCATGAAGTTTGCACTTGGTAATCTCCAAGATAGGAGATTATGATAACAGACCCGCTAGTAGGAATTCTGCTTGTTTTGGTATCATAAGATATTTCTATCTGCGAGCGTGTGTAATGATCCTTAGACTTTAAGATTATCATTAAAACGTGTCACGACTTACGCACTTTGATTTACTGACGAAAATCGTCACGCAGACAGTTGGCAGAAAGTAGAGTACGTTGGGTGCATCACGAGTGGCATGCTATTAATGGATAAGTCGAGGAAGGATTTGTCTCTTCCATTTATGGAAGTTGATATCTCGACCCTTTGATTAAAATAGAACCGTCGTGCGAAATTCCATGGTCATGGTGTAATAACGAGCTTATTTCAGGTAGTCAAAGAACGACGTATCAAGCATAAAAGTTGATGACACAATCATGAAACCTGCTTGATGAGATATTACGACAAAGGGATTATATTACACAGTGAGTGTTCATATGTGGATGTCATTTTTGTGACTTTACGTTCTTTCTCTTGGGTGTCTTGACCCGTTGCTAGACACTCTTGGAATTTAGGCAAACCTCCCTAATGCCAACGAGAAAGAATCCTAGAGGGTCACACACTAAGTGTTTTTTTGTGATCTCGGTTAAATTATATTTGAATTTAATTAATGAAATAAATATTATTCTCAAGACTGTGAAATAATTTTATTCAAGTTAAAATGATCGCATAAATTAAATAAAATATATTTATTTATTTTATTGAACATTTAATAAATATTTATTTACTAGTTTGTAAATAAAATATTTACTTAAGCGAATAATTTATTTATTTATTTATTCAGGTGTTCAATAAATAGAAGTGGAGTTCGAACGGACCAAGGTCGGTACGGTAGTAAAATAATTATTTGCAAGACGGTAAATAATTATTTAACTAGTTGACACAAATTAAAATAACGCTGCTAATATTTTGTGACGCGGAATTTTATTTATAATTTTGTTTTGCGCAAGTTGGCGCATCATAAATAATGACGCAATATTATTATTAAATGCATGGGTTTTATCTAAGTTCATGAATGTATTTAATTGTTGCTATGCAATTAAATATTGTAACTGAAATTCCATGTATATAAATAGCCAAATATACCTATTGTGTCATACACCACACAACACGCCTGGTGAATTGAGAATTGTTGAGCCAAACAATTTCTCTCTCGAATCCTCTTCTCTCCCCTCTCAAGAACAAGAGACGTTCTTTAAGGCTGAAGAACAAGCGATCAAGAACGACCGACACAAGACACTCACTTCGCTGCGCTAGCACCCAGAGAACGAGCGATGTCGATCGGAGGCTATCAGAGCACGTGTGGATTACCGCTAGAGGGATTCTAGTTTGGATCCTTACAAACGCAATGAGATAATCCGGAAGGGTCATTCCAGACGATCAACATCATCAACGAAGAAAAATACCAAAGATCCACGTATTATTTTTCTTTATGAAATTAATTAAATTAATTATAAACATGATGTGCAAGATACTTTCTAAAGGTTTCAGACCTCTTTCTTCTTTATCTAAATCTTTGATTATATTTCGTGGAGAATGACATTCATCATCGTATTGATCCCGAAATAATCATTGATCATGTTAAAAAATAAAGTTGGATGTCGTCCCAACCACGCTTCCACTGCGCCCAGAACCTTCATAAACATGAAAACAATCATGGTTATCAAATTCAATGGAAATGCGTGGGGTAACCTCTCACAAATCAATGACGAATGGTCCGTAAATTCAATTATAGGATGAACAGAGCTCAAAACATTAATCAAATGTCCTAGACACAAAGAAAATCACAAGAAAAAAGGGACAACCCTTACCATTCTGTTCGGCCAAGAATGGGTGCGGTGATAGGGTGGTGAGAGGGGAGGCAAGAGCGGTGGTGGTGGCGAGAGCGGTGGCGAGAGAGTCAGTGAGAGTGGCGGTGAGAGAGGTGGTGAGAGCGACAGTGCGACAGAAGTAGGGTTCTGTGAAAGCTTGAAGGTGTGCGAGAGAGAAACCTCTTGTTAGGTTTTTTTTTATAAAACCGGGTAACACTTTTGTCGGCGCTATCCAAAAAGCACTGTTAAAAGTCAGTTTTATCAGCACGAAAATAAAAATCACTGATAAAACATATCTTTATCGGTGCTTTTTTAGCGTTGATAAAGTTAACCCTTTATCAACGCTAAAAAAACGCCGATAAATGTATAATCTTAATAATTTATTTATATTATTATATTTATTTATAAAATTATATATATAATAAATAAATAAATATTTATTTATAATTATAATTATAAATAAATATATTTATAAGTATTTGTATATAAATATATATCTATAAAATTATAATAAATACATGTATTATAATTTTATAATTATTTAAATATATACTTAAAACGATGCAGACCATGAGTTTAAGCTCGTGGTCCCCAAATTTTATTAAAAAATTAAAGTACAACAAAACAACAACGAGATACAACAAATACCCCCAAACATAGAAGTGACCAATGAGGGACCCAACAACAATGAGACCCAAGGTCCCCCAAAATGTACGGGCCATTAAGTCCACAAAAACCCACCCGAACCCCAACATATAATATGGGTCGAAGCCCCACTGCAAGATCACATACTGCCACTATGACCCACCTCCCATGAAGACCCATACACACCCGAAGCCCAAATGTCGTCATGTTGTCATCCTTCAGACTCCACCCCAAGTGTGTCATTGTGCCTTTAGCATCGCCACCCATGCATCGTCAATGCGACAACACTAAGGCATTAGACTTGTTCACAAGAAACCATCGATGTCCCATACCACCAGTAGCTGAAATGATCATGGGCCATCACAGTCGTCAGCATCCCATACCGTTGATGGTCTTCGTGTCACCTACATCCCAAGCCACCGGTGGGCACATGAGAAACTTAACCCGAATAAGAGGCACGTAGACCCAAACATTTATATCTGCCAGAAGTCAGCCCATCATATACCAACAGACTCGCACAACGGTGGAAAAACCCTTCACACATGACCTGTCGTAGCCAGCCATAGTGACACCCCCGAGGTCGTCACCAAACCTCCAGCATTCTAAGGTTAGGTCCCCACCCATGGAAAAAATCGTCCGCAGATTCCTACCCTGCGTCTCAATCGAGATCGAGCAATCAACGTCGGAAGTCTCATTGACTAACCATCCCTCCATCCCCGTCACACACTTTCCACTAAGGATCACGTCGCAACCCTTGCAGCACCTGCACGACTACTCATCGATCAACGTCAGGATCCCACATCCGCCACGCCATCACTGATACCCGAGGCACCGCCCGTTGCGCCCCACCAAAAGAGAGGTCACTAGCCACCACCAGAGGCTGACCCCAATCACCACCGCCAGGGTCTCATGCCGCCATCGCCGACAACCCACCCCTCCCGCATCTGAAGAACAATCTTTGCACACCAAAGTTGTCGGCCACTTCGTTAATGCTGGCTCATGTCGTTGGCCCACACCCAAACCCTCCATCGGTTGGCTCCCATCGCGCGTTCTGCTGAGGCATGATCTTAACCACATAACCCATCGGTAGTCATCCCCGTACACCATTGTCACCCGCCATACTGTCGGTCAATCGCCAGCCTCTTCACCAGACAAAGAACAGGCCCTCCGGACCCCTCAACACATCACCAATAAGATCTCCTCTATTGGGGAAACCCTTCACAAAATGTTCAACTTCTACCATCGAACCAAAATCAGGTCTTTTAGGAATCGATAAATTGGCAGATTGAGACTGTGCAACACCGCATGGTGCAAACATTTCAAAATGCCCAATAATTTCATCTTCAACTCTTGTGCTTGGGAGCAGGTCGCTAGAGCATGCTCTAAAATCAAGAGAAAGAACCACTTCATTGATGAGAGAGAATCTCTCTATCCTCCAAATATTTTAAATGTAATATATATATATATATGTATATATATATATTTGTATATAATTATAAATATACTCAAAAAGTTCAGGAGACACCCGAGTTCGCTCCTAAAAATTTTATTAGAAAAATAAAAATGACAAAGGAAATAGAGTGGACGAGGACATACCCTCATCCAAACAAGAAACCTACACATCCATAACAAGATCATTCTCATGATCATGATCAGAGTCATCATCGTCATCAGCAGTTTCCCACTATGACTGTGAGTTTCTTTGATTGAAAAACACATAGTACTTCTCCATGAACTTTTGTTGCTCCAAAGTGAGCCCTTTAGAAGAAGACCTGGTGGGCATTCAGTGACGCCCTCATGCACCAGCCCAATAATCACGATTGCATCCTCGACCATGATTTTTTGGACGACGACCCCACTGCCAAGTCTTAACTTGATGTCAAGCCCCTCCAGGCTCTTCCCTCTCCAACTCATAATTAAGCGGAGGAGACTATCCAGGATTAGATGCGATCAATGCAATCTTCTTATCAGGATGATGAGAAGTCAAAACCAACTTAGCTCTACACTTCCTGCTAGAGGAAGTCAAAGCTTGTTCTTGGATCAATTTCTTGTCCACTTCAGCTTGAATAGCATCTTCAAGCTGCTCCAAATCATCAGAACCAACAACGACATCAACATGCTCTTGCTCTCCTGTTTCATCCTCCCGCTGGGAATTCACTTGTAGCTTGTGTTGCATCATTCCCAGGGTGCAACTTGGAACATGCTTTGAAACCGAAGTATTACCTTGTTGTGAGGTCATTAGCACCTTCTCAAAACCCTAAATTGTACCCATGGGGCTACTGCCCATCTCGCCTTGCACCAGGGAAGTGAAAGCAAACGCCCCATCATGGGAGGGCCTGCTTTGTGACATGCCTTCATCCGCAACGTCCATATGTTCGTCTTCAACAATTTTCACCCAAGACTTGGAAACCTTCTTGCTCTTTCAGCACCCTCAAAATCATGTTGGCAAGCACCACCAACACCAACATGATCACACACATCAGTTTGAGAAACAACATGTCGAGGTGAAGAGAAGACCGTGGAATCTGTTACCTGATTCATCTCCAGATTGCCTGCAGTATCCTGTCCTACCGCATGAGGCTTCCACCCAATCTCCTTTTCAATGACATGCCCCTGATCAACAATATCCTTATGGTATGAATCAACGGGATTCACCATTTCCTGAACCAGTGCAGTGTCAATCATCTGCTTGTGTGCCCTTCTTTTACAAGAATCAGCAGTGTGTCCAGCAAGACCACAACTTGCATAGATCAATCTTCTTCGACACATGTTCATCTTATGACCAATGTTAAAGCAATTGGAGCAGAAATCGGGAACCCTCTCACAATCAACAACCAAATCAAATCTTTGATCATCCACAAACAAAATAATTGAACGAATCAGAGGGGAACTGAGGTCAACCTTAACAAGAACCCGAGCAAAATGATCATACCTAGTTCTTTCAGTTTCTTTGTCCATCTTAATTGGGACACCAACTGTAGAAGCGATATCCCGTATGATTTGCAGCAGCTAGAAAAACCACTTTAGGCCTTTGATTTGTATCCAAACTTGGGTAATAGAATTTCTAATCTTTAAAGGGTTGAAATCCGGATCTCAATCCTGAATGCGCAATAAACTAGGTTTGAGGTTAACGAAACCTCGACCCGAGCTTTTGATTTAAGATCCGAAGACGGGAACACGACATGATAAAACCCTTTACCGATGGAGGTTGTACTCCAACCATCAAAGCCCCAAAAGTCAAGCAAGCGTTTTCTGATATCTAGAATTCCCAGACGATTCTCTCTGTTCAACGATAAATGGGCAATTATAGAGTGCTTGCATTCTTGCAATCTTACCGAGAAAAGACCATGAGTCGCTTCAATAAAAGCGGTTTCTCCTTTCTTCTTGATCTTAGGGTTGGAAGCACGAAGATCGTCAAAATTTCTCCTCGGCAACCCTTCTACAGGTGCGACCATTCCCTGATGATCTTCAACAACTTGTGCATAAGAAACATGAGGGACCAAGGGAGGATCAACAACGCCATGCGCCACTTCGACCCTCCTCGTCGGCACCCCATCGATGCAGATCTGGGACAGAATCAATGACTATTGGCAACACATCCCCAGAATCCCGAGATTGACTCCTGGAAGGGAATGAAGCCAAGGCCGACTTTAGTGAAGCGGTTGTAGCTCGTACCGTTCCGCGAGGCGAGTGAACGTAGAGACCCGCATCCAGTGCCCTCAGACGACCAAGGATGGTCGAATCTTCAAACAAACTTCTGTGTGAATAAAATCTACCATGGGTGAGGAAAGAAGCAACCTGCATTGCCTGATTTGATTCCTCCATGCTCGTCGAAATCGTGGAACCCTAGCCGCCATTTGAGAATCGACTAATTATATATATATATATATATATATATAATTATAATTATAAAAAATATTTATAAATACTCGTGTATATTTCTTGTAATTCTATAATTATTTAAATATATATATTTATTTATAATTATATATATAATAAATATATTTATAAATATTCCTATATATTTATAAATATTTCTTGTAATTCTATAATTATTTGTATATATTTATAAATATTTGTATATATTTATAAATATTTGTATAAATATATACATTTATAAAATTATAAATATAATAAATATATTTATTATAATTTTATAAATATTTAAATAAATAAATAAATAAATAAGTAAAATTAAAATTATAATTATAATTAAATATATTTATTAATGTATAAATATATCTATTTATAAAATTATAATAAATGTATTTATTGTTATTTTATAATTATATACATATATATTTAAATATATATATATATATATATATATATATATATATATATATATATTTGTTGTAATTTTATAATTATTTATGAGAACATAAATAAGTTCCTGGGTAATAATGAATGAAAAGTATAAATCAGGAAAAACGAGTCATCAGATACATGGAAGTATGAATAATAAGTGTGTGAATGTATAAATGAACATTTCACGAGTCATGAATACATAACATATGCATTTGTCATCATAAGAATATGAATTATAGCATTTAGAACATATATAACAACCCAATCATGTCCACAAATAAACTTATGATCATAGGTAGTATCAATTATACTCACACATATCAATATATGAACATAAACATGTCTATGAATATCATCATTATATCACGAAATATATATATATATGATATTTATAATAATTATAAACATGCATTTTTTAATTAATATATAGAAGTAAACATTATCTTTGAATATAAATATAATAATTTTTTATATATTAGTAATATTTTTTATTAAAATCTTTTATCAGTACTAAAAAAAACGCTGGTAAAGATAACGCTTTTATCATCGTTTTTTGGTTAGCATGATAAAACCATGCGCATATATGTGGTTGTGTAGTTTTGAAACAATGAATTGCTAAAATAAATTAATGCACCTCAAGCATAAAAATTATTTATTTACTTTTAATGTTAAGTCTACATCCAAAGCATGTAACCAACTCACATGGCACTTGTTTTGCCTGATATTAAAAAAAAAAAACCGTTATATTGAAAGTGTTGTTTCGGATGACATCGATATTTAATTGTTCGTGGAACGATTTTAACAAGGAAATTATTTAAAATATATAAAGTATTCAATTATATACAACGATTTTATAAAAAAAAAAGCGTACAAAATGAAAAATATTCAAATATATTTCACCATGGATATTTTACGGTCTGAGCCATCTTACCTGCCATTTGGTTTTTACTGGAAAAAACATGTGGTCGCCTGAGCGCCACGTATCAATCTTACCGCGGGAGTGGATGTCGGCAAAGTTTGTTTTTATGTCCAGCGTTTGCTTAATGAATAGTGTAGTGAAATTGGGAGAGGGCATCTGCGAAAGCAGTGGCGTGGGAGAGAAGGTACGTTTAAAAACATAAATAATTTCATATATACTTTAGAAACATTTAATCCGATATTTTGCATTATCCGCCACGTCATTGATAATATCCCACTATAAATGCAGAGCTGGGAGCGTCCTCATCTTCTTAAACAGAGAGGCTGTGAAGCGAGCAAAAGAAAAGGGCGAAGCAATGGCAGGACTAGTTGACAAGATCGGGGAGGCGGTGAAAGGCGGCGGCGATCACAAGAGGGAGGAGAAGAAAGGCGATCACCAGGGGTACGGACACGTGGCGGAAGGCGGTGGGCATCACGGCAACGAAAGCGCGGGGCAGACCGGGCAGGGCGGCGGGATCGTGGAAAAGATTAAGGACAAAATCCCCGGCGGAGGCGCCGGAAAGAACGTGCCCGAGAGGGAGGGTCACCAGGGGTACGGACACGTGGCGGAAGGCGGTGGGCATCACGGCAACGAAAGCGCGGGGCAGACCGGGCAGGGCGGCGGGATCGTGGAAAAGATTAAGGACAAAATCCCCGGCGGAGGCGCCGGAAAGAACGTGCACGAGAGGGAGGGTCACCAGGCGTACGGACACGTGGCGGAAGGCGGTGGGCATCACGGCAACGAAAGCGCGGGGCAGACCGGGCAGGGCGGCGGGATCGTGGAAAAGATTAAGGGCAAAATCCCCGGCGGAGGCGCCGGAAAGAACGTGCACGAGAGGGAGGGTCACCAGGCGTACGGACACGTGGCGGAAGGCGGTGGGCATCCCGGCCACGATAGCGCGGGGCAGCCCGGGCAGGGCGGCGGGATCGTGGACAAGATTAAGGACAAAATCCCCGGCGGAGGTAGCGATAAGGATGGGCACCAGAAGAACTTCTCGCTCCATTGATCGGTACCTTTGAATGGATCGGCGTTATGGTGGGGCGATGTGTACGTGTGTTTTATCAAGTATACTTGAGTTGTTCTAAGTTTTTATTTTTATTTTCTATCCAATGTTATGATACGGAGAACTGGGTTTGAATTTACGTTACAGTAAGTTTCTCCCTATAAAATAAATAACAAAATTAGTGGTATGTAACTTTTTTAAATTAAAACACCTTAAATGGTATTGCAATCACAGGAGTAGTACAAAACCAATCACCATCACCAAACACAATTCTTTGAGGAATAACTCCAACGAAACTCCAACGAGTTTACGAGCCAACGATCTATTTTTTCAAAACCGTAATTTAAAAAGGGTTACGTGGGGATGGATTAACATTTATAATTAAGAACTTTCTAGCATAAGAAGCTTTATAAGAAGGGCAGAGTTTGATAGAATCTTGTAGAAAACATTAAGAACAAATAGAAACAAAACAGGGGAGAGGGGTCTCTCCTAGGGGAAGGGGGATCGTAAATGATTGGTTCACTGATACAGCGATAATTACGAGATAAAAATATAGTGTAAAAATGCGGAAATAAATGAACACAAGATGTAACATGGAAAAACTCACAAATGGAAGGGGTAAAAAAAACAGAGGCAAATAGAAGGATTACTATGAGGTAAAAGTGGGTACACACTCCCTCACTATTACAAGGATAAAATCTTCGTAATATTCTCTCTTAAATAAAGGGGAAAACTACCTCACTAAATTCCGCTTAAATAGGATCTGCTAATGATGATCTGCTAATGATGATCTGCTAATGATGATGAGGTGAAATGAAGAGGTATTGAAATGAGATGAGGCTCTTGCCTTTTTATAGGTAAGCCTCACCCCCTGCCACCCACCACCTACCAGTCACAGCCCCCTTTGACAATGTGGGGGGCGATGCCATCCAAGAAAAAAAACTTGCCGACAAAAAACAATGGGGAAGAGCCCCATTGCTTCAGATCCTTTAAGAAACGGAAGAAACACATTGATGCAAAAACCTATTTTGAGAAGAACAAAGTGAAGGAAAGACCACTTTACCCTATCAAAAGCATTGGACATGTCCAATTTTCATGTCATCATACCCTGTCGAGGGGATGAATGGGTTTTCATAGAATGAAAAATCTCATAGCAATAATACCACCACATTCCTCAATAGTGGTTCAGGAGAAAAGCAGGCTATCATTTGCAAAGAAGATACGTGAAATGGGAGGGTCACGACAATAAACTTTAGCACAATGAATGACATTTCTAGAAGTTTCATTAGATAAAATCTTTGAGAAAATATCAACAACAAACAAAAACAAAATAGGGGAGATCCCATTTTCAGAGGTCTTGAGGAGCAAAACAATGGGGAAAAGCGCCATCAATCCAGATACTAAGAAACTATAGAAACACATTGAATAATAATATCAATCCATTTGGTGAAAAAACCCATTTTGAGATGAACAAAGTGGAGGAAAGACCACTCCACCCTATCAAAAGCCGTGGATATGTCTAATTTTCATGCCATCACACCATATCTAGAGGAATGAGTTTTCATAGAATGAAAAATCTCATGAACAATAATAGCGTTATCTGAAATGAGTTTGGTGAGCACAAAAGCAGATTCATTCTTAGAAATAATACCAAACATAAAATGTTGTAGCCGATTAACTATGATTTTAGATAAAATTTTATAAATAGCATTATAAAGGTTATATGGGTGAAAATCTACAATCTTAGTGAGTTTTTTTAATTTTGGGGATTAAAGTGATTAGAGTTTTCATTAACAGAACCAAAACTCACCTTTCCATTCCAAAGGTCATTCATGAAGTTGCACACATCAGGGCCCACAATGTGCAAATAATGCATAAAGAAAAAAGGCATGAAACCCATTAGGGCTAGGGGCTTTAGTGGGAAGCATCTTCTTAAGATAATTCCAAACTTTAATCAAAGAAATATCTTGAGGGAGTGTCATTCATCGAATCAGTAATAACATGAGATAAACAGAAGGATACCTCATGATAAATATTTGAACCCCCTCGATCGATAGATCCTGGTAAAATGAAGAAATCATTTTCCAAATCTCAACTTCATTATGAGCCAGTTCCCCACTAGGCACCTCTAAAATAGAAATGGAATTCTTTATATTCCGAGTAAAGGCTTTCTAATGAAAGAAAGAGGTGTTTTGGTCAGCCTCTTGATGTGTGATTCATGAGCTCCCATGAACCAAAACTTTTATTTGTTCAAGAGATTAATAGCAAGATCCCTTCCAATAGAATAAATCTATGAGAGAGAAGAGGCTGACAAGGATTAGTATGAGATGAGACTCTTCATGATACTATCAATAGTCCGATCAAAACTAAAAAACCTAACTTTTCTATAAGATGAAGTTCCAACCGTAGTAAAATTGAGCTTAGAACAAATACCTGGGGGAGAAGAATTCCAGCCAGACTAGACCACTTGTTCGCATCCCTCCTCCATCACCCAAAACTTGAGTAGTCTTTGGTACCTCCTTCCTGGAATTGAGGAATCCACCACCAAAAGGATAGTAAGTGATCAAAATAAGCAAGGGGACGACATGAGACTAGAAACTGGGAGAAAATATCTTTCCAGACATTAGTACCCATGAACTAATCAAGCAGTTCCGAAAGCATACCATTTTCATTTCCCCCCTAAACCAGGTAAAAGGACTACCAGTGAAGCCCAAATATGAGAGGCTTGTGTACCAAAGAGTATCTATAAAGTCACCATCATGGAAAGGGATCGAACCAAACTCCCACTCTTCTCATTTTGATATATAGGATTTCATTAAAATCCCCTCCACATAAAAAAGGGATGAAGAATTTTCACCGCACTTGTGTAAAGAGATCTCTAGTCTACCATTTCTCTCATTGGGTAGGCCATCCATAAAGTCCCACAAAAGTACACAAAGGTTTCCCCACTTGAAAAATAGTCATTGCAATATGATTATTAGATTTTTTTTAATAAAAAAATCACAATCAACATTCTATAAGAGACAAATACCACCCGCATGGCCAGACTTACCGACCGATAAAACATTTCCAAAACCACTTGTAGAAAATTTTACAACTATATTTATCATCCAACATATAGTTTCAGATAATAAAACTATGTTGGGGTGAAACTTAGAGCTTTGATGGTGGAGCATACGAACTAGGGGTTGGAACTCGCCAACCTCCACCTCTTCAGAAGTTTGTGACATAGGTTAACCAACCATATTAATCTTTTTTGAACCAATCAAATTATCAACCCCCAATGAGTCAGACATAGCACATTTTCTGAGGGTTTTCATTTCCTTGGCGATGCTAGAAAAAGGTTTATGGTGCCTATTCCAGGTATTTTTATTGCTGATTTTATCTTTTTCCTCCAGTGAATACAAGCACGATATCACCACATAAGAGTTCCTATTACAGATATCTGAAAGGGCTAGTCGTGGGGTAGGAGTAGAGCTCAGTGCATGCATGAGAGATTGGGACTCAAATGAAAAACTTAGTTGAGCCAAGGCACTTATGGGGAAAATAAGATGTTGGAAAAGACTATTCATGTTGAGAAGATCATCCAAGATCAAGGATTTAGAGGAAACAAATCATTGATAACGCCATAAATCCGTTTGAGAGTTTTCACTGAAAAGAACCTTATTATTCAAATTTTTTTCTGGTGGATCTAGATGCACCAACTCCATAGTCTTGTCGGCGATAGGAACCTCACCGCTAATGAGGGATAAGTTAAACTATTTTTCTTTTTCATCTTCATTGGTGGGGATAAACACAGACCTCTCATTTTTATCTTGAAGCCACACTCCAAACTGAAGAACCACCATTCCATCCGCATTAGCTACCTTGGACGAGAAATTTTCCTCTATGTGACCCACTATACAACTAAAGAAACAAAATGAAAGTAAACATTCATATTCAAATCCAAGACAACATTCAGACTCTCCATATTTGAAATGGATAACTCAATCCAAAGGTAGGTTTATATCTATCCAAACCCTTATTTGGACAAACATGCCCCAATTTAGAAGATCTGATTTATCATATTCGATAAATCCCCCTATTTAATTTCCAATGTTTTCCATAACAGAAGAATGTCAATTTTATAAAGGAATACCCTTCACTTGAATCTAGAACAAAGACTGAGAAAAAGAGATATTGGCCGATGATCCTACAATTGACACTTCCATGATAATAACAAGCCTATTATCAAAACTCTATGGGCATCCAGTCAGGACATGTTGTTTATCTTATGATGAAAAAAATGAATTGTGAGAAGCTTCACTCCCACATCTCCAATCATTGCATCCTTATTTAATCCACAAACATTAGAGAGAGTGTTATTCAAGGATCACATGTTAAAGTTTCTATCCCCAATCACCTTCACGTAAAGTATGAGGGTTACTCATGACTTTACATTGCACCCTCCATCATTGGGATCATTAACCACTAATGCTTTCTCCCTATTAGAGAGAAAAGTATTCTAATATTGAGAGATCAAACTATATGTGATGGGAATAAACAAAAAAACCATAGGGAAGAAATGAAATGAAAATATTTGATGAGAAAGGACTTGAAGAGATCCCAGAATAGGTTGGAGTGGTTTCAGGAAGTGGATTGATCAAAGCATCAAAAATATCCATCCATAATTGCATGAAAACCTAGAGAGTAGAAATAAAGAACATAAACCCAAGAGGGGACCAGACCTAGGAAACCCTAGGAGAGATCTCAAACCGAGAGTTGGAATTTCTTCTTCTTCAGGTGCTATCTAATTAGATGCGCTCATTTTGTATAAAAAAGTTCAAAAAAATAAAAATAATCAGGGATAAAACCAGTCATTTTTTAGGATGTATTTATATCTATTTAGGTCATTTATTTTATTTTTTCTAAACAAAATTTAGCCTCTCTCTTTATCTTTTGACTGTCTCTTTCAAAACTTCTTTCCTAGGGTCTTATCCTTGAGAATCTATTGAAACTAAAGGTTATTTGAATGGTGGGACCATTGAAAACTGTTGAATTTTGTGATGCAATGTTGTGTCTGTCATCACCTCAATTGGAATGAGGGAAGATTTTAAGAATAAGAGATGGTTGGTGGGCACAGTGTTGAGGATATGAGCACATCAAAATGGAGATTAGTTATTTTTATGGATTTGAAAGACCATACCATGATTTTCAAGGTGTTTTAAAATGGGTTTTGTTCAAATTTTTGTAAAACTTAAAGTTGACCTAAATCTCACACCGTAAGTAGGTTAAAGTGTAAACATGTCGCATCACAATAAAGAAATCACAAGAGTGAACTACTCCTCCCAAATCGTGATACATCTGTGTGAGTGAACCTTATAATGGCAACTGATTAGTTTCCTTTATCTCGTTTTCTAATCTGGTTGCAACTCCATTGCAGTGGTGCAAGCATCGATCTTGTATTATGAATCAATTGTAACTCCATCACAGTTCCACAATCATTGATGACACCCTCCTTTCATACTGTATTGAACCTAATTGAAAGCACTTCAAAACTCCATCATTGTGGCAGTGGTACATGTCGTTGATTGAGGGAAGATGTTGCCATCCTTGTCTGTGTTGCTGGTGGTCAGTAGAAATTATGGCGGGGAAGAGAGATGATGAAGGGGGTTTCCCCCAAGAATCTTTGAAGGGGACTACTGCAACACTTGAGATTTTTTTTAAATGAACATTTTTTTCGATAGCGTATACAAGACACAACACCAAGCCTAAACAAAACATGAAATATTAATATTTAAATATAATCATTATATCCAAGCCATTGAATTGGTGGATATGAATAGAATTAATTGCATTGTTAAATCACTACAAAAAAATGACCATTGTAGAAGGGGTTATTTTTGACTTTAGAAGGGGTTATAACCCCTTCTAAAGACATTAGCGGCGGTTATGAGGAACAACCACTAATGTGCCCGCCTACTGTTAGTAGAGGCGGTGTGCCCGCCTACTATTAGTAGAGGCGGTTTCGAGTAAGCGTTGGTACATGCGTGATGAATTTAGCGGCGATTACATTAGAGGGGGTTTAAACCCCCTCTAATTTTGTCCAAAATTTACTATTTTAGTGACGGTTATAGCCTTAACTGCCCCTAATTGTTGATTGCATTAGGGTCAATTTTACACAACCGCCCCTAATGCTTTTTTTAACCTACGCAATGCAATTGTCCCTGGTGCCACCCCCGGTGTCCCTGTGTCCCCCAGTGTCTGTCCTCACCGTGCCCCGTCTCGATGCCCCCCCGTGTCTGTCTGGTGTCTCGGTGCCCCCACTAGTGCCACCCCTGGTGTCCCTGTGTCCCCCAATGTCTGTCCCCACCGTGCCCCGTCTCGGTGCCCCCCTGTGTCTGTCTGGTGTCTCAGTGTCCCCCCGTCGTGTCTATCTGGTATCTCGGTGTGTCCCACCGTGTCCCCGGTCTGGTGTCTCGGTGTCCCCCTGGGCGTGTGTGTTGTCCCCCGGTCACCCCGTGCGTGTGTGTTGTGTCCCGGTCCAGCCCCCCCGGTCGCCCCATACGTGTGTCCCAGTCGCCCCATGTGTGTTGTGTCCCGGTCCAGCCCCACCTCGGTTGCCCCGTGCGTCTATCCCGATGCATCCACAGGTATACTCTCGTCCGCATATTTTCCAAAATAATGGAGCTGGCGGGATTCAAACTAGTAATATCCAATATAGGCCGCCTACGCTCAAACCACTACACCAATTCCAGTTCATTAATATGTTATATATATTATTCTATTTATATATATTTATAAGTTTATTAAAATATAAATTATTTGCATAATATATTTTAATACATATAATATGTTTATTAAAATATGCATATATATTAATAAATATATATATATTAAAATTTTACATATAATTTATATATTATTGTATTTATATATATTAATAAGTTTATTAAAATAAACATTATTAAAACAATATATTTAAATGCATATAATAAGTTTATTAAAATATGCATATATATTAATAATCATATATATATTAACAAATTTACACATAATTTATATATAATTGTATTTATATATATTAATAAGTTTATTAATATAAACATTATTTGCATAAATTATTTAAATAAATTAAATAAATAACATGTATCTATATTTATATGAATATAAATATATATGTATATATATATTTTCTGCACACCTCTATAAATTATATATTTACATATATTTAAATAAAATTATGTATGCATGTATTTATAAATACATTTATATCAAACACACACAAACGCAAATGTGTATTTATATATTTATTTGTAATTGTTTATATTTATTTGAATACACGTGTGTATATATATATATATATTTATTTATATTTATATTTTACCCAAATATATTATGCAAATATATATATACATATTATATTTATACGTACACAATTAATATATATATATATTACATATTTATGTGAATATAATATATTATACATTTTATAAATACATTCATATGTGTATACAATATATACTATATATATATTATGATTTTTTTAAAGAAAATAGTAGGGGTTCACAACCCCTCTGATCCTAAATTAGAGGGGGTTTTGAACCTCCTCTAATGTAAGACATTAGTGGGGGTTTAAGAGGGGGTTTTGAACCCCCACTAATGCCTTATATTAGAGGGGGTTTTGAACCCCCACTAATGTCTTACATTATAGGGGGTTGTGAACCCCCACTATTTTCTTAAAAAAACAAATTTCGTATAACACACACACACATAACACCTCTAAAATCCAACTGAATATATGTTTGTGTGTGTGTGTGTGTTTGTGTGTGTAGCGCCTCTAACCGAATATATAGTGCCTGCAACTAAATATATAGCGCTACTAATTATTAAAGTAGTGACGGTTTTAACATAACCGTCTCTAAAATCCAACTAAATATTAAAAAAATGCTAAAAATTTTAGAGGGGGTTGTGAACCCCCTCTAAATTCGATGATTAGAGGGGGTTGTGCAAAACCCCCTCTAATGTTACAGAAAATGAATTTAGAGGGGGTTGTGCATAACCCCCTCTAAATAACCCCCTCTAATGTACTGTTTTTTTGTAGTGAATATATAAATTAACCACTTAACACGAATGTATTTATTAAATCTTAGTAAATAAGCACTCAATTTTTAGTAATATCATTTTAATCTTCAAAAATATGTTTCCTTCAAAAATGTTATTTATTTATTTTTGTGAGTGAATATTATAATTAATTTATGAAACTTTCAGAAATTGTATTTTATAAAAAATTTATCTTTTTTGAAATCATCATGTTAAAATTATCTTAGAGTGAATTTTTGATAATTTTCTGAAAAGTTTGATTTTTCAATGAATAGTGAAAAAATACTGTTATTTATTGAAAAACTGCATTTTTTTAAGAATTTACAAAGTAATATTTTGTTTTAAAATGGTTTCAAAGTAAAATTAATTATATTATACTATCAATAATCCAATTAAGCTCATTAGAATCAATTTTATGGTTTAATTTGATATAAAAACATTTTTATACTTAAAAAAGCATTTTTTCTGAAGAAAAAAAACTGTTTTTTATTGTGTTTGCATTTTTATATTAAATTAATTTACACCACTTCTAGAAATTAAATCATGAAAAATGGATTACATATTTAGAACTAGGAGGTTAAAATATTATAAATAAGTACCTTTTTATTTTGGTTCATTATGAATAATAACCATAGTAATTTTTTATTAACACGATAAAGGTAAATCAGGTAATTAAGGTTAAAAATAATATGAAAATGACTCAAAATTAACTCAATAATTGAATATATTTCATTGGATGGGTATATTTTGTATATAATCATCCAAACTTATAAAATATTACTTTTGTTTACATTTGGATTTGATTTTGACCTTTATAATATTTATATAAAAGATAAAGTAAAAAATGTCACTTTTTTGCTTTTAATATCTATAATATTTTTTGACAGGGATAAAAATAACTTATGTTTGGTTCTAAATGGTTATTTGAAATATAAAAAATCTTTTTTTATCAAGGAAATTTATTTTAAATTTTTAGTAATGAAATAATTACCTTAACAGCTTATGAAACACTAACACAGTGCTTGTGTAAACAATAAAAAAATAAAGTAAATGATTTTAAAAAAACTAAACGTAATATTTTTTCTGGGTGGGTTGAAGTGTACCCCAGATTTTGAAGATAAATATAATATATTAGATATTTCTAAAAGTTTTATATTCAAATTACATTACTGTCATGTTGTTTTTAAATTCAAATTATATGAATAGTTATTAAAATGACATTAATAGTATTTTATGTTAAATATATTTTATCAATTTATTTAAAAATAATAAAAATCATGGAAGAGGACAAGTGGGATGATAAATGGTTGAAAATATTATCCCTAGGCCATTTATGAACCAATTTTTACCTTATAAGTAAAACTATAACCCTTTAATATTAAAAAAGTCATTACCACCGTTAAGGTTAACATTGGTTAACCAAGGGGTTAAACCAAAAGATAAGGTTTAAAATGATATCTAAACTTGTCAAAATTTGATTTCATGATTATATTAAGACCATATGTTCCTTATCTTATAATCCATGTCATTTTGGAATCATTTTACATGAGTTAGACACATATTATATTATAATATTTCATGTATTTCCAAAAATGACATTAATAATATTTTATAATAAATAATATTTTATTAGATTATTTAAAATTTATAAAAATCCCATATTCATCCAATTTAATGAGATATGGTTTAAAATATCAACCATGGTATATTTTTTAATCACTTTTCTTTTTATGGTAACTTTATTAATCCCTAAAGAGTAAAAAACATTTATATGATGGTAATTGTTAAAAATGTTAGCTGATGGTAAAAACCAAGAGATAAGGGTGAAAATATCACCTAAACTCATCAAAATTTTATTTGATGAGGGTATTTAGACTCATAATAATCTTATATTTGAATTATATCAATTTTAATCCATTTTTTCTTGAAAATTAATTTATATTAATTTAATACTTTAATAAATTCCAAGAGTGTCCGTCCCCTCACCGATAAAAGGAAACCTCCTCTTCTCTATTCTTCATACTTCAAGAAACATTTGGTTCAGAAAATACCTACCCAAATACCTTCATAACATCCTTTCTCATGTTCTATAGGTCTTAGTTTGGGCATAATACCAACTTTGTAGGGATTAAGTTGTAAAGGAGGTTTTCTGAAGAAGTGGTATAACTTTTAATTGAATATTTTAGATTTATTTATTCTTCTACATCCTTCAAATATTATTCAAACATAATGAAATAGTAACATAAATGCATTCCATATACTGATATTTTTTTATGTTTATGTAAAAATCTATATTCATCTCCTTCTTCCATCAAATGGTAAATGGATCCATCGTTTGTTTGTACAATGGACTGCTGCCTCGCAAACCGATGTGATTTATTTTCCTTCACCACCTCTCTAGATTGGTTATAATGATGGATTTGATGTATATATATTATATTCATAGCATAATTATTATTATGGAAATATAATATATCATATTTTTTCTTACCATTCCATCCATTGAAAAATGATAACATCATTCGTGCATACGTATGAATTACCACCTTCACGAAGCGATGTGATTCATTTTTCATCACTGTATCACATGGATGGTATATATAAAGTATTTAAAGAGGTAATATTATATTTATTATATAATCATAATTCTATAAATATAAAATAATATTTACCTTTTTCATTCATGTTCGTTGAAAAGTTGAAACGTTACTCATGTGTACGTACGACTTACCGTTTCCATGATTGTAACATGATTCATTTTTCATGACCATAATTCATGGTTGGGTTTAAAAGTATAATTAATATATAAAAATGCTCATTATTTCATGATTATTATTCTAGATATGATGGAATAATTACCTCTTTGACCATGATCAACATACCAAAGTCATTTTGAAATTATGAACCGAACATCCTCAAAATACCCGACGTTGACTTAACAGATTAAGCAACTAAATATGTCATTGAAAAAAATGAAAAAACATTATTTCATAATAAATTAATAAACCTTTAAAATGTTCTTAAACAACTAAATAATTGATATAAGTTTATTATATATGGGTTGAAGTACATACATGGAAAGTTTGGACTCAAGGTAAGAGATTTCATCTCATTTTCCATTATTTGAGGAATATTTTAATGTTATACACCTAATTTATTTTATATGGTGTATATAATTACATTTTTACATGTTATATCATGAATATTTCATACATGATATTATTTAAAACTATTTCATCCAAGGGGATTTGACTTGAAAGTTACCACATGGTAAAGAGTCCCTTAACTCAATTTCTTTCCATTGGGTTATAATTATTCTTAATTAAATTTGTTACTCCATTATTATGTGTGAATTAATATCTAAATTTTTTTATTAAATATTTTTTATTGTTTTTTTATTTAAATTTGTTACACATAATCGCTCCATTAATTAATTATCAATTCAACGATGTGATCTTTGTAAGGGTTATTCGTCTAAAATTTCCTTTCTTTGGGACATAATTTTATGTTATACACCAATCCTATTTTATGAGGTGTATATACTACCCCTTGACATTTTATATCATGAATATCATTATGTTCATGTTATTTAAAGTTTCATTTGATGTTATTCCTTCAAAGGGGTTTATGATTCAAAGGTTACCAAAGCGGTAAGAGATTTATGTTTCAATCCAATTTTAATCAGGATTTTTTATGTTTGAATATCCATTGAGATATTATATGATCATTATTTTATAAAATAATTTATTTTTTATTCTAATCATGTTTTATTTTTATAATTTTAAAGTTTTAGTAAAATTTTCCACTCTTTGGTACTCTAAATGGTTCAGAATTTTTTTAAAGAAAAATCGATCTTATTTCTCCTCTTTCAACCAGAAAACCTTTTTCTTCCATATCCATATTTTATAAAATGTTTTCAAAAATGTTTTTTATTATTATTAAATGATTGTTTAAATTTATTTTTACCCATGTTTTAATTTTTACAAAAAGGTTTGAAATGAATTTTCTTGTCATTTTCTGAACAAGGTACTTTTACCAAAGGTGTGAATATAATCTTTGTTTTAATAAGTACAACATGAAATGAATTTCCTGCCATCATTAATACTTTATGCTTTTAATATTATTTTAAAATGTTCCATGTTTTTTTTCAAATAAAAGGTTTATCCTAATATTATAAACATATTTAGTTTTTTAAAGTTATTTTCAAAGTGTAAAGTGTATTTTTCTCAAGAATGTTTTTAATGATCCTTTAATGGTATTTATATTCATCAATGATAAAAACCCTTGATGTTACTTATGATCCATTGAGGATATTTTGTAATTATACCATCCTAATTCTTTGTTTGGGTGAATTATGATTGTTTCAAGGATTTTTTCACAAAACCTGTTTCTTTTCCATAGGATAATCATATAATTAAAGTTATAATGGTTGTTTCTATGAGTTTTATGATGAAATGAGATCTCTATGCACTTTATTCGTGTTATGGATCTTGAAAATTAGTTATGATGACGGGTGGTTCCATTATAAACCAAGGATAGGTGGTTCCTTTATAAACTAATGACAAGCGGTTACATTATAAACCAAGGATGGGTGTATCTGTTATAGCCTTCCAATACATTGGGTAATGATTATGTTATCTATAGAATTATGTTGTAAGTTGACTTTATTGGTTATTGAACTTGTAAAAGTGATTTCCAAAGTGATATGGAGATGATTTCCCAAGGCACCTATATGACTAGTCTATGCTTGCTAATGAGTTTTTATGGAAATAATTTGTTTTATGATCCATGTTTTAATGGGTGTGAATTCTATTATGTTATGATCATGGACTTTGATTATTTCATCATACCCTTATTCTCATATTATTATCACTAATGGAATTAAATTTTTAATGCTTATATTTACCCTTACTGAGTGTTTGAGATTACCGTTATTATGTTTCCTTTTTCTCAGGCTATGAATAAATTTTTTAAGTATGTTATGCATAAGAAGGTTACTAGATGTGATGAATTTGGTTAGAGGTGATCTAAATCTTTATGAACCAATTGTTCATGTATCCAAGTTTTTATGTAAGATTTTGTCTTAATTCTCTAAAACTCCAAACCTAAAAGGTCCTTGGGTATGAAAGTGATCTAACATTTTCTTTTGATTTTGTAAGTTTTTGATGGTTTATATTGGGTAACATTTATTGGTATCAAAGCTAAAAATATAAAGATTAAATTTTTAGCACTAAACCTAAAAGCGTGGGTCTGAGGTTGTTATAACTATAGGATTGATGAGGGTTTCATTATTTCTTGTAGGGGAAAGATCAATTTTTGCAAACTTTTTTTAAAAAAACATTTTTTTAATATTTTAAATTCCAATCCCTTTTCCTAGGGTACCACATATTTCCATGGAATTTAAATTCCATCACAAATTACCCCTCCATTTCTATAAAAATCCTAGGGTCTTAATTGAAGATATGGATTTGATAGCGGAAATTGGATCCCAATGGTAACACCTTTACTTATTGTTGGAGTTGGTGTCCTAGAACCAATCTCTCTGTATTAAGCATACTTGTCACACTAAAATGTCATAACAGTTCTTTAATATGATTAGTACCTAGAAGTTTTATGAAAATCTTCTTAACTATGTGTTATATGACCAGATTATATCATTTTACATAACGCAAATGACACAAGTTATCAAGGGTAGGGGACTCATAAGACATTGATACATATTCTCATGATGTTCATCCTTGATAATCTCATGAAAGTAGATTATGAGAATACAAATATCCAGTGGGAAATCAATATTTATATGTTTCATCAGATGTTCCTATCTGCGGACATGTTTAATGGCCGTGATTTGATGTATTGACATAAAATATGACGATATATGTTCATAACGAAGATGAGTACGTTGGGTGCATCACAATTGATATTAAATTAATTAATAATATGAGAAATGATTTGTCTCTTTTGTTTTATAATGGAAGTTGATATCTTAGGACATTTTATGGAAATATAACTGTATGACTAAGTCCATGACTATGGAATCATGTCAAAAAATTTGTTTCCAGAAATTCAATGAAAGATACATCAAACACTTAGGTTGATGACACAAGTTTTCAACCGGATTTATTAGATATATCGCGATAAATTATGGTACCAGGGTTCACAGTGGATGCCGGTGGGTCAGGGATTTAAAAATTTTCACCATTAGAGTGAAGAAACTTCATCATATCTGGTAATCCGAACCCTAGTACGGTCCGAGGATCTTGTGTGAATTAATCAGAGCACAAAAATAAAATAGAATGACTACCTCATTCGATTTGAAGCATGCTCGTCTTCCACAAGTAACTAGAGACTGTTGTTTGAAGGATCTGAGACTAAATCCATTTAGATCTTCCACACATGCTTCTCAAATATACACGTACGTTGTTCGTCGAATTCCAGGTGCTAGCACGGAGCTCTGATGATATCTTTAATTCCACAATGATCACCACGATCTCGTGTCTTCTATCCATGAAGGTGTTATTAGATTGATTGCTCGGTTAGAGATTTAACTTAGATTTTGTACTCTTTGATTATTAGTGGATTTTCTCAGAGTTGTCCCATTATTCCTCTGCATTATAGAGATTTTCCACATTAAAACTGGTGTCTCGATTTATTTTCTGCTATTTAATTTTTTTCTTACATTTTAATTGGATATTTTCATAATATTTTATCACAATCAAGTTATTATTATGTGAAAGATTCATTTCCTCCCCAACAAAAACCTGATTTGAGCATACCTCTACTGGCGCTTCTAATGCGTCTGAAAGCTTCAAAAGATTCATATGCTGCCATAAAATCCTCTAATTACTATCCTCTAGGAAACACCTCATCCTAGATTTAATGATGAAATGAATTTATTAATTTGATACTCCATCAATGATAACATTACAGTTAAGAATTTTTTAATTAAAAATTAATATTTCCTATAAAGCCTCTTGGGATGTCCAACTAAAACATTGAAATACCTCATTTAATTATAAACTAGAGCCAATAAAACCAATTGAAGAAAAATGACTGCTAAAATTCTATATAGGAAAAGATGTTCAGAAGATAACTCAAATTATTATATGAAGTATGCCCAATTTTTATACCACTTGTGCTTTATGAAATAATGGAGTGACTAATATTTCAAGAAATAAGGTGAATAAGGGAACTCAACTTTTATTAATTCCTTCTTTAGAATCCTTTCCCATGTGATTCTATTCAATGAGAAGACTCTAAATCACTTGGATATGTTTTGAAATAATGAATTTCTAAAATAAAATAATGCACCTCAAGAACAATAATTATTTTATTTACTTTTAATGTGAAGGTGACCAACTCACATGCACTTGTTTTGACTGGTCTCAAAAAAACTGTTATATTAAAAGTTGTGAAAATTTTCGATTGAAGGCGAAGCGAAGTGAAAGTGTATAATGATGTCAAATGCTCAGGATGACAATGGCAAAGTAAAACATCTCAATCACAATAGAAAAGGAAATAAAGAACATAATTATATGACCACACAAAATCAAACCAAATTCCATTATCATGTCATCATATTTATAGATTACAAAAGGGTTGATCCAATGAAAAAAATTAATTCCAATGAATCAAATATAATGGTGGGAATACAAAAGGTTTGTCCATATGAAGAGACTTGTTGGGAAATGAATAGACCTTATTCATTATGATTTATGAAATCCACATAATTAATGATAATTCATAACACTTCCCCTTAGATTTCATAATCCCATGGAATCTAATATAAATCTTCACTTAAAAAAACCCTGTTGGAAAAAGAAGTGAATCCAAATTAATATGATTCCATGCTATACTACTGTAGGACCCCAGGACACCCTGAGAGGGGAGGGGTGAATCAGGGTGTCAACTTTTTATTCTTAAAGTTTTGGATCTTGTTCCCACGTTGGTAGGAACCCGTTAAACCTGTATGATGGATATGATTAGTAATGAAACATTCACATGCAGAGAGATGACACATCTATTTTTACTTGGTTCACTACTAAGGGCTACGTCCAAGGAGCATATGCCGACAGGTTGTTGTTCGTACCAAAATCCACTATGCTTCACTAGCTGTAGATTACAAATGTTCGGGTACAGTCACTCTGTCCCAGGCTCACTACCTTTACAAAAGTTTAGGGATAGATCACTGCGTCCCTTGGGTCACTGCCGTTGACTCCCCCTAGCTCACTGCTGTTGGTGAAGTCCCACTCAGTTTATAGACGTGAAGGTCTCTTCAATAGATGTGCATTGAAGTTCTTTGTCTTCTGTTCAGCATGAGACTTTTCTTGCATCAGGGTTTAGAGTTGATGCTCTTTTTTAGTTCAATCCTTCTTCTTTAGTGCAATGACTGAATGCACTAGATCCTCTTGTCATCGTCAGAATCAGCGACCCATGTATGCATGAGATCATGCATGTATCATTTAGATTTCTTCTTCAATCTCACTTTGCACCGAATGTATCGGGCAATCTCTCGGCTTTCGTGCAGCTCCAAACAAACCGGCGGGCTTCAGTAATACCTGGCACGCTTCTCCAAGCCAGGCGCGCAAGTCCCAATATGGCGCGCAAGTCTCACTACGACGCACAAGTCTCTGGCGCGCAAGTCCAAACTGGCGCACAAGTATCACCAAACCACCTACGCGACACTTCCTTCCTCAACTTCTAACCTGTGCGACTTACTTCCTTTCTCTCCCAAACTGCCTTGGGTGCGCAGCCAACAACCGACACACAGCTTCAGATAATGGCGCGCAAGTCCAGCTGTGCAACAACACAATACTTGCGTGACTTCCACACCTGTGCGACGGGAGCTCTGATTTTTCTAAGTGTTGAACTCCGTAAGAAATGAGGAGGGGTGGTTCTCTATTTATAGGCAAACTGGACCCCCTGCGCGGTGGCACGCAAGTCTCCCCACGGCGCGCAAGTCACGACGCGCATGTATCTTCCCCTGAAAGTCACTTGCACGACCAACTTCCAAACTTGCACGACCCTCCATCCTTTTCCATATTTTAAGTTTTTGATCTTGAAAAACAACAGGCGCGCAAGTTCCTAGGCCTTCTAGGCATCGACGCCCAAGTCTCTTCATGGCGCACAAGTCACTTGCGCGACCATCCCAATACTTGCGCGACACTTATCCCTTTGCCATAAATTGATGTTCTGATCTTGAAAAACATATGGTGCGCAAGTTTCCTATCCTCCAAGACCTCGGTGCGCAAGTCCCTTTTCTAAAAACACTTTTCTTTATTTGTCGATTTTCAGGCCCAAAAATTTGACAAACACTGGGAAACGTGGCCACCTTGTATCTGCTCTTTTTGTCCGCCTCCAGATCATCCATTCCTTTGCCGATGTCCCTTGAATAAAACATGGATCATTATCCACAGTCCTTGAACTCGACATGCCACCATGGAATCTCCTTTGTCAACAAATTTGTATGTCATTTGTTTGCTTTGTCAACAAGCACGATCACCTCAAAAACACTTCTTCTTGGTGATCTGTATCCTTTAGCAACTCTTCTGCTTTTATCACAAACTCCACTATTGTGATATGTATTCTTTGAAGGAATAACTTTAACATCATCATCTTCTATGAAAATGTGATGTGCATGTCTATCTCAGAATTCCAATCCCCGCACAAACATCTTAGAATTCCAATCATTTGCACATTGTCTTCTTCATCAACCGCCATGATCGACTTCATGCAAACCATATGATTTAATTCGTCAAGAAGTCTCTTGCATGGTTCTCATGCAATCATGAGTAATTTCATGGTCTTCATCAAAAACCCATGGGTCTCATGATATAATGAGGAATTGCATGGTCTTCATCAAAACCCATGGTTCTCATGCAATAAGGAGGAATTGCATGGACTTCATCCAAAAACCCCATTCTTCTTTAATCATCCTCAGATGGATTACACATCACATTCTTCATTTTTGTAAACAATGTATCACCTTTGACACATGTTCTTTGAACTTATGATCAGTACAAAAATCGTCTGAATTATCATTCCTCCACTTCATTGGAGTACTTCTTGATCTCCTTCATTTTGATCTACCATTCCTCCATTTCATTAGAGTACTTCATGATCTCCTTCATTTTGATCTTCCATTCCTCCATTTCATTGGAGTAGTTCTTGATCTCCTTCATTTTGATCTTCATTGAAAACTATTGACAATAAATACAACCTTATACACAAAGTGGTTCCAAGAACTGCCTCATTAAAAACCTTATCAAAAAACCCATTAAGAAAAACTGATTAAGGGGAAAAGAGCACAACATTCCCAACTTCCCCTCATAAAATCACAATAGAATTTTCAGTCTTCGCATTCTAATTTTATAAATCAACTTCTCAAATGTTGAAGTTAGAAATGCCTTTGTGGAAAAATCTGCAATATTTTCACAAGACCTTATTTTCTAGACATCAATCTCACCATTCTTTTAAAGGTCATGAGTGAAAAAGAATTTTGGTGAGATATGATTTGTTCAGTTACCTTTAATAAACCCACCTTTAAACTATGATATGCAAGCAATATTGTCTTCATATAATATGGTGGGAATATTATTATTCATATCTAATCCACAAAAATTTATAATATGATTAATCACTGATCTTAACCAAACACATTCTCGACTTACTTCATGAATAGTAATCAGATAAACATGGTTGGAAGAAGTCACAGTAATGGTTTGTTTTGTAGAACACCAAAAAATATCAGTTCCATCATATGTAAACACATATCCAGTTTGATATCTTGCTTTGTGTGGATCAGATAAGTATCCAGCATTCGCATAACCAACTAACTTTGGTTCTGCGGATTTGGAATAAATTAACCCCTGATCTTTTGACCCTTGAAGTTATATTAATACATGTTTGATATCATTCCAATTCCAATGAGTAGGACAAGAACTATACTTTGCCAATAAATTCATAGAAAATGATATATCAGAACTTGTATTATTTTCAAGGTACATCAGTTCTCCTATAACACTCAAATATGGTACTTCAGGACCAATTAGTTCTTTATCATCCACTCATGGTTTAAAAGGATCATTATCACGATCAAGAGATCCTACAACCATTGGTGTACTTAATGGATGTGATCCATTCATATTAAATCTCTGTAGGACTTTAGCAATATATCGTGATTGATGAACGGAAATTCCATCCTCAAGATGTTCAATTTGTGATCCAAGGTAGAACTTTGTATTTCCAAAGTCTTTCATTTCAAATTCTTTCTTCAAATATTCAACTGCCTTAGAAAGTTCATCATTAGTCCCAATTATATTTAAATCATCAACGTATACTACAATGACCACAAATTCAGATCCAATATTCTTAGTGAAGATACATGGACAAATAAGATCATTTTTATAACATCCCTTCATCAAATATTTACTTAGATGGTTATACCACCTACGTCATGACTGCTTTAATCTGTATAATGATTTATTCATCTTAACTGAATAAAGATCTCGAGATCCATGATATTTTTTCGGCAATTTGAGTCCTTCAGGGATTTTCATGTAAACATCATTATCAATATCACTGTAAAGATATGCAGTCACTACATCCATCAGACATAATTCAAGTTGCTTATATACAACAAACGTCATGAGGTACCGAAAGGTTATTTCATCCATTACAGGAGAGTATGTTTCATCATAATCAATCCTGGGGTTTTTTGAGAATCCTTGAGCAACCAATCTTGCTTTATATCTTATAACTTCATTATTTTCATTTCTTTTTCTCATAAATACTCATTTATATCCAATAGGGTTAATCCCTTTAGGGGTTTTCATGATCGACCCAAAAACCTCACGTTTAGCAAATGAGTCTAGCTCAGATTGGATTGCAACTTTCCATTAATCCCAATATGAACTTTCACAACATTCATTAACCATTTTAGGTTCTTGATCCTCATCCATAATTTCAAGGGCTACATTGTATGAAAATGTGTTATCAACAATGGTCTCCACTCGGTTCCAACATCTTCCAGTGTTGGTGAAATTTATTGAAATTTCCTCTTGATCATGTTCATGTACTTTTAGTGCATTTACATTCACTTCAAATTCATTCATATCTTCAACCAACATAGGTTTTCCCCTTTCTTTGACGAGGATTTTTATCTTTTGAACCAATTAGTCTCCCACGCTTCAGGCGTGGGTTGGAAGAATTGTTGGTATTACCATCAGATTATCCTTTCGGGACATCTATTCTTACCAGTGCATTTATAGCAGGTATATATGATTTTGTAACCTGTTTTGAATCATTGAATGCATCAGACAATTGATTTGCTAAATTTTTAAAATTAATAATCTTTTGAACTTTAAGTTCACTCGTATTTGTATGAGGATCAAGATGTAATAATGAAGTTTCCTTCCATGATTTTTTTGAAATCGAATGATTTCCCCCTTTGAGTGTTGGAAATAATTTTTCATCAAAATGACAATCAACAAATCTTACTGTGAATACATCTCCTATCATAATCTCAAAATATTCAATGATCGAGGGAGATTCAAAACCAACATATATTCTCAATCTTCTTTGGGGTCCCATTTTTGTTCGTTGCGGGGGTGTTATAGGCACATATACAACACAACCAAATATCCTAAATGTGAAATATTTGGTTCATGGCCACAAGCTAATTGCAAAGGGGAATAATCAGGATAGCTTGATGGCCATATTTGAAGCAGTGCTGTTGCATGCAGAATTGCATGTCCCCATGCTAAAATAGGCAATTTAGTTTTCATAAGTAGTGGACTAGCGATAAGTTGTAATCGCTTTATAAATGATTCAGCTAGACCATTTTGTGTATAAACATGAGCTACAAGATGTTCAACAGTTATTTCCAATGACATGCAATAATTATTAAAAGCATGTGATGAATATTCACCAGCATTATCAACCCTAATATGCTCAATTGAATAATCAATGAATTGTGCCCTTAAACTTATTATTTGGGCAAGTAATTTCGCAAATGCCTGGTTGCGAGTGGACAATAAACACACATGGGACCATCGAGTTGATGCATCAATCATGATCATAAAATATATGAATGGTCCATATGGTGGATGAATTGACCCACATATATCACCATGAATTTGGTCCATGAACATCGGAGATTCAGTCCTGATCTTTGATGGTGATGGTCTTATAATTAATTTGCTTTGAGAACAAGCACCACATGAGAAATTATGGGGTGTAAGAACCCTTTTATCAACCAATGGATGATCACGTGTACATTTAATTATTTTCCTCATCATTATTGATCCAGGATGACCCAAACGGTCACACCACACAATAAATGTATCATGGTTGGTAAACTTCAGGTTTACCATGTTTGATTCAATTGTACAAATATTGATAAAGTACAATTCGGACGGAAGTCTCAAAAGCTTCTCTTGAATCAATTTGTGCTCATTTTTAATGTTTGTTATATAGAGGTATTCAACACCTTCTTTATCCATTGTCTCGATGTGATATCTATTATTACGAATATCTTTAAAACTTAGCAAATTGCATCGAGACTTGGGAGAAAACAAAGCATTGTTTATCATAATTATTGTACCACCAGATAGGTATATTTCTGCTCTTCTGGAGCCTTTGATTAAATGCACACTATCGGTTAAAGTACATACATGAGTACTACCCATTTTAGTGGTGATAAAATATTTCTCATGTTTAAGAATTGTGTGCGTCGTTGCGCTGTTGATGAGAAAAATATCTTCATCACAAAAAATATTCCCAACGGACCGATTTATATCATCCATTTCTAGTAAAGAAAATAAACATACATATAAGAAATGAAATAAAAGAAACCAAAATGAAACATGCAATATTTAAAAATATTACAAAACCAAAAACCATTGTCTATTTCAACCACAAGCATACAAAAACCAAAAATCAAACTTCAATTCCGTCATGGACATTGATGCTTGATCTATATGCTCATCACCTTCAGGGTGTGCAAAATAATCGAAAATATCAAAGTTTGCAATATCATCATCATATTTCAAAGCCTGGTCAGAAAAATTTGCTTCAACATTCTTTTCCTTTCCTTTGATAGATTGTTGATAAAGATCAACAAATGCTTTGGTGTACGACAGGTACGCGACCAATGCCCCTTCATGTCACATCGAAAACAATTACGTTCATCGCTCTTTGCTTTCTTCATTTGTGGTTGTTTATTATTGGACCACTCCAGGTGGTACCCTTTCCTCTTCTCATTTGGTGTATGACCACCTCTAGCAAATGACTTTTCTCGGCCTCGATTGCGTCGATTCTTCCCATGACCTTGATTAAAAGCAGTCACATTCGCTTTAGGGAATGGAGCTGCAACAATAGGTCAGAATTCATGATTTCTCTTCAGGAACTCATTATCTTGTTCAACAACAAGAAGGCAAGAAAATAATTCAGAATATTTTGTAAAACCTTTCTCGCGATATTGTTGTTGTAGAATGACATTGGAGACATGGAAAGTGGGATAAGTTCTTTCCAACATATCAGTATCAGTGATAATATCTCCACATAATTTTAGTTGCGATGTTATTTTAAACATTGTAGAGTTGTATTCACTTATGGATTTATAATCATTGTAAATGACTCCACTCAAACCTTGCTGTTGGTAGTATTACAAGTCGAAGGTGATCATACCGCTCCTTGAGATTTTGCCATAGCCCCAAAGGATCCTTCACCGTGAGGTACTCATTCTTCAAATGCTCATGGAGATGATGGCGGATGAATATTAGGGCTCGGACACGGTTTTGAGCAGAAGTGTGATTGCCAACTTTAATTGCTTTGTCAAGGCTGTTGGCATCAAGGTTCATCTCCGCATCTAGAATCCACGACAAGTAATTCTTTCCAGAAATGTCAAGAGGGAGAAATCCATGCTTCACAATATTCGCCATGAAAATTTTATCTTACCGGTATGACTAACTTTTTTACTTCACAGAGTAGTCGTGTTGATAACGTGTTGTGAAATTTGTCGATTGAATGTGAAGTGAAGTGAAAGCGTATAACGATGTTGAATGCTCGGGATGATGATGACGAAGTAAAATGTCTCAATCACAATAGAACATGAAAGAAAGAATACAAGTATATGACCACACAAAATCACACCCAATTCCATTATCACGTCACTGTATTTATAAATTACAAAAGGATTGATCCAACGAACAAAATTAATTCCAGTGAATCAAATCTAACAGTGAGAATACAAAAGATTTGGCCATATGAAGATACTTGTTGGAAAATGAATATAATTTCATTCACTTGGATATGTATTGAAATAATAAATTGCTAAAATAAAATAATGCACCTCAAACATAATAATTATTTTATTTAATTTTAATGTGAAGGTGACCACTCACATGCTTGTTTTGACCGGTTTCAAAAAAAAAAAAAAACCGTTATATTGAAAGTGTTGTTTCGGATGACATTGATATTTAATTGTTTGTGGAACGATTTTAACAAGGAAATTATTTAAAATATATAAAGTATTCAATTATATACAACGATTTTATAAAAAAAGAAAAGGCGTACAAAATGAAAAATATTCAAATATATTTCAGCATGGATATTTTACGGACAGTGCCATCTTACCTGCCATTTGGTTTTTAGTGGAAAAAACATGTGGTCACCTGAGCCCCACGTGTCAATCTTACAGCGGGAGTGGATGTCGGCAAAGTTTGTTTTTATGTCCAGCGTTTGCTTAATGAATAGTGTAGTGAAATTCGGAGAGGGCATCTGCGAAAGCAGTGGCGTGGGAGAGAAGGTACGTTTAAAAACATAAATAATTTCATATATACTTTAGAAACATTTGATCCGATATTTTGCATTATCCGCCACGTCATTGATAATATCCCACTATAAATGCAGAGCTGGGAGCGTCCTCATCTTCTTAAACAGAGAGGCTGTGAAGCGAGCAAAAGAAAAGGGCGAAGCAATGGCAGGAATTGTTGACAAGATCGGGGAGGCGGTGAAAGGCGGCGGCGATCACAAGGGGGAGGAGAAGAAAGGGTACGGACACGTGGGGGAAGGCGGTGGGCATCACGGCCAAGTGGGCGCGGGGCCGACCGGGCAGGGCGGCGGGATGGTGGAGAAGATTAAGGAGAAAATCCCCGGCGGAGGCGGCGGAAAGAACGTGCAGGGTAATGACGGCGAGGGGGGCGGGTTCATGGAGAAGGTGAAGGAGAAAATCCCCGGCGGAGGCGGCGATCATAAGGACGGGCACTAGAAGAAGGATAACTTCCCGCTCCGTTGATTGGTACCTTCTCCTTTTAATGGATTCGCGTTATGGTAGGGCGTTGTGTGTTTATGTTTTATGAAGGTTATGTTGTTCTAAGTTTTTTTTTTCTTTCCTTCTAATCGATGTGGTATGATATGCAGAATTGAGTTTGAATTTACGTTAAAAACCTTTTTTCCCTGTAAAATAAATAACAAAATTGGTGCTATGTAAGTTTTTAAAATTAAAACACCTTAAATGATATTGCAATTTACGAGAATAGTACAAAACCAATCACCAAACACAATTCTTCCAAGATGGTCATAACATACATGGGAATGGATTGAGTCATAACATTTATAAGAACTTAGTATTAGAGACTTTAGAGTAGACCAAAGTTGGGTTTTTTTATCAATCCTATGGATGAGTTAACCTCCTTTTTGGAATGACTGATGATAGTGGGCAAACCCAATCCTTTTGCAAGCAGATGTTTCGTCTTTCTGTCCCATGACACTACTTTGAAAGATTGATTTATGTCCCATGACAAAAAAGATTGATTGAGTGACTGGAAGAGACTTAATAACATTGAATGGATTGATTGAGTGACCAGAGAGACTTAATAACATTGAATGATACTGTTACTTGAGAAAATCAGACTATCATTCGCAAAGAAAAATGCAAATGAATGACATCATTTCTCGAAGTTTCATTATATAAAAGCTTGGAGAAAACATAACAAATAAAAACAAAAAAGGAGAGAGGATCCCCTTGTTAGAGGCTTCAAGAAGCAAAACAATGGGAAAGAGCCCTATTGATCAAGAAACTAAAGAGACGTTGCATAATGATATCAACCCATTTGGTGAAAAAACTTCACTCCACCTGACATGTCCAATTTTCATGCCATCACACCACGTTTGGAGGATGGAAGGTATTTTCATAGAATGAAAAATCTCATGAGCAGTAATAGCACTACATTATTCAATAGTGGCTTATGAGAAAAGCAAGCTATCATCGACAAAGAAGAGGTGGAATGGAAATCATTATGTGATGATATTTCTAGAAGCATTACATAAAATCTTGGAGAAAACATCCACAAAAAATAGAACCATAATAGAGGGGATCATTATTCAATAGTGGCTTATGAGAAAAGCAAGCTATCATCGACAAAGAAGAGGTGGAATGGAAATCATCATGTGATGATATTTCTAGAAGCATTACATAAAATCTTGGAGAAAACATCCACAAAAAATAGAACCATAATAGGGGGGGAGGGGATCCCCTCTTCAGAGACCTCGAGGAGCAAAACAATGGGAAAGAGCGCCATTGATCCAGATCCTATAAGAAATAAAAGAAAGATATTTCAAAATGATATCAACCCATTTCGTGCAAAAACCCATTTTGAGAACAAATTGGAGGAAATATCACTCCACCCTATCAAAAGCCTTCCATGTTCATGATTTATAGGACGTGGCTCATTTTAATGAAAACTAAAGAATTTTTTTAATGTTTTCAAAATTAATTTTCTGAAAAGCCACCCTCGTTTCCTCTGAAATCATTAGGAGTTTCTATTAATATAAAATTGAGGAATCAAACTAAAATAAAAAGGTTCCTTAACCAAAATGTGTTGTAACAATTTTATACCACTTCATTCATAAAAACCTCTCATTTAATAGGACTACAAATCCATTTGGGACATGCCCAATTTTCATTTTCATGCCCACACAACCTTAAGAAGGATGAAGTGGTTTTCATAGAATGAAAAATCTCATAATAATAGCATTATATGAAATGAGTGGTTGGCACAAAAACTTCATTCATAAAAACCTCTCATTTAATAGGACTACAAATCCATTTGGGACATGCCCAATTTTCATTTTCATGCCCACACAACCTTAAGAAGGATGAAGTGGTTTTCATAGAATGAAAAATCTCATAATAATAGCATTATATGAAATGAGTGGTTGGCACAAAAGTTGATTCACTGGAGGTAAAAAACACCACAATCAATTAACTATGATTTTAGAGAAAATTTTGTAAATAGCATTATAAAGGCCAATTGGGTGAAAATATGCAATCTTAGTGAGTTTGAATTTTGCGGATTAAAGTGATTAGAGTTTCATTGACGGAACCAAAAATCCCCTTGCCAAAGGCCATTCATAAAGTTACACACAACATGGCCTACAATGTGCGAATAATGCTTAAAGAAAAAGCCATGAAACCCATTAGGACTATGGGCCTAGGATGCATCTGCTTAGCATTCCAAAATTCAATCGAAGAAATATCTCGAGGGAGTGTGTCATTCATCAAATCATTAATAACATGAGATAAATAGGAGGATACCTCATGAGAAATAGATGAGCCCATCCTGGAAAAATGAAAAAATCATTTTCTGAATCTCAACTTCATCATGAACCAGCTCCCCACCAGGCGCCTCCAAAATAGAAATGGAATTCTTTCTTTTTCGAGTAGAAGCTTTCTGATGCAAGAAAGATGTGTTTTGTGTTAGAGTTGGTGTCCTAGAACCAACTGTTTGTACTTTAATTACATGAATATTTAATGTATTTAATTATTAAACATCTTATTACATATTATTCATTGTTCTGCATGACTATGATATAATAATGTCACAGAGTATTTGTCGCATTAACAAGGTCATAACAATTCCCCGCTATGATGAGAACCTAAGTCCTATTAAAATATTCTTAAATATAGTTTTGCAATTGGATGACATACTATGATGGGACACATAATATACAGACCGTTAGGTACAAGTACTCGTAAGCAGGTGAAACTTCTTCTCATGAAGTTCACACTTAGTAATCTTCAAGACGGGAGGTTATGAGAACATACCCACCTATAGAAATTCCACATGTTTTGGTATCATCAGATATTCTTATCTACGAGCGTGTGTAATGGTCATTAGACTTTAAGATTATCATTAATGCATGTCACGACTCGCACACTTTGATTTACTGACGAAAACCGTCAGGAAGTAGGGTTTGTTGGGTGCGTCACGAGTGACATGTTATTAATGGATAAGTTGAGGAAGGATTTGTCCCTTCTATTTATGGAAGTTGATATCTTGACCCTTTGATTGAAATAAAACCCACCCTAAATTCCATGATCATGGTGTAACGCCGAGTGTATTTCAGGTAGTCAAAGAAAGACGTATCAAGCAAACATGTTGATGACACTATCATGAAACCTACTTGATGAGATATTAAGATAAAGAGATTATATTATACAGTGAGTGTTCATATGTGGATGTCATTGCGAATTTAAGTTCTTTCTCTTGGGTGCCTTGACTCGTTGTTAGACAACACTCTTGGACTTTAGGCAAGCCCACCTAATGCCAATGAGAAAGAATCCTAAAGGGTCACACACTAAGTGTTTCTTGTGGTCTCGATTAAATTCTATTTGAATTTAATTAATGAAATAAATATTATTTTCAAGATTGGAATAATTTTATTCAAGTTAAAATGATTGCATGAATTAAATAAAATATATTTATTTATTTTATTAAACATTTAATAAATATTTATTTTTTAGTTTGTAAATAAAATATTTATTTAAGAGAATAATTTTATTTATTTATTTATTTGGGTATTCATTAAATGGATGTGGAGTTCAAGCGGACCAAGACCGGTCCGGTAGTAAAATAATTATTTGCAAAACGGTAAATAATTATTTAACTAGTGTGCACAAGACAAAATAATAATAACGCTGTTATCATTATGTGGCACGATATTTCATTTATGATTTCGTTTTGCGCAAGTTGGCGCACCACGAATAATTGTACTATTATTTTTATTATGTATCATGATTTTTCTCTAATGTTATGAATGTATTTAATTGTTGTTATGCAATTAACTATTGTAACCGAAACCCCATGCCGTTAAATTGACAGGTACATCTATTATGCCATTACGCCTGGTGAACCGAATTGCCAGTGGTGAGCGAATTGTTGAGCCAAAACAATCTCTCTTGAATTCTCTCATCTCCCCTCTCAAGAAAGAGAGACGTTCTTCAAGACCGAAGAACAGGTGATAAAAAACGACTGACACAAGACACTCGCTTCACCACACTAGCACCCAAAGAACGAGTGGTGTCGATCAAAGGCCATCAGAACACGTGTGGATCACCGCTAGAGGGATTCTGGTTTGGATCCTTGCAAGTGCAACGAGACAATCCGAAAAGGTCATTCCGGACGATCAACATCATCAATGAAGAAAGTATCGAAGATCTAGGTGTTTAATTTCGACAGAAATTATTTAAATTAATTATAAATACGATGGGCAAGATCCTCTCTCTAGGATCCAACACCCTTTTCTTCTTTTGTCTAGATCTTTGATCTTAATCTGTGGATACTGGCATTTATCATCGTATTGATCCTGGATTGGTCATCAATCAAAACAAAGGCAAAGTTGGGCCCTCCCAACCGGCATGCTTTCGCTGCATTCAGATCCTTCAAGTGGAATCAGAGCGAGGTTATCATCGTTTATAATTATTTAAATAATTCGTTGATGATTTACGATTTAATAATTTAGTTTATCAATTCAAGGTTAATCGTTCTTGTAATTTGGATTTCGAGATATGTTCTTCCTTTTTCATTTCTCGCATATCTAACAGAAACAAATAATTTTTGGATTAAAATTAAAATGAGGAGGCGCCAACGATTCTGTCCAGGTGACACGAAAGTACACACCGTGTGTTCGGACTTGCACGTCGTGTTCTCTTCCATGCACACCATGTAATCTAGACTATACGTCGTGTAGTCGTGTTCAACACATAAGGAGTAATTCGGCAATTAGTCAAGCTGTGTGCATTTATTAGACGCGGTGTAATTAATTTTACACCGCATATTGATTGGGACAGATAGGCACATGCTTACCAGATTACACACTATGTGGCCCACTGGACACAGCGTGTAGTCCCTTCAGGTCAAGGGCCAATCTGTGCATCCCATACACGGATTGAGCCGACCGGTAACTGTGTAACGCAGAGACAACACGACGTGTGACCCACTAGACACGTCATGTACTCCAAAATATCCGAAGTATGCCTCACATGCCGAGTCCATAGGTGTGTACTTTAGGAAAGGTGGTGATGGTAGTACACACCGTGTAGTCAAAACTACATCCCGTGTACTTTACCAAATTACACAAAGTTAAAAATTTAATGTTTGTGTAATGTTCAGAACTACTTATCATGTACAAATTGTACTAAAGGTTGTTACTCTATGCACTGAAGCATCTTGTATTCTATATTCTAGAAGAGTAAAATAGTATAAAAATATAATACATGTTTGGTAGATTCGAACATGTATTCACCAGGTTACCTCCAAGGTACATTTATGTACAAGGATGAGAATCTCAAAGAAATTCAGAAAAGAAATTAAGATAAAAGGATTGGTTAATTAAAGATAATAATTAATTGATTCGAGCACAATTTATCTTAATAGGAACGATTAAAGAATTGAATGCTAGTTTTATTAATTACGTAACCTGTTGCATGTATGTGGATGATCATGAGCTAGATGAGACCTTTGTATGCGATTGGTTTCCCTTTTAATTTATTTGTTAAATTAAATTGTTGGAATGTGAGCCATCTCTCCTCATTAATATGTGGGGCCTGTGTGCCCATGATTTCTTTATGTAAACCCCATTTTTTACCCCTCACCTACGTGTGTGTTAAAAAGCATATGTAATGGATGGAGCTCCCAAGCTAGTGGAGGTGGTTCAAGCTGGAGCCGAGACAAAACCAATCCCAGGAGATACAAAGGTGGACAAATGGAAAGCTGTAAACACGAAACCAAAAGGTTCAATGTGTTTCTCCCCTAGGCCAGGGTTAGTTTATCAACCGCTATGTAAACTAACCATTAAAAAAGTTCATGATCATGCCCTTTACCTTATTTTATTTCTATCAGTTGCATGGTTATCATTATTGATGTGTTGTCGCGATCATATAATTAATGAATTAAACAAATATGCAAGATGGAACTAAAATAAACTAGGATTATGTGTAAATATTATCAAGACATGGTTAATCACTTAAGTAAGTTCCACTTAATATTAACAAGCACGTGATAAAGATAATAAGCAATTTTCACATAAGAGATAAAAATCCCTCAATAAAATATTAAGTCAGACTAAGCCTTTTGTTACTTGATCAAGGGCAAGACTCAATAAAACTAGGTGTTTAACCAACCCTTGTTGGGACACTTACTTTTATATAGGAAGCCCTTATGAAAATTTCATGTTGACTTAACCATATTATATCAAGAGGAGTAGCCCTTGATAGACTTGGTGTAGTATTGGAGGCAAGTGTTGAGAAAATCCAAGTCAGGATTTCAGGATTGGGGAGTCCACTCAAAGGATCAAGGAGCTGTAAGACTGTAGTTGGAAAAGACCTACCTACCTAAATACCTTCCAATATCTTGACCAACCCTTGTTGGGGTCATGCGAAGGGGAATATGGATCCTTGCCACTAGAATGTCCAAGAAACAAGATATTCTGAGTTCAATGGTGAGGGCCATTGAGACTTGATAAAATAACGGGAGAATTATTAAAACTAATTTATTATTTCTCATAAAATGTAATCAAGAAAGTACTAATAATATGCTCTTTTAATTGTAGAATAAAATGACAAGCTCGACCACACTATCCCTGTGATCAATTCTGGATAAATAAAACATCCTCACCGACAATAACTTCTAGGAATGGTTTAGACGCCTTTGGGTTGTTCTACGCCATGAACATAAGTCTTACATACTGTAGTCAGCATTACCTGATCCACCTGCCAAAGAGGCGAGTGATGAGGATTTCCTGGTTTATGAGAAACATATGAATGATGTGGTCGATGTTCAATGTTTGATGCTTTCATAAATGTCTAGCGAACTCATGAAGTCTCACGAAAACATGGATACATATAGCATGCTCGAGCACCTCCATGGTCTTTACAAGGAGAGAGAAATACATAAAAGATTTGAGATATCCAATGCAATCTTTCAGAGTGAGCTTGGAGAGGGTGCCCTAGCTGGGCCTCATATATTCAAGCTTATTGCCTACATTGAGCGCCTGGAGGTTCTATGGTTTAAACTCCTTGAAGAACTGGGTACTGATCTCATTCTTTCATAACTACCTCAAAGCTTCTCCATTTTTTTTAGTTAATTTCAATATGAACAACATTGAGAAGTCTCTATCTGATCTTCTTATCCTCATTCTCCAAGTGGACAAAGATATGAAGCACGACAAGCCTCCTGTCCTTATGGTGAATACGAGGAAAGGGAAGAAGAAGAGCTTTAATCCCAAAGCTTCTTCACAACATTCCAAGAAAAGGAAGATCAAGGTGGAGTCAAGGGAACATGAAGTTATTTGTTTCGCACGTGGCAAGAAGGGCCACTGGAAGAAAAACTACACCCATCCAAAGAAGCAAGGGGAATCTTTGGGTGCGTTTGTTATCGAGTGAAATTTATCTATTTCTACAAATTGGGTATTGGATATAGCTTGTGGTGCTCACATATGTATTCAAATACAGGAACCGAGTAGATTTAGGAAAATTGAATGAGGGGAGTTAGATCTACGAGCAACCAATAAAGCTAAACCTTTTACTGAAGCTGTTGGAGACTACCACCTCACATTGTCGTCTGGGATGATCTTGATGTTAAAGGGTTGTTATTACGTGCCTTCTGTGACCAAAAACCTGTATCCAAACTAGATACAGATGGATTTGTTTTCAAGTTCAGAAATGAATGTTTCTTCTTTTACAAAGATAGAATTTGTTTTGGTAGGGCACATTATACAACAATCTTTATGTGTTAGATTACACAAACCAAGTAATGACAATCGATAACAAAGATACTTCAGATGACTCATACCACACCTAACTTTGACATCACCGGCTATGTCATGTAAACGAGAAACACCTGATAAAGTTACATCAATATGGATATTTAGATTCTTACAAACTAAAACCACTTGGTGTATGTCACATGTGTTTACAAGGAAAAATGACCAAATCCCCATTTAGTGGGAAAGGTGAAAGGGCCAAATAGCTTCTTGAATTGGTTCATACTGATGTGTGTGGACCATTTCCTATTGAAGCAAGGGGTGAGTACTAATACTTTATAACTTTTATGGATTATTTTAGTAAATATGGATATATATAATTAATGAGGTATAAGTCATATTATTTTGATAAGTTCAAGGAATAAAAGAATGAAGTTGAGAACCAGCTTGGTAAGAAGATTAAGAAACTCCACTCAGACAGAGGTGGAGAGTTTCTTAACCAAGATTTCATTAATTACTTATGGGAGTTTGAGATCCTATACCAATGCACTCCTCCTTACATGACTCAGTGGAATTGTGTAAGCGAAAGGAGGAACCACACATTGTTGTACACAGTGATATCAATGATGAGTCATGAAAGTCTTCCATTATCCTTTTGGGGATATGCATTAAAAACAGCGACACACATACTAAAACAAGTACTAACTAAATCGATAAATGGTATTCCATACGAGATTTGGAGTAGAAGAAAAGCCATGTTATTGAATTTACATGTGTGGGGTAGAGAAGTGTTTGTTAAGACCTCTTCAGGTAACAAACTTGCACCCTGAGGCACAAGGTGTACCTTTATAGGATACCCCAAGGAAACAAGGGGATATTACCTATATGAATCATCATACAAAAAGTTTATAGTGGCATGACACAGTATATTCCTTGAGAGGGAGCACATCTCCAAAATAGATAGTGGGATCAATATAGAATTCTATGAAGTCAAGGTTCAAGGTACACAAGAGTTGGTATAAGAATAGATTACACAAAGCCCTGTGGAATAAAGATCTATTCTAGAGACACAAGTACTACGTAGGAGTACAAGAGAGGTTAGAGAACTGGAACAATAGGATTTTCTAAATACTGAGGATGGTGACTCATTATTAGTTTATAACAATGATCCTCTAACCTAAAAGGAAGCAGTAAGTGACACAGATGTTTCCAAGTGGCAAGAAGCCATGAGTTCTGAAATGGATTCCATGTAACAAAACCAAGTCTGGATTTTGGTAGCTCCTCCAGTTTATGTAAAGCCTATTGGTTTCACATCGGTATTCAAGAATAAACTAGACATGGAAGGACAATTCAGTACCTATAAGACATGACTGGTTGAAAAAGGGTTCAAACAACATCAAGGCATTGACTATGATGAAACCTTTTCAACAGCTGTGATGCTAAAATCCATCAAAATTCTATAGGCCATTACTTCTTACCATTACTATGAGATTTGGAAAATAGATGTCAAAAAAACCTTCCTTAATGTGAACCTTCAGGAAGATTTCTACATGACACAACCTAAAGGGTTTGTGACTCCAAAAGATTCTAATAAGAATATGCAAGTTGAAGAAATCGATTTATGGATTAAATCAAGAATCCAAGTCATGGAACATTCGTTTTGATGAAGCCATAACGTAATTTGGTTTTGTAAAGAACAAATGTGAACCTTGTGTCTATAAATGGATTAGTGAGTGTAGTTATTTTCCTAATAGTATTTTTTGATGACATATTACTTATTGGAAATGAGATATTAGTCTTACAGTCTATTAAGGCATGGTTGAATCAATGTTTCTTCATGAAGGAATTAGGCGAGGCAACATATATTCTTGGGATCAAGATATGTTGTGATAGATCTAAGAGATTACTGGGCCTAAGTCAAAGTACATACATTGATATGATAAGATACTGAAGAGATTTAGTATTGTTGGGAAAAAATACCTCAAGGTATCATTGAAACATTTTTGTGGTGATTGTGTTTGTTGACAAAGTGGACATCTGAGTAGTGACTGTTGACAAAGCAAAACAATGACATGCAAATTTTTTGACAAAGAGGATTTCATGGTGGAATGTTGAGTTCAAGAGATGAGGTAAACAATCCATGTTTGATTCAAGAACGTCGATAAAAGGAATGGATGATCTGGATGCGGTACAAAAAAACAGATACAAGGTGGCGCCGTTTTCCAGTGTTTGCCAAATTTTTGGGCCTGAAAATCGGCAAATGAAGAAAAGTGTTTTTGGCAAAGGGACTTGCGCACCGCGGACTTGGAGTACAGGAAACTTGCGCGCCATATGTTTTTCAAGATCATAAGATCAAAATATGGCTAAGGAAATAGGTTCGCGCAAGTTTGGGAGTTGGTCGCGCAAGTGTCTAAAAGGAGAGAAGACTTGCGTGCCGGGACTGGGTCGCGCAGCTGACTTGTGCGCCGTCGCGCAGGGTGGTCAATTTGCCTATAAATACTGGACCACCCCCTATTCATTCTTAATGGAGTTCAACACTTTGAGAAATCAGAGCTCCCGTCACGCAGGTGTGGTGGTCGCGCAAGTGGTGTGTGTGGTCGCGTAGGTGGGACTTGCGCGCCAGAGGTTGAAGTTGTGCGCCGGTGTTAGAAGTTGCGTGCCGGTTGGCAGTTGCACGCCAATATTGGTTTGGGCGTAAAAGGAAGAGAGTCGCGCAAGTTTGGAGTTGAGGAAGCTTGTGTCGCGCAAGTGTCAGAGGAGGACTTGCGCGCCCGTTGTTACTTGCGCGCCGATACTTGCGCGTCGAGGTAGACTTGCGCGCCAAGTAAGGTTTGTTCCAGCAGTGTTTTTCGGACTGCGTGGAAGCTGGAAGTTTTCCCGATACCTTCGGTACAAAGAGATATTCATCTTCGGGTGAAAGTTGAACTTCAACAGAGCATCTACACACAGAGAAAGATGCATTCATTCATGCAAATGAAGAGACCTACATGTCTATAAACTGTGAGTGGATTCCTTCTAAGAGAAGTGAGCTTAGGAAGAGGAAGAAGGTGATCCTCTCCACCGGCAGTGAGCCAGAGAGAGAGAGACAGGGAGTGACCCTTGGGAAAGCAGTGAGCTGACCTTAAATTTGTAAAGGCAGTGAGCCTGTGTATATAAGTGATCTAGCCCGAACCTTGTAATCCACAGCTAGTGAAGATTAGTGGAATTTGGTACGACCGGTAACCTGTCGGCGTATGCTCCTTGGACGTAGCCCTTAGCAGTGAACCAAGTAAAATTGCTGTGTCCTACACTTGCTTTACTTTATGTTTATATTGTGTAGCAGGAAAGAGAGAGAAGAGTGTTTTGCTTAACAGCGAAACAAGATCAGAACGAGCATTAATTTTTAATTAGTCATACCCTGATTCACCCCCCCTCTCAGGGTATTTAGCCTAGTGGACCTAACAAGTGGTATCAGAGGGAAAGGTTGAAAGTTGTTCTTCTCTCAATGGAGGTCACCAATCATAAAGGGATTCCGATCTTCGACGGATATAATTTTCAGATATGGAAGAATCAGATGCAACACTATTTCCGATCCTTGGAAATGGATGTGTTTTCAGCAGCCATTCATGGTATCACAGCTGATATTAATAGTGGTGCTTTATCAGAAGCTGAGCATAGAGAGTTGGATGCTGATTCCAAAGCAATCAATGCCTTAGGGGGAGCCCTTTCCAATCCCATCTACATGAAGGTGATGTCATGAAAAACGTCACATGCAATGTGGGAAAAGCTTTTGAATATATATGAAGGGGACACAAAAGTCAGAGAGGCAAAGCTGCAGGTGTTGTGGAATAAATATGAAGATCTGAAAATGAACCCGAATGAGTCTGTTGACGCATTCTTTGACAGGGTAAACATTGTTGTGGAAGATATGCGAGGTCTTGGAGAAGTCATTGAAGACATAAAGATTGTAAAGCGCATCTTGAGGAAACTTCCACCTCGGTTCAATCTGAAAGTTTCAATACTAGAAGATAAAGATCCAAAAGAGCTGACATTGGACAATTTGCACAGTACCTTGGTTGCATATGAAATGAGGAACGATGATAATGAGGCTGTGGAAAAGGGGAAGTCTAAAGAGGTGGCATTTAAGGCCATGAAGAAGCTCACCATTGAATATTCTAATGAAGAAGAAGAGACAGATGAGGTGATGTCATTTCTTTCTTCAAATATACAAAGAGGAAGAGGAAAATTTAAAGGTAAACTTCCACTAGCATGTTTTCGATGTGGAAAGGTTGGTCATCTTGCGGCAAGATGCCCAAAGAAGTTTCAAGATGATGATGATGATGATGAAGTTGAAATTCCCAAGAAGAAAACTTCAGCTTTTGTGAAAGGGAAGAAACAATTCAAGAGAAATTTCTTCAAGAAAAAGAATCTTCTCTCACAAGAACTTGAAAGTTCAGATGAGTATGAGGATGAAGAGGTTGAGGAAATTGAAAATTGCAGAGATCGTGGGGTAAATGCCTTGGTGGCGATTGTTGGTAGTTCTCAAAAGGGAGAAGAAGCTGATGCTAAAGAAGAAGAAGAAATTGAAGGGAGAGTTGATATGGAAGCCGAATTGGAAGCAGCTCTTGAGGAGATAGACGTATGGAGAGCCAAAACGAAGAAAGCCAATAAAGTAGTTCGTGATGCCAAACTCTATATGCAACAACAGGATGAAGAAAACTCTGAGCTGTTAGAAGAAATTGAAAGACTAAAATCCTCAACACCGGAGAACTCAGAAAATATTATTGAGTATAAGCTTAATGTTGAGGAACAAAAGAAGGAAATTGATTGTTTGACCAACACAGGAAAAGATCAGGTTAGACATATCAGAGAGCTTGAAGAAGAAGTGGTCAGTCTACGACAAAAACTTAAGGATCAAGATAAACTCTTGACCCCCAATGTGATATCCGAAAAGCAGGCCATTCAGAAGACATAGAAGATAAAAGAGGAGCCTAGAAGTTCAGTAGGGAAGAAGCAGCAATTGAGCTTAGATGTTAAGGTCATTTCTGGGCCTAGTCAAGAACAAAAATTTGTGACAATTGCAATCAGACCGCAAGCACTCATCCCGAAAGTGAAGGTTGATTTGGGCACAAAACAGAATCAGAATATTCAGATATCTCAAAGGGAAAATCGTAGTGCTGAAATATCACGAGGGAATGCATCCTATATCAGGTGTTATTGCTGTGGGAAAATGGGACACTCACAGTATGTGTGTTCCATAGCCAAGAGATACAGAAGGGAACATGAACAGAGATGGCAGCCAAACAGAGAACGGTTTTCCAGAACATATTTTGAAGGACACTGTTTTTGGTGCGGAGGATTTGGACACATGGCTAGGTATTGCACTTCAACCATTCAGAGAAATGTGTCAAAGCAGAATCAAAATGTTCGCAAGCAGCAGATCAATAAACCAACAAGTGAGTTAAAAGTTCAGAACAGATTTGCAGCTCTACAAGATGAGGGTGGTCCATCATACTCTAAGAAATAACAGAAGTCTCAATCCATGCTGAGTGTGAAAGAAAAAGTATGGACCAAGAAGAAGCAAAATGAGAAGGCTGTGGTGGCGGAGATTGCCCTTAAAGTATCAGATCGATCTGGTATTTGGATCCTTGATAGTGGTTGCACATCCCACATGATGGGTAATAAGGATCTTGTTACAAGCATCAAATATGACAAAGAAGGAGTTTTCAAATTTGGAAATGATGAAGGCCTGAAGATTGTTGGCTCAGGGAAAGCCAAGTTTGGGGGCAAAGAGATGAGACGTGCTGATGTCTTGGTAGTAGAGGGTCTCAGTCATAACCTACTCAGTGTCAGTCAACTATGTGACTCTGGGCACTCTATCCAATTTACCAAAAAGATGTGTGTTGTGAAAGGAAAAGATGGAGCAGCTGTTCTGCAGGGAAAAATGTCAAAGAGAAATCTCTATCTTGTAGGTGGGGAAGAAGATACTTGTCTTTTATCCAGAGAGGAAGAAAACCAGCTGTGACATAAGTGACTTGGTCATCTATGTCAACCATCTATGGAGGATCTCGTTAAATGCGATGCTGCTAGAGACCTTCCCAAACTATCACGTGATCGCACTCATACGTGTGATGCTTGTCAACAAGGGAAAATCATCAGAAAGACATACAGGCCAAAGGAACAAAAATCAACTAGAGTGCTCGAATTGGTGCATGCTGATGTATGTGGACCTATCTCACCACGAGCTATAAATGGGCAAAGGTACTATGTTCTTTTCATTGATGACTATAGCAGAATGGCCTGGGTATTCATCATAACCCATAAGACAGAGGTGTTCAGTTGCATAAAGCAGTACAGGAGGGAATCAGAAAAGATGCTTGGGTAGAAAATCCTGAAATTTCGTACTGATAACGGTACAGAATTTACAAACAGTCAGGTTGAAAACTATCTCGAGAAACATGGGATAAGGCATCAAGTATCATCAGTAAGAACTCCCCAACAGAATGGAGTTGTTGAAAGAAGAAATCGGATCATCAACAACATGGTCAGAACAATGCTTATTGATAAGGACCTACCAGAGAAATTTTGGAAGGAAGCCGTTTTAACATCGGTCTATGTTTCAAACAGGTCTCTGTTTTGTCCAAAGCAAGGGAAGACTCCATATGAACTATGGTACGGAAAGAAGCCTACGTTGAAATACTTTCAAATCTTTGGAAGTAAGTGTTTCATTCTCAACAAAGAAAATCATAGGAAGTTTGAGGCACGAGGAGATGAAGGGATATTCCTTGGCTACTCAGGGAAAAGTAAAGCATATAAATGCTTCAATAAGAGTCTAGGAAAAATCATTGAAAGCAATGATGTCACTATAGTTGAAAATGAGCAGAATACTCAACGATCCAGTGAACAGTTCCTGGATGAAAGTGATGATGAGGTAAGCAACCCAGGGGGAGCAGAAGTGGCAGAAGCTGACTCAGAAGAAGATACTGATGATGAAGAGGAAAATGTCCAGTCGGTGTCTGTGAGGAAGTCAAAGAGTCGAGCTGAAATTGATAGGCAGAATATCATTGGTGATCAAACAGCTCCAGTTCAGACTCAAAGAATAAAATCATCACAGCAAGCATTGTTTTTGTCTCATGTAGAGCCGAAATGTTTTTCTGATGTAGCTGAAGATGAAAATTGGGTTCAGGCCATGAACGAAGAGCTTGATCATATTGAGAAGAACCAGACATGGGAGATTGTTTCGAGGTCAGCAGACAAGAATGTCATCAGGACTAAATGGGTCTATCGCAACAAGATGAATGAAGATGACATAGTGATTCGGAACAAAGCACGACTAGTGTTCAAGGGATACTCCCAGATATAGGGAATAGATGTTGATGAGACATTTGCACCGGTTGCAAGGCTGGAGACAATCAGATTATTTTTGGCCATAACAGTGCAAAGAAAGTTCAAAGTGTTCCAGATGGATGTCAAATCCACATTCTTGAATGGGGTTCTGGAAGAAGAGGTGTATATTGAGAAGCTAGATGGTTTTCTCATTCATGAGGATGAGAACAAAGTTTGCAGGCTGAAGAAGGCGTTGTATAGGCTGAAACAAGCACCAAGGGCATGGTACTCAAGGCTTGATCAGTACTTGAAGAAGCTTGGTTTCCAGCGTGGAGGAGTTGACTACAACCTCTATTTCAGCAATGACAGTAATCAAAGGATGATGGTGCTAGTGTATGTCGATGACATAATTTTTGGCGGATCAGATGAAGCTCAGTGCAGACAGTTTTCTGAATTCATGAAAAATGAGTTTGAAATGTCAATGATTGGAGAGCTAATGTTTTTCCTTGGTCTACAGGTGACACAAGGAAGGAATGGAACTTTCATTTCTCAATCCAAATATGCCAAGGAGGTTCTAAGAAGGTTTGGAATGGATAATTCCAAGGAAATGAAGACTCCGGTTGCTACCCAAATGAAATTATCAAAAGATGATGATGGCAAGGCAGTTAATATCACAGAATAGAGGCAAATCATTGGAAGTCTATTGTACTTAACTGCAACAAGGCCTGATATTGTTTTCGTCACATGCCAAGCAGCGAGATATCAGAGTAATCCCAAGGAAAGTCACATGCTTGCAGTGAAAATAATACTTCGGTATATGAAGGGCACGGTGGACTTTGGCTTGACATACAACGAAAAATCTCAGACAGAGTTATTGGGATATACTGATGCAGACTGGGCCGGTTCAGCAGATGATAGAAAATCAACGTCAGGTGGTGCATTCTATCTTGGTGGATTGTGTATTTCTTGGATAAGCAAGAAACAAGATTTCATTTCATTGGGCACCGTAGAAGCTGAGTATATTGCGGCCACTCAAGCATGCACACAGTTATTGTGGATGAAGCAGCAACTTGAAGATATGGGAGTTGAAGTGAAGTCTCCGATCAGAATCCAGTGTGATAACTCAAGTGCTATAAATCTCAGCAAAAATCCCGTCCATCACTCAAGGACAAAGCACATTGAGATTAAGTATCATTTTATCAAGGAGAAGGTTGAGCAGGGAATTGTGAAGTTGGAGTATGTGCCTACAGAGCTACAGGTTGCAGACATTCTGACAAAGGCCTTACCCAAGGAAGCTTTTGAGAGGCATCGACTGGCTCTGGGAGTTCAGTCGATTCCCCACACTTGAAATAGTGTGGATGTGGGACCTCCCCCTCTCCCCGAGGTATGATGTGTTTTTCCCCAATGTGCTGACTTGTTTTCTACTCTGTTATAGACTACCAAGGACTGCCTTTGGGTTCGTTGACAAAGGGGGAGAAAATAGTGATTGTTCAAGGGGGAGACAATGTGGAGATTTGATAAATCTTGAATGATATGGGGAGAAGCTGACAGGTGGAGCAGCCAGATAGGGGGAGTTGAAGCCAGTTGAACGTGCTTAGCCAGAGCTTAGCTTGGACAACATAGGAAGTATGGCTAAAGAGGTGTTGAAGCTGTGAGCAGAAAGGGGGAGCGTATTAAATCTGACGATGAAAAAAGTGATCGATCAAAGAATAGATGTCACGACAGCTGAGGATCGTGATAAAAGTAGAAGAGTTGTGTTGGAAAGTGGTAAGACTATTTCCCAACCAAACATTGGTCTTCCAACAAATCCATCAACAATTGGTATCAGTTTAGTACAAATTGGTATCAGTTTGGTGTCAATAGTGGATGTCAGAGATGAAGTGATTCATTGATGAACTTTTCATTTACTCTTGTTTCTCACGCCGCGCATTGCTCATGTGGGATTAGAGTATGTGTTGAGTAAATCCTTGATCGCTATCAGAATCGCAATGAGGCGAATGGAGGCTGAAGAATAAGCGACGTATCTTTGTTTTGGAAAAGTTGTCAACAAACCCAAAGGGGGAGATTTTTGGGCAAAAATCCCTCAAGGTATCATTGAAGCATTTTTGTGGTGATTGTGTTTGTTGACAAAGTGGACATCTGAGTAGTGACTGTTGACAAAGCAAAACAATGACATACAAATTTTTTGACAAAGAGGATTTCATGGTGGAATGTCGAGTTCAAGATCTGAGGTCAAAGATCCATGTTTGATTCAAGAACGTCGATAAAAGGAATGGATGATCTGGAGGCGGTACAAAAGAACAGATACAAGGTGGCGCCATTTTCCAGTGTTTGCCAAATTTTTGGGCCTGAAAATCGGCAAATGAAGAAAAGTGTTTTTGGAAAAGGGACTTGCGCGCCGCGGACTTGGAGTACAGGAAACTTGCGCGCCATATGTTTTTCAAGATCATAAGATCAAAATATGGCTAAGGAAATAGGTTCGCGCAAGTTTGGGAGTTGGTCGCGCAAGTGTCTAAAAGGAGAGAAGACTTGCGCGCCGGGACTGGGTCGCACAGCTGACTTGCGCGCCATTGCGCAGGGTGGTTAATTTGCCTATAAATACTGGACCACCCCCTATTCATTCTTAACAGAGTTCAACACTTTGAGAAATCAGATCTCCCGTCGCGCAGGTGTGGTTGTCGCGCAAGTGGTGTGTGTGGTCGCGTAGGTGGGACTTGCGCGCCAGAGGTTGAAGTTGTGCGCCGGTGTTAGAAGTTGCGCGCCGGTTGGCAGTTGCGCGCCAATATTGGTTTGGGCGTAAAAGGAAGAGAGTCACGCAAGTTTGGAGTTGAGGAAGCTTGTGTCGCGCAAGTGTCAGAGGAGGACTTGCGCGCCCGTTGTTACTTGCGCGCCGATACTTGCGCGTCGAGGTAGACTTGCGCGCCAAGTAAGGTTTGTTCCAGCAGTGTTTTTCGGACTGCGTGGAAGCTGGAAGTTTTCCCGATACCTTTGGTGCAAAGAGATATTCATCTTCGGGTGAAAGTTGTACTTCAACAGAGCATCTACACACAGAGTAAGATGCATTCATTCATGCAAATGAAGAGACCTACAGGTCTATAAACTGTGAGTGGATTCCTTCCAAGAGAAGTGAGCTTAGGAAGAGGAAGAAGGTGATCCTCTCCACCGGCAGTGAGCCAGAGAGAGAGAGACAGGGAGTGACCCTTGGGAAAGCAGTGAGCTGACCCTAAATTTGTAAAGGCAGTGAGCCTGGGTATAGAAGTGATCTAGCCCGAACCTTGTAATCCACAGCTAGTAAAGATTAGTGGAATTTGGTACGACCGGTAACCTGTCGGTGTATGCTCCTTGGACGTAGCCCTTAGCGGTGAACCAAGTAAAATTGCTGTGTCCTGCACTTGCTTTACTTTATGTTTATATTGTGTAGCAGGATAGAGAGAGAAGTGTGTTTTTCTTAACAGCGAAACAAGATCAGAACAAGCATTAATTTTTAATTAGTCATACCCTGATTCACCCCCCCTCTCAGGGTATTTAGCCTAGTGGACCTAACAAGTGGTATCAGAGGGAAAGGTTGAAAGTTGTTCTTCTCTCAATGGAGGTCACCAATCATAAAGGGATTCCGATCTTCGACGGATATAATTTTCAGATATGGAAGAATCAGATGCAACACTATTTCCGATCCTTGGGAATGGATGTGTTTTCAGCAGCCATGCATGGTATCACAACTGATATTAATAGTGGTGCTTTATCAGAAGCTGAGCATAGAGAGTTGGATACTGATTGCAAAGCAATCAATTCCTTAGGGGGAGTCCTTTACAATCCCATCTACACGAATGTGATGTCATGCAAAACGTCACATGCAATGTGGGAAAAGCTTTTGAATATATATGAAGGGGACACAAAAGTCAGAGAGGCAAAGCTGCAGGTGTTGTGGAACAAATATGAAGATCTGAAAATGAACCCGAATGAGTCTGTTGACACATTCTTTGACAGGGTAAACATTGTTGTGGAAGATATTCGAGGTTTTGGGAAAGTCATTGAAGACATAAAGATTGTAAAGCGCATCTTGAGGAAACTTCCACCTCGGTTCAATCCGAAAGTTTCAGTACTAGAAGATAAAGATCCAAAAGAGCTGACATTGGACAATTTGCACAGTACCTTGGTTGCATATGAAATGAGGAACGATGATAATGAGGCTGTGGAAAAGGGGAAGTCTAAAGAGGTGGCATTTAAGGCCATGAAGAAGCTCACCATTGAAGATTCTAATGAAGAAGAAGAGACAGATGAGGTGATGTCATTTCTTTCTTCAAATCTACAAGGAGGAAGAGGAAAATTTAAAGGGAAATTTCCACTAGCATGTTTTCGATGTGGAAAGGTTGGTCATCTTGCGGCAAGATGCCCAAAGAAGTTTCAAGATGATGATGATGATGATGAAGTTGAAATTCCCAAGAAGAAAACTTTAGCTTTTGTGAAAGGGAAGAAACAATTCAAGAGAAATTTCTTCAAGAAAAAGAATCTTCTCTCACAAGAACTTGAAAGTTCAGATGAGTCTGAGGATGAAGAGGTTGAGGAAATTGAAAATTGCAGAGATCGTGGGGTAAATGCCTTGGTGGCGATTGTTGGTAGTTCTCAAAAGGGAGAAGAAGCTGATGCTAAAGAAGAAGAAGAAATTGAAGGGAGAGTTGATATGGAAGCCAAATTGGAAGCAGCTCTTGAGGAGATAGACATATGGAGAGCCAAAACGAAGAAATCCAATAAAGTGGTACGTGATGCCAAACTCTATATGCAACAACAGGATGAAGAAAACTCTGAGCTGTTAGAAGAAATTGAAAGACTAAAATCCTCAACACTGGAGAACTCAGAAAATATTGTTGAGTATATGATTAAAGTTGAGGAACAAAAGAAGGAAATTGATTGTTTGACCAACACAGGAAAAGATCAGGTTAGACGTATCAGAGAGCTTGAAGAAGAAGTGGTCAGTCTACGACAAAAACTTAAGGATCAAGATAAACTCTTGACCCCCAATGTGATATCCGAAAAGCAGGCCATTCAGAAGACATAGAAGATAAAAGAGGAGCCTAGCAGTTCAGTAGGGAAGAAGCAGCAATTCAGCTCAGATGTTAAGGTCGTTTCTGGGCCTAGTCAAGAACAAAAATTTGTGACAATTGCAGTCAGACCGCAAGCACTCATCCCAAAAGTGAAGGTTGATTTGGGCACAAAACAGAATCAGAATACTCAGAGATCTCAAAGGGAAAATCGTAGTGCTGAAATATCACGAGGGAATGCATCCTATATCAGGTGTTATTGCTATGGGAAAATGGGACACTCACAGTATGTGTGTTCCATAGCCAAGAGATACAGAAGGGAACATGAACAGAGATGACAGCCAAACAGAGAACGGTTTTCCAGAACACATTTTGAAGGACACTGTTTTTGGTGCGGAGGATTTGGACACATGGCTAGGTATTGCACTTCAACCATTCAGAGAAATGTGTCAAAGCAGAATCAAAATGTTCGCAAGCAGCAGATCAATAAACCAACAAGTGAGTTAAAAGTTCAGAAAAAATTTGCAGCTCTGCAAGATGAGGGTGGTCCATCATACTCTGAGAAAGAACAGAAGTCTCAATCCATGCCGAGTGTGAAAGAAAAAGTATGGACCAAGAAGAAGAAAAATGAGAAGGCTGTGGTGGCGGAGATTGCCCTTAAAGCATCAGATCGATCTGGTGTTTGGATCCTTGATAGTGGTTGCACATCCCACATGACGGGTAATAAGGATCTTGTTACAGACATAAAATATGACAAAGAAGGAGTTGTCAAATTTGGAGATGATGAAGGCCTAAATATTGTTGGCTCAGGGAAAGCCAAGTTTGGGGGCAAAGAGATGAGACGTGCTGATGTCTTGATAGTAGAGGGTCTCAGTCATAACCTACTCAGTGTCAGTCAACTATGTGACTCTGGGCACTCTATCCAATTTACCAAAAAGATGTGTGTTGTGAAAGGAAAAGATGGAGCAGCTGTTCTGCAGGGAAAAATGTCAAAGAGAAATCTCTATCTTGTAGGTGGGGAAGAAGATACTTGTCTTTTATCCAGAGAGGAAGAAAACCAGCTGTGGCATAAGTGACTTGGTCATCTATGCCAGCCATCTATGGAGGATCTTGTTAAATGCGATGCTGTTAGAGACCTTCCCAAACTATCACGCGATCGCACTAATACGTGTGATGCTTGTCAACAAGGGAAAATCATCAGAAAGACATACAGGCCAAAGGAACAGAAATCAACTAGAGTGCTCGAATTGGTGCATGCTGATGTATGTGGACCTATCTCACCACGAGCTATAAATGGGAAAAGGTACTATGTTCTTTTCATTGATGACTATAGCAGAATGGCCTGGGTATTCATCATAACCCATAAGACAGAGGTGTTCAGTTGCATAAAGCAGTACAGGAGGGAATCAGAAAAGATGCTTGGGCAGAAAATCCTGAAATTTCGTACTGATAACGGTACATAATTTACAAACAGTCAGGTTGAAAACTATCTCGAGAAACATGGGATAAGGCATCAAGTATCATCAGTAAGAACTCCCCAACAGAATGGAGTGTTTGAAAGAAGAAATCAGATCATCAACAACATGGCCAGAATAATGCTTATTGATAATGACCTACCAGAGAAATTTTGGAAGGAAGCCGTTTTAACATCGGTCTATGTTTCAAACAGGTCTCTGTTGTGTCCGAAGCAAGGGAAGACTCCGTATGAACTATGGTACGGAAAGAAGCCTACGTTAAAATACTTTCGAATCTTTGGAAGTAAGTGTTTCATTCTCAACAAAGAAAATCATAGGAAGTTTGAGGCATGAGGATATGAAGGGATATTCCTTGGCTACTTAGGGAAAAGTAAATCATATAAATTCTTCAACAAGAGGCTAGGAAAAATCATTGAAAGCAATGATGTCACTATAGTTGAAAATGAGCAGAATACTCAACGATCCAGTGAACAGTTCCTGGATGAAAGTGATGATGAGGTAAGCAACCCAGGGGGATCAGAAGTGGTAGAAGCTGACTCAGAAGAAGATACTGATGATGAAGAGGAAAATGTCCAGTCGGTGTCTGCGAGGAAGTCAAAGAGTTGAGCTGAAATTGATAGGCAAAATATCATTGGTGATCAAACAGCTCCAGTTCAGACTCGAAGAATAAAATCATCACAGAAAGCATCGTTTTTGTCTCAAGTGGAGCCGAAATGTTTTTCTGATGCAGCTGAAGATGAAAATTGGGTTCAGTCCATGAACGAAGAGCTTGATCAGATTGAGAAGAACCAGACATGGGAGATTGTTTCGAGGCCAGCAGACAAGAATGTCATCGGGACTAAATGGGTCTATCGCAACAAGATGAATGAAGATGGCACAGTGATTCGGAATAAAGCACGACTAGTGTGCAAGGGATACTCCCAGATAGAGGGAATAGATGTTGATGAGACATTTGCACCGGTTGCAAGGCTGGAGACAATCAGATTATTTTTGGCCATAGCAATGCAAAAAAGTTCAAAGTGTTCCAGATGGATGTCAAATCCACATTCTTGAATGGGGTTCAGGAAGAAGAGGTGTATATTGAGCAGCCAGATGGTTTTCTCATTCATGAGGATGAGAACAAAGTTTGCAGGCTGAAGAAGGCGTTGTATGGGATGAAACAAGCACCAAGGGCATGGTACTCAAGGCTTGATCAGTACTTGAAGAAGCTTGGTTTCCAGCATGGAGGAGTTGACTACAACCTCTATTTCAGCAATGAAAGTAATCAAAGGATGATGGTGCTAGTGTATGTCGATGACATAATTTTTGGCGGATCAGATGAAGCTTAGTGCAGACAGTTTTCTGAATTCATGAAAAATGAGTTTGAAATGTCAATGATTGGAGAGCTAACGTTTTTCCTTGGTCTACAGGTGACACAAGGAAGGAATGGAACTTTCATTTCTCAATCCAAATATGCCAAGGAGGTTCTAAGAAGGTTTGGAATGGATAATTCCAAGGAAATGAAGACTCCGGTTGCTACCCGAATGAAATTATCAAAAGATGATGATGGCAAGGCAGTTAATATCACAGAATACAGGCAAATCATTGGAAGTCTATTGTACTTAACTGCAACAAGGCCTGATATTGTTTTCGCCACATGCCAAGCAGTGAGATATCAGAGTAATCCCAAGGAAAGTCACGTGCTTGCAGTGAAAATAATACTTCGGTATATCAAGGGCACGGTGGACTTCGGCTTGACATACAACGACAAATCTCAGACAGAGTTATTGGGATATACTGATGCAGACTGGGCCGGTTCAGTAGATGATAGAAAATCAACGTCAGGTGGTGCATTCTATCTTGGTGGATTGTGTATTTCTTGGCTAAGCAAGAAACAAGATTGCATTTAATTGAGCACCGCAGAAGCTGAGTATATTGCGGCCACTCAAGCATGCACACAATTATTGTGGATGAAGCAGCAGCTTGAAGATATGGGAGTTGAAGTGAAGTCTCCGATCGGAATCCAGTGTGATAACTCAAGTGCTATAAATCTCAGCAAAAATCCCGTCCATCACTCAAGGACAAAGCACATTGAGATTAAGTATCATTTTATCAAGGAGAAGGTTGAGCAGGGAATTGTGAAGTTGGAGTATGTGCCTACAAAGCTACAGGTTGCAGACATTCTGACAAAGGCCTTACCCAAGGAAGCTTTTGAGAGGCATCGACTGGCTCTGGGAGTTCAGTCGATTCCCCACACTTGAAATAGTATGGATGTGGGACCTCCCCCTCTCCCCGAGGTATGATGTGTTTTTCCCTAATGTGCTGACTTGTTCTCTACTCTGTTATAGACTACCAAGGACTGCCTTTGGGTTCGTTGACAAAGGGGGAGAAAATAGTGATTGTTCAAGGGGGAGACAATGTGGAGATTTGATAAATCTTGAATGATATGGGGAGAAGCTGACAGGTGGAGCAGCCAGATAGGGGGAGTTGAAGCCAGTTGAACGTGCTTAGCCAGAGCTTAGCTTGGACAACACAGGAAGTATGGCTAAAGAGGTGTTGAAGCTGTGAGCAGAAAGGGGGAGCGTATTAAATCTGACGATGCAAGAAGTGATCGATCAAAGAATAGATATCAGGACAGCTGAGGATCGTGATAAAAGCAGAAGAGTGGTGTTGGAAAGTGGTAAGACTATTTCCCAACCAAACATTGGTCTTCCAACAAATCCATCAACAATTGGTATCAGTTTAGTACAAATTGGTATCAGTTTGGTGTCAACAGTGGATGTCAGAGATGAAGTGATTCATTGATGAACTTTTCATTTACTCTTGTTTCTCACGCTGAGCATTGCTCATGTGGGTTAGAGTATGTGTTGAGTAAATCCTTGATCGCTATCATAATCGCAATGAGGCGAATGGAGGCTGAAGAATAAGCGACGTATCTTTGTTTTGGAAAAGTTGTCAACAAACCCAAAGGGGGAGATTTTTGGGAAAAAATCCCTCAAGGTATCATTGAAGCATTTTTGTGGTGATTGTGTTTGTTGACAAAGTGGACATCTGAGTAGTGACTGTTGACAAAGCAAAACAATGACATACAAATTTGTTGACAAAGAGGATTTCATGGTGGAATGTCGAGTTCAAGAGCTGAGGTCAACGATCCATGTTTGATTCAAGAACGTCGATAAAAGGAATGGATGATCTGGAGGCGGTACAAAAGAACAGATACAAGGTGGCACCGTTTTCCAGTGTTTGCCAAATTTTTGGGCCTGAAAATCGGCAAATGAAGAAAAGTGTTTTTGGCAAAGGGACTTGCGCGCCGCAGACTTGGAGTACAGGAAACTTGCGCGCCATATGTTTTTCAAGATCAGAAGATCAAAATATGGCTAAGGAAATAGGTTCGCGCAAGTTTGGGAGTTGGTCACGCAAGTGTCTAAAAGGAGAGAAGACTTGCGCGCCGGGACTGGGTCGTGCAGCTGACTTGCGCGCCGTCGCGCAGGGTGGTCAATTTGCCTATAAATACTGGACCACCCCCTATTCATTCTTAATGGAGTTCAACACTTTGAGAAATCAGAGCTCCTGTCGCGCAGGTGTGGTGTCGCGCAAGTGGTGTGTGTGGTCGCGTAGGTGGGAGTTGCGCGCCAGAGGTTGAAGTTGTGCGCCGGTGTTAGAAGTTACGCGCCGGTTGGGAGTTGCGCGCCAATATTGGTTTGGGCATAAAAGGAAGAGAGTCGCGCACGTTTGGAGTTGAGGAAGCTTGTGTCGCGCAAGTGTCAGAGGAGGACTTGCGTGCCTGTTGTTACTTGCGCGCCGATACTTGCGCGTCGAGGTAGACTTGCGCGCCAAGTAAGGTTTGTTCCAGCAGTGTTTTTCGGACTGCGTGGAAGCTGGAAGTTTGCCCGATACCTTCGGTGCAAAGAGATATTCATCTTCGGGTGAAAGTTGTACTTCAACAGAGCATCTACACACAGAGAAAGATGCATTCATTCATGCAAATGAAGAGACCTATAGGTCTATAAACTGTGAGTGGATTCCTTCCAAGAGCAGTGAGCTTAGGAAGAGGAAGAAGGTGATCCTCTCCACCGGCAGTGAGCCAGAGCTAGAGAGACAGGGAGTGACCCTTGGGAAAGCAGTGAGCTGACCCTAAATTTGTAAAGGCAGTGAGCCTGGGTATAAAAGTGATCTAGCCCGAACCTTGTAATCCACAACTAGTGAAGATTAGTGGAATTTGGTACGACCGGTAACCTGTCGGCGTATGCTCCTTGGACGTAGCCCTTAGCGGTGAACCAAGTAAAATTGCTGTGTCCTGCACTTGCTTTACTTTATGTTTATATTGTGTAGCAGGAAAGAGAGAGAAGAGTGTTTTTCTTAACAGCGAAACAAGATCAGAACGGGCATTAATTTTTAATTAGTCATACCCTGATTCACCCCCCCTCTCAGGGTATTCATCCTAGTGGACCTAACAAGTATAGAAAAATATAAGAGGATATTGTTTCCAGCATCACATGACATTCATCTTTCCAAGAAAATGTGTCCTCAGACGCATGAGGAAAGAGAGATAATGGTAGGGGCTCAATACGCATCAATGGTTGGGTCAGTCATGTATTCCATTCTATGTACTAGGTTATATGTCTCCTACGCATTAAGTGCGGTAGGTAGATATCAGGATAATCCAGGTGACCACAATTAGATGACAGTAAAGACTATCCTTAAGTATATGAAGTGTACTAAGGATATTTTCTTGGTTTATGGAGGAGATGATGAACTAGTCATTAGAGGATATGCAGATTCTAGTTTCTAGACTGATCGGGATGACATAAAGTCACAGACGAGATATATTTCACTTTGAATGGAGGTTCTGTGAGCTGGAAGAGCTCAAAGCATAGTGCGGTCATAGATTATACAACAGAGTCTGAGTATATCGCAACTTCTGAGGTAGCTAAAGAAGCAGTTTGGATGCAAAACTTCATCCAAGAGCTGGATGTGGTACCTAACAATAAAGATCCCATCACACTCTATTGTGATAATACTACAACAGTGGATCTTGCAAAAGAGCTAAGGTCACATCAGCGAACAAAGCACATACTTCATAAGTATCATCTTTTGAGGAATTTTTCTCAGAGAGGTGAAGTTGTAGTGAGCATCATTTCCACATAAGACAACATGGTGGACCCCCTGACTAAATCCTTGACTTAGTAAAAACATGATCATCATGTGAGGTCTAGTGGACTGAAAGTCGTAGGCAGTTGACTCTAGTACAAGTGAGAGTTTGTTTGAGTTGGTGTCCTAGAACCAACTGTTTGTACTTTTATTACATGAATATCTAATGTATTTAAATATTAAACATCTTATTACATATTTTTCATTGTTCTGTATGACTATGATGTAATAATGTCCTAAAGTATTTGTCGCATTAACAAGGTCATAAGAGTTCCCCACTATGATGAGAACCTTGAAGTGTTATGAAAATATTCTTAAATATATTTCCATATTTGGATGACATACTATGATGAGACACATAGTATACAAACCGTTAGGTGCGAGTACTCGTAAGCATATGAGACTTCCTCTCATGAAGTTCGCACCTGGTAATCTTCAAGACAGGAGGTTATAAGAATAGACCCGCCTGTAGGAATTCCACATGTTTTGGTTTCATTGAATATTCCTATCTACGATCATGTGTAATGATCCTTATACTTTAATATTATAATTAATACGTGTCATGAATCACACACTTTGATTTACTGATGAAAACTGTCACACCATATGTTGGCGGGAAGTAGGGTACGTTGGGTACGTCAAGAGTGAGATGTTATTAATGGATAAGTCGAGGAAGGATTTGTACCTTCCATTTATGGAAGTTGATATCTCATCCCTTTTATTGAAATAGTACCTTCACCCTAAATTCCATGGCCATGGTGTAACTACGAGTTTATTTTAGGTAGTCAAAGAAAGACGTATCAAGAAAATAGGTTGATGACACTATCATGAAACCTACTTGATGAGATATTGAGACAAAGAGATCATATTATACAGTGAGCATTCATATGTGGATGTTGTTATTTCAAATTTAAGTTATTTCTCTTGGGTGCCTTGAACCGTTGCTAGATAGTACTCTTGGACTTTAGGCAAACCCGCCTAATGCTAATGAGAAAGAATCCTAGAGGGTCACACACTAAGTGTTTCTTGTGGTCTCGATTAAATTATATTTTTAATTTAATTAATAGAATAAATATTATTCTCAAGATCGTGGAATAATTTTATTGAAGTTAAAATGATCTCATAAATTAAATAAAAAATAATTATTTATTTTATCGAACATTTAATAAATATTTATTTACTAGTTTGTAAATAAAATATTTATTTAAGAGAATACATTTTATTTATTTATTTATTCAGGTGTTGAATAAATGGAAGTGGAGTTCAAGCGGACCAAGGCCGGTCTGGTAGTAAAATAATTATTTTCAAGATGGTAAATAATTATTTAACCAGTTGGCACAAGACAAAATAATAATAACGCTATTATCATTATGTGGCATGAGATTTCATATTTTATTCCGTTTTGTGTAAGTTGGTGCACCACGAATAATGGTGCTATTATTGTTATTATGTAGCGTGGATTTTCTCTAAGGTTATGAATGTATTTAATTACTGTTACACAATTAAATATTGTAATCGAAACCCCATGTTGTTAAATAGACAGGTACATCTATTTTTCCATTACGCCTGGTGAACCAAATTGCTGGTGGCGAGAGAATTGTTGAGTCAAAATAGTTTCTCTCTCAAATCCTCTAATCTACCCTCTTAATAATGAGAAACGTTCTTCAAGACGTAAGAACAAACCTATCTATAAAAACCAACGCAAGACACTTGCTTCACTGCACTAGCACCTAGAGAATGATTGGTGTCGATCAGAGGCCATCAGAACACATGTGGATCACCGCTAGAGGGATTATGGTTTGGATCCTCACAAGCGCAATGAGAAAATCTAGAAGGTTCATTCTAGATGATCAACATCAACCATGAAGAAAGTACTGAAGATCCAGGTATTTAATTTCTATAGAAATTATTTAAATTAATTATAAACATGATGCGCAAGATCCTCTCTAGGATCTGGTGCCCTTTTCTTCTTCTTCTGTCTAGATATTTGATCTTAATCCATGAATACTGGCGTTTATCATCATATTGATCTCGGATTGGTCATCGATTACGACAAAAGAAAAGTTGGACCGTCCCAACTACCACGCTTCCGCTATATTTGAATCCTTCATTTTGGTCAGCCTCTTGATATGTGATTTGAGAGCTCTCATGAACCAAAAGCTTTCTCTGTTCCAGAGATTAATAGCAAGACCCCTTTCAAGAGAAGAAATACATGAGGGAGAATAATTAGATGCTAAAAAGGAATAGTATGAGATGAGACTCTTCATGATACTACCAATAGCCTGATCACACTACCACAAAACTGGTTTTCACAGCGATACCCTTTAACAATGATAAAAAAGCACTAATAAAAGGGGTACCTTTATCAGCGCTAAAAAATGATGATAAAAGGTACTTTTAACATTGTTAAAAAAGCACTGTTAAAAGTCCCCCTTTATCAGTGCTTTTTTCTAATGCTGATAAATGTATCCCCTTTATCAGTGTTTTTAGCGATGTTAAAGGGGCCCACTTTATTAGAACTTTTTTTAGTAGCACTGATATAGTGAGGCCTTTATCAGCGTTTTTTACTAGCACTAATAAAGGGTGTATTTTAAAAAAATATTTCATTAAAATAATATATTGATATATAAATATATAAATATACTTATATTGATATAAATATAATATATATATTTTAAATATGTTTTAGATAAGTATAAATAGACATTTTCACTTAATATATAAGACATGTAGTGAAAATGGCTTATAAAATATTTTTAAAAAATTATTAATTAATAATTTTCTAATTATTATCGAGTAATAATTATTTAATAACAATTTAAAGGCACAAAAAATTAATAAAATATCTAAAATAAGTTGAAAACGTAACTCAAACTTCAAACATCCATAAATTTTGATCTGGGTATTCGTTTGAGCTCTACCACATATCAAATAAAATCTTGCGACAAGCTCTATGTGTTGGCGATACAAATAAATCTTATTTCTCTTTTTTTGAGGCATAAAAAGGCCCAGAAGGCCTCAAAAACCGAGTTTTTAGTCAGGATACCCAATTTTTTAACATTTGATGGAATTTCAACCTCATTTCAGGGGGTCTTTTTACCGTTTTTAAATGGGGAATGAATTTATTTTGAGGGATTACATTCATATTAATATTACGGCTTTGAAATTTTATCATTTTTCATAATGTACTGTTATTTATAATCAAATATATAATAATATATACATATTTTTTATATATTCACACATAAAAATTTAATTTTATAAATAAACAATTAAACATATTTACATATAAAATATATTTCTCAATATATAACCATTATCTAAATAAAAAACTAATATCCATTTTATTTAAAATACAAATATATGAATATTTACATACCTATATAATGCGCGTGTGTGTGTATATATTTGTGTGTGTCCATATTAACAAACTGATATTTATTATATATATATTCTAAACATATGTATATACATATTAATATATAATATTTGTAAATATATATAAATACGTATAATTATACTTACAGATACACATATATAATATATATATATGTGTGTGTGTGTGTGTATGTTATATGTGTATATATATATATATTTATTTATAAACACAAAAAAATACATATTTTATAAATGTATTTAAAACTAATCTTATAAATATATATTAATATACGAATAAATATACGGATAAAAAAATATAACTAAATATATATAAATAAGTAGATATAAATATATATTAATATACGAATAAATATATAAATATATAAATATATAAATATATAAATATATAAATATATAAATATATAAATATATAAATATATAAATATATAAATATATAAATATATAAATATATAAATATATAAATATATAAATATATAAATATATAAATATATAAATATATAAATATATAAATATATAAATATATAAATATATAAATATATAAATATATAAATATATAAATATATAAATATATAAATATATAAATATATAAATATATAAATATATAAATATATAAATATATAAATATATAAATATATAAATATATAAATATATAAATATATAAATATATAAATATATAAATATATAAATATATAAATAAATAGATATATAAATAAATAGATATATAAATATATAAATATATAAATATATAAATATATAAATATATAAATATATGAATATATAAATATATAAATATATAAATATATAAATATATAAATATATATATATAAATAAATAGATATATCGTTAAATAGAGATCAAAACAACATGAAGGAGTGGTAAAGAGTCTAGGCGCGCAGCGGAGAGGTCTCGAGTTGGAATCCAGGGGGAGGCAGGGGCGTACATGTGGGTTTGTGAAGGGGGGTGCTAGTGCTGTTAAAGGGTTGGGGGGTGGGGCTGGGGCATGTAGGGGTGGTAGGGTGCGTGGGCGGAGTGCTTCAATAGCGATGTTGAAGGGGGGTCAAGTGCTGTTAAAACCCCCTTTGATTTGCAGATTTTTTTTTAATTTTTTTAATTTTTTTAACTTTTATCAGCACTAAAAAAAGAGATGATAAAGGAACCTTTTATCAGTGTTTTTTTCAGCACTGATAAAAGACCCCATTTATCAGTGATTTTTTTAGCACCGATAAAAGGGTTCTTTATCAGTGCTGATAAAAGGGGCCCCTTTTAATAGTTCCTCGATTATTAGTGTTTTTTTAGCTTCAATAAAGGTGTTTTTAGCACTGATAAAACCCTATTTTGTGGTTGTGTCAAAATGACCAAACATAGCTTTTCTCCAAGAGGAATGTCCAACCATAGTAAAAACGAGCTTAGAACAAATACTCAGGGGAGATGAATTCCAGCTAGACTAGACCACATGCTTGCATCCCTTATCTATTGCCCAAAACTTCTCAAAATGGAAAAGTCTATGGTTCCTCCTTCCTAGAATTGAGGAATCTACTAGTGCTTTTTTTAGCGCTGATAAAAGGGACCTCCTTTTAATAGTGCCTCAATTATCAGTGTTTTTAGCACTGATAAAGGTCTTTTTTATCACTAATAAAACCCTATTTTATGGTTGTGTCAAAATTACCAAACATAGCTTTTCTCAAAGAGGAAATTCCAATCATAGTAAAATTGAGCGTAGAACAAATACTCGGGGGAGAATAATTCCATCCAGACTAAACCACCTATTCACATCCCTCCTCCATCACCCAAAACTTCTCAAAATGGAAAAGTCTGTGGTTCCTCCTTCCTAGAATTGAGGAATCCACCACCAACAAGATATGAAGTGATCAAAAGAAGAAAGAGTAAGATGGGAAACCAGAAACTAGGAGAAAATATCTTTCCAATCATTAGTACCCACGAACCAATCAAGAAGTTCCGAAAGCCTACCATTTTCATTTTCCCCCTAAACGAGGTAAAGGGACTACTAGTGAAGGAAAATTTGAGAGGATTTTATACTAAACAGTCTCTCTAATATCACCCATCATGGAAAAGGATCAAACTAAATTCCCACTTTTCTCATTTTGATATATAATTTCATTAAAATCCCCACTACACAAAAAAGGGATGGGAAATTTTCACTGAACTTGCATAAGGAGCTCTTTGGTATGTTATTTCTCTCCTTGGGTAGTATGACAACCCCTGTATTTAATGCATATTAATTCATGATTTATTACATAAGAATACACATAATACAAACCATAATATTTATAAGTATAGTGTCTTTGGGAATTAGGTAGCATAACATCATGAACATGGGATACAAAAACATTATTGAAAACTTTCTTAACATGCTCTTTGAAATCATTGATCCTCTAAAACTGTATAGGATAACACCGGGACGTACATAAGAAAGGGGTGATATATAAATCCCAGTAAGGGAATATAAAAGAAACATAACATGAATAAAGTATTACATGTTAGAAAATTGGGATTTCAATAGGACATAAAAGGGCTGATAATCATAAACATGAAAAATGAGGCATGATATAACATGATAACATAAAGGCAACATGATAACGTGAAAAAAAATTTAAAAATGAAATCATAAACATAGGTCAAGGATAACTGCCAAGACATCATGACATGGTGGATAAAGTCCCGTGATAGATTAGGTTCACTCCTCAATCCCTTTCATGATGTCTCATGAGACTAAAACATTACCAAAGCTATGTAATTTCGGGTGCACCCATCACTTTCATATCATGTACACTCATAAGTGTGCCACATAGATCATTAAAAATATGATCATATTTCATCAAATTTAATTCCATGATAAAGGAGTGTGGAATTAATACATGTATGTACCTGATCAAAGGAGTATAGTTATGTCTAGGTGAATACCCTTGAGTGGAAATAGCGATGGTATTTACAATACAATTTTTTGGCATGGAAAAATCATAGTGAAATTTCGGCAGCATAATGACAGTAATTAAAGATTCATAAAATGGTTTAATGAGAGTTAAAGGGGGTATCTCATAATTTTTACATAAAATGGATAGTAAGAGGAATGTGTAAAATCATATCCCAACATTAGGAATTGTAAATAAAAGGCACATAATAAATAAGATGCTTGAATAAAGAGGAGAAGGAAAAGATCCCTTACCTTGAGTGGGTGATTAAAAAAGCTTTAGAGGAGATTCTTGAGAGATTAAGGGAACCATGATAGGACTATATAAAGATGAGGTTAAAATAAGGATGTGCTCCGAAGTTTTTTAGTGAAGAGGAATGAGATTTTGGGAGGGTTTATATAGGAAAATAGAGGTGAGTTATTTATTATTTCTCAAACTTAGGTTTTGGATTCTATATAATAAAGTAATCAGAAACAAAAACCTTCCCATGGTTTTTCCCATTTTTTATGCCAAATATACGTGGTTTAATTTATTTTATAAGGAAAAGGTATGAAGTCATTAAATTATTACCCATGGTGATGTGGAAGTGAGTCACGTTCTTAAAGAAATGATTTTAAAACCATAAAATATAATATATGGTTTGGAGGATTCATAAAGTCTTTATAAAATTAATAAAATAACCTAAAAATAAAATTATTTTAAATGGGAAACATATATTTGATCATTTATACCCTTAATCGAATTTATTACATCACATTTGGATCATTATGATGTCATAATACACACCGTATATTTATACCGTATTTAATTTTTTACCCAAAAATTATGCTCTCTAAAAATTAAGAAAAATTCACCATTGTATAATTTCAAAGTGCTGATTCCAAAAAAAATATTTATTTTATCAAAATAGTTTTCTAAATATGTGAATTTTAACTTTTAAAACAGAATCAATATTTATTAAGAAATACTGGTTTTTTGACAATAACAGTTTTCGAACCCTTATACAAATTACATTATACATTATAAAAATTATATTATCATTAATATTTAATAAATACTAATTAATATATTATTAAATATCATTTATTTCAAAAATCCATTAATTCATTAAAAGAAATGTCTTAATTGAAATTACATGTTACCAAAAAAAATACAATTTGTGTTTTATCGTATCAAAATCAAAATCATTTATAAAGTAACAAAAATAAGGGGTAAATATAATTATTATTATATTGAAAATACAATATATATATTCATATTCTTAAGTTATTGGTACATAAGACTTTATTACACCAAGAAACACCATAAGGGTAAGGTGTGCGATGATAAGATTTTCATGGGGTGGTTCAACGTACATGGTTTGGGCCATGATCTTGATGAGCATGAAATTCTCCCATAAATAGTTTTACTCATGATTTCATTATTAGTTATCAACTTGGGATTGGTTAATGGAAAAGACCAGTGATGATATCTCCCTTAGAATCTCCAATAAACAGGCTTCATGGGGCACAATCCTATTGGTTGGGACCATCACTTCCTTTTTCTGTGTCAATTAGATTTATCAAAACCATATATTTATACTAATAATATGATCAATTTTCAATGGATATATTATCAATGATTATGATGCTTAATAGTATTTTAAATATTATAGCATATCATTAAACCAAATAATTGTATGTGTCTTCTATAATCATAATAGAGAATTTAATTCAATCACAAAGAGAATTTTATTTATAAAAGTTCGGGTCATTACAATCTTCCCACCTTTAGAAATTTCACCCTTGAAATTTTCATTTCATAAAATAAAAAAGATGAGGGTAATTATATTTCACCACCTCCTCCAGTTCCCACATCACTTCTTTAAACTTATGGTTCCTTCATAACACTTTGACCATGTGCATTGTATTATTTCACAGAACTTTGTCTCTATGATCTAAGATCTTCACCAGATGGTCCTCATATGAAAGATCATTCTCCAATGGTACAACATCTGGATTTAGTACATGTAAGGTGTTTGGTATGTACTTCCTCAAGTGGGATACATAGAACACATAATGTACTTGAGATAGGTTAGGTGGGAGTGCTAGTCGATAGACCACTACTCCGATGAAATCAATGATATCAAAGGGACTCATGTATCTTAGAATAAGATTTCCCTTCTTCACAAATCTCATGATTTTTTTCCATATAAATATGAGGAGGAATACCTTATCTCAAATATAAAAATCAAGGTCTCATTGATGATTGTTATCATAGCTCTTTTATTGACTCTGAGAAGCCGTAATGTGCTACTGAATGGTTTTGAAAATTTCCACCATTTTCTCAACCATTTAAAGACCCAGTAGTTTGTGTTCACCAACTTCATCCCGACATGCAGGTGTTCTGAATCACTTCCCACAAAGGGCTTCATAAGGATCCATTTGGATGTTTGAGTGGAAACTATTATTGTATGAGAACTCGACCATTGTAAGATGTTGATCCCATCCTCCTTTGAAGTCCACTGAGAATGCTCTCAACATTTCCTCAAGTGTCTGGATAGTCCACTCAAATTTTCTATCTGTACAAGGGTGATAATCCGTGATTAAGTTCAAATCAATATTTAGAGAATATTGGAGACTCTTCCAGAACTTGGAGGTAAATATTGTATCTCAATCTGATATAATCGATAATGGTGTTCTATTCAACCTTACCACTTCTCTAATGTATATCCTTGTAAGTTGATTGAGTGATAAGTCCTCTTGAATTGTAATGAAGTGATAATTCTTTATAATATGATCCACTATAACCCATATATAATTATTTCCTCTTGATGTATTTGGAAGACCAATGACAAAGTTTATGGACATGTTTTCCCATTTCCATGTAGGTATGGGAAATGGTTGCATCATCCCCTTGGATTTTTACCTTTCAACCTTCACTCGCTAACATATAAGACACCTTGATGTTTATTTTGTGATCTCTTTCTTCATATTGTCTCACCAATGATTCTCTCAGATATCTCAATACATATTTTTTCTCTATGGATGAATAGAGAAGTTCAAGCTATGTGTATCATCCAAAAACATATTCTTTAACTTAGGATTTTATGGTACACATAGTTGCAAACCATTTTTACAACTCCTACATTAATTTTTAACTAGGAGGATTTCTATTTTCTTATAGCTTCCAATTTATTTTGAATTTCCACATAATCTCTTTGAGAATATTTTATCTTCTCTAGAAGGGATGGATGAACAATAATTTGTGAAAGGATTGATGATGTTCATTCCTTAATGATTCCCATGTCCATAATTTTCAAGTATAAGAAGATAAAATTCTTCTGAATTCTCATCAATGATAAAATTTCCAAATCCTTTCTAATTAGAGTGCCTACCACTTTATTTTCTTTCCCAAGATAATAGTGGATTTAGAATTCATAGTATTTAATAAACTCTAACCATCTTCACTGTTTCATATTCATCTCTTTCTATGTGAATATATAATTGAGGCTATTATGATCCATATATATTTCACACTTCTCCCCAAAGAGATAACACCGCTAGATTTTCAACATGAAGATCACTATAGCCAACTCCATATCATGCATTGGGTAGTTCAGTTCATGAACTTTCAATTTCCTTGAGGCATAGGCTATCACTCTTTCATTCTGCATTAGTACATGCCTAATCACATCTTCAAAGCATCGTTGCATACCACAAAAAGTTCACCACCTATGGGTAGCATAAGTAGAGGTGTAATGATAAGCCTCTTTTCCAACTCCTTGAATATTTATTCATATTCATTATTCCAAACAAACTTGAATACTTTATGAATTATCTTGGTTTGAGGGTTTAAAAATCATGATAAATTTCTTACAAATCGTCGATAATACCCAACCAGTCTAAGGAAACTATGGATATCTATCATGGATGTTGGCCTTGACCAAACTTTAATTGCTTCTATCTTTGAAGGGTCCACATATATCCCATTTCTTATGATAATGTGCAACAATAATGAGACTTCCTTCAACTAGAACTCACATTTTCTATACTCTGTATAAAGTTTATCCTTTCATAAGGACATTAACATAGATCTCAGATTCTCCTCATGATCCTCCTTGATTTTGGAGTATATTATAATATCATCTATAAAGACTACCAAAAATTTGTTGAGGTAGTCTCTAAAGAATATATTCATCAAGTCCATGAATATTTCTAGATAATTAGTGAGTATAAATTTCATTACAATGAACTCATAGTGATCTCACCTTGTATGAAAAGGAATATTGGGGATTCCCTCCTTATTTACCCTTACTTAATAATACCCCGACCAAAGATCCACCTTGGAGAAGTATTGGGTACCATATAGATGATTGGACAAGTCATGAATCCATGGAATATTATAATTGTTCTTTATCATGATCTTTTTGAGCTCATGATAATCAATACAAAGGTGCATTAATCTATCCTTCTTCTTGACTAAGATGAGTAGTTCACCCCATGGTGAAGCACTTGGGTGTATGAACCCTTTATCCAAATTCTCTGGTAGTTTTTTCTTTAACTCCCCAAGTCCCACAATAACCATTTTATATGAAGCCTTGGATATTTTCAAAGCCCTGTGTATAATCTTGATTAAAAATTCAACCTATCAACTGGGAGGAAGACCAAATAATTCTTTGGGAAACACTTCAGCGTATTCCCTCAAAATGGGCATTTATTCAAGGATGATCTTTTCCCTAAACTCAATCATTTGAGTTAGATATGATTCCTCATAGGGAAATAATATCCATGCTTGATATATTAATGATAAAGAAGATTCATCCTTCTCCTCACACTTGTACATAATCAGAGGATGATTTATGATACATAAAGTGATTTCCTTCTCATGCCAATTTATGTGGGCTCTATGTAAGTAAAGAAAATCTACACTAAAAATTGCATCAAATTCCATTAAAGGTAGTATCACATGATTTTTTTGGGAATTTCAGCCCAAAAATTTTGATAGGGTAGGAGTTATATACTTGGGATGAAATAATTTTTCTATTTACCGTTTTCACTAATAGCTCTACTTTCATGATTTGTGGGGGTGTTTGAATATTTCTACTAAACACACATGATACTAAGTAATATTTAGAACCAAAATAAAAAAGTACATTAACTATTTTTTTAATGAGTAACTTGTGTACCTATTACTAGTTCATTGCTGGGATCCACCTTAGTGGATGTAATGGACAAAGATTTCCCTTGTTGCCTTAGAGGTTATTGGAACTGATTATCTATGACCACCCTTGGCTTAGTACAATGGTTTGAAAAGTTCCCTTGTTCCTTGCATTTGAAACATTGGACAAAAGGATAAGGGTTTAATAGACTATTCCTCTATTCTATTACATTGGTGGGTTTCTCATGTCTGCAATCACTAGATAGGTTCCCTTCCTTACCACACCTAAATCATTTCCTCATTCCCTTAAAGCTATTTTTGGGGTGATTCTTTTCATACTTTTGACAAGTTGGGTGCTAAAATTTCTTACCACCATTATATTTCTCCATTTCACCACCAAAATTAAACTCTAATTTCTATTTCTTATCCCCATGAGAACCTTGAGATCCATTGATCTCCATTTCAAATTTGAGGGAACATCGAAAAATTTCCTCATAGCTATCAAAGTCTTGGACTATTAGGGATTTTCTTAGACTCAGATTTATCCCACCAAATAAGTGGTATACTTTTCATTTGTGGGTTTATGACAAATACAAAGGTGTATTGTGAAATTATTGTGATGTTTTCCTCTTATGACTTGATGGATTGATCATTTTTTTCATGAGGCCAAGGAAATCCCTTTTTCTTTTAAGTTAGAGAGTATGAGAAAAATATTTTTCAAAAAACATTTTCTGAAATTCCTTCCACCCCATCACTTGGATCTCTTCCTCAAGATTCTTATTCTTGATAAATATACACAACCAATTAGATTCTCCCTCCATATGATAAATAAAAATCATAACCTTATTTTTAAAGACCCGTAAAATTCAAGGGAATTTTTTTTCTTAATTTTCTTTAGAATTTTACAAGAGCGTGGTTTCTGACGGCACCTGATTCCGAGGCCCGGAGTGCCCGGAATCAATTTCCGAAGTTTGGCTCGGGTACGTTCAGTGAACGAACGAGCGGGAATTCCTAACTTTTGATCCGGTGCTCGGAATTGAAATTCGAGGGCACCGATGAACTCGCAGCGCCGATATTCGCTTAAAGAGACTTTTTCGGAAGTTGCGTTTGTTGCGGGTTGAAAGTTAGTTTTTGGGTTTTTAGTTTAAGTTAAATAAAATTCGTGAAGAACAAATTTTATTTTAACTTGATAAATCCTACCAAAGGGGGTTGGAAGTGGGACCCACATCCACTTAACCTCCCTTGGGAGGATTAAGTGTGGTGGGGCCCACACGAACCCCTAACCCTTTCATCTTCTCCCAACTTCCTTAACCCCTCATTAAATGACATGAGTTATTTAATTTTGGAGTTAATCCTTTTGAATTTCAAACTTTTGAAATTCTAGTGTGATGATGTGTTAATAAAATAAGATAGTGTCTTATTTTATTTTGGTTAATAGTTTTGTCTTCTTGAGAGGTTGAGAGCTTTTTCTTCTTCTTCAAGTTCTGACGAAGAACGCTCAAGCTCCGACGAAGAACGCTCAAGCTCCGATGAAGAACGCTCAAGCTCCGACGAAGAACGCCGCTCCGCTCTTCTTCGTCTTCCGTGTCAACGAGAGGGAACACCGCTTCTTCCTCGGACAACCTTCGTCGGCGTACAAGGTTTCGCCAACGACGTATCACATCGGACGCATCTCTTCGTCAACGGATTTGATGAACGACGACCGCGATGCCCGACCTCCGCGACGTTGTCTTCCGCGGACGTTGACAAATCTTCGAACCTTATACCAAGGTAGGGGTTGTTGATTATTGTTAATTTATTTTATTCTTGATCGTGGATCTAGCATGTCTAACGTGAGGCAATTGAATATTTTTTAAAGTTGTGTTATTATTTAACGTGAGGGGGCCGGACCGCATGAACACGGCCGAACCCCCTCCATCGTTCTTGTTGAATTGCTTGTGGATGAATCAAGGTGGCGTGGTGCCGTCGCACCACGCGGTTAATCGCCCAATCAAGAACGCAACGCCGTCGCGCGCACACCATGGAAGAAACATCAAGAACGCGACACCGTCGCGCCGCGTTGAAAGAAATTAGAGTGCGGCGGAGGGGCGCGGTGCCGTCGCACCGCGCCGGACGACGAACACCGCGGCCGGTTCCGGGCCGCGGCGGGATGAGGAGACCGGCGGCCGGGCCGCCGGCGTCGGAAGCCGAAGAGGGGACCGGAATCTTCCGGTCCCGTTGGAGAAAACCGGCCGGCCGGATGGAATTAAACCGGGGGAAATTAATCCCCCGGCCAGCGCACAAAACCCCCCTCTTTATGAGGGGGGCGGTTCCTTTGAGGGGGGGCAGGCGGCTCCCCCCGGTTGCCTTCAAGCCGGCCCCCACGTGGGGTCCGTTTTCCACAAAGGCGCGGCATTATGCCGCGCCGCCGCTCCCAATCAGCGGGGGGCTTTTCCCCCCCGCATGCCGCCAGGCCGCCCCGCCTGCCGCCGGGCCGCCGCGCCACCGCCGGGCCGCCGCGCCACCGCCGCGCCGCCGCGCCGCCGCACCGCCAGCCGGTCGGGCCGGGTCAGACCCGGGTCGGTTCGACCCGGTTCGGGCCGACCCAGGGGGGGGGGGGGGGGGGTCGGGCCGAGTCGACCCGGACCCGGACCCCCCGTTTCGGATCAGGTTCGGTCTTTTGGCCATATCTTGAGTCACTGACCTCCGATTGATGAACCGTCTGCGGCAACGCGATCCTTGGATCGAGACGGTCGTTTCGGTATATCGCACTCAAGTTTTCGGATTACTTTGAGTTCGGCCGGGTTGGTTCGTTCACGAAACCAACCGGGCCCTCGGAGCGGAAATGCTCATATCTTGAGCTACGGACGTCCGATTGACGTGCCGTCAGCCGCGTTATGTTCCTATTAGTGAGACGGATCTTTTGGCATACTCCGCCTGAGGTTTGGACGCAGGTGGAGTACGATCGGGTTGGTTTTGCCTTAAAAACCAACCGGGCCCCGGGGACGAAAATGGCAATAACTCTCAGACCGGGCGTCCGATCGACGCGCCGTCTGTTGCGTTGAGTTCCTGTTGACGATACGGAACTTTTGGATACATCAACTCTGGACTTTGTGACAGTTGATGTATCAGCCTCTCGGCTCGTGGAGCGGACCCTCCGAACGAGTTTGCTGTGTGCGGGAACCCTAGTGCTGGCTGCGACTGTTACTGTGACTACTACTGCTACTACTGCTACTGTGACTGCGACGACGACAGTACAGAGATCCTGTGTGGATTCGACGACGACGACTACAACACTCAGCGATCCTACGTGGATCAGTGCTACAGGTCCTGTGTGGGCCCGATCCTGTGTGGGTCCGATCCTGTGTGGGTCCTTGCGCTCAGCGGTCCTGTGTGAACCAGCGCCTACAGGTCCTGTGTGGGCCCGATCCTGTGTGGGTCTTTGCGGGGGTTAGTTACCTATCGATACTTCGTGGGTCCGACGACTTAGATGGATCAGAGATCATCTTTATCGTCCTTGAAGAAGTATATCCTGTGTGAGCTGAATCCTGTTGCTTTCCTGTGTGGATTGTGTTGTGCAATCCTGTGTGGATTACGTTTTGCTTTCCTGTGTGGAATACGTTTACTTTCCTGTGTGGACTGAGTTGTACTTGGGCTCGGAGGTTGGAGCGTATTTGAATTTGATGACTTAGGTATATGTATGGGCATATACCTAAGCAGTGTCGGTTGTTACTTCGTGATTGTACCTTTCTTCGTGGTTTATCCTTTGTGGATTTGAGAGACCTTCAGGGGTCTCGGGGTCCCTACTGAGTAGCTTATACTCACCCCTGCACGGGCTTCGCCCGCACTACGTTGTGTTGGTTGCAGACGACGGACAGCGTTGACCTTAGCTGAGGCTTGCAGAGCGGGACGGTACCCGGAGGTGGACCACTGGGAGGGACGTGCACGGAGCGGACGGCGGGACCCGTGGAGCAGAGGAGCTATCTGTACCCACCCTTCAGGTGGGGTTTCCCAGTGGACAGCTCGGAGTAGCGGCTTTTACTTTTTAGTTGCTATTTTCCCTTTCGAGTTGTACTTTACTTTCAGTTTGGGTTTGTATTCTGGCCCATTTACTTTTCCGCACTTTCAGTTGTACTCTGCTTTTGTTTAGTGTTTACTTTCCGCTTGCTTACTCTGTGGTGTTTGTTTACTTTACAAAGGCAATGCCTTCCCTTTTTACCGGGATTTACGCCTTGGTGCTAGTCGCCAGCTCCTGGCCTATGGAAGACGGGCTTGGGGTAGTCACGGCACGAACCCCGAGGGCGGGTCGTGACATTATTTTTCTTGGAACATTGAAGTATGAATAAGATATTCTCAATGGATTTAATTCATTTCTCTACAATTAAGGTATTAGACGATCCATTCAAAGTCAGATGATTTTGTCACATAAAGTTCTCAATTTCATCTTGTTATTTCTTTGGGGATTTGGGCGTTACTCTTGATTTATGTTTCTATTCAGAACCTAAGTCAATTGAGAGTGGATTTCTACAATGTTCATGATTCCTGATCCCATCGGGTTGGGCATCTCGTTTGGGTAGTCATCACATTTCCCTTCACATTAGTTATTTACTTGGTTCCTCCCATTTTCGGCCATTGTCTAGAATAAAAGGAAAATTAGAGATGATAAATTTTAAACTATTAAACAAATATATGAGAATCCAATAAAAGAGATATTTTATAAATGACATGTATTTCCTTAACTTATGAATTTATAGGCTTCAATATATGTAATTCATGATCTATTTGGTAACACAGACACTTATAGGTATTTAATGTTCCCTTAATAATGGTTCATAATTATCTTGTGAATTTACTAAATAATATCACCTAGGAGTGTCAAACTAGGTTTGCAGAAAGGCCCATTGTTGTGCATCGGTTCTTGATTGAGTCTAACTTAATATGGTGTTTTTGGGTGTTACCCCTATGTACATATGTGCTAGAGACAAATCCACTTTTAGTATCCAGATAGGGATGCATTTTCTTGGAAAACACTTACTCTATACTTTACCAAAATTTAGGGATGTATTCTTGTGTTTAGTATTATCCCTAAGGATTTTTATAGAGTTTTATAATTCTAATCCCAAAATAACTAAACTTTCCTTTGATACCAACTATGAAAACCCGTGTCTTCAATACCCATTAATTCATGATTTATTACATAATAATACACATAGTACAACCTAGAAGATCGATAAGTATATTGTATTTGAAAATTAGGTATATATAATAACATCATAAACATGATACATAACAATATTATTGAAAAATTACTTAATAAGCTCTTAGAAATCATCGGTCCTCTGCATGGGATAACCTGGGGACATACATAAGAAAGGGGGGAGGTATAAAGCCCAGTAAAAGAATATAAAAGAAGTATAACATGAATAAAGCATTACATGTTAGACAATAGGAATTTTAATGGGACATAAAAGGGGTGAAAATAATAAACATGAACAATGAAGAATGATATAACATGATGACATAAAGGCAATATGGGAATGTGGAAACAACTTTAAATATGACATCATAATCATAGGTTCAGGATAACCACTAAGACATCATAACATTGTGGATAATGTACCATTATAGATTAGGTTCACTTCATAATGCCTTGAATGATGTCTCATGAGATTAAAACATTACCCAATGCATTGGACCACTATACAATTCTAGGAAAACCAATCAATTTCATATCATGTACTTGCATAAGTGTGCCACTTAGATCATTCAACATAGGATCATACAATTCTGGGCACACCCATCACTTCCATATCATGTACATGCATAAGTGTGCCACTTAGATCATTCAACATAGGATCATATTTCACCATATTTAATTACACGACGAAGGAGTGTGGAATAAATAAATGGAATTTCCAAATAAAAGAAGTATAGGTGTGTTTAATTGAATACCCTTGACTGGAAATAATGATGGTATTCACAATACAAAGGTTTGGCATGGAAAAATCACCGTGAAATTTTGCCAGTATAACGACAGTACTTAAAGATTAATAAAATGGTTTAATGAGAAAAAATAGGTATATAATCATTTTGAAATCAAATAGAAAGTAACAAGGACATGGAAAAACATATCCCAACATTTGGAATTGGAAACAAAAGGCATAAACTGAAGAATATGTTTGAATAAAGAGGAGAAGGAAAGGATCCCCTACCTTGAGAGGGTGACTCCAAAAGATTAGGAGGAGAATTTTTGAGAGATTGGTGGAACCTTGGGAGGACTCTAGATAGAGGAGGGAAGATTAAATATATTATAAATGGGTTTTTAGTGAATAGGAATGGGATCTTGAGTGGGTTTATCTTGGAAAAATAGGAGAGTTTGTTATTATTTACCAAACTTAGGTTTTGGACTCTATAATAAACTAATCAAAACACCAAACCTTAACATAGTTTTTGCCCATGGTTTATGAAAAATAGGAGTGGTTTCCTATATTTTACAAGTCCAAGGGATGAAATCATTAAAATATTGCCCTTGGTGATGTGGAAGTGAGTCATGTTATTAAAGAAATGATTTTAAAATATTAAAATATAATATAGGTTTTGGAGGATCAATAAAAGCTTTATAAGATTAATAAAATAACCTAAAAATAACATTATTTTAATTTAGAAACATATATTTGGTCATGAATACCCTTATTAAAATTTATTTCATCACTTTTGGGTCATTATGATGTCATAATACACACCATATATTTATACCATATTTAAATTTTTACCCAAAAATTCAACCATCTCATAAAATTATGAAAAACTCACCATTATATAATTTTGAAATGCTTATTCCAAAAATAATATTTATTTTATCAAAATAATTTTCTAAATATGTTAATTCTAACTTTTAAAATAGAATCAATATTTATTGAGAAATGATGAGTTTTTTGATAATAACAGTTTTCAAACCCTTATAAAAATTAAATTTGACATCATAAAAAATTATATTATTATTTATATTTAATAAAAAATATTTAATATTTTATTAAAATATAATTTATTTCAAAAATTCAATAATTCATCAAAAGAAATGTCTTAATTGAAATTATATATTACCCAAAAATACAATTTGTGTTTTATCACATCAAAATCAAAATCATTTATAAAGTAACAATTATAAGGAGTAAATATAATTATTATTAAATTGAAAACAAAATATACATATTCATATTATTAGGGTCTCAATGCATATCTCTTCATTAAACCAGAGAACGCTCTATAGGTAAGGTTCAAGATGGTAAGATTTTCATGGGGTGGTTCGACATACATGGTTTGAGTTGTGATCTCGATGATCTTATACTTCTACCATAAATAGTTTTGATTATAATTTAGTTGTTGGATCTCATATTGAGCTTGGTCAAGGGAAAATTATAGTGATTATATATCCCTTGTAATATCTTATAAATGGGCTTCATAGGGTACGATCCTACTGGACGAGGCCATCACTTCCTCTGTCCGTTTCAATTGAATTTATCAAAACCGTATATTTATAATAATCATATAATCACTATTCAATGGAGATATTATCAATGATTATGATGATTAATGATCTTTTAAATTTGATAAGATATAGTCAAACCAAATAAGTTCATGTGTTTTCTATAATCATAACAGGGCATTTAATTCAATCATAAAGAGAATTTTATTTATAAAAGTTCAGTTCATTATAGACATGCCATCCATAAAGGCCCATAAAAATCCATGAAGGCTTTCCCACTTGAAAAATAGCCTCTACAATATGGTTATTATAAAATTGTTTAATAAAAACATAACAATAAAAATTCTATAAGAGATAAGTAACTATCACATGGCCTAACTTATCGACCTGAGAAAACATTTCCAAAACCACTTTTGTAGAATATTTTAGGAATATTATTATCATCCAACATAGTTTCAGATAGAAAAATTATGTTGGTTCGAATCTTAGAGCTCTAGTGGTGAAGTGTACGAACTATAAGGGGGTTGGAACTCGCCAAACTCCACCTTTTTAGAAGTTTGTGACATAGGATAACTAACCATACTAATCTTTTTTAACCAATAAAATTATGAACCCCTAGTGAGTCAAGCATAAAACATTTGTTGAGAGTATACATTTCTTTAGTGGTGCTAGATATAGGTTTATGTTTCTTATTCTAAGAATTATTATTTTTGGATTTATCTTTATATGATAGTTAATACAACCATGAGATCACTATAAAAGACTCCCTGTTACTGATATCTGAAAGGGTTGGTCATAGGAAAGGAGTAGATCTCTATGTATGCATGATATATTGAGACTCAAATGAGAAATTTAGTTGAACCAAGTCACTAATGGGGAAAATAAGATGTTGAAAAATACTGTTCATATTGGGAATACCATAATATATCAAGGAGTTAGAGGAAATAATTCCTTGATAACACTATAAATTTGTTTGAGATCCACTGAAAGGAACCTTACATTCAAGGGTTTTCCCAGTGAATATAGATTCACCACCTATGTAGTCTTGTCGGTGATAGGAAAATCACCACTAATTAGGGCTAGGGTAAACTATTTTTATTTTTCTTCTTAATTAGTGAGGATAAACATAGACCTCTCATTATTATCCTGAAGTCACACTAAAAAATGAAGAACCGCCATTCCATCTACATCGTCTACCTTGGATGTGAAATTTTTCTCTATGTGACCCACAATACTACAAAAGAAAAAAAATGAAGGTAACAATTCATATTAAAATCCAAGACAACATTGAGGCTCACCAGATTTTAAATGGTTACCTCTAGAAAAAGGTATAGTTATATCAATCCAAACCCTTATATGAAAAAACATATCCCAATTTAGAAGATATGATTTATCATATTCAATAAAGAAACCTATTGCATTGCCAATATTTTCCATTACAGAAGAATGTAAATTTTATAAAGGAACTTCCATGATAACAACAAGCCTATTATCAAAACTCTATGGGCATACAGTCAGAACATTTTGTTTATCTTATGATGAAAAAACTAAACTATGAGAAGGTACTCTCCCACATCACCAATCACTACATCCTTCTTCAATATCCAAACAATATAGAGAGTGTTATTCAGGGTTACTAGGTTAAATTTTCTACCCCAATGACCTCTGTGTAGAGTATGAGGGATACTCACGACAGTACATCACACCCTCCATTATTGGGATCATTAACCACCAATGCATTCTCCATATCATAGAGAGAAATATTTTGATATTGAGAGACCAAACTATATGTTATGTTACTAAATTTAAAAAACTATTGGTAATAAATATAATTAAAATCATCAATGAGAAAGGTATTGAAGAGATCATAGAATAGTTCAGAGAGGTTTTAGGAAGTGGATCGATCAAAGTAGAAAAAATACATCCATAATCGTATGAAAATATAGAGTGGAAAGAAGGAACATAAACCCAAGTGGGGACTATACCTAGGAAACCCCATGAGAGATATCAAACCAAGAGTCATAATTTATTCTTCTTCAGGTGCAATCTAATTAGATGAATGAATTTTGTATAAAAAGTTCAAAATAAAGTAAAAATAATCACGGATAAAACCAGTCATTTTTTTGGATTTATTTATAACTATTTAGGTCATTTATTATTTTTTCTAAACAAAATGTGGCCTCTATCCTTAACTTTGGACCATCTCTTTCACAAATTCTTTCCTAGGGTCTTATCCTTGAGAATTTGTTGGAACTAAAGGTTATTTAAATGGTAGAACCATTGAAAACTATTGAATATTGTGATGAAATGTTTTTTTTTTCATCACAGAAATTATAATGAGGGAAGATTTTAAGAAAGAAGAGATGGTTGGTGGGAAAAATACTGAGGAGATGATCATGTCATAATGGATATTAGTGATTTTTATGGATTTGAAAGATCAGACCATGATTTTAAATGGGTTTTAAAATGGTATTCATTCAAATGTTTTAAATCTTAAATTTGACATGAAGATCACACTCTAAGTAGGTTAAAGTAGAAATATGTCATGTCATAATAATTTAATCATTTGAGTGAAAAAATCCTCCCAAATCGCAATACATCTGTGTGAGTGAGCCCTACAATGAAAGCTACTTAGTTTTTCCCTCTCGTTTTTCAATTTGGTTATTACTCCATTGAAGTAGAAAAAATAATTGATATTGTATTTTGATCTGATTGAAGCTCCATATTTGTGCCACAATCATTAAAGACATCCTCTTTTTATACAATACCTAACCTAACTGGTGGCACTGCAAAAATCTATCACTGTGGTAGTGGTACACATCGTTGATTGAGGGAAGATTCCATCATCCTTGTCTGTGTTGTTGTTGGTTAGTAGAAATTATAACAAGAAAGAGAGATGATGAAGAGGATTTATCCCTAGAAACTTTGAAGGGGACTACTGTAACAGTCGATATTTTTTTAAATGAACACTTTGTTCGATAGTGTATACAAGACACAACATCATGACTAAACGAACCGTGATATATTAATATTTAAATATGACCATTATATCATAGTCATTGAATTGGTGGGTATGAACAAGATTAAATTCATTATTAAATATATAAAGTACCCACTTAAAACAAATGCATTGATTAATTCTTAGAAAATAAGCACTCAATTCATAGTAATTCCATTTTATTCTTCAAAAATACATTTTCTTCAAAAATGAGTTTTATTTATTTTTGTGAGTGAATATTAAAATTAATTTATGAAAATTTTAGATATTATAAATTTTAGGATGAGGCCTTAGTTTATTCAAGTAAAGAGGACACATTGAAAATAAAATAAGGCAACATACAATGTAGGGATGTACACGATGATACTCGAACTCGAGACTTCACTGAGACCCATAGGGGAAACTACCACTGAGCTACACCATGGGGGAATTTTTTTTTAGAAATTATATTTTATAAAAATGATATCATTTTTGAAATCATCTTGTTAAAATTATCTTAGAGTGATGTTTTTAGAGTTTTCTAAAAAGTTTGATTTTTCACTGAATAGTGAAAAATACCGATTTTTATTGAAAAACTGTATTTTAGTTTCAAGAATTTACAAAGTAACATTTTTTTTAAAATGGTTTCAAAGAAAAATTAATTAATTATACTATAAATAATATAATTAATTTCAATGGAATCAATTTTATGTTTTTAATTTGATATAAAAACATTTTTATACTTAAAAAAGCATATTTCTAAAAAAACTATTTTTTGTTGCGTTTTGTGTTTTTATATTAAATTAATTTCTTCCACTTATATAAATTAAATCATGAAAAATGGATTCTATATTTGGAATTAAAAGTTTCAAATGTGGTAAATAAGTACCTTTTATTTTTGGCCATTATGAATAGTAACCATAGTAAATTTTTGTTACCACAATAAAGGCAAGTCGGGTAATTATGTTTAAAAACAATTTGGTAAGGACTCAAAATCAACCCAAAATTTGGATATATTTCATTGTATGATTATATTTTGTATATAATTATCTAAAATTATAAAATATGAGTTTTTTTACATTTTTATTTGATTTTGAGCTTTATAATATTTAAGTAAAAGATAAAGTAACAAATGTCACTTTCTTACTTTTAATATCTATAATATTTTTGATAGGGATAAAAACAAAAAATGTTTGTTTATAAATGTTTATTTATAAATATTAATGTTTTTTTATCATGTAAATTTATTTTCAATTGTTAGTAATGAAATAATTACCTTAAATGCTTATGAAACACTGACACAATGCATGTGTAAGCAGTACAAAAATCAAGTAAATGATTTTAAAAGCTCTATAAGTATTTTTTTGGGTGGGTTAAAGTGTAATTTGTATTTTTAAGATAAATATAACATATTAGAGATGTTTTAAAGTCTTATATTCAAATTAAATTGCTGTCATGTTGTTTTTAAAGTCAAATTATGGGAATAGTTCTTAATATGACATTAAAAGTATTTTATGTTAAACATATTTTATTAATTTATTTAAAAATAATGAAAATATTTAAATAGTACAAGTAGGATTATTAATGGTTGAAAATTTTATACCTTTTCCATTTATGATCCGATTATTACCTTATAAGTAAAATTATAACCCTTTAATATTAAAAAAGTCATTACTATAGTTAAGGTTAAAATTGGTTAACCAAGGGGTTAAACCAAAAGATAGGGTTTAAAAGGATATCTAAACTTGTAAAAAATTTATTGGATGATTATATTAAGACCATATATTACTTATATTATAATCCATGTTATTTTGAACCATTTTACATGAGTTAGGAACATATTATATTATAATATTTCATGTATTTCCTAAAATGACATTAATGATATTTTATAATGAACAATATTTTATTAAATTATTTAAAATTCATAAAAATAAAATATTTATACAGGTGAATGGGATATGGTTTAAAATATAAGCCACAGTCAATTTATTAATCACTTTTTTATGGCAACCTTCCTAATCTCTAAAGAGTAAAAAACATTGATATCATGGTAATTGTTAAAAAGGTTAACAGAGGGTCAAAACCAAGAGATAAGGGTGAAAAAATAACCTAAACTCTTCAAAATTTAATTTTATGAGATTATTTAGACTCATAATCATATTATATTTTAATTATATGATTTTGAACCCATTTTTACTTAAAAATAATTTTATATTAATTTAAAACATTAAGAATTTACAAGAGTGTCCCTCCCCTCACTTATAAAAGGGCACCTACTCTCCTATTTTCTTCACACTTAAAGTACCATTTGGTTCAAAAAATACCTAAAAAAATACCTTTATAACATACCTTATCCTTTTATAGAGGTATTAGTTTGGGAATAATACCAACCTTATGGGTTTTAAGTTGTAAATCAAAGAGGTTGTCTGAAGAAGAGGTATAACTTTTAACCGAATGTTTTAGATTTATTTATTATTTTACCTCATTAAAATAGTATTCAAAAATTATGAAATATTAAAAATAGTATGTTACATATACTGAGATGTTTTTAGGTTAATTTCAATAGCTATATCCATCTTCTTATTCCATCAAATGGTAAATGAATCTATCGTTTGTGTGTACAACGAAATACTACCTCACGAACCAAAATAATTCATTTTCCATCAACACCTCTCACAAATGGTTATAATAACTGATTTAATGTATATGTATTATATTCATAAAATAATTATAATTATGTAAAGATAATATATCATATTTTCTCTTACCTTTCTATCCATTGAAAAATGATAAAGATGTTTGTGTGTACGTGTGAATTACCACCCCCACAAAGCGATGTGATTATTTTTTCATCACTGCATCACATTGATAGTATATATGAAGTATTAAAAGAGGTAATATTATATTTATGATATATTTATAATTATATAAATATAAAATAATATTTACCTTCTTTCTCTCATGTTCGTTGAATAGTGGAAACATGACTCAGGCGTACGTATGACTTACTTTCTCCATAATTGTAACATGATTCATTTGTCATGACCATTATTAATGGTTAGTTTTAAAGGTATAATTAATGTATAAAAATTATAATTATATCATGATTATTATTCTATATATAATTTAAGAATTACCTCTTTGACCATGGTCAACATATCAAAGTCATTTTGAAATTATGAATCGAATGTCCTCAAAATACCTGACATTGACTTAACCGATTAAGTAAATAAATATGTAATTGAAATAAATGAAATAAATGATTTAATGATAAAGTAATAAAACATTAAAAATGTATTAAATAATTAAATAATTGATATATTTTTAATATATTAGAGTTAAAGGACATACATAGAAAGCCTGGACTCGAGGTAAGGGATTTCATCTCATTTTCCCTTCATTGAGGAATATTTTAATGTTGTACACCTAATTTATTTTATATGGTGTATATAATTACATTTTTACATGTTATATCATGAATATTTCATACATAGTGGTATTTAGAACAATTTCATCCAAGGATACTTGACTTGAGAGTTACCACATGTTAAAGAATCTCTTAACTCAATTTCTTTTGACTGAGTTATAATTCTTCTTAATTAACTTTGTTATGAAATGATAATGTGTGAATTTGACTCTAAATTGTTTTATACTATATTTATTCTTGTTTTTTTGGATTTAAATTCATTACACATAATTTCTCCATTGATTAATTCTCAATTCAATGATATGATCCTTGTAAGGGTTATTCGTCTAAAATTTTCTTTATTTGGGAAATATATTTATTTTATGAAACAATATTATTTTATGAGGTACATATACCACATATTTGATATTTTATATCATGAATATCCTTATTTTAATATTATTTAATGTTTCATTTAAAGTTATTCTTTCATGGGGTTTATGATTCAAAGGTTACCAAAGCGACAAGGGATTTATGTTTCAATCCCATTTTAATCCCGATTGTTTATTATTGAATTTATATTGATATATTTTATGATCCTTATTTGATAAAATCATTTCATTTTTATTGTAATCTAGTTATTTCTATAATTTTGAAGTTTTAGTACCATTTTCCACAATTTGGTTCCCTAAATGGTTCAAAAAATTCTTTTAAGAAAAACGGATCTCATTTATCCTCTTTCAGTAGAAAAATCTTTTTCTTCCATATCCATATTTTATAAAATGTTTTCAAAAAAAGTTTTTATTATTCTTAAATTATTGTTGAAATTCATTTTTTCCCATGTTTTATTTTTAACAAAAATGTTTGAAAATAATTTTCTTGTCATTTTTTGATTAAGGTACTTTTACCAAAAGTATGAATAGAATCTTTTCTTTAATAAGTACAACATGAACGGAATTTCCCACCATCATGAATACTCAATGATTTGAACCTTATTTTATAAGTTTCCATGGTTCTTTTCAAAGAAACTATTTATCTTAATATTAGAAAAATATTTAGTTTTTAAAATTTATTTTCAAAGTGGAAAGGGTATTTTCCTAAAGAATATTTTTAATGATATTTTAATGGAATTTATATTCATAAATTATAACAAACCTTTATGTTACTTATGATCCACTAAGGATATTTTATAATGATACCATCCTAATTATTTATCTGGAGGGATTATGATTATTTCAATGATATTTTCATGGAACCTGTTTCTTTTCCACAAGTTAATCATATTATAAATGGAATAACGGTTGTTTCTATGAGTTTTTATGATGAAATGAAATATATATATAATTTATTCATGTTATGGTTATTGGAAATTGTTTATGATAATGGGTGGTTCCATTATAAACCAAGGATGGGTGGTTCCGTTATAAACCAATGATATATGGTTACTTTATAAACCAAATATGAGTGGGTCTATTATATCCATCCAATGCATTGGATAATGATTATGTTATCTACAAAATTATGTTTTAAGTTGACTATATTGGTTATTTCACTTGTAATAGTGATTATAAAAGTGATACAAAGATGATGTCCCAAGGCACATATATGACTATTCTATGTTTAGTAGTGTTTTTTCATGGAAATCATTTGTTTTATGATCCATGTTTTAATGGATATGAATTATATTATGTTATGATCATGGAATTTGATTATGTCATAATACCCTTATTTTAATTTTATTCTAATTTATGAAATTCAATTTTCAATGCTTATGTTTATGCTTATGGAGCATTTTAGCTTACCCTTCTTATTTTTTCTTTTCCCCAGGTTGCGAAGAAAGGTTTTAAATATGTTATGCCTAAGAAGGTTACTATATGTGAAGAATTTAGTTGGATATGATCTAAATATTTATGAACCAATTGTTCATGCATCCAAGTTTTTATGTAATAGTTTTTATTAAGTATCTAAATCTCTCAACCTAAAAGGTATTTGGGTATATAAATGATCTAAAATTTCTTTTTTATTTTTTAATTTATGGATAGTTTAAATTGGGTAACATTTATTGGTATCAAAGGAAAAAAATGTAATGATTATATTTTTAGCACTAGATATTGGAGTGTAGGTCCAAGGCTGTTATAACTACATGGTCGAGGAGGGTTTCATTATTTCTTATAGGGGAAAGATCATTTTTTTCAACCTTAAAAAACAATTTTTTTAATATTTGAATTTCCAATCGCTTTTCCTAGGGTGCCAAACATTTACATGAAATTAAAATTCTATCAGAACTTTCCCCTCCATTTCAATAAAAATACTAGTGTCTGAATTGAAGATCTAGATTTTATAGAGGAAATTGAATCCCAATGGTAACACCTTTACTAATTGTTGGAGTTGGTGTCATCGAACCAATTTTATGTACTAAGTATATTTGTCACACAGAAATGTCATAATAGTTTTTTATTATGATCAGAACCTTGAAGTGCTATAAAAATATTCTTAAATATGTGTTATATGACTAGATGATATCATTTTACAGGACACAAATGATACAAGTTATAAAGCGTATGGGACTCATAAGACATTGAGACATCTTCTCATGATGTTCGTCTATGATAATCTCAATAAAGGAGATTATGCGAACATGACTCGCTAGTTGGAAATACACATTTATATGTGTATTTAGATGTTTCTATATACATAAATGTTTAATGACCATTATTTGATGTATTGATATTAAAAATGATGATATATGTTTATAATAAATTTGAGTATGTTGGATGTGTCACGAATGATATTGCATTAATAAATAATATGATAAATGATTTTTCTCTTCTATTTTATAATAGAAATTGATATATTATGCCCTTTGATGGAAATGAAACTATTTTATTAAGTCCATGACCATGAAATTATGTTAAAAAATTAATTTCCAAAAATTTAATAAAAGATACATCAAACACATAAGTTGATGACATAAGTATTAGACATTCTTGATTAGAGATATCATGATAAATTATGGTATCAGGGAGTGCAGTGGAAGCTGGTGGGATGAAAATTTAAATTTTTTTATCACCAGAGTGATGAAAACTCATTGTCTCCGGTGATCTGATCTCTATTACTAACCGAGGATCTTTTGTGAATTAATCAGAGCACACAAATAAAATTGAATGATTACCTTGTTCAATTTGAAGTGTGCTCGTCAATTGAAAGTTGCTGGAGACTGTTTCCTAAAGGATTTGAGGTTGAACCTCTCTAGATCATCCACATATGCTTCTCAAATATGCACATATTCCAATATTCAAATCATAGGTTCTAGTATAGAGTTACGATGATCTCTTAGAAGAAGCAACGATTACTACAATCTTGTGCCTTTAATCCAAGAAGGAGTTCTTGGATTGATCACATAGTTATAGAATTTTTCTCTCTAGGTTTCGAGAGGAGAGATAATATCTCAATTCTGACTACTAAATAGTTGAGGAAATGAGGTTCTACTCAACTTATTTAATGTATGTCTAAAGTACCTGGTTAGGGTTCCCCGATACCCATATATTTAACATCCAATAAATTAGTAATAAATAATTAATTATGAAAAACAAACTAAATCATAAATATTATTTATATTTTATCATATTATTGTAATATATATTAAATATATTAGGTGATAAACCCAAGTCATTAACTCAAATTGTAATTCCTACTAATATTAAATGAACCTTGAATATTAAAATAATATTCCTTCGTATAATATTATTCATTATATTTACTTAAACAATTACAAATAATTTTAATAAATAAAATCAACCTAATTATTCCATACTCGAATAATAATGAATTTATTTATTTATCGGTGATCAATAAAACTTGGACAACACTTGGACCCCATGAAGGGTCCCACAAAGTCCTATATTTTTATTCACCAGAATATGGAAGATTATTGACTAAGATATTGTGTGTGACCCTCTAGGCTCTTATCTCAAAAATAATGAATAGTATTCATAGACTAGAAGTAGATTCTGGAAACCCATCCAGGACCCTAAAGAGATAATTAATAGTCATATTAATGACAACCATCCTATGAACACACATCGTGTAATATAATATCTTTGTCATACGATATCTCATAAATCAAGACACACACATGTGTCATCATCCTTTATCAATTTATTATATTTTGATCTAACAGGACAGACTTACCTTTGACTATCATAGCCATGGATTTCTGAAGGTACTACCATCCTGATCAACTAGGCCTGAGATATTACTTCCTCATATCAAAAGCAACACATTATATCTTGATCATTCAACCAATTCTATACCATTAATGAAACAACCAATACAAGGTACATCTCCACGACTTCAATTACATGATTTTTTACTTGCATCAAAATACACAATCAAATGGAACACATTGGTTATGATCTCAAGTCAGGAGACCAATACACATGTTTACAGATAGAAATAACCAATTACACCCAAAATATGTGGTGTTCCTATTGGTGGGACAATCCTCATGATATCAAACACTAGAGATCACCAAGTGAGAAATTCATGAGATAGAAGTCAATGATTATGATTCCCCAAAACCTGATGGTTACACATCATATGTTTCCTATTAGTATGATGTATCTAAACCATAGGGAATTACTTAAATATTATTGTCATAGTATCTCTAGGTTCTCATTATAGCCTACAAACTACTATAACCCTTTTATATTAAACATAATATATCACTCCTATTTTAAAGTAAGTAACCCTTTATTTATGTATTTTATGTATGAAAAGTGTTTGGGTGAAGTTTGGGAGGGTTTGGAGGACTTTTGGAATGTTTTGGGGGGATTTTATGAAGGTGCATGATTTGAGAATGATTAGTAAAAATTGTGAAACTCCTATAAAAATCCATTAAAAGTGAGGTAGTGGGATCTAGGTAGGTGCATGGTTTGGAAAAACCATACAACCACCTAGGATAAAATGTGTTTTTTTGGGATAGAGGCATTTGTACGGTTAGTACACAGTTGGACCAACCGTGCACCCTTACCATGAATGGTTAAAAAACATATTCTAAAATTGTAGATATCATTCATAATTTCTCTTTATAAATTCGTTTTTACTCTATTACAAACCTAAATTAGTTTTCTATCCTCCCAAAGGCTGCGGAGACACTTCCCTTGTAACGAACCAATGTTTTTTCAAGGGAAATTTCCTTCTTATAATTATGTAATATAATCATATTAAATCACTACAAAATGAACTACTAAGAACTATTTGACCTTTAAACATAATATTTTCACTTCTGTGGTTTTAATTTCAAAAATCTTACATACACAGTTGCGTCCAGGGTGTTTTTTGGGGTATGATGAAACAAACTTATTTTTTGGTGAATAGTAACCTACCCTTACAAATAGTAACCTACCCTTACGAATAGTAACCTACCCTTATGAATAGTAATATGAAGCTTATGAATAGTAAATCTTCCAAAATAATGGTAACCTCTCCCTATAATGTATAAATAAAATTTAGGCATCTTATAAGTGATAATATGACCATAGTAAAAGTATTGGTATTTTTTTGTAAGTCATAAATAATTAATTACAATTAATTAATTGATTTAAAATAAAATTTATTTTTCTAAAATATGTTCATAAATTTAAAATTTTATATATTTTGGTGTTAAGATAATTTATAATACCTTATATAATTTTTGAAAGCATTATAAAATCTGTTATAGTTTTAAAATCCGCATTTTTCAAGTAAATTATGATTTTAATTAAAAATTAAATTAATCATATTTAAATAATTATATTTGAAAAATGGAGTTAATTTTTGGATTATAAAAATTGAAAAATGGTTAGGGTAGATTTTTTTATTTTTATGAAATACTTGAATTTTTTGTGAATAGTAAAATACAATAATTTATGATAAATGATAAATACATGAATTATGATGTCATCAGCTGATGTTTGTCTGATGTAAGGCCATTATCCCAAAATAAAATTAACTATTTATTATTTTTGGTCACAATAATCATTAATATTTCTTTTATTATGGAAAAATAAAAAACTAATAATTAAAATATTAAAAAAACCCTCCTCCCCTCCACTATAAAAACCACCCACACTCCCCTATTCTCTTCACTCCTCTCAAGCCTTATACCTTTCATAAATTTTTCTGAAATATCTCTCCAAGACACTCCACCTTGTACATCATTCCCTGGTCTCCTAAAAAGACAAAATCCTCTCCCCTTAAGAGGCTCTCAGGGAAGATTAATTCAAGAGGTAAATTCCTCTTGTCTTTTCTTTCATTTTATTTTCATGTTTCTTTATTCTCTTTTCTTTCCTAACCTCTCCTCATAGAAATGGTATGAAAACTACAGTAACATACATGTAATGTAATTTTGTTATGATAATGGGATAATTTATTATCCTCTCTCCTTTCCCCTCCTTTTATATGAAAGAAATGAAAACACCATCCGAGATGTGTTAATTTATCCCATTCAAGGACGACGGGTTATCAATTTATTTTACCACATTAAATTATGGTCATGAAACCATTTTTATGGTTGAAAAAGACTATTAAATATTTATTTTATCATATGTTATTTTCTGTAATACTTTTGTACACATGATGTAAAATAATAATACAAAACAAGTTAATTGTGAGAAAAATCACCAAATTAATCAAAGCGTTTATCATTAATGTTTTATATAATGATTCAACTTCACCCAAAATTACCAAATGAATTTTATAAATATTTAATATTATATATGTTCACTAAAGTCACATTACTTCAATTCTATAAAACCATTCTCATCATACATTTCTATCCAAACATGAATTTAAGTGCACCGATCATTAAAACCAAGGAAGCAAAGACTACCAAACAATGAAATCGAATCTCTTAACTCATCAAAAAGGAAATTAATGAACTTAATAAGGTTATACTAAATCAATAAAAAGTATTTGAGGTCATGGAATTATTAATTAATGAACCTAATTTGATTATTCACGTCATTAAGATCAAGCAAAGAACACCATCATACTTAAGGTAAGGGATCCTATATTTCTCACATATATTCAAGAATATCCTCTATGTTATTCCCTTTTATGTGTAATTAATAATGGTAGGGTATGGTTTTATACCTCACCCATACTTCCCTCATAATTTATAAAAGATTATAAACCCCTTTATCTCTCATTTAGCCCTCCTAATTACACCCGATACCATACTGATATTCCATAAGGGATTCTACCCTAACCTCCTATATTCCTTCGGGTTGGTCTATCTTTCTTTTTACCCAAATGAAGTTTTATTTTCTTTTATGTGAAAATTATACATACTATTTATATTCTAAAAAATCATGTTTTAAGATCCATCCCTCATTATCTTTCAGGTATATACATGTTTCTAAATGATTCCCTCCTCAATACTTTTCGATAAGCAAACCCGTTTTAAGGGAACTTTATGAATTATTACCCATCATAATGTACACTATATAATATATTTTTAGCCACAATTTTTCTTATAAAATCACACTTTTTATTATGAAAACCTTCCTGGTTCACTTCTGGTTTTATATAAATGATCATTCCCTTTTAAGTTTTGAATGACCTTTGATATTTTCCTTGAACCACATGAAAATGTTTAAATTCTAAAGTTTCCCAAAAACTATTTTTGAATGTTATTACTTAAAGTTGACATCAATTATCATGATTTATACCTATTTTAGTCTATGATAGTATATTCATGATCTAATTCCTTTCCTTAATGGACACTTTTATGATACGTTCATTTGTTATGCTTTATGTCATGATTATGATACCCAATTCTTTCTCTGGGTAACCCTTATATTTATGTATGGTTGATTATGTATGATTATTTTCATGGAAAGAATATTCATGAACATGTTAAGATGGGTGAGCCCAGATAGTGTGCCAATGCATTGGGTAAAGTTGAGTCTCATGAGACGTTATGTGCAACGGTCTTGGCGGTTATCCATGACCCGGGCTACCATGTACAACGGTCTTGGTGGTTAACCTTGATTTGTGATCCTCTATATTTAATGAGACATGACTCATTCAAAATACATGTTTTATGTTTCTTCCAAATTTCTATGATTCAATTTTTATATGATATCATGTTTATATGTTATGATTCTATGTTCCATTTTATATTATTTTGTCATGATCTCTAACCCATGTACTAAATCCATATTATTATGTTTGTTCCCTTACTGGGATTTTAACTCATCCCTTCGTTCATGTGATCCCCAGGGTACCCTAGGAATATTTAAGGGATAAAAGGAAGTTAGGACCTCTTTATAAAGATTAAGTAAATAAGTGTTTTTTTAGTCCCAAGTTTTCAGTTTTATGGTCCTAGTCTTTAAAGACACTAGACTTCATGATCCTTGGCTTGTATTATGATGTATAATTATGATTAAAATCATTTAATGATATATGTAAAAGTCTAGGGTCACTATATCCCTTAAATTCATGAGTGATTCATTAGAAAATCTTGGTGCATTGAAGCCCAAATTCCTTGGAAAGTCTATGTTTTTGGTGATTTTTCTTAGATCTACTCTTCTTGCCTCTCTTGGATTCATATATATAATTCATTTTGGATATATATATATATGTTGGTTAATGAAAATAATGATGATATTTGTCCATGTTGATGTTGGGGAATGAGTTCTAAGGTGGGTTTTTGGATTTTCAACCCGATTTTGTTGAAGAATTTTTTCCTTTCTTCGTTTCCGCCATAGTTTTTGAGGTAGGTGGCTTCAATCTCGACTCCTATTATTAGAAATTGAAGGATTTGTTTTTTTAATTACTTGGAATTTATTATGAAATTATTTTGAAAATCTTGGTAGAAACCTTCTTTAGTGATGGTTTGTGAAATTTTGGAATTGTTGTGCAAAGTGATTTGTTGGATGCTTTTTAAAATGATCATTTTAAAAATGGTTTTTTTGGTTTGATTCATGGAAAAGTATTTTGTGGAATGGTTTTTAATAAAAATGTTGTTTTGTTGAAATGGTTTGGTATGGTTTTTGAATAATTGGTTAGCGTGTGTTCATTTTCATTGACATGACCTTGTGGAAGGGGTGTGTGCCATTGAGGCACTGGTATATGGTAACCTTGTGATGACTTCTTAGATCGAAGAGAGGCTGATCATGAGTATAGAACTATCACTTGGAAATGCATGTGTAGATGTGTGGATGTTTAGATTAGAATGGGGTATGCCAAATAGACTTGTGAAATTGTTATAAAGACTTTTTTTGTGGGTTTCCATATAAACTATTTTGTTGAGAAAATGATTTTCTTTTATATAAATTGTTAAAAAAAAAAAATTAAAGTGTTTTATATAAATTATTTATATAAACGTACTAATATGTTTTATCCTAGTGGCATGATCAGGGAAGTCATTTGGGGGAAAAATACTGAGTTTCATTTCTCACCCCTTGCTTTGTCACTTTGTTGATTTTATAGATATTTTTTATCAAGACATAGATAAAGGCAAGGTATCTCATTTATTTAGTGATTCTGCTTGATACCTTGGGAATTGATTGTGGAGTTGTTTCTTAGAGCATGTTGGGAGTTGTGTAGTTATGTATTTTGAGTCTTTGAGTTTTTTTGGTCCAATCTTCTGCATTATACTATGATATTTGTTATGGTGTAGTTTGGTATTGTTGTATTTTGGTATTTTGTTGAGTTATATTACAATGTTATCATGCATCATATAATGTATTTTGGATATGGTATTCTTGTTTGTGGATGTTTTATTTTAAAAGGTAAAATTGTCCCCCAATTGTTTTGAAGCCCTTGGGATTTATTTACAGACTTTGGCATCTTGAGGATGTCGCCTAAGGCCAAGTAGCAATTTTTACTCAACTAAAGAGAATGAGGAGGGCCAAGATGTTACAAATGGTATTATTCTTGGTCATTCCATACTTCATTTAAGGACAAATAGCATTGGTTTATTGATATTGGAGTTGGAAAATCATTCTTGATTAATACTTAAGTTGGATTGGTAAAAAAGATTAGGATTGTCAAAACTTGAAATGTAGAACATAAAAAGGCATAGCTAACCTATTTATGTTGAATCTAAAGTTACTAGGGAGTTGGATACATAAGTGTTTTAGATAAGATTATAGGATTTCTAGTTAATTTTCATGGATTTATTTAATGTGAATAACATGACATACAATTTAGAAATGAATTACCACTAGGAGTGCATACTTAATTTTGAGTATTGATTTATAATTTGGTGAAAATGTGTGGAATTTTGATTTTTTTAACATTGTTTTCAAATGTGAAATTTTTAAAAGGCATGATAGTGGGATTTTGAAAATATTTTTATTTTTAAAAGCATGATGTTTTCAAAAATATTTTGAAGAGGAAAAGTGTTTAATTTTGGAAATACTTATTGTGATATGTGTGATGTGGTAGAATTTGAAATTATTAAGACTTGAGTTGCTAGAGAGTGTGAATTATGGTTTTTTGTTATAGAAATGGATCCGGATAGGCGTCATAGAAACCAACCAGAAGAAGCTGCTGAGAATGTGGTTTCTCTTGATTCACAAGTAAACCAAAAGATGATTCAAAGTATTGTCCATGATTTTTAGGCCATGGATACCTGGAACTGAAAGGATGTACCAAGGCAATTATATCATTCCATTGAGTCCCAGAATCAAAATCCACCCATATTTTGGGGTGATTCAGGACCAGAGAAGTTAGAGGTGTGACTGAATAGGATGAATAAAATATTCGATTTCCTAGTCCCACCAGCAGAGTTGAAAGTAAAGTTAGCAACATATATGCTGGAGAATATTGCACGCTAGTGGTGGGATTTAGGAGTTCAGGATAAATTAGAACAAGTAATTTCATGGGAGTATTTTGAAGAATTATTCACCAAATAATTCTATCCTCATACATTAAATATTACTATAATGATAAAAATTTTCATCTTGAAGTTGGAGAACCTCTCAATGATAGAATATACAGCTAAATTTATGAATTTAGTCTTCCTTGCACCCGAAATTTCTACGTGTGCATCCTTGAAGGTACACATTTTTGAATAGGGACTGATACAAGATTTTATTGAAGATTTTTATGCTTTGTAAAATGGATTATATAATGATGGTCAATAAAGAGATGATGTAAGAAAGGGACATCTCAAGAACTTTGGGTGGAGGGAGCATGTTGATACCTACAAGAAATGGCGGGAACTCTAATGTTAGGAATAAGTGGAAGAGGGACACCTATTTACAAGGAAATAGAATGATTCATAATCATATTACTTGATCAGTGAATCTTACTCCAAAACCAAAGGTTAAAATTGGATGTTTTTAATGTGGTTCATTCAACCACATGAAGTGAGATTATACGACACCACCTAGATTATTCCATAATTGAAACAATATGGGCCATATTCAATGCTATTGTTGCAATTCTCTTTGATATGATGTTAAGTACAAATATCATGTTTTACAGACATCATATACTTCGACTAGAAGAGGGAAGGACAATACCTCTCATCAGTAGAACTGAGCTAGCTATGGTGATTCCAGGAATACCATGACTCCTCAGAAAGGGAAATATCCACAGGGAAATAAATAACAGTGTAGTGAGTTGGCAGTTATATGGAGCTGAGTAATTTATTATGGATGGTAAATTTGGACCATCAATGGTGAGATGTAAAAATCTTTTCAATTATACCATTATGCAAGCTTCGTTTGATATGGGTGAATATCATTCGTTTATTACTTATCATGATATTGATCTTCTGAGTTTAAATGTTGAGATGATGCCTTATTTTTTGAAATTTTAAACTCCTCTTGGTCAAAGAGAATGTTGATCCTTTATGTGAAAATAATGTTTTATAAAAATTGATGGAGTTGAGTTGAGATGGAATTTCTATGTGCTTGAGATGGATGTTTATGATATAATCCTGGGTATGGATTTTTTGATTATGTTCAAATATCATATCGACTATTATACCCGAAGGGTTAGTTTTACAAATGATTATGGAATCAAGAATATATTTAGAGGGGACTAGAATGTAAAGGTAAGTACAAGAGGATTTTTGGCACCAACGGTTGGAACTATCTTGTACCAGTTGGTAGCGTTGAACTTGGTATCGATGGATGAGATCGAGAATAGTGGTTTTCCAGTAGTTTTTGATTAGTTTTTGGATGTTTTCCTGAAAATTTCTCAAGATTTACACCCACAAGAGAAGTGGAGCTTATGATTGATCTCATACTGAGGACCAGTACCATCTCAATTCCATATTACCAGATGGAACTGACAAAATTAATGTAATTGAAAGTCCATTTTTAAGATTTGGAAAGTAAAGGGTTCATTCGGCTTAGCATGTCTCCATGAGTATCATTGGTATTGTTTGTGAAAAATGTGGATGAAACTATTTGGTTGTGTGCTAATTATCCTAAGATTAACCAATTTATGATAAAGAATCAGTATCCACTTCCACACATTGATTAATTTTTTGATAAATTAAGTTGAGCCCGGTGGTTCTCTAAAATTGACTTGCAATCGAGATATCACAAATTGTTAGTTCAGAAGAGGGATATTCCTAAAACAACTTTCAGTAGTAGATATGGACATTATGAGTATGTGGTTATGCCTTTTGGTCTTACTAATTCACCAATAGTCTTTATGGAATTGATGAATTATATATTTCAAATGTATCTCGATTCTTTTGTGGTGGTGTTTATAGATGACATATTGGTGTATTCAAGGACAAGGGATGAGCATGAGAAACACTTTATGACAGTGTTGGGAATATTACAGGATCATTGTCTTTATGAAAAATTATCAAAGTATGATTTTTGGATATAATAGGTATGTTTCCTTGGTAATGTTATCTCTAAAATAGGTGTTTCTGTGGATCTAGAAAAGACAGAGGCTATTATCTCTTGGAAACCACCAAATAATGTCTTGGAGATATGTAGTTTCCTTGGACTATATGGTTATTACTAACATTTTTTTTGTGATTTTTCATGATTATCTTCACCTTTGATAGATTTGAAAAGGAATAGCGTTTCATTTAAATGGAATGATGAATGTAAAAAGTCTTTTCAAGAGTTAAAGGTTCTCCTTACATCAGCACCGATCTTGATGTTACTAAAATCAGGATAAGGGTACGTGGTGTATTGCGATACTTTGGGATCAGGGTTGGGATGTGTTCTCATACAGGGATCTCATGTTGTCTCATATGGCTCACAACAGTTATGGTTTCATGATAATAACTACCCAACACATGATTTGGAGTTAGCTGTCGTAGTCCATGCTTTGAAGACTTGGCGTCATTACCATTTCAGTGATAAATTAATGGTGTTTACATATAATAAGATATTGAAACATATTTTATCACAAATGGATTTGAATATAATATAAGGAAGATGGATGGAGAATCTACAAATATTTTAATTTGACTTGATGAATACACCGCGTAAGGGAAATTCAGTGGTAGATGCATTAAGAATAAATTCATATGATCAGTTGGAAAAAGTGGCTTTAGATCAGTGGGAGTTGATGTTAGTGATGGTTGTCAATTACTTTTATTACGAAGACCAAGGTAGTGTAGTGGGTTTCTTTCAAATTTATTTGATTCCTGATTTAGTGGAGATGGTTAAAGAGGCACAATCATTCAATTTAGAATGTGTTTCTATGAGGTTAAAAATAAATGATGGGGAGACCATTATGGGATGAAATATGTATAGGAGTTCAGTTTTGAGGTTTCAAAATTATATGGTCATACCTATGTCTTGTCTGGAACAACTTATTCATGCTTATCACCATTCAATATGGGCACTTCATCTTGAAATATATAATATGTTTAAGGTGTTGAAAGCACAATTTTTGCGGGTCAACATCAAAAGAAAGGTGGCTGAGTTTGTTTCGAGATGCCTCACTGGTCAGTAGGTTAAGGTAGAGCATGAATTAATAGTAGGTATGTTGTAGTATTTACCTATTACTATTTGTAAATGGGATCATATAGCCATATATTTTGTGACAGGTCTCCCAATAATAGTTTAGAAACATGATTCCACATGGGTGATAGTGGATCAAGTCCAAAAGTTGGCTCATTTTATCCCTATTTGTGAATCTCATACAGTGGAGGACTTATCTAAAATCTATATTTGAGAAGTGGTATAGGAATGGAGTACCAATTTCTATTGTATCATATTCAGATACGGGATTTACATATCATTTTTGGAAATCCTTACAGCAAGACCTTGGGAATCAGTTGACCATGAGTATAGTATATCATCCTCAGATGGATGGACAATATGAAAGGATGATACAAACTTTAGAAGACTTGTTGCAGGCTTGTGTAATGGATTTTTGTGGCTCTTGGGAGGAACAAATATATTTAGTGGAGTTCTCATATAACAACACTTATCAGCACTCAATACATATAGATCATTTTGAAGCATTGTATGGGTGTCCTTATTGTTCTCCATTTTGTTGGGTGGAAACCAGTGAGAATTCACTTGTTGGGTTGAGCCTTATCCAAGATACAAAGGAGAATATTCAATTGATTAGGAAATGTATGGATATGGAATAGATTCATAAAAAATCATATGCGGATCATTATCTATAGTCGTTGTCATTTGAGGTAAGTAATCATGTGTTCTTAAGAATCTATCCAAGGCTTGGGCATAATCATTTTGGGAAGAAAGGAATGTTATCTTCTTGATATATATGCCCTTTTGAGATAATTTAATGGGTTTGTGAGGTGGAATATTAGTTGTATTTTCCACCTTGATTTAGTGTAGTGCACAAATTGTTTCATGTATCTTAGTTGAAAAATTACCAGCCTGATCCTGACCACGTGATTCGATGGGATCACGTTGACCTAGAGCTAGATGATTCATTGGTTCATATGTCAATATGAATTGTGGATAGGAAAGATAAAGTCTTGAGTGGTAAAAACATTAGTCTAGTGTATGTTTTTTGGAAACATGTTTGGATTCAGGATGACAGTTTGGAACAGGAGAAAGAAATGGTCGAGCAATGGCCCGAACTCTTTTAGGGAAATGTTGGTAATCTATTTTTTAGGGACGGAACGACCAATGGTGGGGAGAATTAAGCACCCATAATTTCAATTATGTTACCCTTTATTTATTTATTTTATGCATGTAAAGTGTTTGATTGATGTTTTAGAGGGTTTGGAGGACTTTTAGAATGTTTTTTGGGATTTTCTAGAGGTGCACGGTTTGAGCACAATTAGTATAAATCATTCAACTCCTACAAAAAACCATGAAAAGTGAGGTAGTGGGCACTGGGTAGGAATACAGTTAGGTGCATAGTTTGGATAAACCATATGGACACCTAGGATAAACCTTGTTTTTTGGGATAGAATCATTTTCACAGTTAGCCCACAGTTTTCCTAACCATGCACCCTAACCATGCATGGTTAAAAATTAGATCCTAAAATTGTTGATCTCATTTGTAATTTCTAATTATCTACTCATTTTTTATCTATTACGACCCTAAATCAGTTTTATGTCCTCCCAAAGGATGTGGATACTCTTCCCTTTGATCCAGGAGTGATCCATCGGAAAATCTTGGTTTGTTGAAGCCCAAATTCCTTGGTAAGTTTCTATTCTTGGTGTTTTTTCTTATATCTCCTCTTATTCCCACTCTTGGATTCATATATCTAATTAACTGGGGATATATATATGTTGTTTAATGCTAATAATTATGATATTTGTCTATGTTGATGTTAGGGAATGAGATCTAAGGTGGGTTTTTGGATTTTCAACCCAGTTTTGTTGAAGAATCTGTTCCATTCTTCATTTTTGCCATATTTTTCAAGGTAGGTGGATTCAATATCGACCCCTCTTATTATAACTTCAAGGATTAGTTTCATTTTTTTTTGAATTTATTGGAATTTATTGTGTGTGTTTTGTGAAAATCTTGGTAGAAACCATCTTTAGTGGTGGTTTGTTAAATTATGGAATTGTTGTGAAAAGATCTTTATTGAATGATTTTAAAATGTTGATTTTAAAAATGGTTGTTTGGTTTGATTCATGGAAAAATATTTTGTGCAAAAATATATATTATTTTATTGAAATAGTTTGGCACATTTGGTTTGTCATGGTTTTGGAATAATTGGTTGACTTGTGTTCATATTCATTGATGTGACCCCATGGAAGAGTCGTGTGCCATTGGGGAACTAATATATGGTTACCTTGTGATGACTTGGTATATTGACGGGATACCTCTTGTGAGTATGGAACTATCACCTGGGAATACATTTGTGGATGTGTGTATTGGAATGGGTTATACTAAATAGACTTGTGAAATGGTTTGTAATATAGGTTTGGTGGTTTTTCATGGATACTATTTTGTTGAGAAAATTATTAGATTTGATATAAACTATTAAAAATGTTTTAAATTTCTCTATATAAATTGTTTATATAAATGCTCTAACATGTTTTATCCTAGTGGAATGAGTAGGGAATTCCTTTACGGAAAATCCACTGAGTTTCATTATTTGCCCCCTGCTTTGGAATATTGGTGCTTTTACAAATTTTGTTTTTTAAGACATAGGTAATGGAAAGGTATCTCATTTATTTAGTGATTATTCTTGATACCTTAGGCATTGATTTTGGATTTTGTGCTTGGAGTATGTTGGGAGTTGTGGAGTTTTATTTGGAGTCTTTGAGTTTTTATGGTTCTGTATTTCACATTATACGCTGATATTGGTTATGGTGTAGTTTGGTATTGTTGTATTTTGGTATTACGTTGAGTTGTATTACACTGTTATCTTGCATTATATAATATTTTTTGGTTAGGGTATGCTTGATTTTGGTTATTTTATTTTCAAAGGGGAAATCGTCCCCTAATTGTATTGAAGCCCTTGAAATTTATTTCTAGCCTTTGCCGTCTTGGAGATGTCGCCTAATGCCAAGTAGCAATTCTGCCTCGACTCAAGCCAATGAGGAGGGGAGGGATGTTACACAAAATACAAGGAAATTAGCATAAATATAATGGATTAAAAAGTATCAACACTACTCTGGTAAGATAAACACTTGTATATATTAAATCATATACATTTAATGGTAATCAAAGTATATACACAAGTTGGTTCTAGGGAACCCACGTTCAACACTCCCACTTGCACTAGAGCCAACTGTTAACAAGTCTCATCCTTCTATCCCTCACATGAAAATCATGCTTATTCTAGGATATGTATTTATTTATGGGGTATACCATGTTATACTCTATGGATACTCTTCTAACTATGATTTCACCTCTTTGAGTAAAATCCCTCAAGAGATGAAACTTATGAAGTATATACCACAAATGATGCCATATTATCACAATAAATTGGAATAGGGTATACACAACTAGGAGAAACACTAATGTATGAGTCAAAGATTCATATCTATAATACTTCATTAGCTACATCATAATCCGAAATATACTCATATTCTTCTATAGAATCAGTGACCATAGGTTGCTTTGAACTTCTCCAACTCATTGCACCACCATTCAGGAAAAAGACATAGACTGACTGCAATTTCAGATCATCATGATCTATATGGAAAATAGCATCAATTTATCCTCTCACTACTAGTTCCTCATCTATCCCATACTCTAGTAATATATCCTTTGTATACCTCAAGTACTTTATGATATTTTTTACAGTTTCCCAGTGCATCTCTCCTAGATTAGATTGATATATGACCACCATGATTAAAGAAAAGTCAACATTAAACCTAGTACATATCATGTCATACATGATAGATCCCACTACCATGGAATAAGGGATTATACTCATTATTCCAATCTTCTCTAGTGTTTTTGGATACATTTTCTTAGAGTGATTGGTGCCATGTGACATTGGAAATAACCCTCTCTTGGATTAGTCCATATTATACCTTTTAATCACCTTGTCAATATATGTACTTTGACATAGCCCGAGTATCCGTTGAGATCTATATCGACAGATCTTGAACCCTATAATGTAGAATTATTCACCTAATTATTTTATAGAGAATCATTCATTTAACAAAGTCTTAACTGACTGTAAGACTTTCCCTTAGTTTCCCATAATTAACATGTGATCAACATATTATACTATGAAAATCATAGAATTACCATTAACCTTATTATAGACACATGGATCACTTTCATTTTTGAAAAAACCAAATTCTCTTATGGACTCATAAAAATGAACATTCTATGATTGTGATGCTTGATTCAACCCATAAAGGTATCTTTGTAGATTGCACACTTTATTGGAATCCTTTGAATTAATAAACCCATCAGGTTGAGTCATATAGACATCTTCAACCAATTTAAAATTTAGAAAAACAGTTTTGACATCCATTTTCCAAATTTCATAATCATATAAGGCTTCTATTTTAAGTAATATTTTGATAGACTTAAGCATTTCTACTGGTGAGAATGTTTTTACATAGTCTATTCCTTGATGTTGTTGGAAACCCTTTTCTACTAGTCTTTCCTTATAGGTATTGACCTTACCATCCATGTACAAAATTTTCTTGAATACCCATTTTTACCCAATGGGGTTTACATTAGATGAAGGGTCTACCCAAAACGAAACTTGATTATGATACATGGAATCCATCTTAGAATGCTCAAAATCTTTCCATTTAGCATCATATTTTCCTTTTACTACTTGTATGTTATAGGTTCATCATTCTCAAGGAGTAATGTTTCACCTAACTTGGTGATAAGAAAAACATAAATCTATGGTTCTCTAACCTCTTGAGTTTACTTACAAAGTACTTGTATCGCGGTAACATATGTATTTACCATTTTCTCTTGAAAATATTGTTTCCATACCAACTCTTGTGCATCTAGAGCATCAAATTCATCGAAGTCAATCTTGCTCCCACTATTTCCATTGTAAATGTGTTCTATTTCTATAAATGTGGATTGCCTTTCCATAATCTATTTTATATTAGAATAGTTATATAAGTAATATTCTTTTTTATCTTTAGGATAACCTATAAAGATGGACTTCATGCTTCGGGACGCCAATTTATCACTAAGTACAGTCTTGGAAAAAATCCTCGCATCCCTATACACATATGCGTGACAGACTGGGATTCTTTCCATACCAAAATTCATATGGAATCCCATCTGTAGCTTTATTTAGTACTCGGTAAAGGGTATATTCCTCTTTCTAAAAGGTGTATCCCTAAAAGGATAATGAAATATTTTCCTGACTCATCACTGACCTGAACATGTCTAGCAAGGTCTTATTCCTCCTTTCACTAACACCATTTCACAATGGTGTATAAGGAGTGATTTGGGATACTATCCCATACTCCTTTAAGTGATCAATTAAATCTTGTTTAATATGATCTCCACTTGATTCAAAGTGAATTTACTTGATCTTATTACCGAGATGGGTTTCTACTTCATAGTGATGTTCATTAAACATATGAAAGGAATCTAACTTATACCACATTTATTATATATTGACACACCTACTATAATCATCAATAAAATTAATGAAGTATGAAAACTCACCTCTTTCCCTTACTATAAATGGACCACATACATTAATATGAATTAATTCTAGTAATTTAGTGACTCTTTCTCCCTTCCCAAAGAAGGGTGATTTGGTCATTTTCCCTTGTAAACAATCATGACTTACATCCAATGGTTTAAAATCAACTGAGTATAAATACCCTTCTTGATGTAATTTATATAATCAATTCTCATTTACATGACCAATACTAATGCTCTATAAGAGGGTGTTGTATGATTCATGTTCACTGGTTTTGTCATTGATTGTAATTACTAGGGTTTTGAGTTTAAGTATATATAGAACATTGTTAATATGTGCCATACCATAACAATTTTTATCCTTATAAAAGAGAAAAAATTTATTTCAAAACATGAAATAAAATCCCATGGTGTCCAGACTTGAAACTAAAATTATGTTTCTAGTTACTAAAGGTAAAAAATAACAATTATTTAATATAAGAACCAAATCACTAGGCAAAGTTAGCTGATAATATCACACCGACAAGGCTGCTATATTCACACCATTTGTAGCTCAAAGATCCACTTCACCTTTTGAAATTTTATTGAATCTATTTGGTTCTTGTATATGAATAGAAATGTGTGAGCCACATGTCGTATACAACACCAAACTTTTAGATAATGAAATATTTCATTCAATGAAAAAATACCTAAAGTAGAAGTGTCACCTTGATTATTTTTCCTAGATATGAAATTCTTCTTCTAGTGGCCTTTCTTACCACATAGAAACCAGAAAACCTCCTACTAATTTCCCACCCTTTGTATCTTTGGATTTTTAGAAGGATGGTGCACTAGTGTCTTCATCCTAGAATTTTTATTAGAACCCTTAACCTTTCCCTTTCCCCTCTTATTCACTATAAGGACTGAGGAATTAGTATTCTTCATATTCTTATTTGTTTGGAAAACTAAATCCAAAAGATATGGGAGTGACTTTTTCATGTTATTCATATTTTAATTAACAATGAAAGTTGAGAAGCTTGATGGTAAAGAGGAAAAATGAGATCTTTAAGTAGTTCTTGGTTCATCTTGAACCCAAGGGCTTCAAGTATCTCAATGTACCCAATCATATTGAGTACATGAGGTCCTTCTTGATTCCCTTATACTAGCCTGCACCTATATAGTAAACTTGATATCTCATACATTTATTGCCTATCTCTCTCCTGATATAACTACTAGAGATGAGTAATATTCTTATCGGAATCTTCATCCTCATGCATTTTCTATAGTTTAATAGACATAGATGACAACATAATACACTACACATATAGTGTATCATCTACATGATTTTTCTATTTATCTTTATAAGTATTTCTTGGTCCCTAAAGTGGCTCAACAGGAAGTGAGGATTCTAGTACATGAAGGTTCCTCTCTTGGCATAGTACTATGTGAAAGTGCCTGTACCACTCCAAGAAGTTCAAAAATATTTTATTTATCTAGTATTGATCATAGTGATAATGTTTTGGTGGTGTTGGGGATTTCCATTTTTATCCATAGAAAATAAATTTTGCAGTCAATACTTTATCTTGATTATCTTTTTGAAATTTTTGATTAATTAATTATTAAATCATTAAATTCCTACCACTATTTTATCAAATCACAATAGAACCTAATATTAGATTCTAAATACTTGATTTATTAAGTATTATAATGATAAGGATCCTCAAAACCACCCTCATAGTCTACAAGCTATGGTTATTCCACTACTCAAAGAGTTCCAAGGTAGTCACTAGGCCGAACAACCACATTAACACATTGTTCCTTGATCTGTTGAGTAAATTCACAACTTATCAGAATTTTAACTTCGATTACCTCAATGGTTTTCCACTAAATTTATAGAAATCTAGCTATGGATAATTCTTTGCTACCAACTTTAGTAATTCAACCCATTACTCTCATAAGAGATCGCCAGTGGTAGGAGGAACCCTCAACTATGGCTGATGAGAAACTCAAACACCCAGTTCTATTCAAATTTGACCAATGGAAGTCATTATAACTTAATATATAATTGAGGGTTTTTTAATATTTCTTGACAAACATAATACATTTTTATCAAATATGTTCATTCTGTGTTATCACACTCACAACTGACCATTAATTAACAGAAAAACATTCATCGCATATTTATGATTTTTTCTTGATTATTATTTTATGTGTTATCAGAGTAAAAATTCATATGCATAAAATAATAAAAAATTCATAAAGGAAATAAAATTACCTAGATAGTATTGAGAATATAATAATGGTTGATCTAATTTAAATTTAACAAATCAACTGTGACCTAAGGTCTATCATACCTGATTTAGATCTAAACTTTGATACACAACTTGCCCCAAGTCCAATGCATGCACTTCTCAACTAGTTTACCACATCATCGTGGTGGGATCTGCACCTTAAAAATTCATTGTAAAATGTACAAGTATACTCACATGCAGATGAGGGAGTCTAGGAAGGTGCAATATAAAATAGATAAATTAGACACACATGCCCTTATACATATTTAATGGAAAGAATAAGTTGGGTAGACCATCATAAAATTGATTAATTATTAAAAGCATCACACAAAATGAATAATTAAATAAATTATATTGATATATGTAAGTTTGGTCAATTGCTCAAGACGAGTCAATGGGTAAAATAAAAGAATAATAAAATTAAATTGTAATTAATTTTTTATAATATTAAAATATTAGAATTTTTAAACAAAAAATTAATTATAATTAAATCAATTTAATACTAAAATTAAATCAATTAATTAAATTAATTTCGATTATATAAAAGTTACTCGGATCCTGAAACCCCATCCAAACCCATTTCAGGTTGGGTCGTAACCCTGTAGGCCCATTTTGGTCTAGAAAAACCTTGTGAAAGGTTGTTCCAAACCAAGTAGGCCCACCCATATCCATTCTGGGTGAGGAAAACCAGCCCCAACCCATTTTGGGGTGGATCAGGTCTAAAAGAACCTAAGAAGGCCATGGTAGGGGATCACCTTGAGGTTGGGTATCTCGAAAAGGGGGCCCATTGTGGGAGGTGGCTGTGGGATGTTGGATCGACCATGAATGGTAAAGACGGTGGTATCCAGCTTGGTCAGTGGTGGCGTAGGTGGCTGGGCATCTAACGGTGGGTGGCGCTGATGAGGTGGGTGGTGTGGCAGCTGTGACCTAGTGGCTCGGGCTTGGTGGCAGGTGGCACTATGATAGTGGTTCGGTGAGGTGGCGATGACTTCATGGTGACCAAGCAGTGATAAGATCACACAACAGCGATGATCCCCAACTCAGATGACAATGGGTGACTTAGCCATGGCTCGAAGGAGGAGGGAAACAAGGTCTATTTCTGCAGTGTAATATAGCAAACCGAACAAAAGATGAAGGAGGTGCATGAGGGAGAAGGACCACTGGAAACTGAGGCAGTGAGCTCACGAGGGAGGTGGCTAAAGAGGGAGGATTCTCACATAATCCTCCATTCATAATAATAATATTATTTTGTATTTTTTATTAAACAAGCCTAAAAGTAGGACTTTTAGAAAATCTATAAGGCTATCATTTTTTTGTTTTGATATGCAAGTCACACCGCCCACAGGGTATCTCCATCTTATAATTTTGTCTATTGAGTACCCGTAAAACACCTATTGACTATTAAATTAATTTTTATGTTTTTTTAACTATTCCACCATTGGTGGAAACAAAAATTCACCAGATGGAATGAATCTAGCCATCACAATCCAATGACCAGAATTTGACCAGTCAGCTGCCTCGAAATTAAACCAAATATATATATACACATATATTGTTATTAATATTTTAATATTAAAAACTTTAAAATCTTAAAATATTGCTTTTGATCCATAATTTTTTTCTAGATGGACTCAACTTAGCATCCGAGATTAGATTGAAGTGCTGTCAGATCTATTTTGACTGATTTAAAATCCTCTACTTAAATTTAAATAAAAATAATTTTCTTGGTTCAGAAAATCAATGTGATCCATTTTATACAAATTGATGGTACCGAGGCATGAAATTGAAGCCGATGGGTTGGGGATTTAAAAGTTTTTATCACCAAAGCAACAAAACTTCATTTTATTTAGAGATCCAAGCCCTGGTATGATCTTAGGATCTCACATGAACTAATCAGAGAAAAAAAATAAAATTGATTAAGTACCACATTCGATTCAAAGAACACTCACCTATTGCATGTCACTATAGTCTGTTGTTTGAATGATCTAAGGCTGAACCCCTCTAGATAGTCCACACACACTTATTTAATCTATGGGTAAACCGTTCAGTGAATTGTGAGTGCTATCATGGAGCTATGACGATCTCCTCAACATTGTGCCGATCACCATGATCCCATGCCTTTGATCTGGGAATGATTTCTTGGATCGATCACTCAGAGCATTTCTCTCACTAGGATTCGGTAGGGGAGAGAAGATATCAATTCAGACCTATAAATAGTTTATGGAATAAGCTTCTGCTCGACTTATATAGTGGATGTTTAAAATACCCAATTAGGCTTCCCCGAACCTTGTATATTTAATTTCCACTAAATAAGTAATAAACAATTAATCATGACAAACAAACCATGTCATAAATATTATTTATATTTTATCAAATATTTTTAATATATATTAAATATATTATGTGATAAACCTGAGTCATTAACTCGACTTGTAATTCCCGCTAATTTTAAATGAACCTTGAATATTAAAATAATATTCGTTTTTATAATATTATTCCTTATATTTACTTAAACACTCGTAAATAATTTTAATAAATAAATTCAACCCTATTTTTCTATACTTGAATAATAATGAATTTATTTATTTATCAGTGATCAAAAAAACTTGGACAATACTTGGACCCTATGGTGGGTCCCACCATGTCCCATAATTCTATTCACTATAATAGTGAAGATTTTTGAATATACTATTGTGTGTGACCCTCCAGGCCCTTATCTTGATACTAGTGAATAGTATTCACAGACTATGAGAGGAGTCTAGAAACCCATCATGGCCCCCAAAGAGATATTAAATAGTCATAGAAACAAAAACTGTCCTATGAACACACACTATGTGATATAATCACTTTGTCATATGATATCTCATAAATAAGGGTGAACACTTGTGTCATCATCCTTTATTGTATTATTATTTGTTGATCTAACTGAACACACTTACATTAAAATACCATGGACATGGATTTATGATGGTACTACCATCCTGATCAATCATACCCAAGATATTACTTCCTCAACTCATAAGTGAAGGATTGTATCTTGATCATTCAACCAATTCCACACCACCAATGACACACGCAACACAAGCAACTCACCATTACTGCAATGTCATGGGTTTTTCCTTGCATCAAAGTACATGATCGAATGATACACATTGATAATGATATCATTCTAGGAGACCAATATAAATGTCCATAGATAGGAACAAATAATGACACCTAAAACATATGGTGTTCCTATTGGTGGGTCAGTCCTCCTAATCTGAACTACTAGAGATCACCAAGTGGGAACTTCATGTGAAGAAGTATTAATGCTTTTGAGCCCCTAACACCTGATGTTCACAAATAATATGCGTTCTATCAGTATGATGCATATAAACCATAGGAAATTACTTTAATATTACTATCAGAGTATTTCTAGGTTCTAATTATAGCTTAGGAACTACTTTAACTCTTTGATACGACACATAATCCAAGGACATTACCATAAATATAGTGGATTCAGAAGTATCAACACAATTATGGTAAGTTAAACACATGTATATATCAAACTATATAAATGCAATGGAAATCAAAGTAAATACACAAGTTGGGTCTAGGGAACCCACTTTCAACAACAAATGGATTTTATTACATAGTGCAAGTTCATATATAGTTATTTTTATTACATCCTTTAACTTCTTTCTCTATAGGTTACTTAGAATGTTTCTAGATTTTAACCATAAAATTTTGGTGTAACAACTTAATATCACTGATAAAGGATCTTAGATTCTCACACACTAAGTTTATTCAGATCCTCAGTTAAATTTTATATTAATTTAACATGTTGGATAACTATTATTCCCATACATGGTTTAATAATTACCCATGGTGATTTGATTGAAAATATTTAGTCATTAGTTATTTGAGAGAATATATGTGATTTAAATATTTAATAAATATTTATTCTATAATATTAGTGAATATAATATTTATTTATTTATTGATGAATAATATAGTGCTATTTATTTATCTGAATAAATAATCATTATTCAAGGCTTGATAAATGCTAAAGAGGAATAATAGACAAAGTTATTGGTCTTCTGATGAATGATATATTAAATATTATTTAAATTAATATTAATTTATTTATTCAATAAATAATATTTATTTATCCTTGTTTTTAGTTCATTTAAAGTAAATAATAATAATAATAATAATAATAATAATAATAATATTATTTAGTCATGAGATTTGTTAGGGATTAAGAGAATGATGAAAATCCTTGTGTAATTATTATTTTATAACCTTAGATCTATTTAAACCTTATTTAAACATTGTCAACCCTAATAATTATTTCACATAGTGAATGTCTAGATAGAGTTCTTCTAATCCCTAGAGATCATTTTTTATAGAATTCTCTCAAGAATAAAGAACAATGATCTTCTATCGACATCTCAAGTCTAGAGAGATCAAAAGAATCCTACCACTTTAAAGAGATTTTTATAGCAATCAATTAATTGTGTAAGAATTAGAGTCTTCCATGTTAGCAACCTGGGATTTCTACAATGATGCTCAGAGGTTTAAATAATACATGTGTATCACCACTAGAGGGATTCTTCCCTTGATTCCCTTCACTACACCAATGATATGAAAAGAAGTTGTCTTCCATTTAATCAATAAAGAGGAGTTGGATACCGCCTAATAGGTTCTTATGATAAAACCATAAAGTGGTATCAAAATGGTCACATAATAATTTATAATTCATTGATTTATTATATGATTTTTTTAGTATTTAATTTCTAGTTTATTAATTATTTAATATGAATTTCAATTATCATGATTTGAAATTTTAATATGATTCATTAAAATTTTATATAATCTTTAATATGATAAGAGAACACAAATAAATATCGAATATTCCATCAGAGAGGGGTCCCAAAGGTTCTAGCTAGTGAACATGGTTACATGATATGTAACTGAAAATTAAATGCTGTATATAGAGGTTCAACAAGCCCAAATGTGTTGTAGGATACAAAATGCATAGAGAAAAAAATGAAACATAATTTGAATTAAATTAATTAAATAGATCACATGTTGAATGAGTATCCTGACACATGGATTTTCAGATTACACAACATGTAGTTGGTATAAACTCCATGTAGTCTAAATGGTTTCACAATGAAATTCATGGAAACAGTGTGGTAAAATATGCATCACACATGGTGGGGGACTAAAAAATATTAAATTAATGAGGTAAATGATGTGTGGATGGTGTACACTCTACATTACTCCTTAAACTACACATTTGAAGAAAATGTCGTGTCAGAATGCAGGGTTCATGGAAACATGGAAAGAGGAATACAAATTGTGTGTCTCATTGGCACACATTGTGTACCCCAACCAAGATTTATGCCAAGTTCCTAGGTGTTTATCTTAGATACATGACAAGTAATATACAAAACATTTAGATTATTAGTACATTCTGTATAGTAACCTATAAATTAAAAAAAAAATAAATTACATAGGGAATAATTAATTAAAAATTTAAAAATCTAATTACACAGTTAGTATCTGGTTATGTAACAAGGTTTCAAAATATTTAAATGCTCAATTAATTTCATGTAAATATATGTAAATACTAGTGGAGATGTTTATTTTATATAATGCATCATATGATGAACATATCCAATACTCTTTTAGATGGACATTAAAATAAATGAATGAATGAATGAATGAATTGAATTAAATCAAGAGAATTTATATTAATAAATAATGAATTGATGTGAATGATACCTATTTTACATTTTCATATTCATTTTATGTGTGTGGATAATCGTGATCATAGACCGAATTATGTATGGATTGAGTTTATTTTAAATATAATTTAAATTCATGGGTTTATGATTATGTAAGGGCCTGCATGCCCACATTTTCTTTTATGTAAACCCCATAACCAATCCTTTGGTTTTCCTCAGCCCTATGTGAGTAAAAGATTATATAATGGATGGATATATCAAGTTAGTGGAGATAGTTCAAGTAGTAACTGAGATGAAACCAATTCATGGGGTGAATAAGTGGACAAGTTTAATACTCTAGCTCAAACCAGTGAAGGTTCAAGGAGTTATTTCACTAGGGTCAAATTTGGTTTATCATCTACTAGATAAACCAACTATTAGATAAATATCATGATTATACCACTTTATTTATTTATTTATATCATCTGTATGATTATTTATTTATTTGAATGTATAGACCTCATATTTAATAAATTAATTAACAATTATACAATATGAAATTAAATAAATAGACTATGTGTAATATTTTTATAAGATATGGTTAATCACTTAAGCAAAATCCACTAAACATTAAAAATTAATATAATATGATAAAATGGGAAATTTAAATATAAAGATAGAATCCCAAAAAAAATATTACGGTATAAAATCCTTCCATTACTTGAATAAGAATGAAACCATAAAGCTAAGTGTTTGAATGAGTAAAGTATGGACACTTTTATCGAGGAGTTATTTTGAGAGTTTTGGGTTAAATCAACAAAATTGGTATTAAGTGTGATGAAAAAGTCTATTTAATTCTATTATATAAGTAATTTTTGAGGAAATCCAAGTCTAGGATTTCATGATTAGGGATTCTACTCAACGGATCAAGGAACTATGGGTAAATACAATTTGCAAGTTACACTTAGCTAAACTCCTTTGATTAATTTACATGGACAATATTTGGGTTATGAAAAATAGTTTATGGATATTTACCACTAAAATATCCATGTGATGAGATATTCCAAAACCAATTGTGAGGGATGATGGGTTTTGATAAAATAGTGGGAAATTAATAAATTAATTAAATTTATTATCTAATTTGTAATTTATATAAAGTAGAAAAATTATACTAAAATTTATTGTATAAATGATAAACCATTGGAATTTTATTATCTCATTTCAATCTATATTAGAGGAATATAACCTTATAACCAGCTCAAATTTGTAGTGGTACATACATTTGATGTTGTACTACACCATGAATGAAAATTATTTTTGCTGTAAAACCCCATTTCTGGAGTGCCTTCCAAAGAGGGAAGTGAGGAAGAACTATCTCTTTATAGGAAACCTCTGTATAATGCCACAAATATCCAATGTTCCATGCTATTATCTATATCTAGAGAGATTATAAAGACATACAAGGATATAGATACATATAAAATTATGTCTCTTCTTTTTTATATTCATCAAGAGAAGGCGAGATAAGAGAGATATATGATCTATAATGAACTATTCACTTGAAAGAATAGAGACATGGTTCCATACGGGCCTCATGTTGTCAAGATGATAGGGTATATAGAGTGATTGAATATCTTAGGTTTCAATATCCCTGATGATTTGAAAAAATATCTCATTCTAAAGAGAATACCTAAGAGATTCTCTAACTTTATTGTGAATTATAATATAAGAAATAGTTATAAGACTCACTTAGAAATATTTAATTTGATTCACCAAGTTGATAGGGACATAGGGTGTGAAAAATCCATGATCCTTATGTTAAATAAAAGGAATAACAAGGTAAATAAATACAATACTCACTCCAAGTCTAAGTCTCCTCATCACCATCCTTATAAGAAAATGTAGATAAAAATAAAGGAAAAAAGAAAAATATGCAGTGTGTTTTTCATGTGGTAAGCTGGGTTGCCAAAAGTAGAACTGCATCTAGTTAAAGAAATAAGGGGATGCTTAAGGTGAATTAATTATTTAGTGAAAATTTCCATATCAACCAGTTGAGTATTAGATACAATATTTAGTACTCACATTTTTATCTAAATACAAGAACCAAGTAGATTTTGAAATATTTCTAGAGGAGATTTGGATATCCAAATAGCCAAAAGAGCATGAATTATTACCTTGGATATAGAAGAGTACCACTTTCTATTTCCAACAGGTATAATTTTGGTTTTGAAAGACTGTTATTATGTATCCAGTGTCACTAATAACATAATTTCTATATCCCGTTGAGATATAGATGGTTTTCTTTTCAAATTTGGAAATAAATGTTGTTTATTTTACAAAGATAAAATATGTTATGGTATGTTGTACTTAAATAATGGTATTTATGTATTATATTATTAAAAAATAATTAACAATTGATAATGAATCGAGTTCACATGACTCATGTTACACCCAGTTGTGGCATCACCACTTTGGTCATGTAAAATAGATGTGGTTGAAAAATCTATATCAAGATGACTATTTATATTTTATTGAACTCAATACACTTGACATATTCATCAATTATTTAAAATAAAAAATGATCAATCCACCTTTTGATGGTATTGGTGAAAGAGCCATAAAGATTCTAGAATTAGTACACACTAATGTGTACAAACCTTTTGTAGTAGAATCTAGAGTTGGATTTTCTTAATTTATTAATTTTATTGATGACTTGAATAGATATGCGTATGTCTAATTAATGATTTATACACTTTATTCCTATGAAAAATTCAGAGAATTCGAGAATGAAGTAGAGAATCAATTTTATAATAAGATAGATAATCTTTGATTTAATCAAGGTGGTGAGTGTCATAAATAAGAATTCATCAATTATTTACTAAATCTTAATATTCTATCTCAACTCACTAGTACTTATACACCGTAGTGGAATGGTGTTAGTGAGAGGGGGAATCATACCTTTCTTGAAATAGTGGGGATGATGAAGAGTCATCCAGATATTCCATTATCCTTTTGGGGGGTATACATTAGAAACTGAAGTGTACACATTAAAACACATGCTTAACAAAGTGGAAAATAATATCTCAGGCTAGTTATGAATTGGGAAGAAACTTGTTTTTTCAAACTTTCATTCATGGGGATGTGAGGAAATTGTTAAGGCCTTAACATGAAACAAACTAGATCCCGGAGAAATTAAGTGTATATTTATAGGATACCCTAAATAAACTAAAGGATATTACATACACAACACTTCAGATAAAATAATTTTGTTTGATCGAAATCTTACTTTTATAGCAAGGGAGAACATCATAAAAAGGGATAATGAGAGAAAGATCAAATTTGATGAATTTTATACTCATGATATATAAGGGTTTGTACGGGAAAATATTTTATAGGTCCCCATGGATGTTGTAGTTCCTCAAACAAAAGTTTTGCAGGAGCACCATAGAGGTTAGAGAACCAAAAATATAAGGTTTTCCAGTCATAGAGATGGTGATTAATCATTGGTTTAAAATAATGATTCTAATTAATACAAGGAGTAAATAAGTATCTAAGAAGTTTCAAGATGATAAGAATCCATTAATTCCAAGATGTATTTCATGTATCAAAGAAAATTATAGGTTCTGGTCGATCTAACAGTTGATGTAAATATCATTGGGTGAAAATGGGAATTCAAGAGAAAATTGGACATAGAACGTAAAGTGAGTACCTTTAAATAACGAATATTGGATAAAGGTTCTAAATATAATCAAGGCATACTCTATTATAAAACCTTTTCTCTAGTAACCATTCTTAAATCCATTAGAACTATGATTTCCAAAAGAACTTTCCATGATTATGATATTTTAAAGATGGATGTAAAAACAAATTTCCTAAATGGTAACCATGTGGAAGATTTCTATATAAAACAAATATAAATATTTTTATCTTTTTGAAATTCTAATAAGATATGAAATTTGAAAAGATCCATTTATGGATTGAACTATGCATCCATATCATGGGAAATTTGGTTTAAGGAAGCTATTAAATAATTTTGTTTTATAAAAAATGTGATCTATATGTTTACAAGTAGTTTAATGGGGGAATGTTCATTTTATGAGTATTATATTCCGATAAAATATTACTTATTGAAAATTAAATACTAGTATTGAATTCAATTAAGGGCTTGTTGAAAAAATGCTTCTCCATGAAAACTTAGGTGAAACAACCTACATTCTAGGGATCAAGATCATTTTTGATAAATCCAATAGGGTTATTTGAATAAGTCAAGGCACATAAATCAACTAGATATTGAATATATTTGGTATAGAATAATCCAATATGGGATTCGTTCCAGTGTCACATGGTATATATCTCTCTAAAAAATACATCATTAGACACAAAACGATAGAGAGAGTGAGAGGATGAGTAGGATCTCATACACATTTTCTATAGGATTGATCATGTATTCCATTTTATATAATATGATAGATGTTTCCTATGCCTTAGTATTGGTAGAAAGATATCAAGATAATCTATGAGAACAACATTGGTCTGCTGTTAATGTTATACATAAGTATCTGAGGCATATTAAGGATTTATCCCTGATATATGGAGGAGATGAGGAATCAGTAATCAAGGGATATACTGATTATAATTTCCAAATAGATCAAAATGACCCAAAATTTCTATCAGGATATATCTTCTCTCTCAAAATAGGATATTTAAGCTAGAATAGTTCAAATAAGCTAGTTATCACCAATTCTATAGCCAAATCCAAGTTTATTGCAACTTCATATGCAACCAAATAAGTAGTGTAGATAAGATAATTCATTCAAGAGTTTTATAAGGTGTATAACATTAAAGACCCTATCATGGTATTTTGTGATAATACTACAATGGACACTCTCTCAAAGTATCTAAGGTCACATCAATAGATGAAGAACATACTTCATAAATATATCCTCTTTAGGTATTTTTCTCAAAGAGGTGAGGTTGTTGTGGACAATTTTTTTATGGAATAAAATGTTAAAGACACCTCGACTAAATGATTATCTTCCAATAAGTATAAACATCATGTGAGAGATGGAATATTGAGAGTTATTAGTAGTTTTCTCTAGTTCAAGTGAGAGTCTATTGGAGTTAGTTCCTGAGGTCCAAATTTTATGTACTTTATGATTATCTATATTTATGGTTTATAATAACTATAAACTTTACATCACATCATGACTGTTATTATGCAGGAAATTTTATGTGATAATGTACCATGTTTACTTATAACATTAAAAGGTCATAGTAATTCCCCACAATGATGAGAACTTATAAGTTCCATGATAATATTCTTAAACTTATTTCATATTTCTTAATGATATCATTTGAAAATACCAAAAAGATATAGGCTCTCAAGGGTATGTGGATCATAAGAAATTAATACTTATTCTTATGAAATTAAACTTTAATAACCTAAAGAAAGGAGATTATGAGAACATGACTCACCAATAGAAAATTTAAATTTATATGTGTCATTGGATGTTCCTATCTATGGATATGTGTAATTATACTTAGAATTTAATATTATTAACAATTCATATCATGAGTCACAAGATTTGACGTATTACTATAAACAATGAAGACAAATGTTCATGGTGAAGTTGGGTACATTAGTTTCATTATGATTGATATTACATTAATGGATAATGTGAGAAAATATTTATCCATTTTATTCTTTAATAGAAGTTAATATATCAATCCATTTGAAGGAAATGAAACTACCTGATTAAGTACATGTCCATGACATTTTTTTGAAAGTTCATTTGTGGAAAGTAAAATAAAGTAACATAATGCACATGGGTTGATGACACTAGTATGCAACTTTATTGATTAAATATATTGAAACAAAGATGTTATATTATATAGAATATCTTCATTTATAGTTATTATCATTGCATAATTTAATTTTCTCTATATGTTCCTTAGCATGTTACTTGACAATAACATTGTACTTTAGGTGTTGAAACTTAATGCCACAAAGAATGGGGCCTAGAGGGTCACACACAAAGTGAAATTAAAACCATATTTAAATTCTATATGAATTTAACACGTTGAATAAATATTATTCCTATATATTGTTTAATAATTATTCATGTATGGTTAATCACAAATATTTAGTATTTAATTATTTGAGAGAATATACATGATTTGAATATTTGATAAATATTTATTCACTAATTTTAATGATTTTAATATTTATTTATTTATCAATAAAAAATGTAGTGATAATTATTTATTTAAATAGATATTCATTATTCAAGGTTCAATAAATACTGAGGAAGAATGGTGGGAAAAGCTATTGGTCCAGTGATAAATGATATATTAAGTATTATTTGGATGAATATTAATTTATTTATTCAAGAAATAATATTTATTCATGAGTTTAGCACATGTAAATAAATAATAAAATTAATAATTTTATTTATACATGAGGTTTCTTGAGTATTAATATAATGACAAGGGTCCTTGTGCAATTATTATCACCTAACCCAATCTCTATTTAACATTCTCAATCCTAATCATCATTGTGCACAAAAAAAGTATAGAGATATTTTTCCCAAGAACTAAAGATACTTTTTACTAGAACACCCTCAATAATAGAGAGAAATACTTCTCCACTAACCTCTCAAGTTTATAGAGATCAAAATAACCCTTCCACCTTGAAGAGATTCTTGTGGCGATCAACAATGAACGTTGTAAGCATTAGATTCTTTTGCGCTAGCACTTGAGGATTTCTATGAAAATGTATAGAGGGTTGTAGAGCACATGTGGATCAACTCTAAAGGGATTCTATCCTTGAATCCTCTTTATTTAACAATGACATGAAAAGAAATACTCTACTAATTCATCAACAAAGAAATAAATTCAACATAATATATTTCTTTGTATAAATAAATTAATTATAAATTATATGTGATGATCCTGTATTTTTTGTTCAAATATTCATGTAAATTAATATTAAAATTAATTTCATTGTACATGATGTTCATCACCATGTACATGTGAGATTATTTTTTGATAACAACAAAAATATGAGTTGGCTACTGCATAATACGTACATTAACTATGTCTAAAACCTTCAAATTTGGTGTGATTTATTTCTATGAATATTCATAAGAAAAATGCAACCCATTTTTTTTATTTCTATGACTTCTTTAAAGTAGTATGGTAATAGGAAGAACAATAGAGTAGAACTTTAATTGATAGTAAGTCTTTCCAAAAGTTAGATATAGTGCATAGCGATATCCTATGATGTGTAACACTCTAGAAATTACAATACTTGAAAAGTTATTATAGATTGTTTTATATACATCACTAAATATAAAATGAACCATGTTATAATATACCCATTGTAACATAACTCTTGTATTGATTGATATAAATAGAAGTAACCATATTATGAAATCAATATAGAAATTAGAAGAAATGAAATCGAGTAGTAGAATACTTCTGTATAAAGCCTATTTATTTGAGATTTGAAGGGAGGTAACTTCTTTAGTATTTACCCTATGACAAGACAAAGATGAAATGAAATAAGTGAAACCTGAGAGAAATTGGTTGTGGAAGGATTTCAATCTCATGTAAATCTCCATGAGATCCATTCTAACTGAACTGCTACCTGCAACAACCATCGTTGCTTATCTTATCCGTAGGTCTTAGACAAAAACCATAAGGGGATATGAAACTAGATTTTAGGATGATATAAAATTTTAATTATCAACGTAATAAATTAACTATATCATGTTTATTTTTATATTTTTCTCATTTCTAATTTCAATGAAAAATAAAGGAAATTTACAATGAAAAATTTACTCAATTATTGTAGATAAATAACTAATAAAATCACTTTATAATTTAAAATGTATTTTACTTAAATGTTTCTTTTTTATGTTCCATATGTTTTATTTTGTGGTAAAATTTTTATTTTAATAAAATATATCATTTTTAACAAACCAACCTAATTCACCCCTCTATTGGATGCCTGAGACGGCCTATAACAAGGCCCGAAGGGCATTCCCGATCCCCACGAGCCGACAAAAGTGCCTGGGTATCAAGGAAGCAAAAATTGAGAATAATCTCTTCTATAAACATTATTAATTAAGAAATAGAAATTCTACTAAAATTTCTACATGACTTTTCCATACATTGGATGTCTATGTTGAATAAAATGTGAAAAAATAAATAAACCAAAAGAAAAGTAGATAAAAAATTATGCAAATTTTAATTTCCCAATATTTTACGAATAAATTTAATATTGAATGGATGAAAAAATGAGTCTCTACAAAACACCACTTTGTTATAACCTAGTCAGTAAACATAATTTTTCCACATCTGTGATTTGAATTTCAAAAAACTGACATGCACGCTTGCATTCAGTAAGATATTTAGAGTATGATAAGATCAACTTACATTTTGGGTGAATAGTAATTTGAACTTATGAATAGTAATTTACCGTTTTGAATATTAATATGACCCTTATTAATAATAACCACACCAATGAAAGTATAAATAAAATTTAGATGCCATATAAATGAAATAGAGTATTTTGGAAATTAATAATTATATGTTGGTATTTTTGTGAGTAATAAATATTTAATTACAATTTTAAATTAATAAATTAATAGAATTATTATTCATAAATAAATATTTTGTTGTCCTATGATTTTTGGGATAATTTTATGAGACCTCAGTTAATTTTTAAACATATTATAAAATCATTTTTAAATTTAAAATCGATATTTTCAAGTAAATAATGATTTTATTTGAAAAATTAAATTTTACACATTTAATTTTTTTATAAAATAGACTTCATTTTTGGATTCTACATGCTCAAAAATTGTTATGGAGAATTTTTGGGATTTTTATAAACTACTTTAATTTTAGGTGAATAGTAAAATATGATAATTTACGATAAATACTAAATACATGATTTATTGAGTCATAGGTGATGTAAAGATGATGTAAGACCATTTTCTTTAAACTCAAATGCACATATTACTATTATTGGTCACAATAATCAATACTATTGGTTGTATTTGGCAAAATAATAAAATAATGAGTAACATAATGGGAAACCCTCCTCTCCTCCACTATACCCCCTTACTCCCTCTTATATTCACTCCTCTCAAGACTTGTGCCTTAAATAAATTCTGCTCAAATATCCTCCCAAGCTCCTCCCCCACGTCCATATGCCCTTGGTCTCATCAAAAGACCACAATCTCTCTCCTAAATAGGCTCTCAAGGAAGACTACTTCAAGAGGTAAATTCATGTTTTCATTTATTTTATTTCAAGTTCCTTTCTTTTCTTTCCTCACCTGCTTTCATAAAAATGTAGTGATCACTCCATTACCTTACATGTACTGTAATTTTTTTATGACAAAGGAATAATTCTTCATCATCTCTCCTTTCTCTTCTTTTATACTAGATGTTAAAACACTATCCGAGACGTGTTAATTTATCACATTCAAGGATGACGAGTTTTCAATTTCTATTACCATATTCAATTATGGTCATGAAACCATTTTTTATGGTTGAAACATACTATAATATATGTATTATAACTAATTTAAGTTTCTGGAATCCCTTTGTACACATTATATTAATTTACAAATCAAAATGAGTTCGTTATGATCAAAAAACCGTCAATTAACCCAAACAATTGTCAATACAGTTTTATATAATGATTCATATTCACTCTCAATAACCAAACAAGTTTTATTACCATTTAATATTTTTTTGTTCACTAATAATATACAACTTATATTATGGACAACTATTCTCATTATACATGTTTATCTGTACATGAATATAAGTAAATCGATCATGAAAACCAAGGAAGAAAACATCCCAAATAAAGAAATTGAACATCTTAACCCATCAAAAGGCCACAAATAAACCTAATAAGGTTATAATAAATCAATTAAATTTTGATTAGGTTCTTTACTAATTAATTTATGAACCTAAATTTTATTATTCAGGTCATTAAGATCAATTGAGGAACACCTTCATACTTAAGGTAAGGTTTTTCCACCCAAAACTCCATTTTCATTCGGGTTACTTTTATCATCTACTTACCTCAATTAAATTATTTTTAATTAATATTTAATCCTCATAAATTCTCTTTTAATGTTATATATATGTGTACCAAACATAATCCTACCTTAATTTATGGGGGATTATATTTTTTAAAAGGATCTTTCAATTTTGTTTCCCAAAATACAATCCCGAATCAATGGAATTTCTCAAATTCTTACCTATTTTCAAGAGCACTCTATAATCTGTTTTTAGAAACCATTATCATTATAAAATCACTAATTTTATTATGAAAATACTATATTAATTAATTTATGGTTTTATACAAAAACTTTTCCAAAAAAACACTTCTTTTCAAAGTAAAAGAGTATTTATCTCAAGAATTACTAGATGATTTTATATGAGTATCTTCATCTGTTTCAACACTCTTGTTGATTCTTATGTTTAATTGGGATTAATATTTTATTATATAATATACCATATTTAATTTAATGGTTTATGATTAGTTTGATTGTAAATGTACTATCTTAAAACCATTCACCAATTTACTCTGAATGGTTAGTGTTTCTGCTTAATATTTGGGGAAGTTATTTACATTTCATATGTTAGTTTCAATATGAATTTATATGTTGTTTATGTTTATCTCCATCCATATGAGGAATTAATTTGACTTATTATGTGACGGGTAGGTCCCTCTATATCCCCTCAATGCATCGGTAGGTCTCATGAGACAAATAGATATGGACTTGACCGACGGCTTGCCCATTTTTAGATATGGTTTTGGATGAGGCCTTAATAAATTTAGGTTGTCTTGGACGACGGTATGTTTTAGAATTTCCGAAATATGAATTTAATTCATTATGAAGCTAGAAATTCATAGTTTATGTGGTTATTCAACACCCATTATTATGTTTTATTATGGTAATAATTTCTCATCTCATATTCCTAACATAATGTGTTCGAGTTTATTATTTTTAAATGCATGTGTTTTCAATTATTCACCATGAATAATGTTTATGTTTATGAAATGTTCCACTATATTTATTACCCTTACTTATCATCTGATCTCACCCCTTCTTATGTTTCATTTTTTCCAAGACATGAAGAGGTATATTATGATTGACTTGTAGGGATAATCTTAGAGTGGTGGATGTTCCCAATGGAACTTATTTTTTGTTTTTTATTTTAAGTTGTAATGTCGAACTTATGTATGTATCTATATTTCCAAATCTATTAAACCATTCGTTCCTTCAGGATACAAATTTCTTGTAATCATGAAAATGTAATGTAAAAAGGCACTGGCTCTAGAAAACTGGGGTCGGGTCTTTACAATTGGTATGAGAGGAAGTTTAGTAGAAAACTTGGAAACAAGATTTAGAAAACGCATATTAAGGAAAAAACCAGTAAGATAGTCTTTGAGGATAAACATACAATAATATCCTGGAATTTTGGTAAGGAATAGATTATGTGGATCTTTCTAGAAAACAAATCACTGTATGGATACTACAAGTGGATGTGGTTCTAGAACAGATGTACCTAGGAGTGAAAACTCTGACAAGGAGTTTCAGGCTTGAACTAAGGTATCCTGGTACATGAAAATGGGCCTTACTACGCCCCTGGTTTGACACTCCTGAGTAATATGATTAGGATAATCTAAATTTTATTTACAATCCATTATGAGGGATTTAAATGTAAATTTCTCCTCAAAGAGGCCATGTTTATGATTATGGGATTAGCCATGCATAGGATTTCAATTTATGTTAAGTATTTTTTTCTAATTTTAGATAGTACATTATTATTCATAAACTAATATAGTGTATACCATTATTTAAAAATAGTGCCTAGTGGAAGGAATGGAAACTACATGAATGCGCATATCCCATGTAGGGATTTTCCTCTTGTGCAAGATAATGATGTTGGATCTGGAGTTGCAACTAGTGCGGAGCAACTTATAACTATACTGGGACAACTTACTCAGGTTATGAACAATAACCTTACCCATATGGAGAATCTATATCCACAACATGGAATAGATATGTTAGATCTATTTATGTAATAATAGCCTCCATCATTTAATGGGACTATAAACCCATTCATAGCGGAGTAGTGGATAAGTTCCTTAGAGAAGATATTTCTCACCTTGGAGAGTAACAAAAGGGAGAAGGTTTTCATGGCATTTTATCATCTATTGGGAGATGCTGATCAATGGTGGTCACTAATTCAAAATAAAAAGGAGTAAGAGATAGAAAAAATGGAATGGAGTGAATTTAATGAAATTTTCTTAGAGAAATACTTTCCTCATGAACATCGAGCAGATATGGAAAGGCGATTTTTGAATTTTAGCAAAAATAAAGATGAGAATGTTTCAAAGTATGAAGCTAACTTCACATGGTTATAAAGGCATACTGTAGACTATATATGTAATCCAAGGAGCAAGATTGATCAATTATTTAATGGCCTTAAGCTATTCCTCTGTTGGGCTCTGGTCTGCTAAACTTTCTCATCATACAAAAATATAGTCTTATATGCTATCAATATAGAAAATGAGTTCTCTAAGTTTTATGAATTTAAAGGAAATCAAGAGAAGAAGAGGGTCACTGAAATATCTGGAAAAGGAAATAATGAATTGAGGAAGAAGGGAAGAGTTGACTTTCCACACTGTGATAATTGTGGAATGAAACACTCTGGTGCCCGCTTAAAGGGAAAATGGGTGTGATATAAGTGTAGATAGAAAGGCCATATTGTTGGTGTTTTCAAGGGGAATAAAGAATATAATATTGTTCAATGTTATAATTATATGGATATGGGACACTATGCTAATGATTGTACAAAGTTTCAAGGAAACATGCCTCAGAAAAGGCCAAGGGAGTAGGGACAAGCTTATGCGATCAAAAATGCTAATATTGAAGTTACTAATGATGTGGTGGAAGGTACTTTAATCATTTAATCAAGATTCTCAAATGTTTTATTTGATTCTATATCATCCCATTCTTTCACATCTTCTCGATTTTATAAGAAAATTAGATATTTTCAATTTGATTTAATAAGGGAGTTTTCAGTCAAAAACTCTTAAGGGAAGTATCATTGCAATAAAGTTGTATTAGGTAGTCCCCATTATGGCATATAAACGTGCTTTATCTTCTGATTTTATTATCATACCCATGATTTAATTTGATATAATCCTCATTTTGGATTGGCTTTCGAACCATGATGCAAAAAATTTATTGCAAGAATAAGGAGGTTACAAGTTTTGCGGATGACGTGGAATACCTTATCATTATATCAGAAACATCACCATCTGATTCACATCTAGATTCACACCTAGTATCTCTACTAAATTAAATTATTTAGGAGGAAGGTAATTTAATAACTATGAGTGAGGAAAGGAATGTTCAAATAGAGTATGTACCTTTTGTGCAATAATATGTTTTTGTGTTTCTAGAGGATTTACTTAGACATCCTCCAGAGTGGTAAATTGAGTTTTCCTTTGACTTAATTCCTGATTCAAGGCCTATATCAGAGAAACCTTATAGAATAGTTACTATGGAATTATTGGAACTGAATAAACAACTAGAGTAATTGAGTAATAGATAATTTATTCTCTATAGTGTTTCTCCCTGGGGAGCCCCTGTTCTTTTTATTAGGAAGAAAGATGGATCTATGAGGTTGTGCATTGACTATAGGGAGATAATTGCTGTAAAAATATAGAAAATGTATCTCCTACCTCGTATTGATGATTTATTTGACCAACTTCATGGATTATAATATTTTTTGAATATTGATCTTCGATCTGGATATCATCAGTTGTGTGTGAGGAAGGAAGATATTCTAAAAACAGTATTTCAAACCAGGTATGGGCATTATGAGTTTATAGTAATGCATTTTGGACTGACTAATGCACCATCTATTTTCATGGATCTAATGAATAAAGTTTTAAAGGAATATCTTGATGACTTTTTGGTGATATTTATTGATGATATCTTGGTATACTCCAAAAGATATGAAGATCATGAAAAATCATTTGCGCATTGTTATAAAGACTCTTAGAATAAATGAATTATATGGGAATTTTAGCAAGTGTGAATTTTGGATTCAATCAATTTACTTTCTTGTTCACATTATCTCTAATGATGGAATATATGTTGATCCTTTGAAGACAAGGGCTGTGCAAGAATTCCCTACTCCAACGAACATAACTAAGGTATATAGTTTTATTGGTTTAGTAGGTTATTATCGGTGTTTTTTTTCTTCAGAACTTCACATGTTTATCCAACCTAATGACCAAGATTACATTTAAAGGGGTTAATTTCATATGTATAAAAGAATTTGAGGACTATTTTGAAGAATTGAATAGGAGATTATTGAATGCTTTGATCCTAACTCTACCATCAAGGAATGATGGGTTTGTGATCTATAATGATTCATCAAAGAAAGAAATTGGTTGTGTCCTTATTCAAAATGGTAGAGTTATTACATATGCATCAAGGAAGTTAAAAATTAATGAACAAAACTATCATACTTGTGATCTTGAGTTAGTAGCGGTTATATTTTCTATGAAGATATGGAGACATTATCTCTATGGTAAAAAATGTGGGATATATACGGATCATAAGAGTCTAAAATATATCTTCTCATAGAAAGAACTCAACATGAGGCAAAGGTGATGGATCAAATTACTTAAGGATTATGATTTTTCTATAAAATACCAATCAAGAAAGGAAAACAAGGTAGATGATGCATTGAGTAAGAAGGATCACAGAGTTCTCAATAAAATGAGTATTGAAAAGGATACTTTGTACATGGATCTAGTGAGAATGTATATGGGGATTATCAAAGAAGGTGAAACATCACTACTTTTTCAAATAGTTTCCCAACCATCTTTATTGGAAAGGATTAAAGTTTCATAGTTTTATGATGAGAATCTTCAAAAGAAAATTAATGCTGTGAAATATGGGAAGTTGGCTGAATTCATGTGTGAAGATGGAATTCTAAAATTTGGGAAGAGTCTATGTGTTACCTATCTACCTGATCTGAAAAGGGAGTTATTGGATGATGTTCATAACTCAAATTTATCTATACACCCTAGCAGAAATAAAATGTATAGAGATTTTAAAGAATATTTTTGATGGGATAAAATGAAGAGGGAAATTGCTGATTATGTATCAAGATGTTTAGTCTATCAACAAGTGAAGGCCAGATGACAACATCCTAGAGAAGTCATGCAAACTCTACCTATTCCTACATTAAAATGGGATGGCATCACCATGGATTTTGTCACTATATTACCCAAAACTCTCATAAATAATGATGCCATATGGGTAATTATTGATCGACTTACAAAATCTGTACATTTCCTCTTTATAAGGGAGGATTTTCCACTATAGCACCTAGCACGACTCTATATCAATGAATTTGTGAGAATTCATAGAGAAACTATCTCAATTGTTTCTAATAGTGATCCATGATTTACATCAAAATTCTATAAAACTCTTTATAAATCTATGGATACTAAGATTCGATTGAGTACTGCTTATCACCCACAAACTGACAGGCAATCAAAAAGGATGCTCCAAACCTCATAGGAAATGTTGAGATAATGTTCACTTAACTATCAAGGTATATGGGATCAATATTTACCTTTAGTGGAGTTTTTCTACAATAATATTTTCCTTTCAAGTATTCAAATGGAACCATAAGAAGCATTGTACAGAAAGATATGTTGTATACCCACTTGCTGGGATGAGGTTGGAGGAAGGAAGATTGTGGGCCCAAATCTTTTGGATGAAACAACAGCGAAGGTAAAGACTATTCAAGGCCATATCAAAGTATCTCAAAGTAGAAAAAAATCTATACTGATAATTGAAGAAAGGATTTAGATTTTAAAGTGGGAGATTATGTTTTCTTAAATGTATCTCTATGGAAGGGTGTTATATGATTTAGGAAGAAAGGGAAACTGATCCCTAGGTACATAGAACCTTTTGAAATTTTAGAGAGAATTGGAGCTTTTTCATATCATTTGGCTATACCACCTAGCCAGTCTAAAGTACACAATGTGTCTCATGTCTCATCGCTAAGAAATTACATGCTAGACCTAACACATGTCCTCACTTCTGAATGTATAGAATTAGAACCTAACCAATATTATTGTGAAGATCCTATTCAAATTCTAGACACTAAAGAACAAGTGTTGAGGAATTGGATGACTCTAATGGTAAAGATAATTTGGAAAAATCATAAAATTGAAGAGGAAACATGGGATCTTGAGGATCTTATGATAAAGTACTATCCAAATGTTTTTGTGAGGTAACATTCTGGTAATTTTGAGGAAAAAATTCTATAAGGATGGGATAATATAACACCCCAATATTTTTCAAAAAAATTTAACATTGAATTTATGAAACACTGAGTCTATACAAAGCACCACCTTATTATAACCTAGTCAGTAAACATAAATTTTCAACCTCTTTGATTTGAATTTCGAAAAACTGACATACACATTTGCGTTTAGTAAGATATTTAGAGTCTGATAAGATCAACTTAATTTTTTGGTGAATATTAACTTGACCCTTATGAATAATAACGCACCCTTATGAATAGTAATATGACCCTTATGAATAGTAACCACACCCATGAAAGTATAAATAAAATTTAGATACCTTATAAATGAAATTGAATATTTTAGAAATTAATAATTATGTGTTGGTATTTTTGTGAGTAATAAATATTTCATTACAATTTAAAATTAATAAATTAATAAAATTATTATTCCTAAATAAATATTTTTTTGTCCTTTGATTTTAGGATAATTTTGTGAGACCTCAGTTAATTTTTTAATGTATTATAATTCAGTTTTAAATTTAAAATCTGTATTTTTCATTTAAATAATGATTTTATTTAAAAATTAAATTTCAAATATTTAGAAAACTATTTTTATAAAATATTCTTCTTTTTTGGATTCTATACATTGAAAAATGGTTATGGTGAATTTTTAGAAATTTTCTAAAATACTTCAATTTTAGGTGAATAGTAAAATACGATAATTTATGACAAGTAATAAATAGATGATTTATTGAGTCATAGGTGATGTAAGGATGATGTAAGACCACTTGGTTAGAATTCACATACAAATATTAATATTCTCGGTCACAATAATCAATACTATTGGTTGTATTTAGCAAAATAATAAAATAATGGGAAAACCCTCATCTTCTCCACTATAACCCCCTCACTCCCTCTTATCTTCACTCCTCTCAAGCCTTGTGCCTTGTATAAATTATACTCAAATATCCTTCAAATATCCTACCCCATGTCTAGCAACCCTTGGTCTCATAAAAAGACCAAAACCTCACCCCTAAAGATGCTCTCAAGGAAGATTACTTCAAGAGGTAAATTCCTCTTTTCATTTCTTTTATTTCAAGTTACTTTATTTTCTTTAATCACCTACTTTCATCCAAATTTTTTGATGAATATAGAACCTTACATGTAATAGAATTTTTTTATGATAAAGTAATAATTATTAATCATCTCCCCTTTCTCTTCTTTTATACTAGAGATGAAAACACCATCTGAGATGTGTTAATTTATCACATTCAAGGATGACGAGTTTTCAATTTCTATTATGGTCTTAAATTCTGGTCATGAAACCATTTTTATGGTTTAAAAAGACTATAATATATGTATTATAACTTATTTAAGGTTCTGTAATCCCTTTTTACACATTATATTAATTTATAAATCAAAATGAGTTTGTTGTGATAAAAAAACACCAATTAACCCTAACAATTGTCATTAAAGTTTTATATAATGATTCATATTATCTCCCAATAACCAAATTAATTCTATAAAAATGTAATCTTTTGGTTGAATAATAACATACAACTTCTATTCTGGGCATCCATTCTCATTCAACATGTTTTTCTATACATGAATATAAATGAATCGACCATGAAATCCAAGGAAGGAAACGCTCCCAAACAATGAAATTGAATCTCTTAACCTATAAAAGGCCATGGATAAACCAAATAAGGTTATAATAAATAATTTAAATGTATATGAGGTTATTTAATCATTAATTTATGAACCTAAATTTTATTATTCAGGTCATTAAGATCAAGTGAGGAACACCTTCAGACTTAAGGTAAGAGTTTTCCACCCGAACCTCCATTTTCATTCGGATTACTTTTATTATCTACTTACCTCAATTAAATTCTTATTAATTAATATTAACTCCTCATAAATTATGTTTAAATGTTCTATATATGTGTACCAAACAAAATCCTACCTTAATTTATGGGGAATTATATGTTTTAAAAGGATCTTTCTAAAATTTTTCCCGAAATACAATCTCGACTCAATAGAGTTTCTCAAATTCTTACCTATTTTCAAGGGAACTCTATAATGTGTTTTTATAAACCTATATATTTATAAAATCACTAATTTTATTATTAAAATACTATATTACTTCATTTCTGGTTTTATACAAAGACTTTTCCCAAATAATTCGTCTTTTCAAAGTAAAAGAGTAGTTATCTCAAGAATTACTCAATGATTTTATAAGAGTATCTTCATCTGTTTCAACACTCTTATTGATTATTATATATCATTGAGATTAATATTTTATGATATCATCTACCATATTTAATTTAATTATTTGTTGTTCGTTTTATTGTGTATGTTCTATCTTAAAACTATTCACCAATTTACTATGAATGGTTAGTGTTTATGCTTAATATTCAGGGAAGTTATTTAGATTTCATATGTCAGTTTCAATATGAATGTATATGTTGTTTATGTTTATCCCCATTAATATGAGGAATGAATTGGAATTATTATGTGCTGGGTTGGGTCCTCTATATCCCCTCGATTCATCAATAGGTCTCATGAGACAAGTAAATATTGACTTGGTCGAGGCCTTGCCTATTTTTAGATATATTTTTGGCCAAGGCCTTAATAATTTTTAGATTCCTTGGCTGAGGTCTTGATGGTATGTTTTAGAATGTACAACATATGAATTTACCTCCTTATGAAGCTATAAATTCATAGTTCATGTGGTTATTCAACTAGTAGAATATCCATGATTATGTTTTATTATGGAAATAATTACTCAGCTCATATTTCTGCCATAATGTGTTCGAGTTTATTATTTTTAATATCATGTGTTTTCAATTATTCACCATGAATAATGTTTATGTTTATGATATTTTCCACTGTATTTATTATCCTTACTGAGCATCTGATCTCACCTATTATTATGTTTCATTTTTCCCAGGACATGAAGAGGTATATTATGATTGACTTGTAGGGATAATCTTAGAGTGGTGGATGTTCCCAATGGAACTTGTTTGTTGTTTTTTTATTTCAAGATGTAATGTTGAATTTATGTATATATCAGGATTTCCAAATCTACTAAACTATTTGTTTCTTTGGGATAAAACTTTCTTGTAATCATGCCAATGTAATGTAATAAGGTACCAGATCCGGGAAAATGGGGTCAGGTCTTTACACAAATAATCCCTATGCTTCCCCTAACTACCTCCCTTGAAAATAAGACCATAGATACCCTAGTACACTACTGAACTCCCATAGATATTCCTACCATTAATATGTAGAAATAAATAAAAAGGTGTACATGGCTATGATGTGAATAGAAACAAAAAAATAAATAAAACAACTGACATACCTGAACAAGCTATCACTTGTGACTTGAGGTCACTCTCCATCCAATTCGGAACATCAATCACTCTAAGGGAGATTAAGAGTTTAAATTGAAACTATATATATATATATATAGGTTTGACCATAAATATTCCCCATATGCCACCACTTTCCATACCTTATACTTACCCATTAATTAAAGATCCATTATCATTCTAGTTTTAAAATACAGTTAGAAATATTTTTTTCATTTATAATCACATTTAAAAAAAATAAAATGTCCTCAACATTTATTAATTATATTTTAAAAGTTTTTAAACATTTATTAAATAAATATTAACAATGATAAAGTTTAATATTCTTGATAAAACTGATTTTAAATAAAATATTCTTTTGATAATTTAAATACACAATGAAGAGTCAAAAGTAAGTTAAACCAATCACCATGGGAAACCCTAAGGAAACTAAGGTTAAGCATTTCATCCCAAGATCCTCATACTCCCAGTGGTAAAACCTTACATAAGCATTCCCATGCACGAGCCACTGTAGAGGATGAAACCAATGTTCTAGTGGTAACTAATCCATTTCATCATCATGTATTTTAGCTTGTGTTGTAGCATGATCTGGTTAGGTTGGAAATTCCAATGCCTAACATAATATTCCTAGTCATCCCACCTAAGTATCTAGTGTTCCCATGGTCTATTACCTTAACCAAAATACATAATGTAGGTGTAATAAAAAAATTAAAAATCAATCACACAACAATTTAAAGAAAACATACATTATCACCTCATATTTATATACTACCAATGAAAATCCCCTTTCTTATAATTATACCGACATGGAAATCATACAAAAATCAAAATCAAACAAATAAAATTATAGTCCAAGCTTCCATTTGTGTGCATCTCATTTTTTTAAATAGCTTATATGGTTCCAACATAGCCTATACAATTTATTTTAAAATCCATTTAAAGAATTATTTGAAATCCAAGTTTGAAACCCAATTTCAAATTCATAAGGTTCCATCTTATTATTCCCATAAACAAATACAAACACACATATATTTCTCTAATTATAAAAATTCACATGCTTATTTATGAATTTTTACACTTATATATATATATATATTCTTACCCACTTATATATGCATGACCATTAGATACCTAAAATTCATTTACATAACCTCACATTTATTTTATTTGAACCATTTTTGGAAACTTTGGAATTACTTGGTTATATATATATATAGATACTATCATCTGAATGAAAAATTTATAACATTATTGTGTGAATATATATAATAGTGTGCGTATATATATATATATAATAATTAAAAATAAATATCAATAAATATTTTTAAAATAAATTACAATTGAACCAAATTGTAATAAAGCATATGAGTTAAGTTAAATCCCTATAATAATTCACATAAAAATTATAAACAACGTAAGAGATATTATAATACCTAATTTCATTTTTGGAACCATCAAAAATATTTTTACGAGAAAAGGAAGAATATTTCTCTCAAAGGATGAAGCAATTAAAAAAAGAACCCATGGAAATACTGAGTTAAAAATCTAATTTCTTGCATAGATATTTAATAAATATAATTAATACAATTATTAAAAAAATTAAAATATAAATTTAGAAAGAAATAAATTGATGGTTCTAGAATTAAATATCCAAGAATGGGTAAAACCTACCTCAGTCAAATATAGAGGCATCAAAACCCTCAAATATAAGTTGAGGGAGACCTAAGATGGAGATCACACACCCTAGAAATTCACAATAATAAGAAATAAATAGCCAAACCCACCTTGATTTTAACCTAAATTATGGAGAAATAAGAGGAAGATAAAAATATGGGAAGAAATAAGAAGAATAAGGATCTATAGAGGAAGAAATACCGACCGAATATGACCACACACCAAATCAAGGAAGAAATTGGTGAAGAACAGATGGGTTGTAAAGGGCAGAGGCATGCTCGCAAGCCCCCTCCGAGATCTATGGTTTTTTTGTGATAAAAGGGAGGGGGGTATTAGTTTAGGATTTATTATTATCATAACCAAAAAAATTTACGGGGGAGAATAATTAGGGTTGAAATCCCTTAATGGTATTTTTGGGAAGAATAAAAATTTAATTTCCTGAAAGAGGCACACAGTTTGGCCACACATTTATCCAAACCATGCACTAATCATGAAACTAACATTGGTAAGTTGGGATATGAAAATGGTTTGATAAACCATGTTTTTTTTAAAAGAATGTATCTTCTAAGAAACAGGCTCACCCACATAGTTTCTACATGGTTTGGTCAACCGTGCGTCTAAACCATGCGACACGCATAATTTTTTTTAAATCTTCCAAATTAAAAGATCCGAACCTATGAAAAAAAAAATAAAAAAAAAATAAAAAAAATAATTAAATTAGGGTAATAGTGTGACATTATTGATATTAATAATATATTAACACTCTTTTAATTAGTGATTGATATGAAACAAGACTAAAGAATAATTAATATTTACATTCATTTTTTCTACAAAACACTTTTTCCTATATATCTTATATTTTAAATTAAAATTTATTTATTTTATATTTAAAGATTTAATTATTCTCAATGGCATCCAAATTTTGATTCCAAACAATTAAATTCGGTAATAAGGGTTATCTAATATTTTTAGTAAAATATTATTACCATGGTAAATATTTAATCAAGGTTAGTAAGTGTTAAAAGGGGTAACTTAATGTGGATTAAATTTTGTCAAGTTTACATGAAATTTAGAACTTCTAGAAGATTTATTTGGAGTTTTAAATTCATTTCCCTCTATACCACCAATATTTATTCACCTAACTCACTCAACTATCATGTTATTCCACCTTTACCCCTTACCTAACTTTTTTTCCAAGGATTTATCCCTCTTTTTCACCTATAAAAGGAGTACACTTGCACACACCACAATCCAAACCTATATTTAGAAATTACATTTAAACTCATCCAATTTTACTTCCCTTATATCCATATTACATGTTTGATAGCCCTTGTTTATAATATATCAACCAAAGTCCCCCAATTCTAAATTATCCTTCAAGAGAAGATTCAACGTGAGTATTACCCACTCCCTAACTTTCTCTTAAATATCTTTCTCATGAACTCTCCTCAAAATATATTATAACCATTATAATTTAATTACATAATTATTTTTAGTATAATAAAGTGTTATTATGCTAATATAAAAACCATTATCTATCTATCTCCCTTCCAATGAGAAATGAAAACACCACCCATGTTTTGTGTGAACAACCACCTCCACATGAGACATATTTTGTTTTTCATATATACATTACATGTATGGTTATAGTAATATATTTAATTAATAAAATGATATTTATGATATTATTATGATTATATAAAGGTAATATCAATATTTAAAATCATTATTAATATATCACCTTTTGTTCATTAAAAATTATCAAAACATGATCATCCCCAATTTCTTATTCATGAATCATAAGTAAAAATAACATGGAATGAAATTAGAACTTTAAAAATCAACATCTATTATAGTAACTTAAATAATCTAGGAATGATGAGCTTGGTATCAAATAATGGGTTATGACATCGACATTATCAAACATGTACAAATGATCAAATTTACTAACATCTTATGATGAACATATACATTAACTAACTAATATATGGGAAATGGATGATTATTTTTGAATAAAATAAAATGTAATATAAATGAATAAGGTTCTAAAATAAGTTATTAATATGGATATGTTTATTTTATAGGAGTTTAAATCACTTTTTTTAGGTCAATATTAAAGGTAATAGATTTTGATAAATCATATATCTTTTGAGTTAATGATTTTTCTTTAATTGTTTTATGTTTTTTTCTTCCAAATTAAAATTTTATTATATTATAATTTACTATTATCTTCAGGGAAAATGAAAATTTTAATTATAATATTCTTCCTTGATGAATTTATTTCTCAGAATATTATAACATTACTAATAATAATTGTCATCCTCTATAATAAGATATTTCTCTTCCATATCTATATTATTTATTCCCACCAATATTCTCCTTTATTATTTTAAAATAAAAATATGTATTATTTATTATTATCTTCATATTTATCTTCATTTATTTTTAAAATAAAGATTTATGTAACATCCTCAATTGTGATGATATGTATTTTTTGGGCCTTGTGAGGATTTTACTTGAATCCAAGATGAGTTGGAGCAGTTTAGAGGCTTAAATAGATATATTGGCTATTTTAGGGTACACAATGGGTAGGATCATGCCATGGTGTAGTATTTTTTATTATTTTAATCCAAATATATGAAACAGGATGTTCAAAAATCCCATGGTAGGGAATTTTCTCATGCATGTTTCGCTGCGAGTCCTATTGTGGACCATGACCAGATTGGCCCCCCACACCCTAGTGAAGGGAATGGTGAGTCCAAAATGGTCAAGGTCTTGAAAAAACTCCCTAGTGGGTGGACATGTTAGGTTTTATTGGGAAAAAACCCCTCAATGTTTTCTCTCGGTATGTTTTTGGTGTGTTTGTGCTTGTTAACAAAGATAGATGACCACAAATGAGTATGGTTTTGTGTTTTCCGAAGATAGGTTTTTAAGGTGGTGCAGTTTCCTAGTGTTTTCCAAATTTTGGGCCCTCAAAATTGAGAATTTTTGTTTTAAAATGTAAGTATTTCTTCATGGGACTAAATAGTTTGAAGAACGGAGAATGAAATTGGAAAAGGAGTAGAAACATAGAGCCCATGACATGGATCACGTACCATGTTTGGGAGGGGTACGTGGCCACGTACCAGGCAGCGGGAACGGTACGTGAGAGCGGTTCGCGAAACTAAAAACGGTTTGTGGTGGAAGGCGGTTTTTTATATAGATGGATTATCATTGGTAGAGAAGATCAACTGCATAGGGGAAAATTCATTACATGGAACACGTATGAAAAACGGTTCGCTGGAAGACTTACAGTTCATGGTGGCAAGAAGATTGGTATGCGGAGAAGGCTAGATCAAAGATTTGATAAATCTTAGATTATAGGATTTTGTAGATATCTTTTCCTATATAAGAATCACTAATACCATTTATTATAGGGTGATCGAATATCATTAGAGGACATATTTTTTATTTGGGAATTTGGCAAAGTCTGAAGGAAGTTCGTGAGGGATAATTTCACGAATGCTGATGTGGTTCTCATGAATGAAATTCTGCCAAAGGTTTTTGTTGGAGACTGTATCCCTCAAATGACATGTTATGCAGAGGAAGAAGGATTTTTATGTTGGTGGTTAGTGAAGGAAATCTGAAAAAAGAGAATAATTCGCGGACATAGGGTGATTTGTAGAGGCAGTTCACGAATAGAGAATAGTTCGTAGAAATGAGGGGTTTCACAGAGGTGATACACGATAGCGAAGGAGGAGGAAGTCTGTGGATGAAGGGAGGTTCATGAAAGTAGAAGTGGTACATTAAGGAGGTGTTCCGAGTACAAAACCTGGTACTCAGTAAGTGAGAGAAGAAGGTGATTCGTGATTTTCCCATGGAAGCTTGCAAAATCTTAAAATTAGTTTGCGAAAGTATTCTATGGTACCTAGTAGTACTTGGGAAGGTGGAATTCATCTATGGGTGAAAAAGAAACTTCAAAAAAGAATCTACCTATAGTTGTGGATGTAGTAATTCATTCAAATTAAGGGACCTACATGTCCATAAACTGTGTTTGACCTACAGGTCTATAAACTATGTGTGGATTACTTTCCAAGAACAGTGAGTGAAGGAAGAGGAATTTGGTGGCCCTTTCCATCTATAGTGATCCAGAGAAAGAGGAATAAGGAGTGACCCTTGGGAATGTAGTGAGAAGACCCTAAACCTTGTAAAGGCAGTGATACTATACATATAAGATCTAGCCTGAACATTGTACTCATTATTGGGAGTGTGCCATAGTGAATTTGGTACATCGGCACATCGTCGTTGTATGCTCCTTGGATGTAGCCCAATAAGGGTGAACCAAGTAATTTTTTTTTGTTTCCTATGCATGATTTTATATCTGTTCATATATTTTTGTGGGAGGAATAGAGAATTGAGTTTGGTTTAAAAACGAAACAAGATCAAAATGGGCATAAGTTTTAATCAATCACACCCCGATTCACCCCCTATCAAGGTTTTCGACCTTGTGAAACTAACAATTAGTATCAAATGGAAATGTTGAAAGATAGTGGTTATCTTTCAAGAAGAATAAATTGAGGTGTTCAATCACAAAGTAATTCAAATCTTTGATATAAGTAATTTTCAACTATGGAATAATCGTATGCAGCACTACTTCTGATCAGTAGGGATGGATGTCTTCACAACAACTATGCCTGGAATATCAGCTAACATTAATAGTGGTGCTTTATCAGAAGTTGAAACAAGGGAATTGAATGATGATTCTAAAGGGATCAATGCTTTAGGGGGAGCCCTATCAAATGCAATTTATATGAAGGTGATGTCATGTAAAACATCACATGATATGTGGAAAAAACTGTTGAACATCTATGTGGGCGACACCAAAGTTCATGAAGAAAAGTTGTAGGTTCTGTGGAAGAAGTATGAGGATCTCATAATGAACCCCAATGAGACTGTTGATGCATTATTCGACAGGGTAAATGTTATTTTTGTAAGACATGTGAGGTATTGGAGAAGTCATTGAAGATATAAAGATTATGAAACGTATCTTGAGGAAACTTCCACCGTATTTCAATCTGAAAGTTTCAATGTTGGAAGAAAAATACCCAAAAGAGATTACACTGGATAACCTACACAATAACCTTGTAGCATATGAAATGAGAAATGATGATTACGATGCATTGGAAAAGGGGAAGTCTAAGGAAGTGTCATTCAAGTCCATAAAGAATCTCTCTATTGAAGATAGTCCTTATGGGGACAATATGGATGATGTAATGTCATTTATCTTCTCAAATATGAAAAAGGTAAAAGGGAAGTTCAAAGGTAAACTTCCATTTGAATGTTTTTGATGGAGAAGTATTGGGAATTTTTCAACAAAGTGTCCTAATAATTTTGATGATGAAAATGAAGAATGTGATAAAATTACACAAAATAAGTATTCATCAAATGTGAAAGGGAGGAGAAGTACTGAGAGAAAGTTCTTCAAAAAGAAGAATATACTTTCAAAAGAGGATGAATGGTCAGAAGAATCTGAGGTAGAATAGTTGTAGGACTGCAAGGATCATGAAATAGATGCTTTGGTGTAAGTTTTCAGAAATTATTTAACAAGAGAATAAAGTGAAAATGAAGAAGAAGAAGTTGAAGGAAGAGTTGATCTTCAGGATGAATTAGAAGATTCCCTTGAAGAGGTAGATATTTTGAGAGCCAAAACAAATAAAGATAACAAAGTTATTCATGATACGAAACTCTATATGCAAAATATGGAAAAAGAGAATTCTAAGATGAATTTTGAAATTGAAAAGCTAAAGTATTCAATGCCAGAAATCTCAGAAATGGTGGTTGAGTACAAAATCAAAATTGAAGAACAGAAAATAGAAATCTGTAGTTTGACTAAAACTGTAAAGGATCTAATAAAATGTATCGAATAACTAGAAGAGGAATTCACTGGTCTGGGATGAAGAGTTAAAGATCAGGATAAACTGTTAACTCTTGGTTCGATATTAGGAAAGAAGTGTATATAGGCAACAGAGAAGATGAAATTTAAGAAGAGTGGTCCAGCAGAACAAAGCACAAATCAACTCTGAATGATAAGGCTGGTAGGGGGATTGATCTAAAACAGAAAGCAGTTGTGGTTCAAGTCAGACCACAAGAAACCACTCTAATATTGAAGATTGATTTGGGTACAAAGTAGAATATTAATATTCAGAGAATCCAAGGCACAACTAGTGGTGCATCATTTCCATATAGAAATTTACCTCACATAAGATTCTATTGTTTTGGTAAGATGGGACACTCTCAAAATGTATGTTCCGTAAAAAAGAGGAACCAAAGGGAATAAGACCAACAAAGGTGGTCATAGAAAGCTCAAAATTACAGGTTATCATTTGATGGTCATTGTTTTAGGTGTAAAGGACTCAAACATATGACAAGATATTACAAATCAAAAATGAATAGGAATGTTCCAAGGTAGACTGAATTTATTTTTAAGAAGTAGTGAAATGCATCTTCAAGTGATATGAAAATTAAAAATTGATTTTAAGATCTAAAGGTTGAAGTTGTTATGTCATATAATGAGAAAGATCAAGATTATCATTCTATTCCAAAGATGAAGTCAAATACATGGGTCAAAAAGAAAAGGGTAGAGTAGGTAGTGGTTGTAGAAATTGCGATGAAGGTATTAGATCGCACTGGGATATAGATCATTGATAGTGGATGCACTTACCATATGATAGAAAATAAGGATCTAGTAACCAGAACCAGGTATGATAAAGAAGGTATCGTAATATTTGGTAATGAGGAGGGCTTGAAAATTATTGGTTAAGGAAAAGGAAAGTTTGGAGGAAAAGACATGAGATGAGGAGATGTATTGGTTGTTGAGGGGCTTAGTCATAACTTACTTAGTGCCATTCAATTATGTGACTCAGGGCATGCAAATAGTTTTTCCAAGAAACTATGTATTATCAAGGAAAATGATGGTGTTGTTGTGTTGCAAGGAAGGCGTACAAAAATAAATCTCTACCTTATGATTTGAGAAGACGATATTTGCTTTCTGTCCAAGGATGAAGAATCCAAGTTATGGCATAAGATTCTTGGCCACATAATCTAAGTATCCTTCAAAGATATAGTGAAATATGATGCGACTCAAAATCTCCATAGATTATCACATGATTGTATTCATACGTACGATGATTTTCAACAAGGAAAGATCATTTAAAAGACATATAATCCAAAGGAGCAAAGGTCAACAAGATTTCTTGAGTTGGTGCATATTAATGTGTGTGGGAAAATTTTTCCAAGGTCTATTGATGGGAGGATATATTATGTTCTCTTCATTTATGACTATAGAAGAATGGCATGGGTATAAATAATCACCCACAAATCTGAAGTGTTCAGTTGCATTTCAATATTTCGGCAGGAATGTGAAAAGATCATTGGTCAGAAATCTAGGCGATTCGAATAGATAATGGAACAGAGTTCACAAATTTCCAAGTAGAGGATTATCTCAAGAAACATGGGATAAGGCATCAAGTTTTAGCAGTAAGAACTCCACAATAGAATGAAGTAGTTAAGAGAAGAAATCAAATTGTGAAAAACATGGATAGAACAATGCTCATTGAGAAAGATCTTCTAGAGATGTTTTGAAAAGAGGCAGTGATGAAAATAGTCTACACATGAAATAGAGCCTTATTGTTACTAAAACAAGAGAAGAGTCCATATGAGATATGTTATGGAAAGAAGCCATTATTGAAATACTTTCAAGTTTCCATAAGTAAGTGTTTCATTCTCAATAAGGAGAAAAAGAGGAAGTTTGAATCTCATGGAGGCGAAGGGATATTTCTTCGATACTATAAGAAGTGCAAAGAATATAAATGATTCAATAAGTGACTAGGAAAGATAGTTGAAAGTCATGATATGACAATAGTGGAGAATGAAAAAAATCTTCAGCAAAATACATGATCAGACTCAGGAGGACAGTGATGAAGAAATAAGTAGGTCAAGAGACATCCCAGCACCATAGGATGATTCATAAGAAGACTTAGATTATGATAATAAATTAGTGACTACCCATAGACCAGCGAGAAGAGCTGAAATTGATAGGTAGAACATAATTGGTGATCAGACATTACCAATTCAGACAAGGAGAATGAAGTATCTACATCAAACATCATACTTATCACAAGTGGAGCCTAAATGATTTGATGAAGTAGTTGGAGATGAGAATTGGGTTTAGGAAATGAATGATGAGCTTTACCAAATTGAGAATAATCACACTTGGGAAATTGTTTCGAGACTAGTAGACAAGAATGTCATTGGGAAAAAGTGGGTATTTTGAAAAAAAATGAATGAATATGGTGTTGTCATTCGAAACAAAGCATGAATGGTGTGAAAAGGGTAATCCCAGATAGAGGGTATTGATGTTGATGATACATTTGTACCTACTACAAGGTTGGAGACAATATGATAATTCTTGTCCATAACAGTGCAAAGAAATTTTAAGGTTCTACAGATGGATGTCAAGTCAGTATTTCTGAATGGAGTTTTAGAAGAAGAAGTCTACATTGAGAAACCATATGGTTTTTTAATTTCATGAAAATGAGAATAGGGTATGTCAACTGAAGAAGGATTTATATTCTTTAAAGAAGGTCCCAAGAGCATGGTATTTGAGGCTTGATCAGTTTCTAAAGAAGCTCAGTTTTCAGCATGGCGGAGTTGATTGCAATGTGTATTTCAACAATGGCAACACTTAAAGGATGATGGTGCTGGGTTTCTAAAGAAGCTCAGTTTTCAGGATGGTGGAGTTGATTGCAATTTTTATTTCAATAATGGCAACAGTTAAAGGATGATGGTGCTGGTTTATGTTGACGATATAATATTTAGTGGATCAGATGAAGCACAATGCCAACAGTTTTTTTGAATACATGAAAAATGAGTTTGAAATGTCGATGATTGGTGAGATGACATTTTCCTTGGCTTACAAGTAATTCATGGAAGGAATGATACTTTTATTTATCAATCTAAATATGCCAAGGAGGTTTTGAGAAGATTTTTAATGGATAATTCTGAAGAGACAAAGACTTCAATTTCTACCCGGTTGAAACTATCTCAGGATGATGAAGCCAAGGCTGTTAATGTTATAGAATATAGGCAAATCATTTGAAGTCTATTTTACTTGACAATGACAAGGCCTATTATTATTTTTTCCACATGCCAAGCACTGAGGTATCAAAGAAATCACAAGGATATCAACATGATTATAGTAAAAATAATAATTTGGTATATCAAGGGCACTATGGATTTTGGCCTAATATATAATGAAAAATCTCAGCCAGAGTTATTGGGATATACAGATGCAGATTGAACTGGTTCAATAGATGATGGGAAATCAACTTCAGGATGTTCCTTTTATCTTGTAGGGTTGTGTATTTCTTGGTTGAGCAAGAAACAAGATTTAATTTCATTGATCTCCACATAATATGAATATATTGCAGCTACTCAAGCTTGCACACAAGTATTATGGATGAAGCAGTAGTTTAAAGATATGAGAATTGAAGTGAAATCGTCGATCAGAATCTATTATGATAATTCAAGTGCTATAAATAGTAGAAAAAACCCATTTCATCACACAAGGACAAATAAAATTGAAATTAAATATCATTTTATTAAGGAGAAGGTGGATCAAGGGCTTGTGAAGTTAGAGTATGTTCCTACAGAACAACAAATTGTAGAAATTCTGACAAAGGCTTTACCCAAAGAAGAATTTGAAATGTATCGACTGGATCTGAGAGTCCATTTGACTTCCCGCAGTTGAAAAAGTGTGGATGTGGGACCCCTATCCCTGAGGTATGATATTTCTTTCCCTAATGTGCTGATATGTGTTCTTTACCCTATTGTAGACAACCTTGAATATCCCTTTGGGTTCGTTGATTAAGGGGCAGAAAGTGTGACTATTCTAGGGGGATAAAAGACATGGAGAGAATCTGTTAATTGGATCAGTGAGATAGGGGGATTTGAATCTAATATACATATATTTGGATGAGCTTTAACATAGGGGGAGTATTAAATCTAACGATTCTAGAAGTGATCGATCAAAGAGTACATATCATGATAGCTGAGGTTCGTGATGAAAGCAGGTGATTGGTTTCAAGGGTTGGTGTTAGAAATGAAGTGATTCACAGATGAAATTTTCATTATACTCTTGTTTATCATGCTGAGCATGGATCATGTGGGATTAGAGTATGTGTTGAGTAAATCCTTGATCTCTATCTTAATCACATGAAGCGAATGGTGGTTGAAGATGGAAGGAGTTTTAATGAGGTATCAAAATGCACAGAATTGTTATGAGAAGAGTTGTCAACAAACACAAAGGGGGAGAAAGTTGGGAAAAAAATCCATCAAAGTTTCATCTTGGTATGTTTTGGGTGTGGTTGTGTTTGTTGACAAATCCAGATGACCGCAAATCAGTATGATTGGTGTTTTCTGAAGACAGGTTTTTAAGGTGGTGTAGTTTCCCAGTGTTTGCCAAAATTTTAGGCCACAAAATCAGGAATTTATGTTTGGAAATGTAAGTATTTTTTCATGGGACTGAATAGTCTTAAAAACAAAGAACAAAATTATCAAAGGAAGAGAAACGTGAAGCCTAGGGCATGGATAACATAACATGTCCGGAAAGGGTATGCAGCCGCGTACCAGGCTGCTGGAACGGTACGCAGGAGTGGTTTGCGAAACCGAAAAAGATTCATGGCGGAAGGTAGTGTGGTATGTGGATGACTTGTCATTGGTGGAAAATATCGACCGCATAGGGGAAAAGATAGTACAAGGACCGTGTATGAAAAATGGTTCGTTGGAAGACTTACTATTCACCGTGGCAGAGGATCAGTATGCGGAGAAGGCTAGATCAAAGATTTGGTAAATGTTAGATTAGATTATTTCATAGATATCTTTTCTTATATAAAAATCACTAATCCCATCGATTAGAGGGTGATCGAATATCATTAGATAACATCTTTTTGATCTGGGAATTCAAAAAATTCTAAATGAAGTTCGCGAGGGATAATTTCGCGAAGGCTAAAGTGGTTTGTGTGAAAGAAATTCCGTCAAAGGTTTTTGTGGGAGACCGTATCCCTTAAAGGACATGGTATGAAGAGTAAGAAGGCATGGTATGTAGGTGGTTAGCTAAGGATTTCTTCAAATAGAGAAGAGTTCGTAGACATAGGGTGATTCACAGAGGCAGTTTGCAAACAGTGAACAGTTCACAGAAAAGAGGGGTTTCGTAGAGGTGGTGCGTGATAGCGAAGGCGTAGGCAGTTCATGGTTGAAGGGAGGTTAATGGAAGTAGAAGCTTTACACGAAGGAGGTGTTCTGCATACCAAACCTGGTACTAAGTACAAGGAGAATAATTTGGTTCTCTATTTTCACAAGGAAGCTTGCGAAAGCTTCAAATCACTTTGTGAAAGTATTTTCCAGTACCTAGCAGTACTTGGGAAGGTGGACTTCATCTATGGGTGAAAGAAAAACTTAAAAAGAGCATCTACCTGTAGTTTAGGATGCAAGAATTCATGAAATTGAAGGGACCTACATGTCCATAAACTGTGTTTGACCTACAAGTCTATAAACTATATGTGGATTCATTTTCGAGAGCAGTGAGTGAAGGGAGAAGAAGACAGTGACCCTTTCCACTAGTAGTGAGCCAAAGAAAGAGGCATAGGGAGTGTCCTTTTGGAATGCAGTGATCAGACCCTAAACCTTGTGAAGGCAGTGAGCATGGACATATAAGATCTAGACCAAACATTGTACTCATTATTGGTAGTGATCCTTAGTGAATTTGGTAAATTAGTACATCATTGTTGTATGCTCCTTGGACATAGCTCAGTAAGGGTAAACCATGTAAAAATCATTGTGTCCTATGCACGATTTCATATCTCTTCATATATTGTGGTGGGAGTAAGAGAGAATTGATTTTTGTTTAACAAAGAAACAAGATTCAAAGGGGAAGAAGTTTTAATATGTCATACCCTGATTCACCCCCCCTATCCAGGTATTCTACCTTGTGGAACTAACAAGTTTCCTAGACTGGGAATTCTTGAAGACACTATGAACATGGTGGGTGTCACTATGCTATGGTCAAAGTTGTTTCAGTTTTTAAAATGGCCAATTCGGCCATTGATCTCTTAGAGGGAGTTATATGTCTTAATGGAAATGTGTTTGATATTTATAATAGGAATTTTTAATTTTTTATTAACATGCTATTGCATCAATTGATTGATTCAACCTCCTCTATTTTCTAGTTCCTCAAATCCAAATGATTTCTAGATGAATCTATGGTGAAAATTTAGGTGTTATTCCTCCTTTTATAAATTAAGTAGGGTGATGCCTTACTACTTAGTATTTTTCATATTGATATAGTCTCATGGGAATCTCAGCTTCTACACCTCTACTCATTGTTCTAAGATTGATCGAGGTTCTTCCTTGGACCAGACCTAGACTCTCCATTGACGATGGTTTCTATTAGGTAAGTTTATGTGGTTCTACACTTGTGGAATGATTCCATTATTTAATATCATTATAAAATCCTTATAATGATTAATTTTAATCAATTCTATGTAACCCTTTACATGTAGGTTTGATCCTATTTGTGCATGATCATGTTTTAGGGAATAAGATCTCAACAAATATTGACATTTTCATCAACACATTTGGGGTAGGATGAAATTTAACATATATAAGCCTTTTATATGGTTGTTGGAATGAAATTATGGTATGTGATTCTATTAATTGAGACCCATCATTGAGTTTGATCGTATGTGTGTACATGTTTAATTCATGAGACCCATGCTAGATATTGATCACATGTGTATACGTTTGTATCCGTGATACTCATGTTTGATTTTGATCACATGTGTGTGCATGTGTAACCCATGAGACCCATGTTTGAGTTTGTTCACATGTGTGTATGTATGGATAATAAGATTCTCACTTGATATTCTATATTTATGCCTATATGTGTTATACCTTGTTGTGTGTGAATACATGGCCTTAAGAGTTTTTTCTTCTAGTAGAAAATGATAGGTGGACCATCATGGCTTGATTATCCCATAGAGGGGGGAGAATATTTGTTATGTGATGATAATGATGATGGAACAAGACATTTGGAAGGGGTTCGATGATCTTAAGGATTTACTCGAGGTATTAGTGGAATAAAATGACCATACAGACCAATCTAATATAGGGATGGGGTACGATGACTTTGTAACCTGACCTGTGATTGAGACAGAACACAATATCCTTGTGTCCTAACCCAAGACCCATTATAATTGTGGCTAATTTGGGATGTATGTGGTGTCCTTGTGGTTGAACATGTTCATTTCTTCTATTATGAATGATCTTATGACATGGAGTTGAAGCATGTATCACTTGGATTCATGGAGTCTTGGTTAACACACAAACACTTGTTATGCGATTGATTATTTATTGCACATTTAATTTTTATCATGGAATAAACCTCTTATGCATGTGAACCTATGTTAAGGATGAATTGTTGGTGTCCTACTAGGTTTATAATCATACCATACGTAGGAATCGTGATGTGCATGTATACTTAATGATTAGGGATCTAGGAAATGGAAAGGGCCCAATGACAGGGAGCTGAGGAGATGGATCTTGGTGTTTAGAGGCAGTACCGGGATGAATTCCTGTGTGTTGTCATAGTGTCTTTATTTACCTTCTTGTTATTATTTACACTTTGTATGACCTACCACAATTGGGGTCCTTGGTTTATTTTCTAAGGTGACTCTATGATATCTAGCACACAATATGTTATAAAATTTATTATTTATTAGTTTCAATGTGACTTTTTATGTAATTATTATTTTCTTAATATGATGATTATGTATGTATCTTTATAATGAGGGTATAGTATCCCCACCGATGGCATTCAAACCCTCACTTCTATTCAGAAACCTCTTGTGTATAGGGAGGTACACATGAGGTCATGTGGAACTCCATCTTAGACCGAGTGATTTGGGTCAAGGTGTTACACACTATTACTCTTTTATTGACGTGGGTTTCAATTAATTTATTTTTAAATATTAAAAGTTATTTTACTTTCATGATCATATCTTTTATCTCATACTCCACATTTGATTGCTTAAATTTTATTTTTTTAATGATTAATTATTGGGATTTATTTATAAATAATGATTGAAAAATTTCTTCTTGTCAACTTGTAGAATATACCTTTTAAAATCGAAATCATAACTTTGTATTTTTCTTGAAAATGTTAAGAATTGTTTTACAAAAACTCTATTTATGGTTTTATTTCCATTTTACTATTTATCTCCAAAGATCTATCTCCTATGGATTCTTGTTTTCTAAATCAAACTATAAATTAATTAATGAAATACTCTATTTGGGTGATTGAATTTTTAGCATCAAATAATTTATTTTTGAATTCATTTTATATGATACCATTTAAAAATGTTACAAAACCCATTTTATTTACATGGGTTCCTTATGGTATGATGAATGATTTATTTCATGTATAACATATATGGATGATTATTATGATATGGTTTGGGTTTTATATCACCCTACAATTAATTTTTTTATAGTTTTATGTCTCATGATATAGTGGTGTGATGTGTGAGAATTTTTCTTTGTTCATAACTCGAGTCATGGGTGATTTTCTTCATTTACAACCTTATGCATGAACATTTTATTTTGTTCAGAACATGATGCATGAGAATCATTGGATTTTATCATAATGTTATTATTTACTATGATAATTCTCATGCAAAATTTATATGATATTTAATATGGTTATGTTATGCTCACTGACTCATGATTATTGTCTCTTATTTCCGAACTCTTATGCCATGGTATATGTTTTCATATTTTTAAGATTATATATTATTATATAATTCCTTATAAAAAACTCTTATTGTTCCATATTCCTTTTAATATTATATTTCATCCTTGTTCATGTTTTCACATGTGATTATGATTTACATCCTTTATGACTCATTGATAAGTTTTTCCCTTATTGATGTTTTGAGCTTACCCCTTATTAGGTTTTCTATTCCCCAAGTTATGAAGATGATTCTAACATATGGGATGTCTATAATAGGGTATAGTATGGTGAAATTATAGAGAAATATGTGAAATAATATTTTTATATAGCTAATCTCCCAAGTCACTAATCCTTTGGGCTATATTATTTTGAGAATATTTTTAGATATAACGTTTAAATTATGTAATTTTCATGAAACATATACATGTTTAATTTTGTTTGGATCAATTAATATTTGATAAGGGTTTCATTATTTTTGTTGATTAGGAGTATATAACATTAGTGGAAATCCTAATGATAAGCCTAAATGTAGGAAAACATCCTAAAATTTTGGTAAAGTATAGAGTGTGTGGTTTTCTAGCAACAACATCCCTATTTGGATGCAAACAAATGGATGTTGGCTCTAGAATAGATTAACCTAGGGGTAATAACCAAAAAAAAGTTTGGTTGGGTATTGACTTGATCTTTACTCAATGTAAAATAGTGGTTCTAACCATATACATGGTTTAACACTCCCATAGGATATGTTTTGGCGATTCACATTCCCTTTACAAACCATTATGAGGGATCTAAATTGAATTTTAGGATGTGATACATAACTATATATATTATAAAACTTAATAAGAATATGACCATGGATAGCCTAGATTAAAACCTAGAGACTAATAAGATAGGTTATTCACTTCATTTATGAGTAGATTTATCTATGTTTGTAGTTTCCTTTTATATATTTATCAATGTAAGTATCCTCAGACCTTAACTTTCCTATATTTAAATTAATGGATAGAAATTTAAGGAACCAAATTAATAATAGTTTTGATGGACAATGAAATGTTTATCCCATTGAGAAACATAATTAGATAGGGGATAGAGTATAAATTATCATGGAGATGCTCACTCAAATTTCCCAATATTTGAATAATAATAAAAATCATGTTGAGATCTTAAATTCATCAAGGAAGGAAAAAATTTCCATGTAGTCCTTTATGATACAATATTAACCCTCCTTTATTAGTTCTTATAACCCACTAATCACTAATAAATAAATAGGCAATAAAGAATATATTTTCAGCTATACAATGCTTGAACCCTGAGAAGGTCATTTTATTTTTTTACCATTTAAAAGGTGAGGTTGAATAATGGTGGAATCTATTTAATAATATATAAAATAAAGTATAAGTCATCTCTAAGGAATGAGAGGATTTAAAAAAAACATTTTTTACTAAATATTTTCCCTAAATTCTTTTCATGAAAATAGAGAGATAATTCCTATAGTTGAAACAAAAAGAGGAGGAATCAGTGGGTACTTATCAAGAAAAATTTATGAGAGTTGCGAGGAATGCCTCAAATTTTATTATAAATCCTTATATTAAGATTTAATGATTATTTAGTGGTATAAAACCTAGTCTTAAAAAGTAATTAACTATAATAGAATCTTTTATCTATGAATAAATTGTTCAATGTGCACTAAAGGTGGTAATAGAAATAAGGGACTCTCATTATTTTGGAGACATGAAAAAGAATATGGAGTTTCATGGAAACTCAAATGAAAAATATGATGGAGGAAAGCAATTTCAATTTCCTAAATACCAAAAATGTGGGAGTAATAACCCATGAAATTTCTCAAATGTAACCATAAAATGTTTCAAGTGTGGAAAGACTATCCACTAATATCATAATTTTCATAAAGAGATGAAGTGTTCAGTCAATGTAATGGAGGATAAAAAGGTCCATTCCAATGCTCCACCCACACTTAGATGTTTTAAATGCAATGAATCTAGACATTATGAAAATAAATGACCCAATCTAAGGGATAATAATGATAATAAATATCCATAACCTCTAATACCAAGAGATAAATGAAGGGAATATGTAATCAAAACCACATAGGGGTATTATTAAAATGATGCAGTAAAAGGTAAACTTATTCTCTACTCGAGATCTAAAAATGTATTGAAATATTTTATATATTTACATAATTTCATATCATACATTTTTTCTATGAATTTTAATTCACCACCTCAAATCCTATACATTGATTTATTGGTGAAAACAACCAGTGGAATGATGATTTCATCCAAGGTATATTAATCTTATCTGATCAAAGTTTGTGGGAATATTTTTCCCACAGATCTAGTTCTACTTTACTTGGTAGAATTATATGTGATACTAGGAATAGACTGCCTCTCTTTGCATATATAACTTATAAATTTTCAGAATAAAGAAATCTCATTTAGTATCCCAAATCATATCATAATAAAATATCAATGAAAGGATGATTATCAAGTCCCTTTAGAAGTAAATTCTATAATATGGGTCTTGATACATAATAACATGGTACTTTTGACTCAAAGGGTTGGGGAGGAACTCAATATTGGAGATCTACCAATTGAAGGAGAGTATATTTATGTATTTCATGAGGAACTACCCAGTCTTACACTAGATTATAAATTTTAGTTTTCAATCTCAATCATACTTGGTTCTATTCATATATCAAAGAGTCCTTATAAAATAGACCCCATTGAGTTAGAAGAATTCATGTATTAACTTCAAGAAAAGATAAAGGTATTATACAACTGAGTGATTTTCCATGGGGTGCACCAATTCTATTTGTTAATACAATTTGTTTTATCATATTATAGAAGATAAGAATCTTCTTGAAGGTGTATATTTGATATAAATACCATCAATTATGGGTGAAGAGAGAAGATACACCCAAGATGGCCTTCTATACAAGATATGAGAATTGTTGGAAAAAAAATACCTCAAGGTGTAATATTAGTGTTTTTGGGGTGATTATGTTTGTTGAAAAATCCATATGATCATGAATCATTTTCGTTGGTGTTGATGAAGCATATAGTTAAGGTGGTGTAGTTTCCTAATGTTTTCCAAATTTTTGGGCCTCAAAATTGGGAGTTTGTTTTATGGAAAATGAAGGTTTTCTATAAAGGTTTTTGTAGATAGAAATTCTCAGACCATGAAGCATTGTTCTCAAACCACAAAGGAGAAACATGAGATGGTGAAGGAAAATCAGCAAATGAAGATTTCTGCATAGCAGTACAATGCGGACCGCGAAGCGCGCTATGTGGACCACATAGTGAAATTAGTTCACAGGAGGATCACAGTTCGCATGAATATTATAATTCATGGGAGGATCATAATTTGTGGTTAAAAGGTTATGATTTCATGATCCATAAATGGTTTTTCATTTTTAGAATAAATCATTAGATTTAAAGGATTAAGGAACTATGAAGACCGTATAACAGTTAGCGGTGAAGGCTTCACCACATCAGAGTTTTGACTATTTGTGATTTGTAGGTTCTACAAGATTTATTTTACTATATAAAGGAACCTAATAACATAATTATTAAGATATAATTTCATTAAATAAAATCACCATTGGAATAATTTAGAGAAGTCTGAAGAATTTCATGAGGGGGGATTCTGTGAAGAAGAAAGTAGTTTGTAGGGAATTTATTATGCGAAGGAGAAAATTTATGGGAATAGTTTGTGAAAGGGTTTGTGTGGATAAATAGATCAAAAAGGAAAAGGGGTTATATAGAATAGGAATTCCATGAATCATCAATCAACCATGAAACATATGTGGTGTGTGAATCACTTACGCCACACGGTGGAAGAAAATTCACAAAGGATACTAGATAGTTTTTGGTGGGTATAAGGAAGTTTATAGAGGGACTAAATATTCACGAAATCAATTTCTAAAAACCAAAAATACACGAAAAAGAGGGTCTTCAATAGAGTATCTACCTAAAGTTTTGGATGAATTTATTATTGATAATGAAGGGACCTACATGTCCATAAAATATGTGTGGATCCCTTCCAGAGCAATGAGGAAAGGAAGTGGAAGAAGGTGATTCTTTCCATTGGTACTGGAATAGAGAAAGAGACTTTGGGAGTGACCCTTGGTAAGGAAGTGATCTATCCCTAAACATTTCCAAGGAAGTGAGCCGGAGAATAGAAGTGATCTAGCCTAAACCTCGTATTTTGGAAGTGATCCTTAGTGGATTTAGTAAATTGACACATTGACATTGTATGCTCCTTGGATATATCCTAGTGAGGATGAACAAAGTAAAATCATTGTGTCTCATGCATGATTTCATTTATGTTCATAAATTTCTTTTGAAAAGGGAGATAAGGGTGTTTTGTTTAACAAAGAAAAAAGATCTGAATGAGAAATTGTTTTAATCTATCATACCCTGATTCACCACCTATCAGGGTATTTAACCAAGTTTGGATAAAAATTGGTATTAGAGACAAAGGTTGAAAGTTAGTGGTTCTCTCTCAGTAGAGGAAATAGATGTTATCAATCATAAAGGTATTCCAATATTCTATGGAAACAATTTTCAATTATGGAATAATTGGATGTAGCACTACTTCCTATCATTAGGAATAAATGTCTTTATAGTAGAAATTCATGGAATTTGAGAGAATATCGACAATAGTGGTTTATCATAAGATGAACGAAGGGAATTGGATACTAACTCTGAAGGAATAAATGATTTAGGAGAATCCCAATCCAATGTAATAAATACAAAGGTGATGTTGTGTAAGTCAGCTCATGCTATGTGGGAAATTTTTTAGATTATTTATGAGAGTGGCTCAAAATTTAGAGAAGAAAAGATCCAGGTTCTATGGAACAAGTATAAGGATATGAGAATGAACCCTAATGAATCTGATGATAAATTATTTTATTGGGTGAATATTGTTGTGGAAGACATGCGTGGTCTTGGATAAATTATTAAAGATATAAATATTTTTAATCACATATTGAGAAAACTAACACCTCGGTTTAATCTAAAAGTTTTTGTATTGGAAGATAAATATCCAAAAGAGATGATGTTGGATAACTTGTATAGTAATCTTATCACATAATAACATATTAGAAATGAAAAATGATGATAATGATGATGTAGAAAAGGGGAAGTTCAAAGAAGTGGAATTCAAGGCCATGAATAAGCTCACAATTGAAGATATTATAGAGGAAGTCAATGTGGATGATGTCATGTCATTTATCCCCTCAAATATATAAGGATCTAGAGGAAATTTCAAAGGGAAACTTCCACTTGCATGATTTCGATGTGGAAATATTGGGCATCTTGCAGCAAAGTGTCCTAAGAAGTTTCAAGATGATGAGGAAGACAATGATAAATTTATTAGGAATAAGTATTCAACCAATATGAAAGGCAGGAAGAGTACCAAGAGAAATTTCTTAAAAAAGAAAAATCTTATTTTAAAAGAAGATGATAGTTCATAAGAATATGAGGTAGAAGAATTGGAGGGCTGTAACGATCATGAAGCAGTTGCTATGATGGAAGTTATTAGAAATTATCAAGCAAGGGAATATATTGATAATGATAAAGGGGAAGTCAAAGGCAGAGTTGACCTTCAGATTGAGTTAAAAGCTGAACTTGAAGAGATAGATGTTCAGAGAGTCAAAAAAAAAAAAAATCCAACAGGGTGGTTAATAATGCCAAACTCTATATGCAATAGTAGGAATAAGAAAATTATGATCTAGAGAAAAAATTGAAAGGATTAAATATTAAATTCTAGAGAACTTAGAAAAGGATGTTGAGTATAAACTCAAAATTGATGAATAGAAAATAAATATTGATAGTTTTACTAATACTGGAAAAGATAAAATCAAACACATCAACAAACTTGAAGAAGAATTTGTCTGTATGGGAAGGAATGTGAAAGATCAGGAGAAAATCTTGATTCTGAAAAATCAGGATACAAAGGAAAAAGAAAAAGAAAATTAAAATTTAGAGTTCCAGTGAAGCAGACAAAAGAGTATCAGGAAAGGAAAATGATTGATTAGAACAATACAGATGGTATGGGTCTTGATTTCCAATGTAAATCTATAATGGTTAAAGTTATACCACAAGCTCCCACTCCAAGGTTGAATATTGATTTCGGTATGAATCAGAACCATAATATTTAGAGAACCCAAGGGAAAGATAACGACATTGTATTGGCACATAGGAATTCACCCTACATTAGATTTTATTGTCATAGAAAGATGGGACACTAACAAAATGCCTGTTCCATAGACAAGAGGTACCAAAGGGAAAAAGAAAAAAAGAGGAAACCATACAGTGTTCAATTCTCTAGGACATCATTTGATGGTCACTATTTTAGGTGTGGAGGATTCAGACACATTGACTGATATTTCACATCAACAATATAGAGGAATGTGCTGAGACAGACTGAATATGGTCATAATAAGTAGCCATATGTATCATCAAATGAGATGAAAAAGAAAAATCAATTTATAGTTTTGTAGGATGAATCCGATCCATCATACTTGGAGAATCATCAAGAATATCAGTCAAAGGCATAGATCAGAAAGAAAAGAGATAAACTGGTATTGGTTATAGAGATTTAATTGAAAGAATCAAATTGAACTGGAATATGGATCATTGATTGTGGATGAACCTCCCATATGAATGGAAATAAGAAAATGGTGATATGAATCAGATAATACAATGAAGGTATTGTAAGATTTGGGAATGATGAAGTTTTAAGAATTATTGTCTTCAGAAAATCCAATTTTGGGGAAAATACATGATACTAGCAGATGTCTTGGTTGTTGAAGGTCTTAGTAACAACTTGTTAAGTGTAATTCAACTATGTGAATTATTAAATTCCATAATATTTTTAAATAAATTATGCATCATTAAGAAAAAATATGGTGCATTTGTTTTTTAGGAAATCATACAAATGATAATCTCTACCTTGTAAGTAGTTAAGAAGATATGTGTTTTTTGTCTAAGGAAGAAGAAAAAAAGTTATGGCATAAATTCCATGGTCATTTGAGCCAAATGTCATTAGAAGACTTAGTGAAATCTTATGATTCTCAAGACCTTTCTAGGTTATCTTGTGATCATTCCCATTCATGCGATTCTTGTAAATAAGGGAAGATCATTCGAAATACATATAAAGAAAAAGAGAAAAGACAAAAAAAGTTATTAAGTTAGTGAATATTGATGTGTGTAGACCTATATCACTAAGAAATATTGATGGGAAGAGATATTATGTTCTCTTAATTAATGATTTTAGTAAAATGGCATGGTTTTCAGTCTTCACTCACAAGTCTATGGTGTTCAGTTGTATAACAACTTATCGAAGGGAAGTTAAAATGATGTTAGGTAAAAGAATATATAAGATCAAAATAGATAATGGAGAGGATTTCAAAAATATTCAAGTGGAGGATTATCTCAGGAAACATGGTCCAAGGCACCATGTTTCTATTATAATAACTCCACAAAAAAATGGATTAGTTGAGAGAAGAAATCTATTTATCAACAACATGGATAGAAAAATTCTCATTGAGAAAGGCCTTCTAGATAATTTTTTTAAATAAGTAGTGATGAAATAAATATACACATAAAATAGAGAGTTATTATGTTTGGAAGAAGAGAAGAATCTATATGAGTTATGCTATTGAAATAATCCCATATTGAAGTACTTTCGAGTCTTTATAAGTAATTGTTTCATTCTATATAAGAATAAACACATGAAGATTAAACCCCATGGAGATGAAGGGATATTTATTAGCTACTCAAATAAAACTAAAGAATATAAATGCATTAATAAGGGAATAATAATGGTAGTTTAAAGAAATTATAACTATAGTAGATAATGAGAAGAATATTCAGAAAATACATAATCAGTATCATGAGGATAGTGATGAAGAGATAAGAAGATTAGGGTATGTTCTAGTTATAGGTGTTGATTCAGAATAAGATTCAAATAAAAAAAGGATGATAATAAACCAGTATCTAGACAAAGATCAAAGAGATGATCTAGAATTGATATACAGAACATAATTGGTGATCAGACAGTACCACTGTAGACAAGGAGGATGAATAATCTACAAGAAGCACAATTCTTATCATAGGTAAAGCCTAAATGTTTTGAGGAAGTAGCTGGAGATGAAAACTGGGTTCAGGATATGAATGATGATCTTGACCAAATTGAGAAGAATCGTATATGAGAGATTGTCTTGATGCCAAAAGATAAGAATGTCATTGGGACTAAATGATTCTTTCACAATAAGATGAATAAAGATGATACAATGATTTGAAACAAATCGAGACTAGTGTGCAAAGGGTAATCTCAGATAGAGGGTATCAATATTGATGAAAAAATTTCACCTATTGCAAGGATAGATACAATCATATTATTCTTGGATATATTAGTGAAAATAAAGTTTAAAGTTTTCTAGATGGATGTCAAGTCAGAATTTCTTAATGGGGTTATGGAAGAATAGGTTTATATTGATAATCCATATGATTTTCTCATTAATAAAGATGAGAAAAAAGTTTTTTCGGCTGAATAAGGCACTAAATGTTTTGAAGTAATCACCAAGAACATGGTATTCAAGACTAGATTAGTTTTTTAAGAATCTCAGTTTTCAGCATGGTATAGTTGATTATAATATATATGTCAAAAATGATAGTAGTTAAAGTATGATGGTGCTGGTTTGGGTTATGGGCATAGTGAAAGCACAGGATGGGAACGTACCCAAATTTGATAATTTTCATTATCGATGATTAATATGGGATCAATACGATGATGAATTCCAGTATCCACGTAATTCAATCAAGGATAAAATAAAAAGGAGATAACCTGGAATTGAGAAGAGAAGATCGAGATATTTTGTTTATAATTAATTTAATTAAATTATAGAATTACCTCTAAGGTGATTCTTTATTCATTGATGCGTCCAACCATGGGTCCGAGGTGTGGCTTTTTTATGATGTAGAATCAAAGGATAGGAATCCTCTAACAGTGATCCACACATACTCCATGTATCTTCAGATAGTACTGAAGGAAACTGGGTGCTAGCACAGAAGATCCTTGTGCCTGCGATGTCTGTCTTCAATCTCTTTGAAAATTTCTTCCAAAGAATTATCCTTGATCTGGTGGAGGAGGAGCTCTCTCATTCTTGAGAGAGTTCTTAGAGATAGAAGAGTTCTTTGGGCTCGAGATATTTTCTCCAAGGATTTTGTGAACACAATGGTTGGGTTATCTAGTAGAATGACCCCTTGAATAATATAGAGAATAATAACATAATGGGGAATTTAATTCACCAGGTAATAATAAATAATTAGCACATGTACCGTTACTTTATTTATTATTCCATGTGAAACCCCATGTCAAATAATAATTGAAATGATATTATTTCCATGACATGTTCTTAACTTCCATGTTATATTTAAATATTATGTAACCAAATAATATTTAATATTATTTCTCACTGAAACCATAACGTGGTCCTCCAAACCTCCTCAATATTTACTAGTCCTTGAATAATGAATATTTATTTATTAAATAAATATAACTTCATTATTCTCCAATAAACAAATATTCTATCCGAAATATATATTCTCTTGAATAACTAATGACAAAATAAATGAGATTAGGCATATTTGAATAATTATTACACTAAAACTGAGAATAATATTTATTAAACTTGTTATATAAATAAATTATTTAATTGAGATACTGGATACACTTAGTGTGTGACCCTCAAGGCATCTTTATCATTGGCATTAGGTGGGCTTGCCTAAAGTCCAAGATTACTATCTAGAATCAGGTCAATGAATCCAAGATAAAGAATTCGATGTCACAATGACATATCACCTCATATAAACACTTACCATGTAATATAATCCCTTTGTCCCGATATATCCAATCAAGCGGGTTGCATTAAAGTTCCATCAACCCATGCGATCGATTTCTCATTCTTTGACTTCATGGAAAAGAACTTTCCTAGAGAACACCATGGCCATGCATTTAGTTAGGCTATATCATTTCCATCAAAGGCACTAAGATATCTACATCCATAGAAGTGACAAATCTTTTCTTTCATTATTCATTAATGCAATATTACTCGTGACACACCCAACATATCCTACCTCACCGTGAACATATGTTGTCATGGTTATTATCAATACATCTAAGTGCATGAGTAATAATACCCATTAATAATAATATTAAATTCTAAGGACCAATACACATGTTTTCATATGGGAACATCCAATGACACTTATGAATGTGGATTTCCTACTAGTGGGTCTTGTTCTCATAATATTATCCTAGATATTACCAAGGGTGTACACCATGAGAGAGTGCCTCATAGTTTAATGAGTCCCCACCCCTGATATCCTGTATCATTTGTGTCCCTTCAGATGATATCATACAACAATAGAAAAAATATTCAAGAATAGTGTCATGACACTTCTGGGTTCTCATTATAGTAGGGATTTTCTATGAACTTTTAATGCGACAACTATTATTAGGAAATTATCACATACTATGTCACGCAAAAGAACAATCATGATGTGATAATTAGTTCATTAATATTCATCCAATGAATATAGGTTTATCATAATGTACAAATAAGTTGGTTTCTAGGGCCCCGAATCCAACAAACTCCCACTTAAACTAGAGCCAACTACTAAAAACCTTCAATCTTCTAGATCTTACATGATATTCATTATTATACTGAGATAGGCCTTTAGTCAAGGGGCCCACCATGTTCTCTTCCATAGACACTATACTTACTGCAACTTCACCCCTTTGATAGAAATCCCTCAAGAGGTGATACTTTTAGAGTACGTGCTTTGTCCTTTGATGTGACCTTGGATCTTTTGAAAGAGCCACCACTGTAGTATTATCACAATATAATATAATTGGATATTTATTACCAGGCACCAAATCAAGATCCTAAACAAATTTCCAAATCTAGAAAGATTCCTTGGCTACATCATAAGCCTCTATATATTCGGAATCCGTTGTAGAATTAGGGAAAACTGTCTTCTTTGAACTCTTCCAGCTCACAGCTCCTCCGTTGAGATGGAAAACATATCCTAATTATGACTTTGGATCATTCTGGTCTATCTGAAAAGCATCATCAACGTAACCTCTAATGACAAGATCCCTATCTCTTCCATACACTAGGAACACATCCTTAGTTATTCTCAGATACTTAAGGATAGTCTTTAGCACAAGAGCCTCAACCCAGTTGGTGAGGACTCACTAGGTGCACCCAAGAGACATGAGATCAAATACGGGTGGAGGAATATTTCTAGGGCACTATAGAAGGCACTGTAGTAGTAATGTAGTAGCCACTATAGTAGGAACTGTTCGGTACTGTAACAACCATAACTATTCATCCATCTGGGCCTTCGGGGCACCGGTTTGGTCCTTGGTTCCTGTAAGGATTTCGGGCCACCCAAGGCCTTCGGTCTTGTTGATTCTCAAGGACTTAGGGCCACCTTAAGGCCTTCGGGCCACCCCAAGGACTTAGGACCACATAAATGTAGGCCCCAAACACACTACAAAAAAGGAGCAACCCCAGATGAGGATTCAGAGCAGGTGCACTCACCAGAGCAGAGCCAAATGGATTATCAGAATGAGAGGGTATGGATATGCCATCAGTACCAGCCTTTTCTTGCATGGGAAGCCTAGATAGATGGTCATGTAAAGGCGGAGAGCTACTATCAAGATGTAGATGCTGGGGAGGGGCAGTTCCTTGTAGATAGTCTGGTTGAATTCTCTAAGACCTTTGGGTCATGTAATCTCCTAAGCCTACGGGCCATGTAATCTCTGAGCCTACGGGCCTTGTAAGGGTTCCCCCTTATCCCTTGAAAGGGGGGTTATCAAAAATCAATAAAAAATTAAGGCCTTCGGGCCATTCAGGCCTTAAGGATAGTCTTTATAGTAGCACAATTTTGTTCTCCTAGATCTTCTTGATATCCACATACTATGATCAATGCATAGGAAACATCAAGTATGGCGCATAACATGACATACATGATAGATCCTATTACTGAAAAAAATGGAATCTTAATTATCCTATCTTTCTCATGTTGTGTCTGGGGACACATTTTATTGGAAGGATGTATAGCATGTGACACTGGAACCAATCCCCTCTTGGATTGTTCCATACTAAATCTCTTTAGTAACTAGTCAATGTATGTACTTTGACTTAGTCCAAGAAGCCTATTGGATCTATCATGAATGATCTTGATCCCTAAAATGTAGGCTGCTTCACCTAAGTTCTTTATAGAGAAGCACTTGTTCAACCATTCCTTGACCAACTACAAGACTGGTATGCCGTTTCCAATAAGATATATTTTTTCAAAATAAAATACTTGGATAATGACCGCATTCCCATTAAACCTCTTATAAACACATGTCTCACATTCATTATTAGTTAAACCAAATTTTCTTTTGGCTTCATCGAATCAAATGTTCCATGATCTGGATGCTTTCTTTAATCCATAAGTGGATATCTACAAATTTCATACCCTTTTAGCATCACTTGGTGTCACAAACCCTTCTGGTTGTGTCATATAGACATCTTTCTGAAGGCTTCCAGTAAAGAATGAAATTTTGACATCTATCTACCAAATATCATAGTTATGGAAAGATGCTATGGAAAGTATGATTATTATGGATTTAAACATGGAAAACAGTGAAAAGGTTTCATCATAGTCAATTCCTTGACGCTGTATAAAACCATTAGCCACATGCCTTGCTTTATAGGTATTAACTTGAACTTCCATGTCCAGTTTCTTTTTGAATACCCATTTACACCCAATAGGCTTTACATTAACTAGCACACAGACCAGAACCCAAAATTGGTTCTGATACATGAAATCCATCTCAGAATTCATATCTTCTATCCATCTTGCAGCTTTTGAGCTGTCTAGTAATTCCTTATAGGAGATAGGTTCATTATTGTCCAACAATAATGAGTCACCTTCCTCAGTGACAAGGAAACCATATCTCTCTAGTTCCCTTACCTATCTTATACTCCTATACAGTACTTGTGTTTCAGGAACTATCTCTTACGCATGGACCTATGGAACACATTCCTATACCAAATCCTATGTATCTTGAGCATAAACTTTATCGAAGTCAATTTTTCTCTCACTATCCTTTTTGAGGATGTTGTCCCTATCAATAAATACAACATGTCTAGAAACTATCACTTTATTATCTGAGGGGTTGTATAGGTAGTATCTCTTTGTTTCCTTAGGATACCCTATAAAGATACACTCAGTGCCTCGGGGTTCTAGTTTGTTTCCTGAGAAATCCTTAATGAATGCCTAACATCCCCATACACATGTATGCGACAAAGTGGGTTTCTTTTCACACCATAGCTCGAAGGGAATACCATTTTCCACTTTATTTGGTACTTGGTTTAATGTGAATTCCACAATTTGAAATGCATATCCCCAAAAGGATAATTAAAGATCTTCATGACTCATCATCGACCTTACCATGTCCAACATGGTACGGTTCCTCCTTTCACTAACACCATTCCACTATGGTGTATAAGGTTGAGTGAGTTGAAATAAAATTATAGACTCCCGTAAAATGTCGATGAACTCTTTGTTAAGATATTCTCCACCTTGATCTGATCAAGGCTTCTTTATCTTCTTCCCAAGTTGATTATATACTTCATTCTTTAAATCCTTGAATTTATCAAAGTACTCAGACTTATACCTTCTTAAGTATACATAACCATATCTACTTAAGTCATCAGTAAAAGTAACGAAGTATGAATATACACCTCCAGATTCTAATAAAAATGTTCCACACACATTAGTGTGTACCAATCCTAGAAGATCTATGGACCTTTATCCCTATCCACTAAATGGTGGTTTGGTTATTTTTCCTTGTAAACAATAATGACATCTATCAAGTGGTTTTAGCTCAGAAGAGTCTAAATAACCATCTTGACAGAGCTTTGTTAGGCTCTTCTTGTTTACATGACTAATGAGGTGATGCCACAACTGGGTGTTGTATGAGTCCTATGAACATGGTTCGTTATCAATTGCCAACAACTATTTCTTGTAATTTAATAAACACAGATCGTTATTTAAATGCTACATACCATAACATATGTTGTCCTTATAAAAGTAACACCATTTATTTTTGAACTTGAAAATAAATCAATTTGTATCTAAAATCGATATGGAAATTAATTTATTGGTAACACTAGGTACATAATAACATCCATGTAAAACTAAAATCATTCCCATTGGAAATGTGAGGTCATAGTCACTAATTAAAGGATCCGCCAGCCTCACACCATTGGAAACTTGCAAATCCACCTCTCCTTTGGAAATTTTCCAGAATCTACTTGGTTCCTACATTTGAATATATATGTGATCCCCAAATGATGTATCTAATAAAAAATATGTAAAAATTGAAATATTTCACTCAATAACAAATGCACCTTTGGTTTCCCCTTGCCTTTGGGTGTAGTTCCTCTTCTAGTGGTCTGACTTGCCACATGAAAAGCATACTGCCTCCTTTTAATTTCCCTACCTCTAGATCTTCTTCTTCTTGGTTGGATGGTGATCAGAGGCTTTAGATTGTTTATAAATGCTAGACCCATTTTCCTTGTCCTTCCTCTTCCTATTCACTATAAGTACTGTGGGTTTTTCACTCCTCAAGTCCTTATCAACATGGAGAATCAAGGTAAGAAGCTCTGATAAACTATTCTAATTAATTCTCATATTATAATTCACAATAAAAATAGATAGGGTCTTAGGAAGTAATGATAGTATGATATCTGTATGCAACTAATCTATAAATTTAATCCCTAAGATGTCTGGATGCTTAATGTATCCAATAAGCATTACTACATGTGGTCTAGCTGGAAAAAACTCTCTAAACTTTGTAGTGAACAAAGCATTGGAGATCTCATACCTCTTATGTCTCTCCTTCTCTTGATAGAGATCCTGAAGGTGAGACATCATTCTATAAGCAACCATTTTCTCATGTTGGTTGAAAAGATCATTGGTCATGGATCATAGCATGAGGAAATGAACATCTGTGGAATCATTTAGATGTTTCTCATACACAGAGAGTTCATCATCACTCTCCTCATTTCTATGTGTAACAGGTAAGAGCTCTTCCAACACATAAATTTTACTCTCATGGAGAATGATAACTTGAAGGTACCTTTTACACTCTTGGAAATTAGTGCTAGTGAGAAGGTTTTAATTCTTCAGTATGGATCATAATTATATGTTTGATGTTATTTTGATTTATGTTTTTAAAAATTAAGATGAAAAAAGTTTTAGTAATTTATCTTGATAAATATATACAAATAAATAATTTAATATCTATCAGTCTCCCACTATTTTGTCGAAACCCAATTGCCCTCACCATTGGCTTTGGAATATCCTGTTGCTTGGAAATTCTAGCGAAAAGGATTCATATTACCCTTTGAATTTCCCCAACTAGGTTTGGTCAAGAAACTTGAAACGTTTTAGGTAGTTATTCCAAATTCCAACTGCATTAACTCAAAACTTCTTGATCTATTCAGTGGACTCCCCAATCAAGAAATCCTTAATTTTGGATTTTCTAAACATTTTCTTCTTAGTTACACCAAGTCCTTCTAGGGTAGTCAAGACTTGAGTTAAAATAAGTTAATTCAACCCAAAACATAAAATTAGAATTCCCTGATAATATAAATCACCCCAACTAGGGTTGGTCAGGAACTTTGAAATATGGTTCGATTCTAACTGAAGTAATAGAAGGCTATACCTACTTAATATTTAATTGATGGATTTTATCGTTTATAAATAAATTTTTGATTTTTATCTTTTGACATGATTTTTATTCTTAAGTGGGATATACTTAAGTGATTAAACACGTATAGGTAATATTTAAGCATAATACATTTTTATTTTTGTTCCATCTTGCATGCTTGTTAGCTCATTAATTATGTGATCGAATCAAACATCCATATTGAATAACCATAAAACTGACAGAAATAAAATAAAATTTATGATCATGCGATTTACTATTGATTATTTTATTTATCGGTTGATAAATGAACCTTGAACTATGGGATAAACACCTTGAACTACTTAAGTTTCATGTTTATAGATTTCCACCTGTCCATCTTTGTATCTATTTAGATTGGGTTTTCCTCGGATCCTAACTTGAATCACCTATACTATATTGGGAGCCCTATCTATTACATATTATTTTAACCCAAATATAGGTGAGGGGTAAATGGTGGTTTACAAAAAAGAAACCATGGGAACGTAGGCCCTACATATTAATGAGGAGAATACACACATGATAATAATTTTAATTAAACAAATTAAAAGGGAACCAATCACATATAGAGGTCTGGTATATCTCATGATCATCCACATACACACAATGAATTATAAATTTAATAAAATTAGCATTCAATTCTTTAATTATTCTTATTATGATACATTATGCTCTAATTGATTTATAATTATCTTTAATTAATCAATACTTTTTATCTTAATCCTTTTTTGAATTTCCTTGAGATTCTAATCCATAAATTTGTACATAATTTGTACCTTGGAAGAAACCCAGTGAATACCCATCCAAAACTACCCAGCATGTATTAATACTTGTATACACTTTATTGTTTGTGACATATAGAATTCATGAATAATTATAATTTTAATAAAACTCCTACATGATGTTGAGATATTTGAACATTACATAGATGCTAATTAAACATATATATATATATATAACACCTATCACTTGTTGTGTCTCAGCTTTATGCCCACACGAAGGTACATGTGTCAAGGGTCACATAATATAATAATAAAATTTTAAATATGTGTAATCTGGAAACAGAACACAAAGTGAAGATCTGACTACATAGTGTATACTCTCCTCACTGTCCATCCGAAGTACACACCTGGGAAAATGACGTTTGAGGTATACTTCAGAAATCTTCAGAGTACACGGTGTATCAAGTGGACCACACACCATATAGACTCTGAGTTACATGGTAACCAACTAGGAAAGCTATGTATGGGATACATGACTTAACCCTGAATTTAAGGGGCTACACGTCGAGTCCAGTGGGACACACGACCTGTAGTCCAGTTGACCATGTGCCGGTTTGTCCTGGTCAACACGTGGTGTAAGAATTAACTACACCACATGTCATTAATCGACACTGCTTGAGTAGTTTCCAAATTACTCCAGATGCATTGAACAAAAATACATTAAATGTAGATATGACTACATGGTGTGTATTCTTGTGTTATCTAGATAGAACCATCAGTGCCTCCTAATGAGATCATTGATTTAATTTTAATTATAAAATTATTCATTTCTATTATATCTGTAAGAAATTATAAGGGGGGACAGATCTCAAAATTCAGATTACAAGAATTATTAAACATGAATTGAAAAACTAAATTATTAAAGCGTAAATCATCAATGAATTATTTAAATAATTATAAATTAAAACATGACTGCTCTGATACCACTTGTGGGTTCTGGGTGTAGTGGAAGCGTAGGATGGGCATGTACCCAACTTTGATAATTGTCATAATTGATGATTAAACCTGGATCAATACGATGATGAACACTAGAATCCAAAAAATTAAATCAAAGATAAATGAAAAATGAGAGAACCCAGAACCAAGAAGAGTGGATCGACATATTTTGTTTATAATTAATTTAATTAAATTGTAGAATAAACTCTAAGGTGATTCTTTCTCCGACGATGTGTCTGACCACAGGTTCGAGGTGAGACTTTGTTGTGATGTAGAATCCAAGTATAGGAATCATCTAGAGGTAATCCACACATTCTCAATGTATCTTTGGAAGTTTCCAAAGGATTCTCCAGGTGCTTGCAAGGAATATCCTTGTGATTGCGATGTCTTCCTTCGATCGCCTTGAGAATCACTTCCAAAGCATTCTCTTGGATCCGATGGAGGAGGATCTCTTTCCTTATTAAGAGCGTTTGTTCCATATTTCCTTAGAACGTATGTTCTGGTTAGGAATCACTACTTATAAGCGGTTTCCATTTGATTTATTTATAGAACCAGAAACATCCAAAAGTTATTTATCCAAAAGGGACCTACTTTACAAAGGTAGGAATTTTTTGAGTTTAGACTTACAATACTTAATAACATGCATTGGTCTTGAGGATGAGTGGTTGGACTCATCATACCATTTTGGGGGGAATTATTTTCTAATTCAGGACTCACTTATATATTTGAGATATTTTCACGAATACTTATTAATTTACCAAATATAACATAGGTTTCCCTTGGAATTTTCAATCAATTATTAACATGTGTGAACTTTAGAATCAACCGTATGTATTTGAGGTTCTTCATTAATGGAGACATCCATATGTATTCGAGGTTCTCCATAAATTGTATCTTATTTATAGATTCTTTTAACCATCATTATGATGATACTGGTTTTTAAGATACTCAGTGGGGAACTCTAGAATTTATTATCATCCTGGGAGATGAAAGGTTTGTTTTGATGTTGGGGCCATACCCATAAATGGGATACCTACATATCCTTGTGAAAGGGATCAGAACACTCATAGTTTAGTGCCACTTAATGGGACACATCATACCTTTTAAGGACATGTGATAAGGACCTATCCATATAGTTTAATGTCATGTGGTAAGGACATCTAAGCGAAAAGGCGCTTATTCAAGGTTTGGTGTTGGACTTATGCCTAAGCAGCCCGTGGAACTTATAAATAATAAGGGTTTACAATTAATATTAAACCCTATTGGGAATGTGGACTAGTAAGAATAGGGTTGATTTGATATGTTGGGTTTGAACCTCAGAGAGGCTTCTTACGTATCTGATCGTACCATGATTCACTGTGTCATTTTCACCCTTACACCATTGTATTAAAATGAATTTGTATTATAAATTCCAAAAATAATAACAAATTGAATTCCATTTTTGAATCATTTTTTTTATCTCTATTAAAAATTCCAATTTTAATTTTCTTGAAAATTTCATTGAAGGTGAAGGTGATTTGGAGGGCCCATGATGATGTCCAAGAAAAATGGGCTAAACTGCAGAGGATTCAAGCACACTAGTGGATTAATCCGCACACTAATACTAGACCATGCATTAAATTGGGCTGAAATGTTTTATTATGGTCCAAAATTCATTCTGATACATTGAATATGAAGAAACCTTAGACTCATTCGACAATCTGATGGCCTTTCCGACCTGATCTGTCCAGCACACCAAATCTGCACGGAGTCAAAAGTGGTGTGTTGCGATATGTCCATATCTCGGGCTATAGGTGTCCCAATTGTGCCAAAATTTCTATGGAGATATACAAGAGGTGGGTATACAACTTTTTTATATTCTCCAAATCAAGATAAGGATGTCTGGAGGTTGAAACTTATGTGATAAGTGGTTTTAATAATTATTTGTGCTCAAAACCACCTTCCCATTTTCCTATAAAATGGAACCTTAGGCTCCTCATTTACAAGTTCTACCAGGAGGCAAAGCTATGGTATTTTGGAGACCCAAAGGAGGTCTCTCCTCATAATTGGAGTTCTGGAGGCCCCTATCATCATAGGGGGGATCAACAATGAAGAAGAAGTTACACCCGAGCCTTCTCCTCCTCTCGATGGCTAGCTAAACGGTGGACGATCATTTTGAGGGAGCTACACATACTTGGGAGGGAGTTCTGACACTTTATACTATACTGGTTTTGTGTAATTTGTGTGTGGATTATTTCACTTATGTTTTATCTAAACATGTTTATCCTCTGAGTTCATTTTTTGGGTTTAATTAAGCGAACTGCTTTTTATTTCAACACTGATTGGGTTGAAATTTCATGTGGGAAACTTGAGTTGTTCCGATTGGGCAACACAAGGATTCTCTTTCTCTCACACATAAAAACTATTTTAGTATGATTTGGTAAACTTTAATCTGTTATTGAATACCAAACCTTGACAACACGATTGTTGTGTCACGGGTTGGTACTTCGTGCAACGTTTAGAGAGGCAAGAGGGGAATCAAGATCTTGACAACCCTCAACCAAAGAATTAAACAAAATCATGTGAAATTTTCAGAACAATGAACTATCCAAGATGTGTAGTGAACTTGAATTTATCTCCTTATCTAATAATTCTTAAAAAACCACCTTATTCTATCAACTATTAAACTCTTTAAGTTAAGTTATTTTTTTAAAACTGTTTTCAAAATCAGCCCCCTATTTTGGTAATATTGATTAAAAATACATACTCAAAACCTATCGACGCTACTTGAGAGATGACCTAGGGTCTTACCTAGACTATAAATTAACCTTAAAAATATCATCAATTTGACGTTTCATGAAAGCGTGATCAAATTTTGGCTCCGTTACCGGGGAGCGCTTTGATTTTCAGTGCGTGTTTTTGAATTTTTTTGTTGTAAATTTTGTGAATATTTATCTATTTTATACCTATACCTATCTTTTTGTATTTTGATCTATTTTTTTTATAGGTTTGGTGAATGATACATTCTAATCCAAGAGATTTACCTCCTTTCGAACCTGAACCGTAGAGTTTCTTACGTCAGTGACCCCGAGACGCACAAGAGAACCCATCGAAGGAGGACACAGAAAACATTGACACTCTTCTTTATCCTTCCTCTTCTTCTTCTAGAACCAATATAAAAACTGAAATAAACTTTCATAATATGGCTGAAAACAACCAAACATTAAAAGAACTAACCTCGCCTGATGTTGATATCCAACCCACCTATATTCAATTACAAGGAGAGGCACACAATTTTGAACTAAAATCTGGCTTAATTCATCTATTTCCAAGATTCCATGGACTTCCTAGAGAGGATCCACACAAGCACTTAAAATAATTTCACACTGTTTGTTCAAAATTAAAACCTGTTAATGTGGATGAGGAAGAATTAAAGCTTAGATCATTCCTATTTTCTTTGGAAGACACTGCGAAAGATTGGTTATATTATGTTATTTCCCCAATAGGAGGCTGGGCGGACATGAAACGCCATTTTCTTGGAAAATATTTCCCAGCCACTTGAACTGCAACAATAAGGAAAGAAATTTGTGGGATAAGACATTCTGAAGGGGAAAAATTACATGAATATTGGGAACATTTTAAATGGTTATGTTCAAGTTTCCCACACCACCAAATAAGTGATCAACTTTTAATTCAATATTTTTATGAAGGTTTAATCCCTATTGATCGAAATATGATCAATGTTGCTGTAGGTGGTGCGCTAGTTGATAAGACCACAATTGATATAAGAACCCTGATTGAGAAAATGGCTCAAAACACACAACAATTTGGTTCAAGGACTAATGTACCTATTCGAGGTGTCCATGAGGTGAAAAGTACTGAATTTGAGAAGAATGTGGACACAAAGTTTGAAGAGGTAAGTAACCTTCTTCAACAACTTACTCTTTTGCAAGGGAAACCCCAATCTACTCCTCCAATCCATTGTGGTATATGTTCTTCTGACACCCACTACTCTGACCAATGCCCTCAATTGAGGGGAACATTTGAGAGTTGTGAGGCAATATTTCCAGGCCGCCCCAAAAACCAACCCTTTAGGGAAGAACCTTACTATCCATCCAACCCTGGGTGGAAAGAGAACCAAGACTATAGGTAAGGGGTGTATTCAAACCAACCTCAACAATAATGGAACTAACTAGGGCAAAGTAGTCATCAACCACCACCACCTAGAAACCCTCAACCACCCCAAAGGCCTTTCCAACAAACCCCTCAAAAACCCAAGCCTAACTTAGAAGATATGATGAAACAAATGGCTTCCAACAATATCCAATTCCAACAAACCACTCAGGCAGCCATACAAGACCTCAAAACCCAATTAGGCCAACTGGATAACTCAGTGGGTGAAATTCAAAGTCATGGGTTAGGTAAAATTCCATCTCAACCAGTAGTTAACCCTAGGGATAAAGGAAATGTTAGTTCCATTAACCTTAGAAGTGTAAAACAACTAGAAAGTAAAATGAATTCTCCATTAGAGTCATCCCCTCCTGAAGAAACCTCCATCCCAACCATTAAGAATGTCCTAAATGTTAAAGAACCTTTTCCTGAGAGAATCCATTCCAAAGGAAAGAGTGTGAATATTGATGAGTCACCTAGCCCAACCATTTCTCTTCCATTTCATCAAAGGTCCACCCAACCAAGAAAACAAAAGGAAACTAAACTTGATAAGGAAATATTTGAAATTTTCAAGAAAGTGCAGGTTAACATCCAATTGATTGATATTGTGAAGAAAATTCCACGGTACGCTAAGTTTCTAAAGGAGATGTGTACACAACAAAGGCGACATTGAGGTGATGAGAAAGAGAACTTGGGAAGGAATGTTTCAGCATTGATAGAACCATCACTCCCCACCAAGTGCAATGATCCTAGAACATTCTCAATTCCATGCACCATAGGGGAATATTCTTTTTCTAATGCTATGCTTGATTTAGTTGCCTCTATTAATGTTATGTCTCACTCCATTTACTCTACATTGCAGGTCAGGGAACTAAAGCCCACTGGAATTATTGTTCAACTAGCTAACCGGAGTGCTGCACACCCCTTTGGTGTGTTAGGGTATGTTATTATGAGGGTCCAAAATTTAATTTTTCCTGTTGACTTTTATGTGGTTAAAATAGAGGATGATAGGATGAATGGACATGACCCGATTATATTGTGGAGACCTTTCTTAAAAACTGCCAAAACCATAATTAATGTCCACATTGGTACATTATCTATGAAAACAAGTTTCCTGTCATCATTGATAGTTCACTAAATCCTGAGCATGAACTGCGAGTGATTGAAATTTTGAGGGAGTATAAACATGATTTGTGGTGGACACTTGCTGACATTCCTGGTATTAAACCATCAATTAGCACACATCATATTTTTTTAAATGATGAGGATAAACCCGTGAGGCAGCCACAACGTCGACTGAACCCAAACCTCCTAGAAGTTGTGAAAAATGAGGTAACCAAATTATTGGCTGTTGGACTCATTTACCCCATCTATGACAGCCAATGGGTCAGTCCCATTCAAGTAGTTCCTAAAAATACTAGACTTATAGTAATTAAAAATAAAAATAATGAATTGGTTCCAACTCATATGCAGAATAGTTAGCGTGTCTGTATAGACTGTCGCAGACTAAACTAACACATGAGGAATGAACATTTCCCTTTTCCATTATTTGACCAAATGCTAGAGAGGATAGCGGGTAAGTCCCAATACTGTTTCCTTGATGGGTATTCTGGATAATTTCAGATCCATATTTCCCCTGAGGATCAGGAAAAGACAAAATTTTCTTTCACTTTTGGTACATTTTCCTATAGAAGGATGCCATTTGGTCTGTGCAATGTTCCGAGTACTTTCCAAAGATGCATGGTTATTATTTTTTCGGATTACCTAGATAATTGCATGGAAGTATTCATGGATGATTTCACTATTTATGGATCTTCTTTTGATGAATGTTTGAGTAGTATTGGTTTATCCCTACATCGCTGTATTTAAAATAATCTTGTATTAAATTATGAGAAATGCCATTTCATGGTGCAACAAGGTATAGTTTTGGGGAATATCATTTTTAGGGATGGTATCCAAGTAGATAAATAAAATGTTGATGTCATTTATTCCCTTCCATTCCCCCAAAAATATATGGGATGTGCAATCTTTACTAGGTCATGCTGTATTTTACCATCGTTTCATTCGTGACTTTAGTCAAATTGCACTCCCCCTCTCCCAATTACTCCAAAAAGAAGAAGAATTTGTTTTTGATAAAGAATGTGAGGATGATTTTAATGAGTTAAAATGGAGTCTCACCTCACCCTAGGTAATCCAACCACCTCGGTGGGATTTACCATTTGAGCTCATGTGTAACGCCTCTAACTATGCAGTTGGGGCAGTTTTGTCACAAAGGGTCGACTGAGCTCCACATTTCATAGCCTATGCCTCACATAATTTGGACCCAGCCCAAGAAAACTACACCACAACTGAAAAATAATTCCTTTTCATTGTGTTTTCCTTTGACAAATTCTGTTCATACCTTTTGGGGTCTAAATTCATTGTGTTCTCAGACCATGAAACCCACCGATACATCTTAAAGAAACCGAAAGCCAAACCACATCTCATTCGTTAGATGCTCCTCCTTCAAGAATTCAATCTAGAAATTTGAGATAAAAAAGGAGTAGAGAATGTGGTGGCTGACCATATTAGTAGGATTCAACCATCCACAAACATTGACTCATACCCTTGTATTTCCATAAACGAAATGTTTCCTGATGAGAAACTGTACCAAGTGCAAGATGTTATTCCTTAGCATGCTGAAATTGTATATTATTTAGTAGCATCTTTCATTCCTACTAATTTCAACAGAAACCAATCCAGTCGTCTAAAACATGAGTCCTGTTGGTATATTTGGGATGACCCCTACCTTTGTCTCACCTGTAGTGATCAAGTCTTTAGGTGTTGTGTTCCCGATAGTGAGTTTCAGTCCATCCTTAGATTCTGCCACACTCTTGCTTGTGGGGTCCCCTTTGGTCCCCAATGGACTACTCGCAAGGTCCTTGATTCTGGTTTCTTTTGGCCAACACTTTTTCGGGATGCCCATGATTTTTTCAAATCTTGTCCTCATTGTCAAAGTATGGGGAATGTCTCTAAAAGAAATGAAATGAGACAACAACCGTTTCTCTTTCATGACATTTTTGATGTTTGGGGTATTGACTTTATGGGGCCATTTCCCAATTCCTTTGGAAACTTGTACATTATTCGGGCAGTTGATTATGTGTCAAAATTGGTAGAGGCACGAGCTACAAGGACTGATGATTCTAAGTTAGTTGTAGAATTTTTGAGAACCCAAATCTTCTGTAGGTTTGGATTACCTAGGTTCATCATCTGTGACCAAGGTTCTCATTTCTGCAATCTAACAATGCAATCAATTTTGCGTAGGTATGGGGTTGGTCATCGAGTGTCTACTTCATATCACCCACAGACCAATGGTCAAGCTGAGGTATCAAATAGAGAGGTAACAAAAATTCTTGAAAAAACGGTTCAACCAAACAAAAAGGATTGGAGTCTTCAACTTGATGATTCATTATGGGCCTACCGTATTGCTTTCAAAACTCCCATTGGAATGTCACCCTATCATCTTGTGTTTGGAAAGAGTTGTCACCTCCCTATTGAGATTGAGCACCGGGCCTACTGGGCCATAAAACAATGAAATTCTAAGCATTATGGTGCAGGTGGTCAAAAGAAGTTACAAATTCAAGAGCTAGAGGAAATGAGAAGAGATGCGTATGAAAACTCGAGGATTTATAAGGAGAGAACCAAGGCTACCCATGATCATCTTATCCTTCATCGTCAGTTCCACATTGGGCAGAAGTTCCTCCTTTATAATGCAAGGCTGAAGTTTCATCCAGGTTCAAAATGAAGAAACCAAGAAAGCATTCACTATCAATGGGAAGCGGCTGAAACACTTCCATGAATCCATTCCGGAGTCCCCGATGGAGGAACTCCATGTTCAAGAATCAATCTATGAATGAAGCTCACCAGGTTTTATCCTTCCTTTACACATCTTCTTTTCTTACAGTGAGGACACTACAAACTTTAGGTGTGGGGGGGATGGGTACATTCCTGGTATAGTTAGGAATTTTCATCATTTTTTTCTTCTCTTTTTTTTCCTTCTTTATGGTATTTTCACTTTTCCCCATCTTTATGGGTTCATTATGATTTCCATTGCATTTCACCTTTCTTCTCTTTTTTTCCTTCTTTATGGTATTTTTATTTTCCCCATCAAAAATTTCAAAGTTCCATGATGTGGTGACCATAAAGGGGGGAAAGTAAAAATACCATAATGAAGGGAAAAAAGAATTTCTCTATGAATTTAACATCAGGGAGTGATTTTTAGTGAATTGGTTTTCTATCAATGATATAAATGGTTGTATCACTACGAAACATTTGTGATGATTGATGCCCCTTGTGTGAGTAGTTTTGGGAAAATTGTGTCACCAATATCTCGATACATTTTTGCACCAAACCATGAAGTGTGAATATTTCTTACTTAATATAAGGTAAATATATGTTAGGTTAATATTTTTATCCTTTAAATGATATTTTAATACGTTCATTCCTTATCCAATCTGTTTCATTATTGTACCAGATTGACATATACGTGTGTACCTAATGTCTGAGTATTGTTCACCCTAAAAAGAATGTGTCTTGGGCAGGTCAAAAACCACCCCTCCTAAACCTTTGATCTTGTTATTACTATTGCAATTAGTGCCGTGAGGAGATCAAACAAGGGTTTAGAGATGAGTGTGAGATTTTTTCCAAATGCAACTTCAAAAAAAATAATAAATGAGGGGAGTGATGAAATGTGCAACATATGGGGATATCTAGGTTAAGAGATTATGGTTTGACTTCTGGGAATGCTTAAGTGAGTGTGTCTTGAAATATGATTGCAAAGTATGTAGGATGAGTTTGGTGAAAAATAATTTAAAGCTGAATAATGCTAAAATAACCTATATTTATTTGATAGAAAGTGGAAAGAATATCATGGAATGGTTTTCACACATAGACATGTAGAGTTAGTGGAATGGTTGACTTTTGAATACCTTTATAATGTTGGTGTTAGGAATCTATTTTAATTTTATTGTGATATGATTTATGAGACATATTTTTCCATTTTCACTAGGAAGAACTCCTTGGTGTGCTTCGTGCATTGATCACATTACTTTAGTGAATTAAAATTTCCTTAAATGTTAAATCTTTATGATTTTGGGAATATATATATATATATATATATATATATGCATAATTTTATTTGGATATGTGACTTTTCCTAGGAGTGCAAATGTTTAGGTGTGGGGGTGTGATCGTACCACGATTCACTATGTCATTTTCACACTTACACCATTGTATTAAACTAAATTTTTATTATAAATTCAAAAAATAATAACAAATTTAATTCCATGTTTGAATCATTTATTTTGTGTTTATCACTATTAAAAAGGAAAATTTTACTTGTCTTGAAAATTTCATTTAAGGTGAAGGTGATTTGGAGGGCCCATGATGATGTCCAAGAAAAATGGGCCAAACTGAGCAGGATCCAAGCACACCAGTGGATTAATCCGTACACTACTACTAGACCTTGCATCCAATTAGGCTTATATTTTGTGTTCTGGTCCGAAATTAATTGGGATACATTTAATATGAAGAAACCCAAGACTCATTCGGCCATCTGATGGCCTTTGCGACCTGATCTGTCCAGCACACCAAATCTGCACGGAGTCAAAAGTGGTGTGCTGTTATCTATCCATATCGCGGGCTATATGTGTTTGAATTGTGCCAAACTTTCAGTGGAGGCAGAAAATAGGTCGGGATAAAACTTTTTTATTTTCTCCAAATCTAGATAAGGCTGTTTGGAGGTCGAAACACTTGTGACAAGTGGTTTTAATAATTCTGTGTGCTCAAAACCACCTTCCCATTTTCCTATAAAATGGCACCTTGGGCTCCTCATTTGCAAGTTCGACCAGGAGGAAAAGATCTGGTATTTTGGAGACCCAAAGGAGTTCTATCCTCATACTTGGAGTTCTGGAGGTCCCTATCATCATAGGGGGATCAACAATGAAGAAGGAGTTCCACCCGAGCCTTCTCCTCCTCTCGATGACGAGCTAAACGGTGGACGATCATTTAGAGGGAGCTACACATACTTGGGAGGGAGTTTAGGAACTTGATACTCTAATGGTTTTGTTTAATTTTTGTTTGGATTATTTCACTTATGTTTTATCTAAAAATGTTTCTCCTCTGAGTTCATTTTTTGGGTTTAATTAAGTGAACCGCTTTTCATTTCAACACCGATTGGGTTGAAATTTAATGTGGGAAACTTAAGTTGTTTCGATTGTGAAATAGAATGATCCTATTTCTCTCACACATACAAAATATTTTAGTATTATTTGGTAACCTTTATTTTTTTCTTGAAGTCTAAACCTTGACAACACGATTGTTGTGTCACGGGTTGGTACTTCATGCAACGTTTAGAGAGGCAAGAGGGGAATCAAGATCGTGACAACCCTCAACCAAAGAATTAAACAAAACCATGTGAAATTTTCATAACAACAAACTATCCAAGATGTGTAGTGAACTTGACTTGATATCCTTATCTCATAATTCTTAAACCACCACCTTATTCTATCAACTTTTAAACTCTTTAAGTTAAGTTATTTTCTTAAAACTGTTTTCAAAACCACCCCCTCTTTTAGTAATATTTATTAAAAATACATACTCAAAACCTATCGACACTCCTAGAGAGATGACCTAGGGTCTTCCCTAGTATATAAATTAACCTTAAAAACATTATCAATTTGACGTGTCATGACAGTACGTTCAGTATCCCATTTGGATGAGAATTAAATCCCACTAGTTTGGTGAGTCTTATAGGAGAGTATTGTCCTTTGAGAGAAAGAAGTTTGGGATTACTTTCTGAAAATGATGCCTTGATGATTTGGGGGGTTTCATTTGGGGATTACTCCTAAGGATGTTGCCCATTTATGGATGCAATGAGATGAAGATTAGGCCTTAAGAAGGCTTCTTACATATCCTAATTATGATGGGAATCAGAGTTATTGTAGTTCAAGAGTTTATGGGGTATTAATTCATGGATTACTATTAAGGAGGATGCCCAAATTAATGGAATTGAGGTTTGATTCCTGAAGAGGATACCCAATGAGCTCGATCCCTGATGAAGGCTTCCTACGTATCCCAATTATGATGGGAATTAGAGTTCTTGTAGTTCATTTGAGTGTGTTTGGGAAAATTTTGTGATAATGAAAAATCTCTAAGCCCACGTGAGTCATTCTCGGTGTGAGAAATAAGAGGATGTAAAAGATTCAACAAAGGCACCCACACTTTTCCTCCTCTACTGGTGGAAAAGGACGTGCCTTTGGCGGTGATGGTGGAAGAGTCTGAGGTGACCAGGGAAGAGGGTGAGACGACGAGCCTTCACTCTATTCTCTTTACATTATACAAGGGTCCAATGTAAGGAAGGAGTGAAGATGAATTAAGTACAAAGGATCCAAACTACAACCTCCTACTTTAAAGGTTAGGGGATTACACCAGGATGGCTACCCTAAAATTGTTCCTGGAAGGGGAGGGAGACTGCTCATTTGATTGAATGGAAAAGGAAGTGTGAACCATACCTTCCCTACAAGAGACCTAAGGTTCTATGTTTTAAATAAGAAAAGGGGAGGATAAAACCCAAACCCTAATCCTCCAAATTGGGAACTTCCCAACACTACTCCTGGGAGAAAGTTCCATGTGACTACAGATATACAAACCCACAAAAACTCCATGAATCCTAACCCCATTTCAAAACAAATGTGGGAAACCTCTGACTGTGGATATACAAACCCAAATAGGAGACACGCTGATGTGATCTTCTAAAAGGTTTGATAAGTCAGGAGGTTTTGGTGGAGGTTTCAACATAATTCCTTTCAGACAAGGGATCCAATGAAGAAGAAGTCTTCACATAAATGGTTTTGAAGAAGGCTTGTAGACTAAAGGGATTAGGTGAATCAAATAAGGGAAACCAAGTATGAATATGGAATGAAATTATGTGCACACAAGTAGACTTGGGTGACCTGATGTTCACTTAAGTGATGGACAACCTGGATGTTAATACTTGGGTGAGACTTCGCTCAAGCCTTTAAGAGTATTCACATGTATTCCCAGAAGTGGGGCGCTCAAGTTCTCTTGAGGGGAATTGGTGGTGTACAAGTGGTTATTATTAATGGAGTTTGGGAACTTTAGGCACACAAGTGTTATGAATTTCAAACTCTAAAGGAACTCAAGTCCTATGATCCTCTGTCAATTCCTCTGCTCTTGGTGTTAAATAACTACCTTGAAGGTTTTAGAAGACTTGGTCAAAGCACTAGGGAGACCAGAGCTGCAAATAGGCTTCAAAGAAATTCATCCATACAAATGAATCCCACAAGGGTCTATTTATAGTAAAATAAGTGACATTAGGAGAAATGTTGGTGGGGAACCAAAGTGGGTTGCATGCCAGAACTGAGCAGGCAAGTACCTTGGGCCCCAACGGATCCTCGGCTTGACTAGGGTGATCCAATTTTCAAGTCTTTGAGAATTTTTATTTTTTTCATGTGTTTTCTCCTATTTTTTCTAAGGAATTTTCCTTTGTCACTTTTTAGACTGTTTGAAAAAACAAAGTTTCTACAAAATCCCCCCCTCAGCATTGGATTCATAATGAAAAGAGGATCCTATACTAAGGTAAAGTTATGAAAAAGGAAAAAAGAGGTTGCTGTGGTGCACAAGAGGTAGAGCTCAAGGTAAATGGTCGTGCAAGGTAGTAACACATAGGGTAACTTGGATATATTATATATAGTGGAATCAATTTAGCATAAATTACAAAGACTTCCAGAAATCCAGCTCTAAGTGTGCAAGTATTTTCGCTCAGACACTCATGTTGGTCGTTCTTCTTATGCATGTTTTTTATTTGCGCAAAAAAACTAGGGCACCATACTTGTGCACTGGATTTATCCTTGCATTCCAAGTCAATACTTGCACGCCTTAATGACTTTGTATAATTTTCTTAATTCCTTTTTCAAAAACATTCAAAATGATCTTACTTTTAAAGATGAATTTTGATCTCTTTTGCATGTTCAATGGCCCCTAAGAGAATGGGAACTTCTGATTAATTGGCCAGTAAGAGAATTGATGATATGAGGAAGATTTTCAATCATGATTACTTTGATGTCTGTGAAACAACACTCCCATACTTTGAAAAGAATATGATGAAATATCAATTCAATTTTCTCAGGAGTTTCTATTTGTATTTGTATAGTTATGGCCATATGAAGAATGTCAACATATCGAACACAAAGAGTTATATTCTACTTTCTTGGTTTCAAGAATATACAAATTTATCATCTGCTAATATTTATATTTTGGTCACATATATCAACACTGGGACAATAGATAAGGCCCATTTCATTCATCATAGCCTATGTGCCCTATATTTGAAATCACATACACCCGAGCTACATCCACACAGCTATTCATCCATATTTTGAGATTCTCAGACAAATCAATCGAAAGGTTGGAAGAAAATTTGGGATTTCCACTGAGGAGGGGGTGTTAAACTGGCATAGATGTGGGTGTATTGGGTGTACAAGATGTGTGCAAAGTTTATAGATGACTTAAAAGGTGTGATGTTTCCCATTAAGAATCACCGAACTACAAGGGTTCTGATTCATTTTACAAGGATACATAGGTATCCTATTTATGGGTATGGTCCCAACATCAAAATAAAACTTCGTCTCCTTGGATGAAAATAAATTCCAGAGTGCCCCACTGAGTGTCTTACAAACCAGTATCATCATAACAATGGTTAAAAGAATCTAAAAATAGTATATGATAGGATACCATTGGTGGAGAACCTCGAGTACATACATATGTATTCATTAATGGAGAACCTCAAATACATATGGATGAGTCTAAAGTTCACACATGCTATTAATTGATTGAAAATTCCAAGGGAAACCTATATTATATTTGGTTAATTAATAAGGATTCATTAAAATATCTCAAATCTATAAGAGAGTCCAAGAGTAGATAATAATTCCCCCAAAAAGTGTGTGATGAGTCCGACCTCCCATCCTATTGACCAATGCATGTTCTTAAGTATCGTAAGTTCAAACTCAATGAACACCTACCTTTGGAAATAAGGTCTCTTTTTGATAATGAACTATTGGATGTTTCTGGTTCCATAAATAAATCCAATGGAAACTGCTTGGAAGCAGTGATTCCTAACCAGAACACATGTTTCAAGGAACTACGAAACAAAAATGGTGAACCCGACCTGAAAAAAAAAGAATATTATGTCTGGACCAAAGGATTGAACCCAAGTTTCACTACTTGTCTCATATGGTTGAGAATTAAGCCACACATAGTTCTTTGAAACATTCCCTATGCAGGATTGATTCATATACATAGGGAATAAATGGGATTTATGTCATGGATGGGCCCAATATTGGAGATCTAGGCATCTCTATGTATCTTATATGGATAATAATTAAGAAAAATGTAGTTCTTGAAACAACCATTTCCCACACTAATTGAGTTTGATGCGGGATATGGGGTATTTTAACACATTATGAAAGAATGGTTAAACTTAAGACACAAAATGGTCTGAAGATAAAACCATGTATCTTAAAAGATCACTCTATATATATTTAGTTCATATATAGGAGGAGAAAAGGGAAATAAAAAATTTTATGGTTGCGGCTGGGCCCAAGATTGGAGATCCAAGTGTCTCTATGTATCTCATTAATAATGAAAATCAAGCCACACGTAGTTATTGAAATGAGGCCACTATGCAGATTTTATTCTGATATAGGGAGAAATGGGACTCATGTTTCACTAAGGAGTGGCAATGATGTCAATGATTCTTTCACATGGAAGCTCTTAAAATCAAATAAAGAATATGTTAATTATACAGTTTAATGTCGTGTAATGAGGAGAAATGATTTTATGTAGTTTTTAACATCGTGTTATGAGAAAAAAGATGCTACACATTTTAACATCATATAGAATGGACAAATATAGTTTTTATGCAGTTTAATGTCTTACAAATAGGACTTTGTGTTGTGCAGTTTAGAGTCATGTAGTGAGGACATTGTACTGTGAAATTACACAAAGTACTTATTTAAGAATCTCGTGTTGGTTTTAGTTGTAATAAGTTCTCTCTACATTGATATCAAGGAATAAGATACATTTGAGTAGAACTTATTTATGGAATAAGGTCCTTCCCACCTTGGATCAAGCTTTGGAGGCTTCTTTCCTGGTATCATTAGAGTCCTAAGGACTAATACCAATTCTACTTGATGAAATGTTCATAAACAAACTTTCTTGTTAAAATCTTGTGATATTATGTTAGGATAGACTTCCAAATGATGAAAATTATCCAATATTGGTTCATATAATCATTCCAGCTCATCAAATCACTTTTGATTCTTTTCATCTATGGATAAATGATCATATATTTCAACTCAGAGTGAAGGCAATTTAATTTCAATTGAAAAACTGATTCTGTGTTGTACACTAACAAGTATGGATTTTCTTGAGTGGTAGTACAGGTAGTAGTCTGATAATTCCATAAAACATGATTTTTTTTCAGAACAATATTTATTATCTTTATCCACTATCTTATGGAGTTTGTTTGATAGGTTATTATTAAAAGGATCTATCTGTCCATTGGCTACTAGAAGATATCAAGATTAATTGTTTAATTTGATATTGTGCTCCTGGTATAACTTATTTACTTCGAAAAAATAAAAATTGGTGCCGTTATCTGTCAATTTAGTATAAGGGAGACCAAATATTGTGATGATGTTAGCTTTGACAAAGGTAACAATGCTTTTGGCTCTAACTTATTTGAGAGGTATTGCGTTATCCCATTTGGAAAATAAATCAGTAGAAATAAGAATATACTTGAACTACTTAGCCGTAGCTGGGGGATAAATTCCTACTATATCCATTCCCCATGTGGAAAATGGATATGAGTATTTATCTGTGTGTAACAACTCTGGGGGTTGATGAATAAAGCTGGCATGCACTTATCAGGGATGACATTTCTTTGTGAAATTTGTGAAATACTGTATCATTGAAGGCCAGAAGTATCTAAGACTTCGAATTTGATCAGAAAGCCTATACCCATACAAGTGATCACCACAAGATCCTGCATGCACTTCTTTCATGACCGCTGAAGTTTCTTCTCCATCAATACACCTGAAGAGGATTCCATCAAGGCCTTGTTTATAGAGGATCTTCTGGTGATCTAGACTATCATAAAGATTAAAATTGGAAACTCTTCATTAGATACGTTCTTTTTCATCTCTATCTGGTGAATGTACTCCATTTTGAAGGTATTCCATGACGGGTGTCATCCATCCCATGGTATGACCATAAGAATCGAAAATAGGGCCAATTTAATTAATTTTCTCCATTATAGTTTGAAATAAAGGTGAAACCAAATGATTATGGGCAATACTGACGATTGTTTCATCATGGTTTGGATCTTCCAATGCTGTGGCTGTATTATCTAGTGTATCTGCTTGGGTATTTTGTGATCTTAGGACATAGGACAATGTTGGATCTGAGGTAAATTTAGCCATTAACCCTCTAAAAAAATCACACAAAGGGATTAACTATTATTTTATGATTGAATAATCCTTATTGATTTGTTTGATTACCAACTCTTAATCACCTTTCACTTTCAGGTGATTCACTTGTACCTGGAGTGCCAATTCCAGGCCTGTGATGAGAGCTTGATATTCTTTCTTGTTGTTGGTACTGCCTTCTGATAACAGAAAGGAATATGGAAATACTACCTTTTTTGGGGAGATAAATACAATTCCTAATCAAAATTTGTTGAGTTTAGGGTTTTCCATTCTCTTCCCCATTGGACTTATGGAAGAACCATAAAAGTACATTTCCCATGTTTGGGGATTATCTTAAATAGAGAAGACCTCTTCCTTAGGAAGGTTAGTATTCAATGATGTATCTTCTGCAAATGGGTTTTCAACATGGAAATCTACCAAGGTATTTCTTTCTATTTCTTTCCAAGGCACAAACTGGATATCGAAATATTTCAAAATAACTTACCACCACGCCAAACATCATGTAAGCATAGGACGACTAAGAATAAATTTGAGCGGGTTATTGTGAGATACCAATTGGACCTCGTGATGTTGCAAGTAGTGCCTCAATTTATATACTACAAATATTAATGCCAGGAAGCACTTTTAGATACTTGAATATCAAGTATCTATGTCAAGTATAGTTTGACTGAGATAATAAAGGCCATTTTCATTCCCAACATCATTATTTTGGGTAAGGAAGACACCCAGGGATCTCTCTAAAGATATTACATATAGAATAAGTGAATTTACTTCAATAGGTTTCATTAATACCGGTGGAATCAAGAGATATTTCTTGAGGGTATCAAATTCCTCTCGGTAGTCTTCAGTCCATTGATAGGTGACTCCCTTATTCATTAATTTTTGGTAAAGGGTGAGCACTTGCTTTCCAAATTAGAAATAAAGCGCCGAATATAGGCCAAGTTTCCTTGAAGTCCTCTTAATTATTTAAAATTTCAAGGAGGTGACATGCCAAGCATTTCTTTTTTCTTTTCAGTATCAACTTCGATGCCATGATAGCATACAACGAAGTGATGGAATCTTCCCGATCTTACCCGAAAAGAACATTTCAAGGGATTCATATTCAAATTATGTGGCTGAAGTTTACTGAATATGGTATCCAAATTAGTCAGGTGATCATAACATTGTCTGGATTTAACTACCAAATCATCCACATAACATTCGACAAATTTTACTAAGAAGGGTTTAAATATGTGGTGCATAGCATGTTGATACATTTCACCTGCATTATTTATTCTAAAGGGCATTACTCGATAGAAAATACACACATTGAGGGGATCAAAAGGCTATAGAATCTTCATCATCTGGGGATATTCAGATTTGATTTGTAACACCCCAAGATTTTATAGTGTGTTATTTCTTCAAAATAATTTAATAACTTCCACTACACGCAACACCGAGTTCAATCGCACCATGACTTATAAAAAAAAAAGCCATTTAAAAGAGGTTATGAATAGTATTAACTAAATTTTAAACTTTATATAATCCTTATAATTTTAGAATCCATATTATGAGTTTCTTAGATATAATGCAAGAACAAATTCATTTTCAGTATTGCACTTTTATCAACTTTTAATAGTGAACCCTTTTTAAATACAATATTTTAAACATTTTGACTAAATTCAGACATCAAAAATTTAAAATTAAACATACCAAGCTTCCACGGTACACTTTCCTTTGAGTAATACAGTAGCGTGTGTTGTACGCAACTTCGAGTTTTAACACACACCACAACCGATCAAACTACCTGTTATGAATAGTAATACCTGCTTTTTGAAATTTTATATCTCAAAATGGAATTCATTTTTGGATTCGGAATATTGAATTTAGCCTAAGGTGAAATTTTGGTACTTTTCGGATAACTTTAATATTTTGATGAATAGTGAAAATTACTAAATTTTAATTAAAAACGACTTTTTTAATCAAAATAATTAAAAGTGATAAATAATAAATTTGAGTGGTTTTAAAGTATATTTAGAATATATTTTTACCATTTAATATAATGTTGGTCATTGGACATAATTTTACAATTAAACTGGACATAAACAAGTGCCAATCTTTTGATAGTTATTATCTCTTAAAAACATGTTTTTTGTTTTAACAACGGGAATTAATTTTAAATTAATTTCTGACACTTCTGTGTTTTGAATTTTGAAAAATGGATTCCATATTTGGAATCAGGATGTTCAAATTTTGTAAATAGGTAACTTTTATTTTTAGACATTTTGAATAATTACTGCGGTAAATATTTTATTTACCATGGTTAAGGGTAAATCCGGTAAATAAGGGTTAAAAACTAATATTATAATAATACTAAATTACCCTAAAACGTGTCCTGGAATTATTGGTTGATACATGTTCGACCATAGGCATCTTTGGGTCGATTTTGGGACCCCATGGAGCCACTTGTAGGTGATAGGGACACTTTATTTTAATTAAGTTAAAATGAATACAAAAATGACACAAGCATATATCATTTAGAAATTTTTTTTACATAAGGTTATATATGTTGGAATTTCGACTATAAATATTCATTAGAAAGATAAAACGATTTTATACATGATGATATTTTATTTTCAATTTTTATAGATTAAATAATTTAATTTATTTATGACACAATGATGATGCAGTAATTACCATAATAGTGAAAAATCAAAATAATTGATATTATAAATTCCCAAATAAATATAATTTGAGACTTTTTATGAATTAAATTAATTTTCTAAGTTAATATGACATATTAGGATTGATTTAATTAAATTATTTCGAAGTAATCATTCTTTTATGAGTTTCAAAAAAATCAACTATTGAATAGTGTCAAAATTGACATAAAAGAGTTTTTAAAACAAATATTATATTATTAATTGATATTAAATTCCTAAAAATCTAAGGTTCGTCCATGATACTTATATCATGATAGTTGTATCATTAATGGACCACTTGGGGGTCTCTTGGATGTATATGGGAAGTTTATTAAACATATAATATAAAAATACGAAGAGACATTGTAAAAGTGAAACTAATTAACTTAGAGTTAATACATAAAGATAAGGTTAATATAAGTACTAAAACCTGTCTAAATTCTATTGGTTGAGTTGTTTTAGAACCATACCCACCTTAAACTTTGAATAATAAACTTTGGAGCCATTAGAAACCGAATATGAATTTATTATAAACTAATATTTCTAGATTTTCCAAAGGTGCCCCTCACCCCTCTTATAAAAGGGCACTCTTCCTTATCATTTCTCCACACCTTAAAAGCCTTTTGGTTTGGCCAAAATCTGCTCCAATAATCTCCCAAATTCCCGAAATACAACCTAGAGGCCTTAGTTTGATCAGAAAGCCAACCTATGGATCCCTTTTGATCAAATAAAAAGGAAGAACCCGAAGAAGAGGTAATGATTTCACCACCCTTTTCCAAGTTCCTTTCTTCTTCCACTTCTTCTTCCATTGTTTTTACCATTCTAAAATAATAAATCTAGTATCATATATATACTGTGATGTTATTATAAATATGGTACAACCATATTCAGTATTCTATCCACCCTTTTGAATAACATGTCACCATACGTGCGTACGTACGGCTTACCGTCTCCACGTCGTGGTGTAATTGTTATTCAATATATTATTATTTGGATGGGTATAATAATGATGTGTAACTCATGTAAATAATAATTATAACATGTTAATTATTCTGTATATATTATATACCATCCATTTATATATTATTTTAATATCAAAAGAATGATATTGTCACTCGTGCGTACGTACGGACTACCGTCTCCACGAACGCGATGAGATTCATTCTCCATCATATCCATCAAAGTATAATTATAATTTCATGATTTAAAAATAATGTTTAAGGACTTGATATCATTATGTATGTGATTAAGATACAACCTATCCATTACAAACATGGCTTATGTAACAAAACATATAAAATAAAACGATTAAGTTAACACCCGAAACAACGATAATACTAAGATATTATTAACAAATCAATGTTAAAAGATCATATATGATATCATATTAATGTATATGATTCTTGTATAATTTAATAACAATTATTTCACTATTATACAGGAGGTTAACCTACCCCAACCAAGGAAAAGTACAAGGTAAGGTTTATTTCACAATCTCTTCATTATCCGAGGTTGTTTATACGTAATAATCTACTGGGATCTGTTTATCATCCACATCCATGTTTCTTAAAAATGTATTTCAAAACATTTTTACTATTTACAAAGAATATGAGTTAAAGTCATTTATACCCTTATGGGTTTATAAAGTAATCTTTCCGTCATTTTCCAAACAAGGTGCTTTTTAACCTTTTCGACAGAACTAAGGTAAGAATGTTTTTTTAACTTATACGGCAAGTGCGGTTATTATCCACCATTATTACACCATTGAAGCTTCCCTTACATGCTTATAAGGATATTTTAAAAATAAATATTTTCTTTTATAATTATGTGATTTTTAAATGATTTCAAAAAGGAGATATTTCTCTCAAAAATATGAAAATCCAGTGAAAATGTATACGTATTTAACGCAAGATTAAAAAATGTTTTCAGAAAACCTAACTCTCGAGTTTGGTAGACAGGAAGGGATTGGGAGTGGACCCATCATAGCCTGTAATTAGTCGAGCAGTCTCAGAATTAGTTATTTTGTTTTCAGAAGCTTGCATAATGTTTTCAGAAAAACACTGGAGTGTATTTTAGCAATTTTAAACGTAAGTATGTTCTAAAAAAATTTCATCGGTAGGTATCATGAGACAAACTAGTGTCTTGGCACAAGGCCTTGGAAAAATCTTATTTGTAGTCTTGGCACGAGTCCTTGGCTATGTGGTTATGATAGTCTGGAATTATTCATTCCATCATTATGAAAGTGGTTATTGATATTGCATGTGATTATTCGATCAGTAGAATATCCATGTGAATAAGTAAATGGCATTATTTCATTTTACTTTTTCCATACTATGTGGAAGTTCAAGTTTAAAAGTATTTTGTTTTAGTTATACATTGCCTTAAATGTTTATTCTTATTTATAAAAGTTTCCGCTATATTGTTATCCTTACTGGGCATTTGAGCTCACCCCTTTTCTATGTTTTATTTTTCCCAGGATGTGAAGAAGTAAGTTATGAATGACCTGCAGGGATAGTATGTGGGGATATGAGTGTGGAATATGGAGACTATGTTGTTGTAGTAGTTTTTCACTTTATGATGTAATGTAAAACTTTATGAATATATCTAGTGTTTCCAAGGCTACTAAACCAATCGGTCTTTCGAGATTTGATCTTTCTTGTGATCATGCCAATGTTATGTAATAATGCACCGACTCTGGGTAACTGGGGTCGGGGTGTTACAGTTGGTATCAGAGGAAGTTTAGTACAAACCTTGGAAGCTAGATTTAGATAAACTCTGATTAGAGCAAATAGACCTTAGATGGACCTTGAGGATTAGTATAGAAGGACTTCCAAGAATTTTGGAATTGTAGAGATTTTGTGAGTTTTCCGAGCAATACATCCCTCTCTGGATACGAGCAGGTAGAGGCGGCCCTGGCACAGATGTACCTAGGGGTAAAACCCGAAAACACCGCTTTGAGCTAGACTCGAACGAGAACTGGTGCACGACAACGGGCCTTGCTGCACTCTTGGTTACGACACTCCCGACGGATATGCTTAGGATAATTCTCATTTTCTTTACAAACCATTATTAAGGGTTTATTAGTATATACTTCCTCAAATGAGACATTTTTATGATTATGGATTATATCCATAAACTATTTAATTTATGTTATGTGTTTTACAAGTTTGGGATTAGGTATTGTTATTCATAAACTAATCTAGTGCATGCCATTGTTTAGAAATGACGCCCAGTAGAAGGAATGATAACTCCAACAATGCACATAATCCGAAGAGAAAGAAGGATCATATCTTTTATGGTCTTAAGCCAGAATTTATAAGAGAAATAGTCTCCCATGTATTATCATCATATGAAGAAATAATATCATGTGTTGATAAGACAAGTAAAGAGTTTACTGAGTCCTATGGCTTTGAAGGGAAGCAAGAGAAGAAAAGGATGGAAGAGAAAAAGATGGATAAAGGGAAGAGGGAAAAGAAGAATTTTCCCATATGTGATAACTGTGGGAAGAAACACCCTGGAACTTGCCTGAAAGGAATGAGAGTTTGTTATAAGTGTGGAGGAAAAGGGCACAAAGTACGTGACTGCAAGGGTAAGAAAATGGTTTCAAATGTACAATGCTTCATTTGCAAGGAGTTTGGACACTACGCGAACCTATGTCCCAGTCATCAGACTATGCCGCAAATGATGCTATTGGATAATAATCAAGTTATGATACTACCACAGATGAAGAGGAATGATTAGAGTTCTTATGTTGATTATGTCATTTGAGTGTTGTATCAACAATATACTTGTTATAATAATTATGGAGTATATGGGGATTGTACTGCAGTACTATTTCATTAAGGACTTGAGATTGTGTGGAACAAAGAAAAGTGACTCAATAGCAGGTTAAATTTTTGGAAAATATATGGTTGAGAGAAAGATAAACCATAATATGGTTCTGATACCGAGGTAGTGATTTTAGAATAATACATGATTATTTTGGATAAATTATATTGGATATTCTTGACTACCTTAAAACTGATTAATGATTTGTATATTCCATCATTGTTGGGGTTTAAAACATTTTTGGATTGATGAAGTATATCCAACATTCTATATGGAATAAGGGAGCATGAATGTAATCAATAAGGATTATGGTAATTCAGGATGTTTCAGTGTTTTAAAAGAATACATGATGAAGGTATTAATATGCTATTACGGGGTAAAAAGGATCTACATTATGGTGGACTGTGAGTTTGGACAGAAGTATTTTGGATAAACTCTAGTTTGAGATTAATTTTGAATTGCCATAAAAGGACAACCCGGAGGTCGGGCACCAACCCGTCGTGCCGGCAAGGCTGCAAGACTTGAACCCGCAACCGAAGGGCGACAAGGGTGTATCACCTACCACTGGCCCACGAGATGTCCTGGATTAAATAATGTAGTATTTTTTAAAATATCTGGTAGATGAATTATAAATTAATTTATTTTGGAACCCTGTACGAATAGTATAAATAGAATTTTTTTTACGTTCTATTATCTTTTAGAGTGAAAGATAAGTTTGTGGTAGAAATTTATTAATGGATAAAACTCGAATTATAAAGTAAGTATATCTCCTTATGATCTTAGCCAATCTCATAAATAAATTCCTCAACATTAAGAAAAGGAACTTAGAACAAAAATGCTGTCCTAGATGGTGCCTTAAATCATCACTAATTTATGGCTTTGAGATTGTTGGCCTTTTCATATCCATGTTCTCTACCACTTTCCATCAGATAATTGATGGTTAGATTTCTCTTCCATATCCATATTTTCCTACATGGAACCCTAGTATGTGTTATTTTCGGTAATCTTCATACTTTCCACTATTTATTTTAAATAGAGGCCTCATTAATTCATTTTTCGATATGGGATTTCAACTAAGATATTTTGAAACGTCAAAAATGTGTTATCCTAATACCTTATGTTTTGTTGAATCGATGGTATTTTAAATCATCATAGATTGATGAATTTAAGGACCTCAATTTTAAACTTGTTTGTGATTGATGACCTCAATCACTACCTATAAATATTTACGTTTTTCCTCCAATTATATATCTCTAATTGCCACCAATGTTCTCTTAATCGAGATCATAATTTGGTGGTGACCCTTTCATTTCTCTTTTCCTCATTTTAAGGCTAAATTTTAGTAACCCAATTTCTGATGTGGGTTTTCCCACAATGATATTTTTATTTTCAACCTTTTATTTTCGAAGAAAAATTTCAAATTGCGAGGACACAATTTATTGAAGGAGGGGAGAATGTAACACCCCAAGATTTCATAGTGTGTTATTTCTTCAAAATAATTCAATAACTTGCACTACATGCAACACCAAGTTCAATCGCACCATGACTTAAAAAAAATCCATTCAAAAGAGGTTATGAATAGTATTAACTAAATTTTATACTTTATATAATCCTTATAATTTTAGAATCCATATTATGAGTTTCTTAGATATAATGCAAGAACAAATTCATTTTCAGTATTGCCCTTTTATCAACTTTTAATAGTGAACCCTTTTTAAATACAATATTTTAAACTTTTTGACTAAATTGGGACATAAAAAATTTAAAATGAAACATCTCAAGCTTCCACAGTAAGCTTTCCTTTGAATAATACAGTAGCGTGTGTTGTACGCAACTTCGAGTTTTAACACACACCACAACCGATCAAACTAGCCGTTATGAATTGTAATACCTACTTTTTGAAATTTTATATCTCAAAATAGATTTCATTTTTGGATTGGGAATATCTAATTTAGCCTAAGGTGAAATTTTGGTACTTTTCGGATAACTTTAATATTTTGATGAATAGTGAAAATTACTAAATTTTAATTAAAAACAACTTTTTTAATCAAAATAATTAAAAGTGATAAATAATGAATTTGAGTGGTTTTAAAGTATATTTAGAATATATTTTTACCATTTAATATAATTTTGGTCACTGGACATAATTTTACAATTAAACTGGACATAAACAAGTGTCAATCTTTTGATAGTTATTGTCTCTTAAAAACACGCTTTTTGTTTTAACAGCGGGAATTAATTTTAAATTAATTTCTGCCACTTATGTATTTTGAATTTTTAAAAATGGATTCCATATTTGGAATCAGGATGTTCAAATTGTGTAAATAGGTAACTTTTATTTTTAGACATTTTGAATAATTACTGCGGTAAATATTTTATTTACCATGGTTAAGGGTAAATCCGGTAAATAAGGGTTAAAAAATAATATTATAATAATACTAAATTACCCTAAAACGTGTCCTACCCTTATTGGTTGATACATGTTCGACCATAGCCATCTTTGGGTCGATTTTGGGACCCCATGGAGCCACTTGTAGGTGATAGGGACACTTTATTTTAATTAAGTTAAAATGAATACAAAAATGACACAAGCATATATCGTTTAGCAAAACAATTTTTACATAAGGTTATATATGTTGTAATTTCGACTATAAATATTAATTAGAAAGCTAAAACTATTTCCTACATGATGATATTTTATTTTAAATTTTTAGAGATTAAATAATTTAATTTATTTATGACACAATGATGATGGAGTAATTACCATAATAGTGAAAAATAAAAATAATTGATATTATAAATACCCAAATAAATATAATTTGAGACTTTTTATGAATTACAATAATTTTATAAGTTAATATGACATGTTAGTATTGATTTAATTAAATTATTTTGAAGTAATCATTCTGTTATGAGTTTCACAAAAATCAACTATTGAATAGTGTCAAAATTGACATAAAAGAGTTTTTAAAACAAATATTATATTATTAATTGATATTAAATTTCTAAAAATCTAAGTTTCGTCCATGAGACGTATATAATGATAGTCGTATCATTAATGGACCACTTGGGGGTCTCTTAGATGTATATGGTAAGTTTATTAACCATATAATATAAAAATACAAAGAGACATTGTAAAAGTGAAACTAATTAACTTAGAGTTAATACTTAAAGATAAGGTTAATATAAGTAACCAAACCTGTCTAAATTCTATTGGTTGAGTTGTTTTAGACCCATACCCACCTTAACCTTTGAATAATAAAATTTGGAGCCATTAGAAACCAAATATGAATTTATTATAAACTAATATTTCTAGCTTTTCCAAAGGTGCCCCTCACCCCTCTTATAAAAGGTCACTCTTCCTTGTCATTTCTTAATACCTTAAAAGCCTTTTGGTTCGGCCAAAATATGCTCCAATACTCTCCCAAATTCCCTCACTACAACCTAGAGGCCTTATTTTGATCAGAAAGCCAACCTATCGAGCCCTTTTGATCAAATCAAAAGGAAGAACCCGAAGAAGAGGTAATGATTTCACCACCCTCTTCCAAGTTCCTTTCTTCTTCCACTTCTTCTTCCGTTGTTTTTACCATTCTAAAATAATAACTATAGTATCATATATATACTGTGATGTTATTATAAATATGGTACAACCATATTTAGTATTCTATCCACCCTTTTGAATAACATGTCACCATACGTGCGTACGTACGACTTACCGTCTCCACGTCGTGGTGTAATTGTTATTCAATATATTATTATTTGGATGGGTATAATAATGATGTGTAACTCATGTAAATAATAAATATAACATGTTAATTATTCTGTATATATGATATACCATCCATTTATATATTATTTTAATATCAAAAGAATGATATTTTCGCTCGTGCGTACGTACGGACTACCGTCTCCACGAACGCGATGAGATTCATTATCCATCATATCCATTCAAGTATAATTATCATTTAATGATTTAAAAATAATGTTTAAGGACTTGATATCATTATGTATATGATTAAGATACAACCTATCCATTAAAAACATGGCTTACGTAACAAAACATATAAAAGAAAACGAGTAAGTTAACACCTGAAACAACGATAATACTAAGATATTATTAACAAATCAATGTTAAAAGATCATATATGATATCATAATAATGTATATGATTATTGTATAATTTAATAACAATTATTTCACCATTATATAGGAGGTTAACCTACCCCAAATAAGGAAAAGAACTAGGTAAGTGTTATTTCACAATCTCTTCATTATCCGAGATTGTTTATACGTAATAATCTACTGGGATCTCTTTATCATCCACATCCATGTTTCTTAAAAATTTATTTCAAAACATTTTTACTATTTACAAAGAATATGAGTTAAAGTCATTTATACCCTTATGGGTTTATAAAGGAATCTTTTCGTCGTTTTCCAAACATGGTTCTTTTTAACCTTTTTGACAGAATTTAGGTAAGAATGTTTTTTTTAACTTATACGGCAGGTGCGGTTATTCTCCGCCATTATTACACCTTTGAAGCTTCCCTTACACGCTTATAAGGATATTTTCAAAATAAATATTTTATTTTATAATTATGTTATTTTTAAATGATTTCAAAAAAGAGATATTTCTCTCAAAAATATGAAAATCCAGTGCAAATGTATACGTATTTAATGCAAGCTTAAAAAATGTTTTCAGAAAACCTGACTCTCGAGTTTGGTAGACAGGAAGGGATTGGGAGTGGACCCATCATGGCCTGTAATTAGTCGAGCTGTCTCAGAATTAGTTATTTTGTTTTCAGAATCTTGCATAATGTTTTCAGAAAAACACTGGAGTGTATTTTAGCAATTTTAAACGTAAGTATCTTCTAAAAAAATTTCATCGGTAGGTCTCATGAGACAAACTAGTGTCTTGGCACAAGGCCTTGGCAAAATCTTATTTGTAGTCTTGGAACGAGGCCTTGGCTATGTGGTTATGATAGTCTGGCATTATGCATTCCATCATTATGAAAGTGGTTATTGATATTGCATGTGATTATTCGATTAGTAGAATATCCATGTGAATAAGTAAATGACATTATTTCATTTTACTTTTGCCATGCTGTGTGGAAGTTCAAGTTTAAAAGGCTTTTGTTTTAGTTATACATTGCCTTAAATGTTTATTCTTATTTATGAAAGTTTCTGCTATATTTTTATTCTTACTGGGCATTTGAGCTCACCCCTTTTCTATATTTTATTTTTCCCAGGATGTGAAGAAGTAAGTTATGAATGACCTATAGGGATAGTATGTGGGGATATGAGTGTGGAATATAGAGACTATGTTGTTGTAGTAGTTTTTCACTTTATGATGTAATGTAAAACTTTATGAATATATCTAGTGTTTCCAAGGCTACTAAACCAATCGGTCTTTCGAGATTTGATCTTTCTTGTGATCATGCCAATGTTATGTAATAATGCACTGACTCTGGGTAACTGGGGTCAGGGCGTTACAGTTGGTATCAGAGGAAGTTTAGTACAAACCTTGGAAGCTAGATTTAGATAAACTCTAATTAGAGAACATAGACCTTAGATGGACCTTGAGGATTAGTATAGAAGGACTTCCTAGAATTTTGGTATTGTAGAGATTTTGTGAGTTTTCCGAGCAATACATCCTTGTCTAGATACGAGCAGGTAGAGGCAGCTCTGGCACAGATGTACCTAGGGGTAAAACCCGAAAACACTGCTTTGAGCTAGACTCGAACGGGAACTGGTGCACGACAACGGGCCTTGCTGCACTCTTGGTTACGACACTCCCGGGGGATATGCTTAAGATAATTCTCATTTTATTTACAAACCATTATTAAGGGTTTATGAGTATATACTTCCTCAAATGAGACATTTTTATGATTATGGATTATATCCATAAACTATTTAATTTATGTTATGTGTTTTACAAGTTTGGGATTAGGTATTGTTATTCATAAACTAATCTAGTGTATGCCATTGTTTAGAAATGGCGCCCAGTAGAAGAAATGATAACTCCAACAATGCACATAATCCAAAGAGAAATAAGGATCATATCTTTCATGGTCTTAAGCCAGAATTTATAAGAGAAATAGTCTCCCATGTATTATCATCATATGAAGAAATAATATCATGTGTTGATAAGATAAGTAAAGAGTTTACTCAGTCCTATGGCTTTGAAGGGAAGCAAGAGAAGAAAAGGATGGAAGAGAAAAAGATGGATAAAAGGAAGAGGTAAAAGAAGAATTTTCCCATATGTGATAACTATGGGAAGAAACACCCTGGAACTTTCCTTAAAGGAATGGGAGTTTGTTATAAGTGTGGAGGAAAAGGTCACAAAGTACGTGACTGCAAGGGTAAGAAAATGGTTTCAAATGTACAATGCTTCATTTGCAAGGAGTTTGGACACTACGCGAACCTATGTCCCAGTCATCAGACTATGCCACAAATGATGCTATTGGATAATAATCAAGTTATGATACTACCACAGATGAAGAGGAATGATTAGAGTTCTTATGTTGATTATGTCATTTGAGTGTTGTATCAACAATGTACTTGTTATAATAATTATGGAGTATATAAGGATTGTACTATAGTACTATTTCATTAAGGACTTGAGATTGTGTGGAACAAAGAAAAGTGACTCAATAGCAGGTTAAAATTTTGGAAAATATATGGTTGAGGGAAAGATAAACCATAATATGGTTCTGATACCGAGGTAGTGATTTTAGAATAATACATGATTGTTTTGCATAAATTATATTGGATATTCTTGACTACCTTAAAACTGATTAATGATTTGTATATTCCATCATTGTTGGGGTTTAAAACAATTTTGGATTGATGAAGTATATCCATCATTCTATATGGAATAAGGGAGCATGAATGTAATCAATAGGGATTATGGTAATTCAGGATGTTTCAGTGTTTTAAAAGAATACATGATGAAGGTATTAATATGCTATTACGGGGTAAAAAGGATCTACATTACAGTGGACTGTGAGTTTGGATAGAAGTATTTTGGATAAATTCTAGTTTGAGATTAATTTTGAATTGCCATAAAAGGACAACCCGGAGGTCGGGCACCAACCCGTCGTGACCGGCAAGGCTGCAAGACTTGAACCCGCAACCGAAGGGCGACAAGGGTGTATCACCTACCAATGGCCCACGAGATGTCCTGGATTAAATAATGTAGTATTTTTTAAAAGATCTAGTAGATGAATTATAAATTAATTTATTTTGGAACCCTGTACGAATAGTATAAATAGAATTTTTTTACGTTCTATTATCTTTTAGAGTGAAAGATATGTTTGTGGTAGAAATTTATTAATGGATAAAACTCGAATTATAAAGTAAGTATATCTCCTTACAATCTTAGCCAATATCATAAATAAATTCCTCAACCTTAAGAAAAGGAACTTAGAACAAAAATGTTGTCCTAGATGGTGCCTTAAATCATCACTAATTTATGGCTTTGGGATTGTTGGCCTTTTCATAGCCATGTTCTCTACCACTCTCCATCAGATAATTGATGGTTAGATTTCTCTTCCATATCCATATTTTTCTACATGGAACCCTAGTATGTTTTATTTTCGGTAATCTTCATACTTTCCACTCTTTATTTTAAATAGAGGCCTCATTAATTCATTTTTCGATGTGGTATTTCAACTAAGATATTTTGAAACGTCAAAAATTTGTTATCCTAATACCTTATGTTTTGTTGAATCGATGGTATTTTAAATCATCATAGATTGATGAATTTAAGGACCTCAATTTTAAACTTGTTTGTGATTGATGACCTCAATCGCTACCTATAAATATTTATGTTTTTCCTCCAATTATATGTCTCTAATTTCCACCAATGTTCTCTTAATCGAGATCATAATTTGGTGGTGATCCTTTCATTTCTCTTTTCCTAATTTTAAGTCTAAATTTTAGTAACCCAATTTCTGATGTGGGTTTTCCCACAAAGATATTGTTATTTTCAACCTTTTATTTTCGAAGAACAATTTCAAATTGCGGGGATGCAATTTATTAAAGGAGGGGAGAATGTAACACTCCAAGATTTCATAGTGTGTTATTTCTTCAAAATAATTCAATAACTTTCACTACACGCAACACCAAGTTCAATCGCACCATGACTTACAAAAAAAAAATCCATTCAAAAGAGGTTATGAATAGTATTAACTAAATTTTAAACTTTATATAATCCTTATAATTTTAGAATCCATATTATGAGTTTCTTAGATATAATGCAATAACAAATTCATTTTCAGTATTGCACTTTTATCAACTTTTAATAGTGAACCCTTTTTAAATACAATATTTTAAACTTTTTGACTAAATTGGGACATAAAAAATTTAAAATGAAACATCTCAAGCTTCCACAGTATGCTTTCCTTTGAATAATACAGTAGCGTGTGTTGTACGCAACTTCGAGTTTTAACACACACCACAACCGATCAAACTAGCCGTTATGAATTGTAATACCTACTTTTTGAAATTTTATATCTCAAAATAGATTTCATTTTTGGATTTGGAATATCTAATTTAGCCTAAGGTGAAATTTTGGTACTTTTCGGATAACTTTAATATTTTGATGAATAGTGAAAATTACTAAATTTTAATTAAAAACAACTTTTTTAATCAAAATAATTAAAAGTGATAAATAATGAATTTGAGTGGTTTTAAAGTATATTTAGAATATATTTTTACCATTTAATATAATTTTGGTCACTGGACATAAACAAGTGTCAATCTTTTGATAGTTATTGTCTCTTAAAAACACGCTTTTTGTTTTAACAGCGGGAATTAATTTTAAATTAATTTCTGCCACTTATGTATTTTGAATTTTTAAAAATGGATTCCATATTTGGAATCAGGATGTTCAAATTGTGTAAATAGGTAACTTTTATTTTTAGACATTTTGAATAATTACTGCGGTAAATATTTTATTTACCATGGTTACGGGTAAATCTGGTAAATAAGGGTTAAAAAATAATATTATAATAATACTAAATTACCCTAAAACGTGTCCTACCCTTATTGGTTGATACATGTTCGACCATAGGCATCTTTGGGTCGATTTTGGGACCCCATGGAGCCACTTGTAGGTGATAGGGACACTTTATTTTAATTAAGTTAAAATGAATACAAAAATGACACAAGCATATATCGTTTAGAAAAACATTTTTTACATAAGGATATGTATGTTGGAATTTCGACTATAAATATTCATTAGAAAGCTAAAACTATTTCCTACATGATGATATTTTATTTTCAATTTTTAGAGATTAAATAATTTAATTTATTTATGACACAATGATGATGCAGTAATTACCATAATAGTGAAAAATTAAAATAATTGATATTATAAATACCCAAATAAATATAATTTGAGACTTTTTATGAATTAAAATAATTTTATAAGTTAATATGACATGTTAGTATTGATTTAATTAAATTATATTCAAGTAATCAGTCTGTTATGAGTTTCACAAAAATCAATTATTGAATAGTGTCAAAATTGACATAAAAGAGTTTTTAAAACAAATATTATATTATTAATTGATATTAAATTTCTAAAAATCTATGTTTCGTCCATGAGACTTATATCATGATAGGTGTATCATTACTAGACCCCTTGGGGGTCTCTTAGATGTATATGGTAAGTTTATTAACCATATAATATAAAAATACAAAGAGACATTGTAAAAGTGAAACTAATTAACTTAGAGTTAATACTTAACGATAAGGTCAATATAAGTACCCAAACATGTCTAAATTCTATTGGTTGAGTTGTTTGTGACCCATACCCACCTCAACCTTTGAATAATCAACTTTTGAGCCATTAGAAACCGAATATGAATTTATTATAAACTAATATTTCTAGCTTTTCCAAAGGTGCCCTCACCCCTCTTATAAAAGGGCACTCTTCCTTCTCATTTCTTCATACCTTCAAAGCCTTTTGGTTCGGCCAAACTCCACTCAAATACTCTCCCAAATTCTCTCACTAAAACCTATAGGGCTTAGTTTGATCATAAAGTCAACCTATGGAGCCCTTTTGATCAAATCAAAAGGAAGAACCCGAAGAAGAGGTAATGATTTCACCACCCTTTTCCAATTCCTTTCTTCTTCCACTTCTTCTTCCGTTGTTTTTACCATTCTAAAATAATAACTCTAGTATCATATATATACTGTGATGTTATTATAAATATGGTACAACCATATTCAGTATTCTATCCACCCTTTTGAATAACATGTCACCATACGTGCGTACGTACGGCTTACCGTCTCCACATCGTGGTGTAATTGTTATTCAATATATTATTATTTGGATGGGTATAATAATGATATGTAACTCATGTAAATAATAAATATAACATTTTAATTATTATGTATATATTATATACCATCCATTTATATATTATTTTAATATCAAAAGAATGATATTGCCGCTCGTGCGTACGTACGGACTACCGTCTCCACGAACACGATGAGATTCATTCTCCACCATATCCATTCAAGTATAATTATCATTTCATGATTTAAAAATAATGTTTAAGGACTTGATATCATTCTGTATATGATTAAGATACAACCTATCCATTTCAAACATGGCTTACGTGAAAAAACATATAAAAGAAAACGAGTAAGTTAACACCTGAAACAACGATAATACTAAGATATTATTAACAAATCAATGTTAAAAGATCATATATGATATCATATTAATGTGTATGATTCATGTATAATTTAATAACAATTATTTCACCATTATACAGGAGTTTAACCTAACCCAACCAAGGAAAAGTACAAGGTAAGGGTTATTTCACAATCTCTTCATTATCCGAGGTTGTTTATACGTAATAATCTACTGGGATCTCTTTATCATCCACATCCATGTTTCTTAAAAATGTATTTCAAAACATTTTTACTATTTACCAAGAATATGAGTTAAATTAATTTATACCCTTATGGGTTTATAAAGGAATATTTCCATCATTTTCCAAACAAGGTGCTTTTTAACCTTTTCGACAGAATTAAGATAAGAATGTTTTTTTAACTTATACGGCAAGTGCGGTTATTCTCCACCAATATTACACCTTTGAAGCTTCCCTTACATTATTATAAGGATATTTTAAAAATAAATATTTTATTTTATAATTATGTGATTTTTAAATGATTTAAAAAAAGAGATATTTCTCTCAAAAATATGAAAATCCAGTGCAAATATATACGTATTTAACACAAGCTTAAAAAATGTTTTCAGAAAACCTGACTCTCGAGTTTGGTAAATAGGAAGGGATTGGGAGTGGACCCATCATGGCCTGTAATTAGTCGAGCAGTCTCAGAATTATTTATTTTGTTTTCAGAAGCTTGCATAATGTTTTCAGAAAAACACTGGAGTGTATTTTAGCAATTTTAAACGTAAGTATATCCTAAAAATTTTTTATCGGTAGGTCTCATGAGACAAACTAGTGTCTTGGCACAAGGCCTTGGAAAAATCTTATTTGTAGTCTTGGCACGAGGCCTTGGCTATGTGGTTATGATAGTCTGGCATTATGCATTCCATCATTATGAAAGTGGTTATTGATATTGCATGTGATTATTCGATTAGTAGAATATCCATGTGAATAAGTAAATGGAATTATTTCATTTTACTTTTGCCATGCTATGTGGAAGTTCAAGTTTAAAAGGCTTTTGTTTTAGTTATACATTGCCTTAAATGTTTATTCTTATTTATGAAAGTTTCCGCTATATTTTTATCCTTACTGGGCATTTGAGCTCACCCCTTTTCTATGTTTTATTTTCCCCAGGATGTGAAGAAGTAAGTTATGAATGACCTGCAGGGATAGTATGTGGGGATATGAGTCTGGAATATGGAGACTATGTTGTTGTAGTAGTTTTTCACTTTATGATGTAATGTAAAACTTTATGAATATATCTAGTGTTTCCAGGGCTACTAAACCAATTGGTCTTTTGAGATTTGATCTTTCTTGTGATCATGCCAATGTTATGTAATAATGCACCGACTCTGGGTAACTGGGGTCAGGGCGTTACAGTTGGTATCAGAGGAAGTTTAGTACAAACCTTGGAATCTAGATTTAGATAAACTCTGATTAGAGCACATAGACCTTAGATGGACCTTGAGGATTAGTATAGAAGGACTTCCTAGAATCTTGGTATTGTAGAGATTTTGTGAGTTTTCCGAGCAATACATCCCTGTCTGGATACGAGCAGGTAGAGACGGCTCTGGCACAGATGTACCTAGGGGTAAAACCGGAAAACACCGCTTTGGGCTAGACTTGAATGAGAACTGGTGCACGAAAACGGGCCTTGCTGCACTCTTGGTTACGACACTCCCGGGGGATATGCTTAGGATAATTCTCATTTTCTTTACAAACCATTATTAAGGGTTTATGATTATATACTTCCTCAAATGAGACATTTTTATGATTATGGATTATATCTATAAACTATTTAATTTATGTTATGTGTTTTACAAGTTTGGGATTAGGTATTGTTATTCATAAACTAATCTAGTGTATGCCATTGTATAGAAATGGCGCCCAGTAGAAGGAATGATAACTCCAACAATGCACATAATCCAAAGAGAAAGAAGGATCATATCTTTCATGGTCTTAAGCCAGAATTTATAAAAGAAATAGTCTCCCATGTATTATCATCATATGAAGAAATAATATCATGTGTTGATAAGATAAGTAAAGAGTTTACTGAGTCCTATGGCTTTGAAGGGAAGCAAGAGAAGAAAAGGATGGAAGAGAAAAACATGGATAAAGGGAAGATGGAAAAGAAGAATTTTCCCATATTTTATAACTGTGGGAAGAAACACCCTGGAACTTTCCTAAAAGGAATAGGAGTTTGTTATAAGTGTGGAGGAAAAGGGCACAAATTACGTGACTGCAAGGGTAAGAAAATGGTTTCAAATGTACAATGCTTCATTTTCAAGGAGTTTGGACACTACGCAAACCTATGTCCCAGTCATCAGACTATGCCGCAAATGATGCTATTGGATAATAATCAAGTTATGATACTACCACAGATGAAGAGGAATGATTAGAGTTCTTATGTTGATTATGTCATTTGAGTGTTGTATCAACAATGCACTTGTTATAATAATTATGGAGTATATAAGGATTGTACTGCAGTACTATTTCATTAAGGACATGAGATTGTGTGGAACAAAGAAAAGTGACTCAATAGCAGGTTAAATTTTTGGAAAATATATGGTTGAGAGAAAGATAAACCATAATATGGTTCTGATACCGAGGTAGTGATTTTAGAAGAATACATGATTGTTTTGGATAAATTATATTGGATATTCTTGACTACCTTAAAACTGATTAATGATTTGTATATTTCATCATTTTTGGGGTTTAAAACATTTTTGGATTGATGAAGTATATCCAACATTCTATATGGAATAAGGGAGCATGAATGTAATCAATAAGGATTATGGTAATTCAGGATGTTTCAGTGTTTTAAAAGAATACTTGATGAAGGTATTAATATGCTATTACGGGGTAAAAAGGATCTACATTATGGTGGACTGTGGGTTTGGACAGAAGTATTTTGGATAAATTGTAGTTTGAGATTAATTTTGAATTGCCATAAAAGGACAACCCGGAGGTCGGGCACTAACCCGTCGTGACCGGTAAGGCTGCAAGACTTGAACCCGCAACCGAAGGGGGACAAGGGTGTATCACCTACTACTGGCCCACGAGATGTCCTGGATTAAATAATGTAGTATTTTTTAAAAGATCAGGTAGATGAATTATAAATTAATTTATTTTGGAACCCTGTACGAATAGTATAAATAGAATTTTTTTACGTTCTATTATCTTTTAGAGTGAAAGATAAGTTTGTGGTAGAAATTTATTAATGGATAAAACTCTAATTATAAAGTAAGTATATCTCCTTATGATCTTAGCCAATCTCATAAATAAATTCCTCAACATTAAGAAAAGGAACTTAGAACCAAATTTTTGTCCTAGATGGTGCCTTAAATCATCACTAATTTATGGCTTTGGGATTGTTGGCCTTTTCATAGCCATGTTCTCTACCACTCTCCATCAGATAATTGATGGTTAGATTTCTCTTACATATCCATATTTTCCTATATGGAACCCTAGTATGTGTTATTTTCGGTAATCTTCATACTTTCCAGTATTTATTTTAAATAGAGGCCTCATTAATTCATTTTTCGATGTGGGATTTCAACTAAGATATTTTGAAACGTCAAAAATGTGTTATCCTAATACCTTATGTTTTGTTGAATCGATGGTATTTTAAATCATCATAGATTGATGAATTTAAGGACCTCAATTTTAAACTTGTTTGTGATTGATGACCTCAATCACTACCTATAAATATTTACGTTTTTCCTCCAATTATACGTCTCTAATTGCCACCAATGTTCTCTTAATCGAGATCATAATTTGGTGGTGACCCTTTCATTTTTCTTTTCCTCATTTTAAGGCTAAATTTTAGTAACCCAATTTCTGATGTGGGTTTTTCCACAAAGATATTTTTATTTTCAACCTTTTATTTTCGAAGAACAATTTCAAATTACGAGGACGCAAATTATTGAAGGAGGGGAGAATGTAACACCCCAAGATTTCATAGTGTGTTATTTCTTCAAAATAATTCAATAACTTGCACTACACGCAACACCAAGTTCAATCGCACCATGACTTACCAAAAAAAATCCATTCAAAAGAGGTTATGAATAGTATTAACTAAATTTTAAACTTTATATAATCCTTATAATTTTAGGATCCATATTATGAGTTTCTTAGATATAGTGCAAGAACAAATTCATTTTCAGTATTGCACTTTTATCAACTTTTAATAGTGAAAACTTTTTAAATACAATATTTTAAACTTTTTGACTAAATTGGGACATCAAAAATTTAAAATGAAACATCCCAAGCTTCCACGGTACGCTTTCCTTTGAATAATACAGTAGCGTGTGTTGTACGCAACTTCGAGTTTTAACACACACCACAACCGATCAAACTAGCCGTTATGAAAAGTAATAACTACTTTTTGAAATTTTATATCTCAAAATGGACTTCATTTTTGGATTCGGAATATCGAATTTAGCCTAAGGTGAAATTTTGGTACTTTTCGGATAACTTTAATATTTTGATGAATAGTGAAAATTACTAAATTTTGATTAAAAACAACTTTTTTAATCAAAATAATTAAAAGTGATAAATAATGAATTTGAGTGGTTTTAAAGTATATTTAGAATATATTTTTACCATTTAATATAATTTTGTTCATTGGACATAATTTTACAATTAAACTGGACATAAACAAGTGCCAATCTTTTGACAGTTATTATCTCTTAAAAACACGCTTTTTGTTTTAACAGCGGGAATTAATTTTAAATTAATTTCTGCCACTTATGTGTTTTGAATTTTGAAAAATGGATTCCATATTTGGAATCAGGATGTTCAAATTGTGTAAATAGGTAACTTTTATTTTTAGAAATTTTGAATAATTACTGCGGTAAATATTTTATTTACCATGGTTAAGGGTAAATCCGGTAAATAAGGGTTAAAAAATAATATTATAATAATACTAAATTACCCTAAAACGTGTCCTACCCTTATTGGTTGATACATGTTCGACCATAGGCATCTTTGTGTCGATTTTGGGACCCCATGGAGCCACTTGTAGGTGATAGGGACACTTTATTTTAATTAAGTTAAAATGAATACAAAAATGACACAAGCATATATCGTTTAGAAAAACAATTTTTACATAAGGTTATATATGTTGGAATTTCGACTATAAATATTCATTAGAAAGATAAAATTATTTCATACATGATGATATTTTATTTTTAATTTTTAGAGATTAAATAATTTAATTTATTTATGACACAATGATGATGCAGTAATTACCATAATAGTAAAAAATCAAAATAATTGATATTATAAATACAAAAATTAATATAATTTGAGACTTTTTATGAATTACAATAAATTTATAAGTTAATATGACATGTTAGAATTTATTTAATTAAATTCTTTCTAAGTAATCATTCTGTTATGAGTTTCACAAAAATCAACTATTGAATAGTGTCAAAATTGACATAAAAGAGTTTTAAAACAAATATTATATTATTAATTGATATTAAATTCCTAAAAATCTAAGTTTTTTCCATGAGACTTATATCATGATAGGTGTATCATTAATGGACCACTTTGGGTCTCTTAGAGGTATATGGTAAGTTTATTAACCATATAATATAAAAGTACAAAGAGACATTGTAAAAGTGAAACTAATTAACTTAGAGTTAATACTTAATGATAAGGTGAATATAAGTACCCAAACCTGTCTAAATTCTATTGTTTGAGTTGTTTTAGACCCTTAACCACCTTAACCTTTGAATAATCAACTTTTTATCCATTAGAAACCGAATATGAATTTATTATAAACTAATATTTCTAGCTTTTCCAAAGGTGCCCCTCACCCCTCTTATAAAAGGGCACTCTTCCTTCTCATTTCTTCATACCTTCAAAGCCTTTTGGTTTGGGAAAAATCTGATCAAATACTCTCCCAAATTCCCTCAATACAACCTAGAGGCCTTAGTTTGATCATAAATCCAACCTATGGAGCCCTTTTGATCAAATCAAAAGGAAGAACCCGAAGAAGAGGTAATGATTTCACCACCCTTTTCCAAGTTACTTTCTTCTTCCACTTCGTCTTCCGTTGTTTTTACCATTCTAAAATAATAACTATAGTATCATATATATACTGTGATGTTATTATAAATATGGTAAAACCATATTCAGTATTCTATCCACCCTTTTGAATAACATGTCACCATACGTGCGTACGTACGGCTTGCCGTCTCCACGTCGTGGTGTAATTGTTATTTAATATATTATTATTTGGATGGGTATAATAATGATGTGTAACTCATGTAAATAATAAATATAACATGTTAATTATTCTGTATATATGATATACCATCCATTTATATATTATTTTAATATCAAAAGAATGATATTGTCGCTCGTGCGTACGTACGGACTACCGTCTCCACGAACGCGATGAGATTCATTCTCCATCATATCCATACAAGTATAATTATCATTTCATGATTTAAAAATAATGTTTAAGGACTTGATATCATTATGTATATTATTAAGATACAACCTATCCATTACAAACATGGCTTACTTAACAAAACATATAAAATAAAATGAGTAAGTTAACACCCGAAACAAAGATAATACTAAGATATTATTAACAAATCAATGTTAAAAGATCATATATGATATAATATTAATGTATATGATTCTTGTATAATTTAATAAAAATTATTTCACCATTATACAGGAGGTTAACCTACCCCAACCAAGGAAAAGTACAAGGTAAGGGTTATTTCACAATCTCTTCATTATCCGAGGTTGTTTATACGTAATAATCTACTGGGATCTCTTTATCATCCACATCCATGTTTCTTAAAAATGTATTTCAATTTTTTTTACTATTTACAAAGAATATGAGTTAAAGTAATTTATACCCTTATGGGTTTATAAAGGAATCTTTCCATCATTTTCCAAACAAGGTGCTTTTTAACCTTTTCGACAGAATTAAGGTAAGAATGTTTTTTTAACTTATACGGAAGGTGCAGTTATTCTCTGCCATTATTACACCTTTGAAGCTTCCCTTACACGCTTATAAGGATATTTTCAAAATAAATATTTTCTTTTATAATTATGTGATTTTTAAATTATTTCAAAAAATATATATTTCTCTCAAAAATATGAAAATCCACTGCAAATGTATACGTATTTAACGCAAGCTTAAAAAATGTTTTCAGAAAACCTGACTCTCGAGTTTGGTAGACAGGAAGGGATTGGTAGTGGACCCATCATGGCCTGTAATTAGTCGAGCAGTCTCAGAATTAGTTATTTTGTTTTCAGAAGCTTGCATAATGTTTTCAGAAAAACACTGGAGTGTATTTTAGCAATTTTAAACGTAAGTATCTTCTAAAAAAATTTCATCGGTAGGTCTCATGAGACAAACTAGTGTCTTGGCACAAGGCCTTGGAAAAATCTTATTTGTAGTCTTGGAACGAGGCCTTGGCTATGTGGTTATGATAGTCTGGAATTATGCATTCCATCATTATGAAAGTGGTTATTGATATTTCATGTGATTATTCGATTAGTAGAATATCCATGTGAATAAGTAAATGGCATTATTTCATTTTACTTTTGCCATGCTATGTGGAAGTTCAAGTTTAAAAGGCTTTTGTTTTAGTTATACATTGCCTTAAATATTTATTATTATTTATAAAAGTTTTCGCTATATTGTTATCCTTACTGGGCATTTGAGCTCACCCCTTTTCTATGTTTTATTTTTCCCAGGATGTGAAGAAGTAAGTTATGAATGACCTGCAGGGATAGTTTGTGGGGATATGAGTGTGGAATATGGAGACTATGTTGTTTTAGTAGTTTTTCACTTTATGATGTAATGTAAAACTTTATGAATATATCTAGTGTTTCCAAGGCTACTAAACCAATCGGTCTTTCGAGATTTGATCTTTCTTGTGATCATGCCAATGTTATGTAATAATGCACCGACTCTGGGTAACTGGGGTCAGGGCGTTACATGATTGTACCGAGAGTATCCATCCATGAAGAAGAGAGCTTCATAGCTAGATATTTCATCAATTAAAAGTTCCATGATCAGAACTGGAAAGTCATATTTGGGACAATGCTGGTTATGATCTTTGAAATCAATGAAAACTCTAATTTTCTCATTCTTCTTTTTCACTAGAACAATGTTGGAAATGCATTTGGGATATTTCACCTCCTTGAAAAAGTTATCTTTAATAATATTTTTTAATTTGGATTTAATTTTAGAGGCATGAGTTGGGTGTGTTCTTCTTGCTGCCTGCTTGAATCCTTGATGATCTTCTGGAAAACCCAAATGATGAGTAGCAACATCGGGATTAAGGCCTGGAATTTCTGTATGGTTCTAAGAAAATATATCTCAATGTTTCTTTAGAAATTATGTATACATCTCTTTCTATTCCTAAGTCATGGCCTCACTAATTAAAGTGGGGCGTGGATCTTGTTCTATACCCAGATTTATTTCTCTGAGCCCATCCACGATGGTGGAAATGCCATCCTCAAATACTGGAGAAACATCCCTAATATATTATTATTCTTCTTCATTATGGGTAATTTCTTCTATTTCTTCTTTCATATTAGGTGATGAAGAAAAACTTTCAGAGCTAGGGTAGGAGTCAGTATTTGAACATCCTAAAGAAGTGGAAACCATTTATGACTCTACTGATGATGAAGGGTATTCCTGGAGCATTGAAGAGGAGATTATGGGTTGGGAATCAACATACTTGTCTTCTTATAGCAATGCTAAAACTTTTTCTAGTATGATTTGTGAAGTAGATACTTTCTGAAGTTTGGTGGATGAAATGAAGACATCTCCATTTAAGCTTTCACTGCTGCTTGGTAAATCAACAATTTATCCCGTGATGCCAGGATCAATTTCCATAATTGAAATTATGGAAGTCACTGTATGAGTGCTTGGATTTGGGTCTATGCTTTTAATTTGATTGATACACAACACATAATCAATACTTAGATGTTTTAATGGGTTAGATAAGATATTTTCCAGGCCATTCGGTGCATTGATTCTTGTTACCTCTTTTTTCACAGACCTCGTTCCGTTCATGTGATAGAATTATGCTTCAATATACTGCGATTCACACATTTTGAATGGATACTTATCAATTTATAATGTCACAATTTGAACATTGAATAAGTACTTGAGAAATTGGTGATATGATGAAAAAATGGCTGCATGTTGATATAGCCAAGGCCTTCCAAGAATAATTTTGAAGGCTGTGTCCTGACGGACAACCATGAAATCTGAATTGGACACAAGATCCAAAAACATAGTTCTGAGTGTATTCCTGCCTAAGGGTTATTGTTCATTCTTGTCATAACCTTACAACATTAAAGTGGAAGGAGATAAGTCGGATTTAGTGAGGCCCAATCGACAAAGTGTACAGATAGAAATGATGTTGACTCCTGAGCTATTATCAATGAAGGTTTTTCAGATGTCTATATCATTATCCCTAACAGGTAGTTACAAGGGGATGATCTGTCCTTATAAAAAATAATCTTCATCTTCATCCGTAAAAGATATAACTGCATGACATTCTATAGGATCATTCTATATACGATAAACCTTAGCAGCAACAACCTTGGTTTCAAAGTCTTGATAACTTGACAAAGCCTCAATAAGTGCTTCTCAAAGATCTTTTGACAGATTCATGGCATCCAAGATTGAAAAATTGTCTGGTACTTGGGATAGATGTTTCAAAACATCATACTTTTGGTCTAGAGGTTGTCATTTTCCATCATGGAGATGTGGTTTTGTAGGTTCCTTGAAAGTTGATGCTCCTGATGTAAATTTACCCTGTATTGGGGTAGAAGCTGGAAATACTTATGTTTTTTGGTAAATTAGAATGACTAGGTCGATCTAATTGATGATACAATGATGGTGTATCCTCTAATAGGTCTTCCAAGATAATCATGTTAGGATTTATCCTGTCATGTGTAGGAGAAATTCATTCTTCTTTCTGAGCCTGTTGAAGGGATCTCCCATGAGTTTTCACCGCATATACGGTTCGAGCAAGGGTAGAGTTAAAATAGTGGTTTCTAGCATAACCATGTCTTCCCCTATATCCTTGACCTTGGTTTCTTCATCTAATTACCCAGTTAGTTATAGGGAATTCATGATCCTTATAACCAGAATCATCATTTTTATAGGGATCCGTTAAGTGGATAACATTGATGGAACCAAAGATCAATTCTTTATCTAATGAAGATTCTACTTGATGGGTTGGTTCTGGTTGTACCATTTGGTGGGGTGGTGCCTGTACTTTTGAAACAGATGGCATGGAATCTTACAAAGTCAATGACAACTTTGGCCTTGACATGAGCTCTTCCTCTTTTGACAACTCTTTATCTTTCTGATCACATCGCTTCTTTAAGGATTGACCTTTAGAGGACTGATATTTTTATAAATATGAATTTATTGTGGCAGAAGTGGTAGAATACACAATCAATTGTTTGAATTGAGTTTATAGAATGGAATGAGTTTTATTGATTGTTTTATTGATTATTGAATCACCGTACTTCTATGAATTTTTTCTTTTGACTTCTTTCCACTCACCTTCTTTCTCTGGATCAGAAGTAGTAACACATGCTACTTGGGCTGATAAAATTTTCAACTCACTTGTCCAAAGTCAACCATTTTTTGCAGGAGGCCTTTAAAAACAAAATAATCTTGAATGGGATGCCCCAAAATTTGGGGAAAGGGGAAACAATTTGGAATATATTCATCTTATTATTTGTTTTCTTTCTTCATCCTTGAAAACTAAACCAAATTATTCTCCAAATCTGAAATGAAGTAACTGGGAACCTGTTCATTCCAAAAAAGAATAAAATTTGTTTTTTAACTCCTCAAACTGTCACTACCTTTGATATTTTTGATCATCTTGATGATACAGTCATTGCTGCTAATGATATGCGGGTGGATCCCTTCAGTATGATGAGGGTTTTAAAGTAGAAGCAAGTATATGTGCCGATTTGAGTGTGATTGTAGCAACCTATGATTTCCCTGTTCTCCTCCCCAAATCTGATGAAATTACATGAGATTTAGCTTTAGTTTCCACAATGAAATCCTACACTAGTTGGGTGATTGAATCAAGGTCTTGAAATACTCCCGTGTATTTCACTGGAATCAGTGGTGTGAATAACTCATCACATAGATTTTCCACACAAATTGGAAACAAATCTTCTTGAGGGAGTGATAGATTTAAGGAATATGTTAATACTTTCCCTCGAGCAATGAAATATAAAACTTGTTCATTTTCTCTTTGTTTAAAATTTTTAAGATCAAAAACTGTTATCTTCGGTAGTGTTGAGATAAATTGACGAAGTAATTTCTGACAGATGTCTTCCCATAAAGTAATTTATTGAGACTACAAACTTGTATAATAGACAAAATCTAGACCTTGTAATTATTACACAAAGAATCTGAGATTTACTGATTCTTGTTGTAGAGGAGTCCCCATCGCGGGATCACAATGAGAAAAAAATGCTTTAAATGATGCTATGGATCTCCCAAACCATTAAATATTGAAAATGTAGTATTCACAAAGTTTGGTGGGGGAGGAATCAGATCCACCCATTCCTAGTAAACTTTATTTTCTAGCTATACTAGTGCACTCCGTTCTTCCATAGCTTCCAATAAAGTTTTTAATATCTCAACTATGTTTATAAGAATTTGGTGAATATTTGGATGATCTAGAACCTATACAAGTACAACAACTAGAGCTTGAACTGGCATAAAGACTGAAAAAACCACTGGTGGTGATGCTACTGGTATTTTTCTTAGATAACCCATGGGGAAAAACTATAAGGATGTGTTTGATCCTGCCCTGGATGTGTACCCAATGGAGGGAATTCATTATTCGCATCTATAGTTTCAACAAAACCTCTTTGTTGAGGATTTCCTACATGATGTGAAAGTTGAGGATCTTCCTGGGGGTCATGTATAGTATAAATTTTTCTTCGAAGTAACTATGTATTGAGTATTTTTAACTCATTCATCTCCTCCTCTTGTTGGGAAAATATTTTTTCAAGCGAAAGAGATTGAATTTCTCCAGTGGAAAAGTGAGATGTAATATGACTTTACCTTTCCCCTTGATAGATGCTTTTCGAATGGGTGGGAGTTCGTTATTTGAGGGAATACCCAGATTCTGGGTAATCCTCTAATTTCAGGTATGCACAAATCCATAATTTTCTTCAATGTGTACTATGTTATGGATAAGAGCTTCATCTTATAACTCCCCTAAACTAGATTCATTATCTGGGGGATCTTCTATGATGGTATTAATGACATTCACTGATGCATAATGAATTAATGGCATTTTATCAGTATCTTTGTAAGTTCATATACTTCTGTATCTTTCATGATATTTTTTTCTTCTATACACTGAATTCTCGGGAACTATTTGATGGACAGAAACCCAAAGAGAATCCTTAGATAGTTCATTTGTGCATTCACTTTGTGCCTTCTTCCCTAATTATTTAATGCCCTGGAAATTCAGTATAATTTTTTTATTATATGGAATTATTTAGAGACCACGAAATTTGACACTGCGTGATTCCGAGGCCCAGATTGCCCGGAATGATCCGTCAAAGTTTTGTTAACATTTTATTAGTGCGCGTAAGAAATTTTCCAGAAAAAGTAGAATAAATCTTAAATGGTTACTCGGATCAGAAATACGAGGTAACTGTTGCACTCAAGATGGTGGGTTTTCCCTAGGCGCGACTTAAGTTTAGTCAGTGTGGGCCACCTGTGAGAAAACCCGATAATGACATAACCGTAAATAAAATAATTAAATAAAGTTATTTTATTTTTCAAATGCTTATAACTCACAAACGGTAACTCAGATTAAAAATCTGAGACCACCGCTAAAATAGTGAGAGTATGATTTCTTTAAGAAGATACTAACATTGGCCGGCGCGTGCCACCAGTGAAAGTTGGTTTTTGGCCGTAAATAAAATAATTAAGTGAAAATTATTTGATTATAAAATCCAAAACTTTTTAACGGTAACTCCAATTGAAAATATGAGAGTACCGTTGGGTTCATTGGGGCATGTTTCACTTAGTCAGAGCCTAATCTTGATCGGTGCAGGTCGAGGGTGACTGTTAATAATTTTCTGAACTGTTTTTCGGGTACATTCAATGAACACGTGAGTGATGTTTTGTAACTTTTGAACTGCTGCTCAGAATTGAAATTTGAGAACACTGTGGAACTCGCAACGCCAATATTCTCTTAAGGAGACCTTCACCTCGACCGTAGTAGGTTGATGGTGAAATTTAGTTTTTGTGCTTTTCATGGGAGAAAATAAAATAAAATAGATTTATTTTATTTTTGAAATTTAATCCTCCCAATTTGTTTTTGGTGGTGGGGACCACCCGAGCTTGAAAAATCCCGATTTGAATTCAGTGGTGGGGACCACCCGAACCTTGAACTCCCTCTTTAACGAGGGAGGTGACTCTTGGTTTCTTTTCCAATTAATTGTTCCAACATCAAATTAATTAATTTTCCAACTGTAATTAAATTAATAAAATTAATTTAATAGGTTAGATCCTCATTTTCTTGAGTTTGGGAAAGTGTTGGAAAAGGGATAATTTGGGAGAGATTTGGATAATATTCTCCAACAAAGGAAGTCCTCCCATGAAGAATGTCTTCCGGAAACGAAGAAAGAGGATCTAACCTTGGAGCGACTTGTAGGAGCGATGAATGACGAATATTCAACGACTTCATCTACTTTCGCGCGCCACATCCAACGAAAAATTTAGGTAGGGTTTTTTTATACATTGAATTTTACTTTATTGATTCTTCATATCCTAAATTCATGACGATGATGGAAAAACAAACATGGCCATCTTCCTGCACATAAACCTTGCTCCCATTTATCTTCTGTTCTCTGTGCATTGTTTCTGCGTTCTTCAACACCAAATATTTAATGACGCTAGAAACACAATATTTTGTTGAGAACGATATATGGACGCAGAGCCCTCAACACAAGGATTATGAATATGCAATCGTTTAATTTTTCAGGCTTGGAACGAAGCCACAATGGCTCTTGGAAGGAGGCAGCCAAATATTTATTGATGCTAGAAACACAGAGTTTTGCTGGGCGCGATATATGGATGTGGAGCCCTTGACACAAGAATCGCGAATATGCGATCGTTTAATTTTTTGGGCTTGGAATGAAGCTGCAACGGATCGCGGAAGAAATCGGTGGCCGACAACCGGTTGACCACGAGGAAGGTGGGTCAGCGCGCGTCTGCACCGTCGGTTGAGAAAGAGGCCACGACCCATTGGCTATGGCAGAGAAGGGTAGTAGCCGGCATCCGGCCGGCTGTGTGGCGGAGGGGCGGCGCGCGTCCGCGCCGCCGATGGAGCAAGAGGCCACAACCGCACCGCTGGGAAGAAGATCGGCTGGCCTTCCGGCCAACCGTGACACACCGGGCGGGACCCCCTGGAGGGTCCCACGTTCCAGTAGTCGAACGGTCCACAGACCTTTCGGGAAGACTGGGGGGCACCTCCCCCCAGGTGTCGGTCACAACGGACCCTACCTCGGTGGACCGCCAGCCGAGAGGGCCGCACAGCAGTGGGGCGCGCCAACGGGCTATGTCGGGCCGTCCCCTTCGTCAGCCGGGACGAACCACAGTCCAACGAGATGGGACCGCAAAGCCCCAGGCCATCCGAGTTGGACCCAAATTGGGTCGGGTCAACCCAGAGTAGTTCGGGTCGGCCCTGGCTGGGTCGGGCCGGGTTGGACCAGCCCCGGGCCTATCTGGACCCAGTTACACCTTCGTGGCCATAACTTGTGAATCAGGCTCCCGTTTGACAAACCGTCTATGGCACCAAAATCCTTGGATAAAGATGGTCCTTTTGGTATACTCCACTTGAGTTTTGGATATGTTTGGGGTATGGCCGGGTTGTATTGGACCCCGAATCCAACCAGGGCCTCGGAGTGGAAACGTTAATAACTTACAGACCGGGCATCCGATTGATGCGTCGTCTACTGTGTTGGGTCCCTTAAGACATGACAGACCTTTGGGATTGTTCTTCATGGGGATTCAGGGCAGTTGATGTATGACCGAAGGATTGAGGAGTGGTTCTCCCAAGCGCGCTACGTGCAGAACCGTGTAACTTGTTGAGATCTGAGGACTGCTGACCATGACGACTCAGAGTGACTCGACATTCCTAATACGGAGAACCTCTGTGTGATGCGGTAGACCCATGGTGGGGAGCGCCTTTGTGTGACATGGTAGACCCACGATACTCAATAGGAGGAGTACCTCAGCAGACCACGAGGGGGAGCGCCTCTGTGTAACGCAGTAGACCCATGGCGGGAAGCGCCTCTGTGTGACGTAGCATACCCACGGTTCTTGATAGGAGGAGTACCTTAGAAGTCTAATATTAGTGGGAAGTGCCTCTGTGTGATGTGGTAGGCCCACTGTACTCGATAGAGGAGGAGTTCTCTAGCAGCCGAGTTGTTCGACGATGTGACTGGGGATGTTATTTGTTACTACCCCTAGAATAAATCATGGTGTGAGGTATATTTACTTTGTGCTTCTGATTGAGGTTATTCTATGTGATACTTCACCTTCGTGGTGTTACTTTCATGTTATACTTCCCACATGTATGAGATGAGTATAGCTTGATAACTTAGGTATTTTTATGGGCATATACCGAAGTAGAGTTGGGCTCTTGCTTTGTGGTCTTTACTTTGTGGAACTCTAGGAGACCTACGGGGTCTCAGGGTCCCTACTGAGTACTATTATACTCACCCCTACATGGGTTAAACCCGTACCTTGTTGTGTTTAGTGTAGATGACAGACAACACTGACTGATGATGAGGGTACCAGGACTGTAGGTAGCTCGGAGGTGGACATTAGACGAGGAGTACTGCAGAGATGACCATTCGAGAGATGTACCTACCCTTCAGGTAGGATCCTTTATAGGTGTTTATAGGAGTTGTTTTCAGTTTTACTTGTACTTTTTAGTTTACTTGTACTTTACAGTTGGGCTTGTATTCTCGCCCCTTTTACTTTCTATACACACCATGTTTACTATATAGTTTTACTTTGAGCTTGTATCATGCTTTGTGCTTAGTTTTGTGAGTTTATTGGTTATAAAGGCAACACCTTACCATTTTTAGGGAATACAACTTTCGCTGCTAGTCACCAGCCCCTGGCCTATGGAAGGCAGGTTTGAGGTAGTCACGGCACGGGTCCCGAGGGATGGGCTGTGAAAAATTATTATCAAATAATTTATGTTCTACTGAAGAACTACATTTCTGATCTTTTCTATGTGAAGAAATAGTGTTAAATTTTTTGAGTGTGGTTTTCAGTTTGGGGAGTTGAGTGTTGGTGTCGTGGCCGAAGTATCCATATACCAGGACCCTGAATTCTGATTTCCAACTCAGCGGATGAAAGCATTGATTGTGTGTGTTTTTGAAATTTTTTTATTTTGATTTATTTGGAGTCAGCTCACTAGGTATAACTTAATGACCATGGTGCACCTATTCCTTATCAGGATGCCGCTACAAAGATATCCACCCAGGTTTCCTGAGAGAGTACGCGATGAAGGCCCACTGAGCAATGAGGACTCGGTGCAGTAACCTCTTACGGTGTTAGTACCTTTGAGTTGTGTAACAACAGAACCACTACCCGTTGGATCAGCGTTTCCACCACCCCCACTAGTAGAGGATGCATGCCGAATGAGCACGTTGCATGAGTTCCAGTGACAGAGGCCTCTGAGGTTTCAAGGTGAGATAGAATCCCAGGCATCTGAGGACTGGATGAAGGCTGTGGCTAGATTTTTCTACCTAGTTGAGACACCGGTAGAGAATATGGTGATATTAGCTTCTAGTCTTCTCCAGTGAGTGACCATGAGGACGGTACACATAGTGATGAAGCTTAAGTATGTGGACCGTTTCCCAAGATAGTACCTCCGGGTAGTGTGTCAGCTACATCACTACCTATTGAGCAGCAATTAGAACCGGTGGTACCGGTAGAGGGCACATTTAGGCTTAGTGACTTACACAAGTTTCAGCCCCAGATACCCCTCTGGTTCTGAAGGGAGACCGACTCACATGCAGTTGAGGACTATCTTGAGGAGGTGGATGAGAGTTCTCTAGATCTTTTATAGCTTCGGTAGGATGACATGTTGGTAGCTGAGTATTCATCTAGGTGTACCGACCATTCCTGGTACTCGATGAATACGATATGATCAGTGCTTCAGGGCTCGAACTTCCGAGTGCAGTGTGTTTAAGAATGTCTGAGCCAACACTATTCCTCTATGCATTCCTACCTATGTTAGGGTGCTAGAGAGAACCTTTGCGGTTGAATGTTATTTAGCTAAGCAGATACCGCCAGTGAATGTTAATAGTGGGAAAGCAGGAAACTGGCGCCAGTCTTAGAGATTTGGATGTGTAAAAAAATGTTTCGGGAAGAAGTAGTGTTAGGGGAAGATGAATCTGCAGGGCTGTAGACGTGAAAGAAGAGCTAGGAGAGTAGCATGAGGTGGTGTACATTTCGACATGTTACAACCACCTCCCCTTTTTGGACCCCACCAGGCTCAGGGAGCTGGAGGAAAGGGTAAGGGAGTAGTTGCATATGGTCAAGGAGTGCGACCCAAGGGCTCTAGGAATGATTCGATGAACGGTTTGTGTCTACCACTAGTTGCTGTATTAATAGACATAGGTACCAATCATTCATTACTTCCACGAATCTTGTCCAAGACCTAGAGTTTTCGGTTAAGCCGTTGACTTGAACCTCACATCAGGAGATACCTTTGGGAGGAGACTCGATAATCACACTTACGCTGACGGTGTGATCTGACCCTTGAGGTGAGAGTTTTGGTTGGAACCTCTTGGTTTGTAGCATTGAGGCCTTGCAATGTTAGTTTGGGTATGTACTGGACATCCACAGTTCATACTCAGATTGACTTTATTAAGAAAAAGGGTTGTGGTTTACCTACAATGTTGGAATGGGATTTTCCTTGGTCGATGAAAAAGGAAACCCAGGAAGCACAGGATAAACTCATGCATAGAAGGGTGAAACTGATCACTCTTGAGTTGACTTGACGTAACCTCGTGGCAGTAAGATTTTTGAGTTTTTAGTTCCAAACAGGAGTGGTAGATCATGGGGACATCTTTTCAAAAGATGTTTATAGGATTACCTCCCTGAAGGGAGAGTGACATCTGCTTTGGATAGGTATTACCAGAGATTTGTACCCGACTTATCCAAGGTAGTGACACCCTTTTAAGCTTTGAAAAAAAGTGGGAGAGTTTCCTGTGGATGGAGAAGTGTTAGAAAAGCTTTATGGAGATGATACAGAGACTGAAATGTAGAACTATTCTACCCATGACCTCGAGTTAGCAGTAGTGGTCTTTGCGCTAAATATGTGGTGGGAAAACTTGATGGGAAAACTTTTTACAGTCTACTATGATCACAAGAGTCTCAGTTATATCTTCTCTCAGAAGGACCTGAACCTGAGATAATGACGATGTCTAGAGTTCCTCCAAGACTATGACTTTGAGATAGTCTATACTCCTAGGAAGGGGAACGTGGTAGCAGATGCAATCAGTAGGAGGTCTGGTCTGCACTTGCTGAGTTAGGTGACAGAGAAAATAGCCACATTGCAGATATCCTATGTGGATAGAGATGGAGTATCTTATATTTAGTCTCTGATAGTCACTCCCCCACTCCTTCAGCGTGTTAGGGAGGCGCAGCTTGGGGACACCGACTGCGAGGCTCGACATGCTCAGATATCCTTAGGGCTAGAACCTGATGGATTTTCTGAAGGTGGGGATCACGTCATCCTATTTAGAGGACATACCATGGTACCAGTAGCGTCATAGGAGGAGGTTTTTTGGGAGTTCCATATGTCCCCTCTAGCAGTACATCCTGGAGTGGAGAAGATTTACCAAGACCTTCGACGACAGTATTGATGGATCGTGATGAAGAAAGTAGTGGCAGAGTTTGTATCACGATGTCTCACTTTTCAGAAAATGAAGACTACATAGAGTTGGCAGAAGTCTTATGTCGAAATGATATGGAGACCCTTGGAGTTCTAGGAGGGGGACCATGTATTCTTGTGAGTCTATCCTCAATGGGGACTACGAAGATTTGGCCGAGGCGGCAAGTTATCACCGAGGTTTATCAGTCCTTCTCTGATTCTTCAGAGGATAGGATAGGTAGAATACCGCTTGGTTATTCCACCGAAGTTGGAGAGGGAGAATGATGTTTTCCATGTATCCCAGCTGAGGAGATGCGTACATGATCCTTAACACATCATTGACCGGGGAGAGATGGATATCGACGATGGGGCGATGTTTTCGGAGGTTCCAGTAGAGATTGGGGATCGACAGGAGCGGGTCCTTCATGGGTGGTCGATACCTCTACTGTGCATTCAGTTGAAGCACGAGAACCTCCAGGAGATCACATGGGAACATGAGGCTCAGATTCATGCTCAATACCCCCATTTGTTTCCTTAGTTTACGTTGTGGATTTTGGGGATGTAAAGCCCTAAGGTGGGGAGAATTTAATGTCTCAGAAATTCCATATAATTTTTTTTATATGGAATTATTTCAAGACCATGAAATCTGAGGCCCAGAGTGCCTGGAATGATCCGTCGAAGTTTTGTTAAGATTTTATTAGCGCGGGTAAGCAATTTTCCTGAAAAAATGGAATAAATCTTAAACGGTTAATCAGATCAAAAATCCAAGGGCACCATTACTCTCAGGATGGAAGGTTTACCCTAGGGATGACTTAAGTTTAGTCGGTGTGGGCTGCCAGTAAGAAAACCCAAAAATGGCATAACCATAAATAAAATAATTAAATAAAGTTATTTTATTTTTAAAATGCTTATAACTCACAAACGGTAACTCAGATTAAAAATATTAGACCACCACTAAACTCGTGAGGGTATGATTTCCTTAGGCAGATACTAACATTGGCCGGCACGGTCCACCAATGAATGTTGGTTTTTGGCCGTAAATAAAATAACTAAGTGACAATTATTTTATTGTAAAATCCATAACTTTTAAATCGAAACTCGGATTAGAAATATGAGAGTACATTTGGGTTCATTGGGGCGTGTTTCACTTAGGCAGATCCTAATATCGACCGTCGTGGATCGAGGGTGACTGTTAATAATTTTCCGAACTTTTTTTCAGGTATGTTCAGTAAACGTGCGAGAGACCTTTTGTAACTTTTGAACCGGTGGTCAGAATTGAAATTTGAGGACAGCATTGAACTCACATCATTAATATTTTTTTAAGGATATCTTCACCTCGTTCGTTGTTGGTCGAGGGTGAAAGTTAGTTTTTGTACTTTTTGTGGGAGAAAATAAAATAAATTGGCTTAATTTTATTTTTGAAATCTAATCCTCCCAATTTTTTTGGTGGTGAGGACCACCCGAGCTTGAAAACTCCCGATTTGAATTCAGTGGTGGGGACCACCCGACCCTTGAACTTCCTCTTTAATAAGATAGGTGACTCTTGGTTTCTTGTCCAATTAATTGTGCCAACATCAAATGTGCCAACTCTAATTAAATTAATAAACTTAATTTAATAGGTTGGATCCTCATTTTCTTGAGTTTGGGAAAGTGTTGGAAAAGGGAGAATTGGGGAGAGCATTGGAGAACATTCTCCAATAAAGGAAGTCCTCCAACGAAGAACGTATTCCAGAAATGAAGAATGAGGATCCGACCTTGGAGCGTCTTGCGGGAGCAACGAACGCCGAATCTTCAACAACTTCGTGGACTTCCTCGTTCCACCTCCAATGGAAAATCCAGGTAGGGGTTTTTTTATACGTTGAATTTTACTTTATTGATTCTTTATATCCTAAATTCATGACTATGATGGCCAAATGAACATGGCCATCATCCCGCACATAAAACTTACTCCCCTTTATCTTTTGTTCTCTGTGCGTTCTTCATGCGTTCTTCAATGACAAATATTTAATGATGCTGGGAACACAATATTTTGTTGATTGTGATATGTGGACATGGAGCCCTCAACACAAGGATCGCGAATATGCGATCATTTAATTTTTCAGGCTTGGAACGAAGCCGTAATGGCTCACAGAAGGAGGTGACCAAATATTTATCGATGTTGGAAACAAGGACTTTTGCTGAGCATGATATATAGACACAGAGCCCTCGACACAAGGATCGTGAATATGCAATTGTTTAATTTTTTGGGCTTGGAACGAAGCCGCAATGTCTAGCTGAAGAAATCGGCGGTTGGCACCCGGTTGACCATGAGGAAGGTGGGGAGGCACGCGTCCATGCCACCAGCTGAGCAAGAGGCCATGACCCATCGGCCGCGTCAGAGCAGGGTAGCGGCTGACATCCGGAAGGCCACGTGGCAGAGCGATGACGTGCGTCCGCGCCGCCGATGGAGCAAGAGGACGCAACCGCTTGGCCGCGGTGGAGGTCGAAAGTGGCTAGAATCCGGCCGGCCGCAGTGGTGCAGTGGCATAAGGCCGTGCCACTAGGAAGAAGACCAACTGGCCTTCTTGCTGACCATGCCACACCGGGCGGGACCCCCCAGCGGGTCCCGTATTCAAGCAGTCAAACGGTCCACAGACCTTTTAGGAAGACCAGGGGGTGCCTCCCACCGGGTGTCGGTCATGGAGGACCCCGCCTCAATGGACTGCCAGCTGAGCGGGCCGCACCACAGCGGGCCGCTCCTCCCGGTGGGCTGCGCCAGCTGGCCACACCACCAGGCTGCGCCAACGGACTGGGTCAGGCCGTCCCCTTTGTGGGTCGGGCTGGACCACGACCCAACGAGTTGGGCCCGTCAAGGCCTAGGCCATCCAATCTAGGCCTGAATCGGGCCGGGTCGGTCCGATCGGGTCGGACCAGACCCGAGCCCATTTGAACCCAATTACGCCTTCGTGTCCATAACTTGTGAACTGAGCGTCCATTTGATGAACCGTCTTCAGAAACAGAATCCTTGGATCGAGACGATCCTTGTGGTATACTCCACATGAATTTTGTATATGGTTGGAGTACGACCAGGTTGGATTTCACCTCGAATCCAACCGGGGCCTCGGAGAAGAAACGTTAATTACCTACAGACTGGGTGTTCGATTGACGCGTCGTCTTTTGCGTTGGGTCCCTTAAGACGTGAAGGACCTTTGGGATACTTATTATTGGGTATTAGGGGAAGTTGATGTATGAATGATGGCTTGTGGAGTGTTTTTCCCAAGAGTGTTACTTGCGGAATCATGAGACTGGCTGAGATCTGACGACTGCTGACCATTATGACTTGGAGTGACTCGACATGCCTAGTGGGGAGCACCTCTGTGTGAAGTAGAAAACCCAAGGTGGGGAGAGACTTTGTGTGACGCAGCAGACTCACTATACTCAATAGGATGAGTAACTCAGTAGGCCACGAGGGGAAGAACCTCTGTGTGACGCGGCAGACCCATGGTGGTGAGCGCCTCTGTGTGACACGGAAGACCCACGGTGCTCGACAGGAGGAGTACCTCAGTAGTCCAAGATTATTGGAAAGTGCCTCTATGTGACGTGGAAGGCACACTATACTCGATAGAGGATAATTTCTCTAGCATTTGAGGTGTTCGATGATGTGACTGGGGATGTTACTTGTTAATACCCCTTTAATAAATCCTGGTGTGAGCTATCTTTATTTTTTGCTTGTGATTGAGGTTACGCTATGTGATACTTCAACTTCGTGGTGTTACCTTCGTGGTATACTTCCCACATGTATGAGATGAGTATAGCTTGATAAATTCGGTATATGTATGGGCATATACCTAAGTAGAGTTGGGATCTTGCTTTGTGGTCTTTACTTTATGGAACTCTAGGAGACCTATGGGGTCTCGGGATCCCTAATGAGTATCGTTATACTCACCCCTACATGGGCTATGCCCGCACCTTGTTGTGTTTGGTGCAGAAGATGGGCAACGCTGACTGAGGACGAGGGTACCAGGTCTGTAGGTAGCTCTGAGGTGGACTTTAGATGAGACGTACTGTAGAGACGACTATTTGAGATCTATACCTACCCTTCAGGTAGGATCCTTGGTGGGTGTTCATAGGAGCTATTTTCATTTTTACATTTACTTTTTAGTTTACTTGTACTTTATAGTTGGGATTGTATTCTGGTCCCTTTTACTTTCTGTACACACCCTATTTCCTATATAGTTTTACATTGAGCTTGTATCATGATTTTTGCTTAGTTGTGTGAGTTTACAGGTTATAAAGGCAATACCTTCTCGTTTTTATAGAAAATGACTTTCGGTGCTAGTCGCCATCCCCTGGCCTATAGAAGGCGGGCTTGGGGTAGTCACGACATGGGCCCCGAGGGACGGGTCGTGACAAATCGGGAGAAAACTGACTTCCATTCAGGAGGGGATTGTAGATGTGAAAAATCCCTCAGCCCTACAGGCTGGGGATGCTCTTGTTCATCCAACCTTTAATTTTTTTAATAAGTTCGAAGATTTAATTAAACAAGACACCAATCCTATAGGCTAGGGTGGCTCTTGAACTGCTATAGTTGAGATTCACACAACTACTATTCTGATTTGGGAATTTATATCCAAACATTGGCTGGGTGAATAATCCAAAAAGCACTTAAATCATCTGCTTTGGAAGATAAATGTGCTATTTTAGACATTTTTTCCATCTTATTACTGACATCCTCTAAGTGGGAGTTCTGCTTAATGTTCTTATATGCTTGATGCAAAGTTATCTCAACAATTTTTCCTCTTTGGACCTGAATCAAATGAGAGCTAGTTGAGTCTTGTTCTTGATTGTATACTTTATTACATGCAAAATCTATTGATTGTAGCCGGCCATGGGAAATAACATTGTATGAGACCACTTTTGGTGGGATTTTCTGATTTTTGAGTGTAGTTAAATGAAATAATCCATTTTCCCCCATCCTCTAATACAAACACCAGATGGGGTATCCAAAATTTACTGGTATAACCTATTTAGTGCATCGAGGCATGCACACTAAAGGGTTCTCTGCTGATTTTCATCCTTTGGATGTTAGGAAAATGAGAGAGATTCCAAGTCGATTTGGCATTAAAACCCTTCTATTATCTTTAAATGACATTGATATTCATCATACGATAATAATTTGTTTTTCAAATGATGAAGAGTCTTTCATAAGTTGAGGCGGATATGATGAATGAAATCTTTTGCCATCAATTATTGAATGTTGTATTGTGAAGTTTACAAATGACAAAACATGAATGATATTTTACATTTATCCAATTTTTTTCTCATATTCAACATATCTTCATTATCTTTTATTGGAGGTTTCTCCACTTGGACTGAACAAAGTGGATGCTTTTCGATTGTTTTATTACAAAAAATGGAATCAGTTGTTTTTTATATACTATATTGGAAGACAAATGACATAAGGGAGGTTCGGAGAATGACTGTTGCCTAAGGATGTCTTCTGGTTGAGAAATAATTTCACCAGTTAGTGACAAGGCATCATACATGACTGGCCTAATGTTGGAAAGTGCCCCGAGATAAGAGGGCTTTCTCATTAATACACTGTCAATTAGAGAATTATCTTGACAATGCAAAACACTACTGCATAGATAACTTTCATAGTGATTTCCATCATGGGGAGGACCACCATGGTGGATTACAACAAGGGATAAATCCTCTTACTCCTTGGTATTCTGGCCACACAGATGGTTTTTGTGGCTCTCATCCAGATATAGACTCTCTATATTGAATGTATTTTCATAAAGAAAGCCTTTATGATGAAGTGTCCGATGAGGAAATTCATAAATACTTATACTACTCCCATAATTTGGTAACGTGAGGGTAGGATCTTTAGTTGCAATAGATGAATGTCTGAGGGCATAAAGAACTCCAACATTAATAAGAGGAAGATCGCATATCGGATATTTATTTTCCAACTGTGTTTGGAGGGAATTCTTCTTGGATGATCTTTTACACGTAGTTGGGGCCACTTTCTGGGAGAAGTGGTTATCATGGGTAGGTGTATGCGCCTGCCTTGGAGTGTTCATTAGAATGGGATAATTGCCTCCAATTGGAAAGGGTGTATGCACCCGGTCCATTTTTTCGTATGATATGAGGGATTATGACCCATAAATCTCCTGGACTCAAAGAGAGGTATGTATCTTCTCTGGGATGGCATGAAGATGTGTCATCCTAGGTTTGGGGATAGATTTATTTGTCTGTTCCCCTAGTACTGATGAAGTTGATATTATGATATTTTAGAATGCTTCTAGAATATGGGTAGGAATTTGTGTCTTCCCTTTCACCATTTCTAAGATGTGTTTGGAAAATTCAGCAGGTAGAATGAGAATATACATCCATTCTGTATCTAGAGTAGGTGTATGTTCTTGCTCCTATCCTCCTTTTCCTGTTAGTGGATACCGACAATACTCATGTATGGGGGCATAGAGTTGAGTCTGCACGAGGTTTGTCGCCAAATATTTCTGACTGACTTCTCTGGGTGCTACCAAACAAGAATTTTGGAAGGTTTGATGAATTATAGAAGGTGTATGAACCTACTGAATGTTTTTGGGAAAGCATGGTTGAAAGATTTCTCTCAATGCTGACAGACGTGACTGTTGGAAAAATTGGTGAGTGTAATCATGTTTATGTTCCTGCTTTCCAGTTGCTACCACATTTATTTGGAAAGATTCCTTGAATGCCATCAGATGAGACTGCTGACTGGATGATAGTTTGTAAATATGTGTATGTGCCTATTAAAAGTACTCCACCAGATTTAACTGGTGGGATTGGTGGGTAACTTCCAGATGAGTCTATTGGGAAACGGAATTAGGGCAGATAGGTGTATGTGCCGGCTCATTTTTTCAATCAATTTTGGTTGATGGACTTATCTGGAGGGGGAAAATGTAAGAACCTGATCCCTGTTGGCTGAACGTTGTCCTCGACGATTCACCTTATGCACTCGGGTCTAAATGAAATGGGCTGAACCACTCAAGTAAACACCCCATCATGTTGGGTGTTCACTTTCACATGATTTTGCTGATGGTGATTGTTGGAAGGATCCCTCAAGAAGGACCCATATATCATCGAGTTAAGGCCATGAGTGACCTCTTGATCCACCTAAATATAGTATGGGACGGATTTATTATTGCATTCCCGGGATAAGGACCCGAAATAGTTGAATATGGTGGTTGGAACCATCTATATCTTGACTACCGGTCATCCTTGACAAGATGATCGAGGGTTGTTGTTAACCTATAGAGCCTATCGAGTAGCCTCCACTGTTTGGATAGTACCATGTTGAAAATATTACCTTACAATTACATTATATACTTAGCGTTGAAGACACTGATTTAGTGATGACTCCATTCTAGTGGATGAGGATCCATCTTGAGTAGCGGCCGGGGCATTCATAGGTGAAAACTTGAAGGAATCCATTTAGAGTAAAGCGAGTTCTGAGAAAACTTGATAAAAACAATAAAATCCATTAAATAAATACATTTTAGATGGATACATGCGTGATTAATTCCTTTGTCTGGGCTTAATTTATCAATTTATAGGGGCTTGATATATGGGTAACACTATTAACATGGTTAAAGATTCCCATTGGGTTCACCATTTTTGTTTCATAGTTCCTTGGAACGTGTGCTCTGGTCAGGAATCACTTTCAGGCAGTTTCCATTTTTTTTCATAGTTCATTGGAACATGTGTTATGGTTAGGAATCAATTCTTCTAGGTGGTTTCCATTGGATTTATTTATGGAACTGGAAACATCCAATCATTCTTTATCCAAAGGGGACCTGCTTTCCAAAGGCAGTCATTCATTTAGTTTGAAATTACGATACTTAATAACATGCATTGTTTGGGAGGATGTGAGTTCAAACTCATCACACCCTTTTAGGGGGAATTATTGTCTACTCCGGGACTCTCTTATATATTTTAGATATTTTCATGAATCCTTATTAATTCACCAATTATAACATAGGTTTCCCTTGTAATTTTCAATCAATTTTTAACATATGTGAACTTTATAATCACCCATATGTATTAAAGGTTCATCACTAATGGATACATCTATATGTATTTGAGTTTCTCAATCAATGGTATCCTCTCATATACTATTTAGATATTCTTTTAACCATCTTTATGATGATACTGGTTTTTAAGCCACTCAGTGGGACACTATGGAATTTATTGTCATCTAGGGAGACAAAGATTTTTTTTTATCTTGGGACCGTACCCATAAAGGGGATACCTATGTATCCTCATGAAAGGAATCAGAACCCTCATAGTTCGATGATACTTAATGGGACACATCATACCTTTTAAGGTCATGTGATAAGGACCTTTCCATACAATTTAATGTCATGTGGTAAGGAAATCTAAGCGAAAAGGTTCTTAGTTAAGGTTTGATGTGGGACTTATTCCGAAGAATCCCAAAGAACTTGGAAATAATATTGGTTTCCAAGTAATATTAGACCCTATTGGGAATATAGCCAAGAAGAATACGGTTGATTTGAAATTTTGGGTTTGAAACTCAGAGAAGCTTCCTACCTATCCCATTTGGATGGGATTCAGATACCACATAGTTTGGTGAGTCTTATAGGGGAGTACAGTCCTTTGAAAGAAATGATTTTGGGCTTACTTTCTGAAAAGGATTCCTTGATGATTTGGGGGTTTTAATTTGGGGCTTACTCTTAAGGAGTATTCCCATTTATGGATGAAATGATATGGATCTCATGCCTTAGGAAGGCTTCCTAAGTACCCCAATTTAGGTGGGAATTAGGGTTCTCTTAGATCAATATTTTATGGGGTCTTAATTTGGGGATTACTCCTAAGGAGGATGCCTATATTAAGGTAATTGAGGTTAGATTCCTGAAGAGGATATCTAATGAGCTCGAGCCCAGATGAAGGCATACTACGTATCCCAATTATGGTTGGAATTAGAGTTCTCTTAGTTCATTCGAGTGTGTTTGTAAGAATTTTGTGATCATGAAAAATATCTAAGACCATGTGAGTCATTCTTGGTGTGAGAAACAAGAGGATGTTAAATATTCAAAAAAGGCACCCACACCTTTCCTACTCCGCTGGTGGAAAAGGACACACCTATAATGGTGATGGTGGAAGGGGAGAGGCGATTGGGGAAGAGGGTGAGATGGTGAGCCTTCCCTCTGTTATCTTTACATTAGACAAGGGTATATTGTAAGAAAGGAGTTGAGGTGAAGGAAGTATAGAGGAGCAAGACTGGAACCTCCTACTTGAAAGATTAGGGGATTACACTAGGATGGATGCCCTAAAATTGGTCCTGGAAGGGGAGGAAGAATTCTCATTTTCTTGAATGGAAAATAAAGTGTGAACTGCACCTTCCCTACTAGAGAATTAAGGTTATGGTTTTTAGATAAAAAATGGGAGGAAAAAACCCGAACCCTAATCCTCCAAACCAGGAACTTCCCAAAATTGTTCCTGGGAGAAATGTCCATGTGACTGCAGATATACAAACCCACATACACTCTATTAATCCTAATCTCATTTCAAAACAATTGTGGGAAACCTCTGAATACAAATATAAAAACCCAAATAGGAGAAAAGATGATGTTTCCTTCTCAAAGGTTTGATAAGTTAGGAGGTTTTGGTGGAGGTTTCAACATAATCCCTTTCATTTAAGATAGAAAATGAAGAAGAAGCCTTGCCATGAATGGCTTTGAAGAAGGATTATAGACTAAAGGGATTAGGTGAATCAAACAAGGGCACCCAAGTACGAATACAGCACGCAAGTATGGGGGAACAAGTAGAATTGGGTGACCCAATGTTCACTTAAGTGACTAAAATCCTGGATGTTAATACTTGGGTAAGAATTGACTCAAGCCTTCAGGAGTATTCATAGGTATTCCCAGAAGTGGGGTGCTCAAGTTCCCTTGAGAGGAATTGGTGGTGCACAAGTGGTTATGATTTATTGAGGTTGATAAATTTAGGAGAAAAAGTGTTATGAATTTCAAACACCAAAGGAACTCAAGTCCTATGATCCTCCTTCAATTATTATGCTCTAAATGTTAAAGAACTACCTTGAAGGTTTTAAAAGACTTGGGCGAAGCACTAGGGTGACAAGAGTAGTAATTAGGATTCAGGGAAATTATTCCATACAAATGAAGGCCCAAAGGGGCTATTTATAGGAAAATAAGTGACCTTGGGCGAAATGGTGGTGGTATGAACAAGTGGGTTGCACTCCAGAACTAGGTACGCAAGTACCTTGCCTACCGAAGGATCCTCGGCTTGACTTGGGCAATTAAATTTTTAAGCCTTTCCAAATCTTAATTTTCTTCATGTGTTTTCTCCTCTTTTTGATAAGTCATTTCCCTTTTTCACTTTTTTGATTCTGTGATGGGACATAGTGTCAAAAACGTTCTTATAGAGAGAATATTTCTCTAGGCTCAAGAGATTTTCTCCAAAGATGTTATGCACACAATAGTTGGGTTAACCAGTTGAATACCCCTTGTCTAATATAGAGAATAATAACATAACGGGGAATTTAATTAAACATGTAATAAGAAATAATTATCACGGGTTTTGTTACTTAATTTATTATTCCACATGAAACCCCATGTCAAATAATAATAGTAATGCTATTATTTACATGAAATGTTCTTAACTTGTACATTATATTAAAATATTATCTAACAAAAAATTATTTAATATTATTTCTCACCGGACCCAAAACTTTCTCCTTCAATCCTCGTCAATATTTAATGGGCCTTGAATAATGAAAATTTATAAATAAATATAACTGCATTATTTTTTGATAAATAAATATTTCGTACACAATATATTATCTTGAATAACTAGTGACAAAAAAAATTTGATCAGGAATACTTGAATAATTATTAAACTACAACTAGGAATAATATTTATTTAACTTGATAAATAAATAAATTATTTAACTGAGATACTTAATACACTTAGTGTGTGACCCTATAAGACTCTTTCTCATTGACATTAGGTGGACTTTTCTAAAGTTCAAGATTAGTATCTATCAATGGGTCAAGACGCCCAAGAGAAATAAGTTGATGTCGAAACAACATGTCACCTCATACGAACACTTACCATGTAATATAATGCCTTTGTCTTGATATCTCCAATCAAGTGGATTGCATGCAAGTTCCATCAACCCATGTGCTCAATTTCTCATTCATTGAATTCCTGGAATTGAACTTGACTAGAGAACAACATGGAAATGGATTTAGTTAGGCTATATAATTTCCATCATAGGGATTGAGATATATAATTCCATATAAGTTACAAATCATTTATTGCATTATTCATTAATGTAGTATTACTCATTACGCACCCAACATATCCTACCTCACCGTGAACATCTTTTTTCAAAGTTTTCGTTAATACATCTTAGTGCGCGAGTCATAATACTAATTAGTAATAATCTTAAATTCTATGAAAAAATACACACGTCCACACATAGAAACATCCAATAACAGATATGAATGTGGATTTTCTACTGGTAGGTCTTGTTCTCATAATATCCTCAAGGACATTACTAAGGGCGCACACCATGAGAAGGTGCCTCAAAGTTTCATGATCCACCACCCCTAAGAGCCTATATAATCCATGTCCCTTTAAATGATATCATCTAGATATAGAACATATATTCAAGAATAGTGTCATGGAACTTCTAGGTTCTCCTTATAGCAGCGATCTGCTATGACCTTTTATTGCGATAACTATTATTTGGTCATTATCACATACTATGTCATGCAAAAGAACAATCATGATGTTATAATTAGTCTATTAATATTCATCCAATAAATATAGGTTTATCATAAATTAAAAAGAAGTGGTTTCTAGGGCACCAAATCCAATAGATAGCATATGTTTATGACATAATATTCGATGGATCCGATGAATTGAAGTGCAATCAGTTCGCATAATTTACAAAATCTGAATTTGAAGTATCAATGATTGGTGAACTGATGTTTTTCCTTGGTTTACATGTGACATAAAGAAATAATGAAAAATTAATTTCTTAGTTAAAATATTCCAAGGAGGTTCTGAGAATATTTGAAATGGATAATTCCAAGGAGATAATGACTCTGGTGGATACCCGAATGAAACTATCACGAGATGATGAAGGCAATGTAGTTAATGTCACAGAATACAGCCAAATCATTAGCAGTATACTATACTTGAAAGAAACAAGAACTAATATTATTTTTTCCACATGCCAAGTAACATAGTATCAATGAAATCCTAAGGAAATACACTTGATTGTAGTGAAAATAATACTTCAGTATATCAAGGGAACAGTGGATTTTGGTTTTTCGTAAAATAAAAAATCTTAGCAAGAGTTATTGGGCTATAAAAATGCATATTGGTCTAGATATTCAGATGATTGAAAATAAAAATTAGGTGGTGCATTATATCTTAGAAAATTTCATATTTATTGGATAATAAAAAAAATATTTCATTTCATTTAGCACTATAGAATCTGAATATATTGTGAATAATCAATCAAACACACATTTATTTTGGATGAAGTAGTAGCTTGATGACATGGGAGTTTAAGTGAAGTATCCAACAAGAATCCATTGCGCTAATTAAAGTGATATAAATCTTGGAAAAAATCTAGTACATCACTCAAGCACAAAGAAAATTAAAATAAAGTATCATTTTATCAAGGAGAAGGTGGGTTAAGGGATTCTAAAGTTGGAGTATGTTCCTAAAAAACTAAAGGTTGTAGACATTCTGATAAAGTTCTTACCTAAAGAATAATTTTCATAGAATTGACTAGATCATGGAGTTAATTTTACTCCACATACTTGAAAAAGAATGTATGTGTCCCCCCTCATTTTCGAAGGCATGATGTGTTTTTTACTCAATATGATGATCTATGTTCTTTACCCTATTACAAACCACAAAAAAGTGACCTTTGGGTTCATTGAAAAAGGGGAAGAAATCATGGATTTAAAAGGGAGAAGACGTATTAATCAATATATGGGAAAGATAATAGGGGGAGTAGTAAAGTATTGGGAGTTTTAAATCTGAAAAGTGTAAAAGTGATCGATAAAAGGATATATATGAAAATAGATGAATTTTATTTGAGTGGTTTTGGAGTGAAGTGTGTCATTGATGAAATTTTCATGATACTATTATTTCGGACACCGAGCATGGATCATGTGGGCCAAGATTATGTGTTGATTAAATCTTTGATAAATATGTAAATCTTAAGAAGATAATTATGGTAGAATATGGACGAAGCTTTAACAAGGTATCAAAATGTGAAGAGTTGTCAGCAAACCCAAATGAGGATATTGTTGGGAAAAAATACTTTAAGGTGTAGTATTGATATTTTTGGGGTGATTGTGTTTGTTGAGAAAGATAGATGACCATGAATTATTATAGTTGGTATTGTGAAAGCAGATGTTTAAAGTGGCATAGTTTCCCAATGTTTGTCAAATATTTGGGCCTCAAAACCAGGAATTTGTTTTATAGTAAAGGGAATTTTTCTAAAAAGGAGTTCACAGATAGAAATTAGCAAACCATGAAGTTTAGTTTGTAGGCTAAAAATTAGGAACATATAATAGATAAGGAAAATAGAAAAAGAAAGATTTCCACATAATAGTGCTATGCGGATTGCGAAGCGCTCTATGTAGACTGCGTGGTGAAATCAGTTCACGAGAGGCTTGAAGTTCATAGGAATCTTATCATTCCTTGAAGTATCATCATTTGTGGTTAAGAGGTGGTGATTTGAGGATAAAAAATGGTTTTTAATTTGAGAAATACATCACTCACTACAAAAAATTAAAGCACTATGCAGGTCACTTATTAGTTCGTGGTGAAGGCTATACCGCATAAGAGTTTTAGGTATTTGTGATTAGCAGGTTTTTTGGGATTTATTTGACTATATAAAGGACCCTAATAGCATCATTAGTAATTTGGAATTTTATTAGTGTATATCATAATTGGAATAATTCATAGAAGAACAAAGAAGTTCACAAGGGAGGATTCCGCAGAGAAGGAAGTAGTTCATAGGGAATTTATTTTGTGAAGGAGACAGTTCACGGTGGGTATAAGGAATTTCATAGAGGGACTAAATATTTCAAGAAAGAAATTTCCACAAACCCTAAATATACGGAAAAAGTGTCTTCATAAAAGAATCTACCTACAGTTTTGGATACATTAATTATTTATAATTAAGGGAATTACATGTCCATAAACCGTGTGTGGATCCCTTCTAGAGGAGTGAGAAAAGGAAAAAGAAGAAGGTAATCCTTTTCACTGGTAGTGGGATAGAGAAAGAGAATATCGGAGTGACCCTTGGGAAGGTAGTGAGCTATCCCTAAACATTGTAAAGGTAGCGAGTTTAGGCATAAAAGTTGTGATGACCCAGAGTTTTATCTATAGAAATTATCTTCTTATAATTATGTCATATTTTATAAACACATAAGAGAACACAATAAATTTTTTAAAAATAATGAATGAATGAAATAAGAATAATTTATATAATTTAAGGAACCTATCCCGATGAAATAGTAACTTGACCTTTGGAATAGTAAAGTGACCCTTATAAATAGTGAACTGGAAAATTGAATAGTAACCTCACCAATGAAAGTGTAAATAAAATTTATCCATTTAATAAGTAATAATATGATATAATTATATCATAGTATAAGTAAATAAATATTTTAAAAATTATTAATTAAGTGTTGGTATTTTTTTAAGTCACAAATATTTAATTACACTTTTATGACTAATTTAATAATATAAAATAAAATTTATTTTCATGAAATGCATTCATAAATTAATATTTGTATGTATTTTTATTTGAGGACAATTTTATGAGACCTTATTTAAATTTTCAAAGTGGTTTAAAATCAGTTATAATTTTTAAATCTATATTTTCCAAGTAAATTAAGATTTTAATTAAATTCTAAATATATTTTTTTTGAAAAGTTGAGGGGAAAACCCATTTTATTAAACAAATAAAGATCTTGTTTTATGGATTCCTAGATGATGTATGACTGATGTAAACCCCAAATATCCAACTATCATTCATTATTTTAATATTTTTTGGGATAATTTTTAAACTATTTGTAGTCTTGAGGGAAAATAACAAAATAATCATTAAAATATTGAAAAAAACCCTCTCCTCCACTATAAATACCACCCCTAACTACCACCTTTCCTCACATCTATCAAGCCTTGATACCTATCCAAATTATTCCCAATACTCTTCCCAAACCTATCCCCCACTTCTAAGATCTTTTGGTCTTAAAAAAGGAGAAAAAATTAATCCCTTAAGGAGGCTCTCAAGAAGAAGGTATCAAGAGGTAAGACCCTCTTACTCTTCTTTTAATTTCTTTTCAAGTTCCTTTCTTTTCTTATATTATCCTCAATTACCCTTATAAAAGTGGCATGAAAACTAAAATATCTTATATATATGGAAATTTTATCATTTTTATGTAATAATTCTTCATCAAATCTCATCACTACTCTCTTTTATTTTAAGAATGAAAACATCATCCGTGAGGTGACGATATGCTACCTTCAAGGATGACATGATTTTATATTTCAATTCCACCTTCAAGGCTGGTAATTAAACCATTTTTATGGCTTAAAAAGATTATAATATATGTATTATAACTTATGTAAGGTTCTATTATCATTTTTACACATGATATTAATTTATAAAACAAAACGAGTTCATTATAATCAAAAACCTCTAAAATAAACCCAAACGATTATCATTAACTATTTATCTGATGATTCATCATCATGCCATAAAAAAATGATTTATAAGGCCAATTTAACCTTTATAAGATCAGTAATAACTCATTAGTTAAATTCTAGATAATGACCCCCACTTTATAAACCTTTTATACATGTATACAAGTAAACCGATCCTGAAAACCAAGGAAACCAGCACTCTGAAATTATTAAATTGAACCTATTAACCCATAAAAATTCCATAAATGAACTTAATTAGGTTATAATAAATCAAATTCATATAGAAAGGGTTTTTTAATTATTAATTAATGAATATAATTTTATTATCTAGGACATTAATATCAAGTGAATAACATTTTCAGGCTTAAGGTAAGGGATTCTACCCGAACCACCATTATTCCTTCACGTTACTCTTTATCTCTTTTTACCCAATTTAAATTCTATTTAATTTTTATTTACATCCTAAAAAATGTTTTTAATATATTAAAAACTAATTTATAAAGATCCATTCATCCTTATTTTTATGTATATACATGTTTTTAAATGGTTCCCTACTCAATTCTTCCCGATAAGCAAGCCCAATTTTATAGAACTTCCCAAATTCTTACCCAACTTCAAGTGCACTCTATAATATTTTTTAAGACGCCATTATTTTTATCAAACCACTCATTTTATTATGAAAACATTCTTTTTTTACTTATAGTTTTGTATAAAATATTTTTCCATTTTCTAGTTAAAATTTCCTCTAATATTTTCCTTAAACCGCACTAAAATGTTTTATTTCTAATGTTTCTTAAATGGTATTTTTACATGTATTCAATTTAGTTTGAAATAAATTATCATTATATATGCCTTTTTTCCCTTATTAATTTCCATTTATGTTTTAAATAATTTCTTTTATATAAAACATTATGATATTCCCTTAAGTTTTGCCTTTTGACATGATCATGATACCCAATTCTTACCATGGGAAACCCTTATGTTTATGTTTGATTCCTTATGTATGATTCTTAATATGGAATAAATATTCATGAAAATGTTATGATTTTTTTTACTAGATAGAACACCAATTCATTTTGTAATGTTTAGTCTCATGATACGTTATGTGCAACAGTCTTGGTGGTTATCCTTTACTCATTTTCCATGTGTAACGGTCTTAGTGGTTAGCCTTGACTCGTAACCTCTATATGAAACGATCCATGACTTGTGATAAAGTAATTTTTTATGTTGCTGAAACATTATTATGAATCTATTATTATATGATCCCAAGTTACGATTAATTATGTTTAATCACGTTCCATGACTTTTTATGTCGTTTTGTTGTGCCTTCTAACCAATATACGAAGCTTTATTTTAATATTTATTCTCATACTAGGATTTTTAGCTCATCCATTTGTTCATGTTATCCCAAGGTTATCCTATGTAGATGTAAGGTCTCAAAGGAAGTTAGTAGCTCATAATGGATGATAAATAAAGAAATGTTTTTTAGTCCCATTTTTTCAGTTTTATGTACCTAATATTCCAAGACACTAGGCTTCCTGATCCTTAGCTTGTAATTTGATGTTTAATAATTCTTAAAATAATGTAATGATATTTTTAAAATGATTGTGTTACTATAGAAGTGATCTATCTTCAACCTTGTATTTTTGTAGTGAGCCTTAGTGAATTCGGTACATCGACACATTTCCATTGTATGCTTCTTGAATGTAGCCCAATGAGGGTGAACCAAGTAAAATTGTTATCTCTCATACATGATTTAATTTATGTTCATACATTTCTATAGGAAAGTAAGAGAAGAGTGTTTTATTTAATAATGAAAAAATATATGAAGGGGTAGTTGTTTTAATTTTTCATATACTGGTTTACCCCCCCTCTCAAGGTACTTAACATAGTTAGGATAACAAGAACTATGAATTCATTTTAATGCCTCTCATACTTAAAAATTCTCTTGATATCTTCATGGGTCAATATGAATAGATTATTTATAGATCACCTTAAAAAATTTATGCTATTATTTACTGATGATGTTCTCTTATATTTTAAGAGTATGGAAGAACAAGGATAACATTTGAGGGCCATTATAATGACTTTATGAAAGGCTGAATTATATTATAAGTTTATGAAGTGTGAATTTTGGATTAAAAATTATCATTCTTTGGTCATGTAATCAAAAGAGAATTTATATTTGTGAATCCATCAAAGGCATAAGTGATTGAATAATAGATTAGACCAACCAATATGATATAAATACAAAGTTTTCTTGGATTAGTGGGATTCTACCAATTATATATGATAAATTTATCATGATTTTATAATCATCAAACCATATTAACATGAACAGAAGTGAATTAATTTGGATTAAATAATGTGAGGAAATATTCAATGAGCCTAATAATAGATTGGTCACCATAACCGTGCTTACACTAACCTACAGTAAAGAAGAATTTTTGATATACAATGATGCTTCATTAAAGGGTTTTGTATGTGACCTTATTCAACATATAAATTTAATAACTTATGCTTCATATCAATTAAATAATCATGAGAAAAATTACCCAAAATAATATCTGTAGCATTTTGTAGTAGTATTTTCACTGATGATTTGGAAGCATTATCTTAATGGTGAAAAGTGTGATATCTACACTGATTAAAAGATATTGAATTATATATTCTCCAAAAAGGATATGAAAATTTTCCAAAGGAGGTGGTTTAAACTGGTTAAAGAGTATGACTTCTCAATACATTACAACTATATGAAGGAAAACTAGGTGGTTAATGCTCTGAGTAGGAATGATCATACTAATTTTTCCATGATAAGGATTTAAAGAGTCCAAATACTCATGTATTTGAAAAATATGGAACTTGAAGTCAAAAAGGAAGGAAATAAACCCTATCTTTCCCAAATGATTTATGAACCATCCATCCATGTATAGAAAAATGGGGAAAATAAGGAGGATACAGAGATATAGAAGAAGGTGGGGGAATGTTTTAGAGTTTTACATTAAAAATTGTGAAATTAAAAGATTAAGGAAATAGATATATGTTCCATAAATACCTGAATTAAATAAGGTGTTATTGGATGATTTATATATCTCATCATTCCATATATATCCTGGAATAATACAAATGTATATAGATCTCAAGGAACATTTTTGGTGGGTTAACATGAATATTGAGATTACAGAATATATATCTTAGTTCTTGGTATGAAAATAAGTTATGGCTGAATGAAATAAGTCTAAGAGGATGATAAAACCATTACCCAAACTAGTATTAAAATGAGATAACATTACCATGGATTTTTTAATTGGACTCTCCAAAATGTATAAGTACCATAATTCTATTTGTGTTCTAGCTGACCACCTTACAATGGAAACACATTTTATTGATATCAGAGAATATTTATCTCTTGGAAAACTTTTCAAGATATACATAATATAAGTGGTAATACTATTTAGTTTACCACTTTCCATTATATTAGACCAGAATGATGATCAGCTTGAAGTTTTGGAGAAGTCTTTAATAGTTTTTGGACACAATTCCATTATTTAGTATGAATTATCATCATCAGACTGATGGTCAATCTAAATGAATAATGAAAACTCGAGAGTATATATTGAGATATTTCTATATGTATTCTAATGGAGGTTGGTATCAACACCTTCCCATGGTAGAGTTCTCATAAAACAACAGTTTCCATTTTATAATTGAAATTCACTGTATAAGGATCTATAAGGGAAAAGATATATAACTACAACATGTTGGGAGAACATAAGTCAACATAATTTCATTGAAATAAAACATGAGTAGGATATTATAGATAATATCCATGTTATTCAGTGACACTCATATAATTATTAATTGATAGGAAATAAGATTAAGAAAATTTAATATCCACAATGTCATTTTTCTACAAAAAACGATTTTTCTAATATATGTTATATTTTAATTTAATAGTTAATTTTATTATATTTAGAAAGTTAATTACATTAAATGAAACAAAAATTGGTATTAAACATATTTAAAATTTATAATATGGTTCATCCTATATTTTTAGTAAAAAATAAATATTACTATGGTAAATATTTAATCAAGGTTAGTAAGGGTAAAAATGAGCAACTTAAAGTGGATCAAATTTTGCCAAGTTATTATAAAAATATAACATATAGAATAATTATTTTAGGTTAGAAGGTCATACCCTCATGTTTAGACAAAATTTCCTCACATAACTCACCTAACTCCCATGTGATTCCACCTTTACTCCTTACCTAACTTTGGTTTATAAGGATTTACCCCTCTTTTTCACCTATAATAGGAGCACACTTCAACCCACTTAAATACACAACTCACTTTATAAAATACCTAGAAACAATACCCATTTTACTTTCCCTCCATACTTATTCCACATTTGATAGCCCTTTTTTATAAAATATAGTGACCCATATCCTATATATCTAATGGATCCTTCAAGGGAAGATTCAACGTGAGTATTACCCCTACCTAACTTTCTCTTCTCTAAATTTCTCATCCATACGAATAAAACCTTGTTATAAACATTAAAATATAATTACATAAATATAATTAGTATAATTAATTGTTATTATATTAATGGAACAACCATTATCTATCTCCCTCCCATCCAATGGGAAATGAAAATGTCACCCATGTTATGTACAGATTACCAGTTCCATGAGCGACATATTTTTTTTCATTCCCACCTTACATGGATGGTTATAAGAATTTATTTAATGAATAAAAGTTATAATTTTTATAAGATTAAGATTATGTAAAGTTAATATTAATATTTAAACTCATTATTTATAAGGCCCCAGCCTTAAACCTTACTTAATCTTGAGTTATTACAAGATTACACATTGAGGATCTTTTCAGGTTTAGAGTTTTAGAGAATTAGATCATAAAACTTGCATTACATTCCACATTTAAACAAAGTGGTTACATAAAAGATAGTATTCATTATTCCCATCAACGGAAACATATTTAAAATAAAACATGGATTCTTTCTTGACACTTCCTTGACACTATCATCATATCATGTACCCTTCCCTTGACCTGTGAAAAACATTTCAAAAACTTGGGATGATCATAAAAAGATCAGTTAGGGATATAAAAATATGGAAAGGAAACATGAGTACATATATACATAAGAATGAAATCATACTTTACCCATAAAACATAAGCACTTTAACATACCTCATCAAATCATGAATAAATCATAGAAATCATAAGACATAAAGGTAACTTGAGGCATTCATAAATTCTTACGTAGGGAGTAACCCTCTTGGTTACGTTTGGAATACCCATCACAGTATATTCCATAAATATCTTCGGAGAAACCTCAACGTTTAACCCCTTCATGTTACCCAATGCATTGGAGATCTATATCGGGCTCACCCGCCCTTAGTTTATCACAGAACCACCCATCTTCATAATAATGCCCAAGAACCATAACATAATCGTAAAACATAAAACATGCATAAAGGAAACATAACATTTCCACTTTTAAATCACAAGATATCAATACAACACATTGATATAAAAACATTATGAAAACCATTTTCAATACCAAAATAAATTAAAGTAAAACATGGTATTTATTTTTCATTTAAAAAAAGGTATGGCTTGTAGAGGAATCCGAAACTCAAATAATGGTCACGGTGACAGAGAAGTCGTTGTCACCACATACCTACGACAAAAACATTCCCTTTTGTAGTTTAGTAAAACTCTTCTTATAAAAATATTCCTTTTGGATAAATGTAAAAGTCAAAGGGGTTTATACACCGTATAAAAGTAGGTTGTGTATAAACCAAAATATGCCTCAATGAAAGGAGATTGAGACGAAGTCCCATACAAAGATCATTTTTTTTAAATAAAATAGATCTATTATGTGTATTCACTATAATTACACATAAATAATGTACAAATAAAATATATGACATAACAATATCATGACATTATTTGAATGTAGGAGATTAACCCAAAGAATAGAAATTGGGTTAAGAAGATCCCTTACCTCGGGTCCGACTTGACTCGATCGTTCTTTAATGTCCTGAATAATAAACTTGAGTTAATTTCTAATTTCTTAAGAACCTTTTTAAAGTTCATTATTCCTTTTATATCACTTATTACCATGTTATGAACACTATATAATTATTTAAGTTAAATTCAGTCATTTTAACGATCATTGGTACTTGAGTCAAAAATATGCTCTTTATAATTACAAGTTTTTCATGTATCCATTATATCCACAGTTATACTCATAATGTATATATCATATATATCATATATATCCAGTATATACATGCATTTATAATATTACATAATGTTTAGAGGTAAGAAATGAAATGCACCGTTCATGGAGACGGTAAGCCGTACGTACGCATGAACGCTACTTCCATTTCTATTTCATATTTAATGGAATTAAAACATAATGATACATAATAGTATTATAATTCCAGTATTTTATAATATATAATATCATTAAATCTATCCTTTATACGTACCACATATGGTATTAACGAATCAAATCACTTTGAGGGGGCGGTAGTCCGCACTTCCTAAAATGAAGATATCGCGTTTACCCATAATGGAAACCATAAAGGTACGTCATAAATGAAAAATACAGAAGCTTAATTAAAACATAAAAATATTATATATAAAATATAAATATATTGTCATCTTAATGTCCACCTTTTAAGGTGTTAAAAGAATATTGAACAATCATCGTTTCGTGAGGCAGAAATCACCATCCACGGAAACAATATGTTCTTTAACCATTATATATAGGTGTGTGTATGTGTAGCTCGAATCCTTCTTATAAAAACATAATAGTATATGGAAGATACTGGTGTTTTTACAAAAGAAATTAATAAAAATAGTTTAGAGGGTTGGAGAAGCAAAATAAAACATAAGAACACAGGAGAAAACACTACCTTTAAAACGTGTAACTCTTTTTGATTTGAGATCAAAGGATTCCTTGGGAAGACTTATGCTCAAAGTGAGGCTTCAAGAAGTAGGAGAGTGATGTGGAGAGACAAAATGGATAGGGGTTGGTTGAGCCAAAGGCTTGAGAGGTGTGGGTAAGGTGGTAGAGGTGGGGGCCTTTTATAAGAGGAGAGGAGGGGCACTCTTGGAAAGTTAAGAAAAGATACTTTGTTATAAAATGATTTTCAGATAAAAAAGGTCCCGCAATTATAAATTTAGAGGATAAGGTGATAAGGGTTCTAAATCCACCCATCTAATAGGTTTTTGACAAGTGTAGGTTATATATTTTACATTATATTTTCATTTTATTTAAATCGTTAAATAATGAGGTCATTGCTGCATCATCATGGTGTCATAAATAATTTAATTTATTTAATGTATAAAAGTTATAAAACAAATATCATGATGTAGGAAATATTTTTAGATTTCCAATGACTATTTATAGTCAAAAATCTGACTTGTATAAACCTATGTAAAAATTGGTTTAATAAAACAATACATGTTTGTGTCATTTTTACTTTTACTTTAAATAAAAGGCATTAATGTCATTATCTTACCCAAGTGGCTCCATGGGGTCCCAAAAATCGACCCATGGGTTTTCGTGGTCGTCCATGACACATCCAATAAGGGTAGGACATGTGTCTAGGTCATTTAATATTATTAAAACATTATTTTTACCTTAAATTACACTAATTACCTCTAATCGTGATTAAAAACTTAAAAGTTACTATTCACCAAAAAATTATTTTAATCCCATTGAACCACATTTTACTTCTTAATGAAAAACATGCATGTTGTATTTTTGAAATTCAAAACACAGAGGTGGTAAAATTTCATTTAAACGAAAAATCAGTTTTTTAAGTACCTCTTAGTGGTTTCACTATTCATCAAAAATTGAAGTTTTTCAGAAAAATACCAAAACTTCACCCTAATCTATATTTGATATTCTGAATTCAAAAATTATTTCTATTTTACAAAATTAAAAAAATATATGTTACATTAATTAATTTAATCATTAATTCCTGCTGTCAGAGAAAATAGCGTGTTTTTATGAAACAATAAGTATCAAAAGATTGACACTAGTTTAAGTCCAATTTCAAAGTGAAATTAATTCCAACGACCACTATTGGATTAAATGGTAAAAATATCTTCAAATTACACTTTAATACCAATTAAAAAGATAATCTAACCATATAATTAAATTAGATGAAAAAGCAGTTTTGATGTAAAATGTACTATTTTTCACTATTCATTAAAAAATGAACATTGTCAGAAAAATACCAAAAAATTATCCATTGTAAATTTCAATGTCCCAATAATAAATAATAAGTTTATTTTGAAAAATAGAGCTTATGAAATTGTCAAAAGTTTGATTTAAAAATGGTTTTCCATCAAAAGGCAGTAAAACAATCTTTTAAGAACATTAGTGTATTCCAAACTTAAGATTGGATTTATTCTCATTTTAAGCCTCTAAAACACTATCTAATTCATAAATAGACATAGTAAGAATATATATTATTCATTACTCACTTGGGATGTTGCATACTTCCCCCCTTTTGAAAATTGCGTCCCCACAATTTATTTACTTATCGAATAAGTGGGGGTATTTAGCCCTCATTGCATTTTCAGATTCCCATGTTGCCTCTTCAATCATGTGGTTTTTTCACAAAAACATTACCTGATGAATCACCTTATTCTGTAACACTTTCTCCCTATGGTCAAGAATCTGTACCGGTTGTTCCTCATAAGATAGGTTCTCTTCCAGCTGAACTACATCGGGACTCAAAACATGAGATGGATCTGGAATATACTTTCTCAACATCGAAACATGAAAAACATTGTGTACCTGAGATAAACTTGGAGGTAAATCCACTCAGTATGCAACTGATCCAACTTTCTCTAGAATTTCATATGGTCCAATGAACCTTGGACTCAAATTTCCTTTCTTACCAAATCACATCACACTTTTCCATGGTGAGACTTTGAGAAAAACATGATCACCTACCTCAAAAGATAGATCCTTCCTCTGGTTATCTGCATAACTCTTCTACCTACTCTGAGCTGTTATCATGTGTTTCTGTATCAACTGAACTTTTTCTGCCAACTCTTCTACCAATTCTGGTCCCATCAACTTCCTTTCACCCACTTTATCCCAAAAAGCTGGAGTTCGACACCGCTTTCCATATAACGCCTCAAATGGTTCCATATGTATACTGGAATGAAAACTGTTATTATAAGAAAACTCAACCAAAGAAATATGTTGGTCCCAACTTTCCTGATAATCCATCGAACAAGCACGTAGCATATCCTCCAAAGTCTGAATTGTTCGTTCTGATTTCCCATCTGATTGAGGATGAAAAGCTGTACTAAAATTTAATTCAGTACCCAACGACTTCTGAAGGCCTTTCCAAAAGTTTGAAGTGAACCTGGGATCATGATCAGATACAATGGAGAGAGAAACTCCATGTAACCTGACTATCTCTTTATGATACAAATGGGAAATTTGATCTAGGGAAAAAGTATCCCGTATAGAAAGGAAAAGAGCAGATTTGGTCAAACGATCAACAATAACCCAGATTGCATTATTACCTCGAGGTGTCTTCAGCAATCCCACAACGAAGTCCATGGATATATTCTCCTATTTCCACTCTAGTACTGGTAAATGCTGAAGCATCCCTTTCGGTAACTGTCACTCTTCTTTAACCTGTTGACAAGTCAAACACTTCACAGTAAAATCAACAATATCCCTTTTCATTCCGTCCCACCAGTAATACTCCCGAAGATCTCTATACATCTTAGTACTGCCAGGATGAACTGAAAACGGAGAATTATGAGCTTCACATAACAACTCTCTCTTCAAATGTTAATCACAAGGCACACACAATCTCTTCCCAAATCTCAAAACACAATCATTATCAATGTTGAATTCAGGAAACTTACCCTTCTGAACCTGCTCTACCTTTTTCTGCAACTCACTATCTTGATTCTGTGCTTTCTTGATTCTGTCTGATAGAGAAGATTTCACTGATACCTGAAACAAAACAGAAGAAAATCCTGCACCAAAAACTTCTATTCCAAATTTCATCAAATCCTTAACCAAAGGATCATGTTCCAAATGCAACATTGCTAATGAAGCATTACTTTTTCGACTCAAAGCATCATCCACTTTATTTGCTTTTACCGGATGGTAATGAATTGTACAATCATAATCCTTGATTAATTCTAGCCATCTCCTCTGTCTCATGTTCAATTCTTTCTGAGTGAATATATACTTTAAACTTTTGTGATCGGTATATATTTCACACTTTACTCCATAAAAATGATGCCTCCAAATTTTTAAAGAGAAAACAACAACAGCTAATTCCAAATCATGTGTAGGATAATTTACCTCATGAGTTTTCAACTGATGTGAAGCATAAGAAATTACCTGATCACTCTGCATTAGGACGTAACCAAGTCCTTTAAATAAAACATCACTATAGATAACAAACTCCCCATTCTTCAAAGGTAGTGCCAAAACTGGAGTATTCACCAATATTCTTTTCAGTTCCTGAAAAAAATCATCACATTCTTTTGTCCAGATAAACTTAACACCCTTCCAAGTTAGCTTAGTCATTGGACTAGATAACCGTGAAAAATTTCTAACAAACCTTCGGTAATATCCTGTCAACCCAAGGAAACTACGAATATCTGTTACATTTGTGGGTCTTGGAAATTCTTCAACAACCTTTGTTTTTGCAGGATCAACAGTTATCCCATCTTTAGAAACAATGTGACCAAGGAAAGAAATTTGTTGCAACCAAAACTCACATTTTCTGATTTTCCCATACAATTTCTTTTCTTATAAGGTTTTCAAAATAACCCTTAATTGTCTTTCATGTTCCTCTTTACTTTTAGAAAGCACCAAAATATCATCAGTGAAAACCACCACAAACTTATCCAAGAACTCATGGAAAATTCTATTCATTAAGTCCATGAATACATAAGGTGAATTGGTTATCCCAAAAGGAATTACTAAAAATTCATAATGGCTATATCTTGTATGGAACGCGGTCTTCGGAATATCTGCTTCCTTTACCTTCAACTGATGGTACCCCGATCTCAGGTCAATCTTTGAAAAATACTGAGCTCATTGGAGCTGATCAAACAAATCATCGATATGAGGCAAATGATATTTGTTCTTAACAGTGATGTTATTCAAGGCTCTATAATCAATGCAATGTCTCATTGAACCATCTTTCTTTTTAACAAATAAAACAGGAGCACCCCATGGTGATGTGCTAGGTCGAATGAAACCTTTCTCTAATAAATCTTTCAATTGCTCCTTCAACTCTAAAAGTTCAATTTGAGCCATTCGATAAGGGGGTTTTGAAATTGGATTAGCATCAGGAACTAAGTCTATAGTAAACTCTACTTCTCGATCTGGTATTATTCCAGGAAACTCATCAGGAAAAACATCAGGATACTCATTTACCACTCACACATCATTAATCTAAACAGTTCTCTTGTTTTCAACAATATGTGCAAGGTAACATTCATTTCCATATTTTACAAGTTTCTCAGCCTCTTGATATGTTATCAACATTAAGGGTTCATTCTTGTACACAAACTGAAAGTATTTCTGAAAATAAACTTCTTTAGGTCTACAATAAATCTTAGCATGGTAAACAGAGAGCCAATCCATACCCAGGATAACATCAAACTCTACTAGAGTTAGAACAACTAGGTTTGAAAGTAGGTTCTTTCCACAGATAAGGATAGGAATATTCTTATAAATTCTTTTTGCCTCAACATTTCCCCCAGGTGTTTTTACCACAAGTTCAGGAGTCATTTCTTGAGATGGTTTTCCCATTTTACTAGAAAAGGTTTCAGAGATGAAAGAATGTGTAGACCTCGAATCAAACAACACACTGGAATAATCTGAAAAAACAAACAAAGTACCTGATACAACTTCATTTGATGGCCTGACATCTGCTGAAGTAGTTGCAAAGGATTTCACCACCCCTTTTTGCTTATAGTCTAACTGCTTCCCATCACTCAAGCTCTTTGTCAGACAGTCGTTTGCATAGTGACCCATCTCATTGCACTTAAAACATTTCAATAACTGTAAATCAAATTTGGACTTACTATCACCTTGATCTTTTTCAGTGCAATCATGAGTCTTATGTACCATCTTACCACATTGGTAGCACTTTCCAGAATTCAAAAGACATTCACCAGCATGCCTTTTACCACATTTATCACAAACTAGAAACTTAGTTTTCTTACCATCAGACCTTTTTGAAGAATTATTTCCTTTCTCCTGCCACCTCGGTCTCTTCTTCTGCTGGTTGTTATAGAACACTTGATCATCGGAAAACTCCATTTCCACCTTCTCAGCACATCGAACAAGATTTTCATAACTTTTGAACTGACGAGAAGCCAATTCCCTTCGATATTTTGGCTTTAATCCTGAGTAAAAATGATTGATTTTACTATCAAAGTCTCGAATAAAATATGGAGCATACCTTACCAATCAAGTGAACCTTTCCTCATAGGCAGCCACTGAGTCTTCCTCTTGCCTCAATTCCAAGAATTGTTTTTCCATACTAAGTCGAGCAGCCTTAGGAAAATACTTCTCAAGAAACACACCTTTGAATTCATCCCAGTCGAGAGCATCAATCTCATTAGCGTCCCTGATATTTTTAACCATCGACCACCACTGATCTGCCTCACCCTCCAAACGGTAAATAGCAAGACTAACCTTTCGATTGTCTGAACACCCCATGACATCGAAAATCTTCTCTAGTGCTTTAATCCACCCTTAAGCTAGAAAAGGGTCAGATGATACTCTGAATGATGGGGGATGTTGCCTCATGAAATGTTCCACCACTGACATGTTCCTCTACGATTGATCTGGCTGATCTCGTGCATGGATACCGCCACCATTTATCGCTTGAGTCAACTGCACCATTACTACAAAAAACTATTCAGTTCCAATTCCGACCATCTCAGGATGCTGATTCGAAAGGTCATTTCCTTCTGTATGCCTTCTTAGCACTGCTTCCCTGTTTCCTCTGCGGAAAACCATTCTGAACAAACATGTCTTAGATGAAGCAACATGCTAATCTTCAAATGCTATATCATTTCAATTTGACCATAAAAAAAATATTTTTGGATAATCATTTAATAGAATTATAACTCCTAAAGTTATCTAAACCAACCTCTGATACCAACTATAAAGCCCCAGCCTTAAACATTACTTAATCTTGAGTTATTACAAGATTACAGATTGAAAATCTTTTCAGGTTTAGAGTTTTAGAGAATTAGATCATAAAACTTGCATTACATTCCACATTTAAACAAAGTGGTTACATAAAAGATAGTATTCATTTTTACCATCAACAGAAACATAATTAAAATAAAACAAAGATTCTTTCTTGACACTTCCTTGACACTATCATCATATCATGTACCCTTCCCTTGACCTGTGAAAGACATTTCAAAAACTTGGGATGAGCATAAAAAGATTAGTAAGGGATATAAAAATATGGAAAGGAAACATGAGTACATATATACATAAGAATGAAATCATAATTTACCCATAAAACATAACCACTTTAACATACCTCATCAAATCATGAATAAATCATAGAAATCATAAGACATAAAGGTAACATGAGGCATTCATAACATTCTTACATAGGGAGTAACCCTCTTGGTTACGTTTGGAATACCCATCACAGTATATTTCCTAAATCGCTTCGGATAAACCTCAACGTTTAACCCCTTCACGTTACCCAATGCATTGGAGAGCTATATCGGGCTCACCCGCCCTTAGTTTATCACGGAACCACCCATCTTCATAATAATTCCCAAGAACCATAACATAATCGTAACACAGAAAACATGCATAAAGGAAACATAACATTTCCACTTTTCAATCACAAGATATAAATACAACACATTGATATAAAAACATTATGAAAACCATTTTCAATACCAAAATAAAATAAAAGTAAAACATGGTATTTATTTTTTATTTAAAAAAAGGTATGGCTTGTAGAGGAAGCCGAAACTCAAATAATGGTCACGGCGGCAGAGCAGTCATTGTCGTCGCATACGTACGACAAAAACATTCCCTTTTGTCGTTTAGTAAAACTATTCATATAAAAATATTCCTTTTGGATAAAGGTAAAAGTCAAAGGGGTTTATACACCGTATAAAAGTAGGTTGTTTATAAAACAAAATATGCCTCAATGAAAGGAGATTGAGACGAAGTCCCATACAAAGATCATTTTTTTTAAATAAAATATATCTATTATGTATATTCACTATAAGTACACATAAATAATATAAAAATACAATATAGGACATAATAATATCATGACATAATTTGAATTTAGGAGATTAACCCAAAGAATAGAAATTGGGTTTAGAAGATCCCTTACCTCGGGTCCGACTTGACTCGATCGTTATTTAATTTCCTGAATAATAAACTTGAGTTAATTTATACTTTCTTAAGAACCTTTTTCAAGTTCATTATTCCTTTTATATAACTTATTACCATGTTATGAATACTATATAATTATTTAAGTTAATAACGGTCGTTTTAACGATCATTGGTACTTGAGTCAAAAATATGCTCTTTATAATTACAAGTTGTTCATGTATCCATTATTTCCAGAGTTATACTCATGATGTATATATCATATATATATAATATATATCATATATATATAGTATATACATGCATCTATAATATTACATAATGTTTAGAGGTAAGAAATGAAATGCACCGTTCATGGAGACGGTAAGCCGTACGTACGCATGAACGCTACTTCCATTTCTATTTCATATTTAATGGAATTAAAACATAATGAAACCTAATAGTATTATAATTCCAGTATTTTATCATATATAATATCATTAAATCTATCCTTTATACATACCACATATGGTATTAACGAATCAAATCACTTTGAGGGGGCGGTAGTCCGCACTTCCTAAAATGAAGATATCGCGTTTACCCATAATGGAAACCATAAAGGTATTTCATAAATGTAAAATACAGAAGCTTAATTAAAACATAAAAATATTATATATAAAATATAAATATATTGTCATCTTAATGGACACCTTTGAAGGTGTTAAAAGAATATTGAACAATCATCGTTTCGTGAGGGAGAAATTCACCATCCACGGAAACAGTATGTTCTTTAACCATTAGATGTAGGTGTGTGTAAGTGTAGCTCGAATCCTTCTTATAAAAACATCCTAGTATATGGAAGATACTGGTGTTGTTATAAAAGAAATGAATAAAAAGAGTTTAGAGGGTTTTAGAAGCAAAATAAAACATAAGAACACAAGAGAAAACACTACCTTTAAAACAGGTAACTCTTTTTTGATTTGAGCTCAAAGGCTTCCTTGGGAAGACTTCTGCCCAAAGTGAGGCTTCAATAAGTAGGAGAGGGATGTGGATAGAAAAAATAGATAGGGTTTGGCCAAGCCAAAGGCTTGAGAGGTGTGGTTAAGGTGGTAGAGGTGGGGGCCTTTTATAAGAGGAGAGAAGGGGCACTCTTGGAAAGTTAAGAAAAGATACTTTGTTATAAAATGATTTTTGGATAAAAAAGGTCCCAAAATTATAAATTTCTAGGATAAGGTGATAAGGGTTCTAAATCCACCCATCCAATAGGTTCTTGACAAGTTTATGTCTTAGATTTTACATTATATGTTCATTTTATTTAAATCATTAAATAATGAGGTCATCGCTGCATCATCATGGTGTCATAAATAATTTAATTTATTTAATGTCTAAAAATTAGAAACAAAATATCATGATGTAGGAAATATTTTTAGCTTTCCAATGACTATTTATAGTAAAAAATCCTACTTGTATAAACCCATGTAAAAATTGTTTTAATAAAAAAATACATGTTTGTGTCATTTTTACCTTTACTTTAAATAAAAGGCATTAATATCATTATCTTATCCAAGTGGCTCCATGGGGTCCCAAAAATAGACCCATGGGTTTTCGTGGTCGGCCATGACACATCCAATAAGGTTAGGACATGTGTCTAGGTCATTTCATATTATTAAAACATTATTTTTACATTAAATTACACTAATTACCTCTAATCGCGTTTAAAAACTTAAAAGTTACTATTCACCAAAAAAATATTTTAATCCCATTGAACCAAATTTTACTTGTTAATGACAACCATGTATGTAGGATTTTTGAAATTCAAAACACAGAGGTGGTAAAATTTCATTTAAACGAAAAATCAGTTTTTTAAGTACCACTTAGTGGATTCACTATTCATCAAAAATTGAAGTTTTTCAGAAAAATACCAAAACTTCACCCTAAGCTATATTTGATATTCCGAATTCAAAAATGATGTATATTTTACAAAATTCAAAACATATAAGTTACATTGATTAATTTAATAATTAATTCCCGCTATCAGAGAAAATAGCGTGTTTTTATGAAACAATAAGTATCAAAAGATTGACACTAGTTTAAGTCCAATTTCAAAGTGAAATTAATTCCAATTAACACTATTGAATTAAATGGTAAAAATATATTCAAATTAAACTTTAATACCAATTAAAAAGATAATCTAACCATATAATTAAATTAGATGAAAATACAGTTTTGATGTAAAATGTAGTATTTTTCACTATTCATTAAAAAATGAACATTTTCAGAAAAATACCAAAAAATTATCCATTGTAAATTTCAATGTCCCAATAATAAATAATAAGTTTATTTTGACAAATAGAGCTTATAAAATTGTCAAAAGTTTTATTTAAAAATGGTTTTCCATCAAAAGGTAGTAAAACAATCTTTTAAGAATATTAGTGTATTCCATGCTTAAGATTGGATTTATTCTCATTTTAAGCCTCTAAAACGCTATCTAATTCATAAATATACATAGATAAGAATATATATTATTCATTACTTACTTGGGATGTTACATTATTAATATAACACCTTTTGTTCGTTAAAAATTATCAAAACAAGCTCACCATAAAATCCATCTTCATGAATCATAACTAAAAATCTTTTGGAATGAAATTAGAACATGATAAATAATTAATAAATATCTAATTAAATAACTTAAATAATATTTTAATTATAAACTTGGTATCAAATAATTGGGTATGACATTTCCATTATGAAATGTAGATAAACAATCAAAATTATTAATATCTGAGGATAAAAATAAACATTAACAAACTGATATATGGGTTGAGAGTGATTATAAATGAAGATTATAAATGGTAATATAAATGAATAAGGTTTTTAAATTATTTATTAATATGGTTACTTTTATTATAAATTAGTTTAAATCACTTTTGTGGTAGTTGATAGTAAAGTTATCGGATTTTGATAACTCAAATCCCCTTCCTTTGAATTATAATGCTTCTTCATGAACTTTTTTTATGCTTGATTTCTTCCTCCATAGTATTTTATTATATGATAATTTATATTTATATATTATTAAAATAATTTTTTTAATTCAAAACTTCTTTCTTGTGTAACTTCTTCCTTATAAAATTATAACGCTATTAAGAATAATTCTCACCCTATATAATAAGACCTTTCTCTTACATATTAATATTATTTATTCCCACCAATGTTATATTTTTTTATTTTGAAATAAAAATATATATTCTTTATTATGATATTCATATTTCTCATCACTTATATTTTAAAGTAATATTTTATACTCTTTTAATCATGTGAGTTTCAATAAAGGTATTTTTAAAAATTTAAAGGGGTTTCCTTTCTTGATCATATCTTTTATCCCTCACTCTATATTTTTTTGACTAAAACTATATTTCATTTTAAGGATCCATTATTGGGATTTTTTTCTAAATAAGTTTTTAAAAATGTATTCATGTCAACTTGTAGTATCCTAAAATTTTAAAAAATAAAAACTATGTTCGCTAATGTACAAGATACGCATCACTGAGCTTAAATGAACAACTGATTATTTTTATTTAAATGAAACCATTATAACCTAGACATTAAATTGGAAGGAATGTATAATATTAACCACATTATGAAATAAATATATTTTTTCTACTCATTTATAATGTATTTATTAATTCATTTTAAATAGGCACTCATTTTTTTTCTTCTTTAAAAATACATTTTCTTCAAAATGGGGTTTCTTTATTTTTATGAGTAAAATTTATAATTAGTTTTGAAAATTTTAGAAAATTTATTTGAAAAAATTAATTTAATTTTTAATTCAACCCGTAAAAATTGTCTTAAGATGATTTTTTTTAGAAATTTCTCAAAGGATTGATTTTTCAATTAATAGTGAAAATACTGATTTTTATTGAAAATTATATTTTATTTTTAAGTATTTACAAAGTCAAATTATATTTTGGATTAGTTTTAAAATTTAATAAGATCATTTTTATTTAGAATACTCCAATTACAGTTTTTTAAATGAATATTATATTCTATTTAGTATAAAACATTTTATAATTAAAAATGTCAATTTTATGAAAAAATAGTTTTTCATCAACTTTTGCTGATTTGTTTTTAAATTAAATTATGAAATTTATTTGATTTGAATTTTCAGAAAATTATTTCATATTTGGAATCATAAGATTCAAATTTGGTAAATAGGTCAAGTTTATTTTTATTCAAAATAAATAGTATTCTTTGTAATTTTTGTTACCTAGGTTATGGGTAAATCATGTAATTAAGTGATTAAAATAAAATAACAGGGATTGTAAAATAACCCCAAAACTTTCCTAAATTTTATTTTATAAGTCTATTTCATCCCTAACCATACAAGATTAGGTTATATGACCTTTTGTTTCTATTCTAGTATGATTGTAACCATTATAATATTTTATTTATAGAAGGGTAAAAAATGAAACACTCCTGTTTTTAAAAACAATAATATTTTTTAACATTGGGTCAAAGAAATTACATATATAATTATAAAAAATATTTTTAAATCTAAATGATTTTTCTTCAACATGGTAATTTATTTTTAATTTTTAGTGAAGAAAAAATTACCTTAAAAATCTACACAACATTGAAGCTTTAATTATTCAATTAATGAAAAAAATCAAATAAATGATTTTAAATGAAAGAATAAGTGGAGGGATTATGAGCACCATCATAGTTTGACTAGGATATACTTATGGTTTTTTTGATTTTTAGGGTTTTGTGTCCATCATTGCTCATATTGATGCTTATATTCTTCCCTCAAAGAAGGATGTTGTTAATGGTCCCTCATTTAAGGAAGTTCTTTTATATTCATCTTCAAATTTGGGGCTTTCTATGGTGAATAACGATGGTGATGTTTCTGGTGAGGGAACTCCTACCATTTTTCATAAATATTTAAATCAATATTGGGGATCTTCTTATAGGTTTTTTGATGATGAACATTTTGGTTCATTCGTATATGGAAGAATCAAGAAGAATGGTTCATTAGACTTTGTTAAAGTGAGTCACTCACTTATTTTGAAGTGAATTATAGTGTAAACACTAAATTATATCCTAGTTGTTTATACAACAAGGGATGAAATCTTGGAAATTTGAGGATCTTCGAAGTCATCTCATTTATTTTTGGGTATTCAACAACTAGAAGATGGAGTCTCTTAGAATGGGTTTATTTCACATCATATTTCCTTCTTCTGATATGATGGTAAGAGCATAAGGGATGGGTTTTATTCCTTTTTTACCTGGTTTCTTTTGAATTCAATATGGGGACCCAAATTTCAATCCATCATCGGTTGGAAACTTGACTACTCAGGATTGAATCCAAGTATATTCCCTTAGATGGTATCTTTGGCATCCTCAAATTTTTTGGGATGTTTCATATGCGATTGGGGTACCCATAAAATTTGATAAAGAAAACTAAAGGGCAGGATTTCATAGATTTTATCATTTTCTGGTTGAAATTTACTTATTCTCAACTCTTATAGATACAATAGTTATTTTGATTAGGATTTTCAACTTTAATTTCATATTAATTTTTAAAATTTACCTGATTTTTTCTTTAAGTATTATAATTTTAGAAATTCTATTGATAAACGTTAAAAGGGAATGAGGTGTAATAGTTATAAAATGTTTGGTCATGTGTTAGAGAAGTGTAACTTTAAACTTCTAGTTTTTAAAATTATTATTATGGGAGAAAATTATCACATTTCAAACATGAACCTTGGTGAGATGAAGGATACTATGTTCAATAGTAGGCCTTTTCAGGATAATTTTACATTTGATGGTAAAACTGTATTAGTGAATGCTCATATTTATGATTCTGGTGATCTGACTGCCCCAACAATTTTTTCTAAAAATGTGCTAGATTCAACTCAATAGATAGTTGCTGACGGGATTCATTCGGAAGTAAGGTTATGCAATGTACCTAAAAAATTATATTTTTATGGGTACTTATAAGGTAGATAGTACTGCTCCTGATGATTTTTATGGTTCTTCAAAGGTTGTCATTATGGTTAAACAGAAATATACTATTCTGGTTGCCTTTGGTGATTCGACCACTCTGGTTAACTTTGAAAAGATGGTGACATATTCAGATCAATAATAGAATGTTGACGGTATTCATTAGGAGGTGGGGACAGTCAATGTGGATAAAAAGTTGGAGTTTTTTATGTCAATGTTTGGGGTTTTGGGGGAATAACATGATTCAATTTTAGATACTTCAATTCAGCTTGTGATTCACTTAGAGGCAGAGTCACTTGAAGTGGCTAATCACTAGGTTACTATTTTGGGTAATTCCAAATTGGATGTTCCAACTCACGTGGACCTGCATAATTCTTTTAAAATTAGTGCTTTGAGTGATCATCAAGAGGTTACTTTGAATTCTTCTAACCAAAAGGATGATATAGTGAAATTAGAGGTTGGGTCACCTACTAGGATTGCTGAATGCATTCTTTCGGAGGCCTCTAGTTGTAGTTCCAAAGGTGTTGGTAGTGATATAACTTCTAATACAGGATAAGTTGTTTATTTGATAGAGTCTATGGAGGCATTGTTCTCTTCAAGTTGAATTTCACTAGCCATGGAAGAGAACGAAGCCATAGAAACAAGGCCCGTACCTGTGTGGAAGACCCCCTCATGGTAGGGGTAGGCGTGGTACCATCCTTAATCATGAGGTTAATTTTTATGATTTCAAGTGTTTTTTAGGTTATTTGGATGGATTTATTTGATTCTTTTTTTATGTGGGATACTTTTTCTGTGTGTAATTTTTCTTTTTTTACTTCTTTAATAAATTGGATTGAGCCTATTTTTGTAAAATAATAAAAATAATTGACATTTACAATATTAAAATTAATATCATTTAAGGAAATCAATGGAATCAAAAAATCTCATAGATGAAAATTATATTATAGGAATTTACTAAAATATTTGGTTTGAATTTTACATGTTTTTTGATGTTATTAAATCAATGTAATGAATAATTATAAAAATTTACATTAATGATATATTATAATAAATAATATTTTATTAAATGATATAAAATTTTGAAAAATCTTATATTCATATAAGTTTTAGGATACAATTGTTTATATAATCCATGGTCTAATTATGGGCCATTTTTCAATTTATAGTAACTATAGTGACCCTCAAAGCAGAAAAGTCCTTGTTGTCGTGGTCAATGTGAAAGGGGTTAACGAGGGTTTAAAAAAAAGATAAGGTTAAAAATGTGCTATTTTTTTTTATTTTTTTATTAAATGATATTATTTTAACCCATAATCATTCTATATTATAAATAAATCAATTTTTATTCATTGGTAATTATAATTTATATTATATTAATTTAATATTTTGAGAAATTCCAAGAGTGCCCCTTCCCTCTCTTATAAAAGGACATCTATTCTTCTCTTTACTTTGAACTTCAAGAAAAATTTGGTTGGAAACGAAAAATATTAATACATTACTTGAAAATATACCCAAATTTTAGAGGTCTTAGTTGAGGAACAATACCATCCTTAGAGGGATTAAGTTGTTAATCAAAGGAGACTTTCTAAAGAAGCGGTATAGTTTTTAACCACATGGTTTAGTTTTATATCTTATTCTAAATCCTTATAATATTATTAAAACATGATAAAATAATAGAACCAATATAGTAAATATAATTATATGTTATTATTTTAATTTATAACTTATATCCATATCCAACCTCCATCAAAAAGGGAGAGGAAATCGTCATTCATTTGTACGACATACTACTGCCTCGTAAACAGATGTAATTTTTTTCACCACCATCTATCAAGACTAATAATAATTATGGAATTAGTGTTTATATATTATATTAATAACATATTTATCTTCATAAAAATATAATAAATCACTTATGTTCTTAACTTTCCATTCACTGGAAAATGATAATATCATTCGTGGGTATGTGTGGACTACCACATCCATGAACTGATGTGATTTGTTTTTCATAACCACATCACATGGATGATATATATAAGTATATTTAAATAATTAATATTATATTTATGATATTATTATCATTATGTAAACATAAAATAATTCATACCTTATTTCCATAATGATCGTTAAAAAATGGAAACGTTACTCATCCGTATGTACGACCTACCATCTCTATGATTATAACACAATTCATTTTTCATAAACATATTTAATGGTTGGATTTTAAATTATAACTTATATATAAAAGTGATAATTATTTTATTTTTATTATTCTAGATATGATGGAATAATGACCTCTTTAACCATAGTTGACTTACTGAATCCTTTTTTGGACTTATGAAATGAATATCATAGAAACGTTTAATGTAAATTTAATTAATTAAATAATTAAATATATCATAGTGAGAGATATAATAAAAGAAATAATAAATAAGAAAAATAATCTTAATAAATTAAACAATTAACCTAATTTTATTATCCATGAAGATAAAGAATGTATGTGATGAATCAGACTCAATGTAAGGGACTTTATTTTAAAAATCATGTTTTAATGTTTCCCTTAAGACTATCTTTTTATTATATATCTATATTTGGAAAATTATTTTATGGATTTATTTATACATATATAAGTGATTTATAAAGGAAACTTTATGTTTATTTTTTTAATTTCTTTCAATGGTTTTCAAAAGGAATCATGTACTATTTTTTTACATTCTTTATAAAAATACAAAAGGAATATTCAATTTTAATGTATACGACTACTAAACATTTTCCCACCACTATAACCTTCATTTTATTTTTTGGATTCCTTTACAATATCTCATGTTTTATTCAAATAAAATCAAACTTTTAATTTTTTGGGGAATTTTAATTTTGAAAATTGGGCTTTAAAGAAACAGGATATATCAATATCCAAAAATGCTTTCTTATGGGTAAAAAGAATGTTGTTATGATGCAAGATTTTTTGTATTATATTATCGTTGTTGAAAACTATTTACGAGGATATGTGGTTCCATTATAAACCAAAGGAATATGAACTTGGTATACCTCTCCAATTAATTGGGTAAAAAGATAGAGTTAACCAATTAGGTTTCTCCTAAGAGATTATGGGAATATACAATGATGGTTATTCCAAGTACATCTATGATGGTTATTTCAAGTGTAACTACAACGGTTACTCCAAGTATAATTGTTATGTTTATTTCATGTGTAAGTAATAATGATATGAATATAATGACTCAAGATACCTACATGATTCATCTTTTATTTCTATGGGTTTTTATGGGAATATTACGATTTAAAAATGTAAAGTAAAGTATATGGTACATTGTAAGATTTAAAAGTATAATTTTGTGAAAAAACTATTACGAGTTGTTCATGATTTCAATGAAACCATATGTGTTTTATTTTTCCTTTAATATTTATTTTGAAATGGTTTATGAAAATATTTCTGTAGAGAATATTATTTATTGAGTAATAATTTTTTTATTTTGACCCCAAAGTTTACTTTGAAAAAGGAAATTTTTTATAAGTATTCCCGAACTAACGATTTATTTTTTTATGTCCCTTACTGATATTTTTTTGTTCGTCTCATATTCTAAAATATTTTTCATAGGTATTAAGGATGGGTAAGTTAAAGGAAGATTTCAAGTTGAAAGTCATGAATACTTTTCATGAAAATAAATTGTGTTTCATTTTAAAAGTTTTATATTATGGTAAAAATGGATACTGATTAAAATTTTCCACCTTATGTATATATATGGGTTTTTTATATAAGATTTATGAGTTAAATATCAAAAAATATAAACCTAAAATATCTTTTGGATCATAATAAAGTGAATTATAGTTTAAAGTCACTAGAACATAAGATTGAGTCCTTACACTTGGTATTAGAGTAGGGTTTAGATAACTTTAGAGGATATACTATTATTTGAGAAAAACTTTATAATCCTCTATAACCACAATGGTTAGTATATTAGGGAGAATAATATTTATTTTGGGTAAATATGATGAATTTGAGATAACATTAATAAGTATTTCTTAATTTTTATCCTCTACATAAGATGGTTTATTATGCTTTTTTTTGGTTATGATCACATTAACCTTTTGGTTTTAGTAAATGGATGGATTAATAGCCCCCAAGGTAATAATGGATGTGAAAGAAAATGTGATGGTTTTCAGAATGAGACACTTAATAGAATAGGAGATATAGTGAAAAGTCTTATGGTTATTCATAACTAGCAACTGAGAGTAATGATTAATATCCTAAACCTTGGTTATTTTTCTAATTCATCAAATATGATATAAATGAATCCATGTGGAAGTTCAGGTGATAATGATCATAAAGGTAAATAAATTCAATGAACTATGTGTCAATAATGTTGAAAAAATTACCTAAAAATGTCTTAAAATAAAGGGAAGATATTTTATATGTGGTAAATGAGGCCATAAAGCAATAATATATAGGGGAAAGGGAAGAATTATCTTAACTACATGAAGGGGATATAAGTTTTTCCTGATGTATCAATTGAACTTTTTAAATGTGGGTAGAATAATAATTATATAAATATATTTCCAATTTGGAAGGCTCACGAATAGAACCAGAAAGACCATATATATATATATATGTATATTTAGAAATTCCTCGCACCACAATCATTGAATATGAGGATAATTTAAATGAAATATGAAACACATGGATTATTTATTATCTTATGTTTTGACTTTGTTGAATCTTAAGACATGATTCATATTTCTCTTCATAGTAAATAAGTATTAAGGAATAAGATTTAAAAGAATGGTTAATGGATTATGAAGGATGATGAATGATTAAGATATCAAAATATAACGGATTCAAGAGTTATGGTAAATTAAAGGATAATCATAAGTTTAAAATAGCTAATACTCTTTTGATGATGGAAGTAATTTGGGAGTCTTTTCTTGAGTTTTGACAGATGTTTGTGGTATATATAACCCTTAAGTTTATCATGTAAAAAATTTATTTGAGAAAGAATGATATTTTAATTTTGTGGACATAAGTTCAAATGTATGGGTATCCTTTAGGTTTTATGTGATCTTTTATTTTGAGGTAAATATGGGCTATTACAATTTTGGGGATGTAAAATGAAGGTAAGTGATAACCTTTGAAGTTAAAACATTTCTTTATTGATGAATATATTAAGGTAATCTTTTTGGATGTTTACCAAATTTCAAAGAATTATATTAATATTATATTAATATAGTTTTAGGAAATGGGAAACCTATAGGTCCAGTGGTAACCCATCATATCCAGCAAGGCTATGATGCTTTAACCCAAAACTGAATGGTGATAAGGGTACATTACCTACCATTAGCCTATATGATGTCTTGGTTAATATGGAAATGTTTTCCAATATTTAAATGATCTGAAATATAAATGACAGTTTCATTTTGGGAACATATGTTTTATAATATGGATAAACATGGTATAGAAAATTGATTTGGTGATTAAGTGATTAATGCTACTTCAGAAGAAGATCACTACAATATTTGGGATCATTAAAGGATTAAGGTAAACATTATATAATGGGATTTTATTTGAGAAATAAAGTATGAATTATATTTTGAAATAATATATTTTTTTATTGTGAAATTATAGTGATTCAGGTTATTTATATAAATGACTAGCATATCTTGGAGATTATATGATTTGGGTAATTATATTTTTGGTATAGGACATTAAGAGTGATTGATGTTATTTGGAGATAAATGTTAAGTTAATTTTTTAAGACCATGTGACCAAATACTTGGGATTTTTATTTTCAATCTTATTCTAGAATATTTTGATTAAATTTAAAGGTAATTGTTAATTGAATCATTTTTTTAACTTCGGGTGATACTATTGAATTTTTGAGATCAATGTTGTATTTCTTTGTATGATGGTTTATTCATTTTGGGAGTTATCTTATCTTATCCTAAACATTTTGGTTTTAGTTAATATCTATATATAGGAGTAATATATTTTTAACCTTTTTTATATTGTGTGATCTATTATAAGTTTATTCTCATTATTCAGGCAAAAAAAATTTGATATTGAATACTCATCATTTGGAGAAAAAATATGAGTTTGTGGTGGAAATTGATTAAAAGTTGATTTTTTAACAAGTTAGTATATTTAATTATTTTATTAAAGATGATAAATGAATTCATAAACTCTAGGAAGAGGGTATTTAAATAGAAACATTTTCCATTTACTTTTCTGATTGAGAAATCAATATCCACTTAACGCATCAAAGATTTATGGTTTTGTGATGGTTACCTTTCTCATGTCCATGTTCTCTATCACTCTTTATCAGTCCCTATAAGTTAGATTTTTCTTACATATATATGTTTTCACTTCACAATAATGTTTTAATACATGGAAACCTATTTATTTTTTATTTCAGATAACCTTTGTACTTCACTTTTTTCTCTTTTTAAGTGGAAGTTTTGTTTACCCTATTTACGATGTGATATTTCAACAGATGTATTTTGAAAAGTAAAACCCCTAGTTTCTTATCACGAGTTTAAATTGCGAGGATAAAATTTCTTAATGGGGTGGATTTAATATCAATATATTCTAAAAAAATAATTTCAATGTTCTATGGTGTACAATATATACAACATAGAGGTTAAATGAACAATTAATTATTATTATTTAAATGTGACTGTTATAGCCTAGCCATGAAATTGATGGAAATGAATAGTATTAACCACATTATGTAATATATATAATGGTACTACTCATTTTTAATGTAAAAATTAATGCTTCATAAATGAATACTCAATTTTTTGTAGTCATTTTTTTCTTCCAAAATAAGTTTTCTTCAAAAATGGGCTTTCTTTCTCTTTATGAGAAAGAATTATAATTAATTTTGGGAAATTATATAAAATTAAATTTAAAAAATTAATTTAATTTTAGAATTCATCTTGTTATAATTATATTAATATTAATTCTTGATAATTTTTTTTGAAAATATTGATTTCTCAATGAATAGTAAAAAATACATATTTTGATAAAACACTGTATTTTATTTTTAAGTATTTACAATGTAAAATTATATTTCTGATTAGTATTAAAATTAAATAATTTAATTTTTATTTAAAATAATTCAATTTTGGGTTTTTAAATTTATTTTAAACTTAAATTCAGTATAAAAATATTTTATATTTTAAAAGGTCACTTTTCTAAAAAAAATTATTTTTGTCGTGTTTTTCCAGTTTTATTTTAAATTAAATTAAATTAAATTATGAAATATTTTTGTTTTGAATTTTTAAAAATGGATTCCATATTTGGAATAAAAGGTACCTATTTGGTAAATAGTTCCATTTTATTTTTATTCAAAATGAATTGAAATATTTTTAATTTTTGTTACATCGGTTAAGGGTAAATCGAGTAATTGAAGGTTAAAAATAAAATGACAACGACTAAAAAATGATCCCAAAACTTACCTAAATTTTATTTATGAGTCCATTTAGTCCATAATAATAAAATATTATATTATATGAATTTTTTTTTCCAATTTTGTTTGATTATAACCTTTATAATATTTTATTTACATAAAAGTAAAAAATGTCACAGTCTGGATTTTAATAAAAATAATATTTCTTAACTTCAGGTTAAAAAAATACATGTTTGGTTATAAATATTATTTTTAAATATAAATGATTTATATTTATCATGGTAATTTATTTTTAATTTTTAGTGTATAAATAATAACCTTAAAAATCTACACACTACTGACATGATAATTATTCAATTAATAGAAGAGTCGAATAAATGGTTTTAAAAATATATAAAGTGATATAATATGATATAATTAAAATGGGGAAAAAATTTATAGATGAAAATTAAGTATATATATTTATTAAAATATTTTTTTCCAAATTTTACTTGTCTTCTTGATGTTATTAAAATCAAAGTAATGTATAGTTCGAAAATTTGTGATTAACAATATATTATATGAAATAATATTTTATTAAATGATATAAAATTCATAAAAATATTATTTTTCATAAATTTGTTAGTATATTGTTGATAATATCAACCACGATACATTTTTGGTCTATTTATGCATTTATAGTAATTATAGTGACCCTCAAAGAGAAAAAAATATTACTGTCACGGTAAGTGTGAAAGGGTTTTACGATGGGTTAAAACAAAAAGATAAGGGTAAAAATATGATCAAAACTTTTATAATTTTTATTTTACAAAATTATATCGACCAATACTCATCATATATTTAAAATAAATTAGTTCTGAGTCATTTGGAAATAAAAATTAATTTATATTAATTTAATATTTTTTGAAATTCCAAGAGTGCCCCACCCCTCTCTTATAAAAGGTAATCTCTTATTCTCTATAATTAACACTTCAAGAACCATTTGGTTCGGATAATACCTGACCAAATACCTTCTTATAATTCATTTTATAGGTATTTTTAAAGCATAATATGAACCATATAGTTCTTAAGGTGTTAATCAATAGAGACTTTCCAAAGAAGAGGTATAGTTTGTAACCGTATGGTTTAGTTTTAGTTCTTCTTCCACATCCTTAATGTAACGACGCAAAGTTTTTCAATGGAAAATTCCCTTCTTATATCTATGTCATAAAAACACAAAATAATCAACTACTAAGTGATCTGTGACCTTTAAACATAATTTTTTCACCCCTATGTTTGGACTTTTAAAAATCCAACATTCACAGTTGTGTTCAAGATAGTTTTTGGAGTCCAATGAAACAAAAATAATTTTTGGTGAATAGTAACCTACCCTTATGAATAGTAACCAACCCTTATGAATAGTAATATGACCCTTATAAATAGTAAATAAGAGTAACATTACCTATGAATAATAAAATAAAATTTAGACATCATAGAAAGTGATAATTTGACCTTAGTAAACTTTTTTTTTTGTATTTTATAAGTCGTAAATAATTAATTATAATTAATTAATTAATTTAAAAGAATATTTATTCCCCTATAATGTATTCATATAGTATTGAATCAATGTCTAATAATTTTTAGATAATTTTATAAGACCCTACGTAATTTTTGAAAGAATTATAAAATCAGTTTTAATCTTAAAAACTGTTTTTTTAAGTAAATTATGATTTTATTTAAATATTAAATTAATAATACTTAGAAAATTATTTTTTAAAAATGGACTTCATTTTTGGATTCTACACGTCGAAAAATGGTTGGGGTAAAATTTTGGGATTTTTCTGAGATACATGAATTTTTGATGAATAGTAGAATACATTAATTTATCATATAAATACATTTTAATTAAAACCCACTATTCCTGACATCACAAGTGATGTAAGCACCCAAATCCAGAATTCACAAGTCTAATTTAATATTCTTAGTCATCCAAGACTCACTATTCCTTGTCTTAGGTGAAATTAATAAACTAATCAATTTTATATTAAGGAAACCCCTCTCCCCTCCACTATAAAAGCCACCCTTCACTCCCTCTTTTCCTCACACCTCTCAAGCTCCAAGACTTCTCTAAATTCTGCCCTAAAACCTTACCTAGCTCATCCCCCACGTCCAAAATCTGCTGGTCTCATCAAAAGACCAAGCCTAGCTTCCTTAAAGAGGATCTCAAGAGGAGGATTCTAAAGGTAATTTCTCTCTCTCTTCTCCTTTAATTTCCTTTCAAGTTCAAGTTCTTTTCTTGATCTCTCCCTACCTATCTTCATCCAAATTGTTCTTTAAATCCATTATTATATATATATTGTAATATTATGATTCTAATGTTATATTATATCACCCCACACCCTTTCCCCCTTCCTTTTATTTTATTAAAGAGAACGTCGTTCATGTGGTGATAATTTATCACCTTCAAAAACAACATGCTCTCTTCTTCCATTTATACCTTCAATCTGGTCATGAAACCATTTTTATGGTTGAACCATAATGTTTTATATGTATTATGTTCTATTTTAAAGTTCTGGAAATAACCTATGGCCTTATTACTAAGTTAAATGTTAAAACAAGATCGTTGTGATCCAAAAACCGCTCAAATTAACCCAAATAACCATCATTAAATTTTTATTTAATGATTCATCCACTTGGATCTAATATAACTCATTATAAAATCATTGAAGATTCTGTAATATCATTAATTACATGTAATATCAGTTCTGGATGTTTACCCATGATCTACCCAAACATCAATTTAGGAATACAAGTGGACCGTTCAAGAAAACCATAAAAACGAACATCCCCGAACAATGTTTTTAAACTCTATAAGTCATCCAAAGGAACATAATATGAAATAATGAAACCAGAATGAACCCTATTAATGTATAAAAGGTTCTGGAATTTCTAATTAATGAATATAATGCCATTATATAGGACATTAAAGAGAAGGATGCATTCGAGTACAATGTAAGAGGAAATCTCGAACCCTATTTTCTTCCTTCGAGTTCTCCTTCTTTCACTCCATTTTTGATATGGTTACTCCTCAAAGGTCTTTTGATCATCTTTTCCTTTAATTTTCTGGGATAGAAATGTTTTTCACTGGTTTTTATGTCCATCAAAATGTTTTCCAAAAGAACTCTTCTTTCAAGATCTCACCTTTTACCTCTCATTCAAGGTTGATAGTTCTTATATCAAGTATGTTGTTCCCTCTTTCTTTTGGGAACCCGAAGCTTATGAATGTGTTATTATGAGATGAAACCCATTCCATTCCATGGGTTATTTATGTACATGTTTGATATGTGTTCTATGTGGAATGCATGATAATGATAATGTTATGATGTGACGGGTGCGCCCGGAATTATATAGCGCTCCAATGCATTGGGTAAAGTGATGAATCTCATGAGTAAATGTGAAATTATGCGTGAACATGATGCTAGCTTTGTTCACAAGTATGTGTGGTAGTTAACCACTAAGACATGATGTTTCATTTTTATGCTTTGCCACATTTCAAGTTTATTGTTTATGCTCCTCTCATGTTCAAGATCTTCTTCCTATGTCATGATTATGCTCACCCCATGCTATGTTGTTCTTATCTATGCTCTTACTGGGCTTTTAGCTCACCCCTTTTGATTTATATCCTCAGGTGGCTACATGTACTAAGGAGAGGACAAGTGCTACTAAGAAGCTATAGAAGAAGAGATTAAATGAATTTTTATGCTTGATGTTGTACTTGTTATGTGTAGTCCTAGTTTTCCCAAGACACTAAACCTCTGGATCCTCAATGTGTAATACTATTATGTTGTTTATCTTTGAAATGATGTAATAGTAATGTAAGAAAAGGTCGGGTCGCTATATTTGGTATCAGAGGAAAGGTTTAGTTAATTTGGGAATTAGGATTAGTGAACCCTAAAGAAAACCTCTAGCATGAGACTAAGTACAAATATGCACACAAGGATATTTAGCTAGGGATCCCATATGTTATGTTTTGGTATAATTGTTTAAAAGGATAAGTTATTCATGACTTGTTTACTTATGTTTTGTTCTAACCTTTTCTATTTTAGAAAATGGTGGGAACCAGGAGAAATCAGGCCAACAACTCTTGCGAAGGCCAATGCAACGATTTCCCAAACGACATCCCCAATGATTTTGGAGGTGGAGTTCAAAACTTCATGGCGATGCTTACCCAATTATCCCGGGTTATGAATAATAACCATAATAATGGGGAACATCCTCCTTCACCAAAGAGAGAGTAGCTAGCTATCGAATGTTTTATGCGGCAACGACCACCGACGTTTTGTGGATATTCTGATCCACTAGTTGCAGAACAGTGGGTCAACTCCATGGAGAAGATCTTTTCTGTTCTTCACTGTTCCGAGACGGAGAAGGTGACTCTAGCCGTTTATCGTCTAGATGGAGAATCTGATCAATGGTGGGCTTTGATTAAGAACACCAAGCCAAGGGAGGAAATTGAAGAGATGGAATGGGAAGACTTTAAGATAATGTTTCTTAATAAGTACTTCCCACGAACTCTTCGCACGAAGATGGAGAGAGAATTCATAGACCTCAAGAAAAAAGAAGGAGAATCTGTCACAACCTATGAAGAAAATTTCACAAGGCTCTCAAGGTATACTTCGGGTTTTGTTATCAACAATGATAGAAAAATTGATAGATTCTTTAGTGGATTAAAACCACATCTTCGAAAAGATCTTGCAATTCGAGACTTTGGGAGTTATGAAGAAGTTGTTCGGTGTTCTCTCAAGGTGGATATGGAGTTTGGAGAATGGTCCCATGGATATGGTGATAAGAAAAGAAAGATGGAGTTTCAAGCTGATGGATCTAGTGATAAAGATGGAAAGAAAACACAATGACCCACTTGCCAAAAATGTGGGAAGTTGCACCGTGGGAACTACCTCAAAGGGATGGGGAAATGCTTCAAGTGTGGGAAAGAAGGACAACTAGCTCATGAGTGTCGAAGAGACATGAAAAGGAAGGATAATGTAGCCGATGAAAGGAGAGAACCACTCGTGGTTCAATGCTACAACTGTAAGGAGCTAGGGAACTATTCAAACCAGTGCACTAAACCTCGAGCTTTTGAGGGTAATCAGAGCCAACAACCACCAAAGCCAAAGGAACAAGGGGAGGCTTATGCCATCACTACTGCGGAGGTGGAACATGATAATGAAGTCGTACAAGGTACACTTCCTATTCACTCAAGAATGGAAAAAGTCTTATTTGATTCTGGTTCTACGCATTCCTTTATATCTTGCAAGTTTTCTAGAACTATAGAATCGAAGCCCCGAAACCTTGAAGTAGAGATATCTGTAAAAACACCAAGTCGTGCAATCATTTCAACCCAAGTGTTTGATTCTTCTCCTGTTGACGTATGTGGGAAGATTATTCCGGAAAATCTCGTAATACTTCCCTTGGTGGAATTCGATGCTATAATGGGAATGGATTGGCTCTCGTTATATAGAGAACATATCAACTGTCGGGAAAAGGAAATATATTTTCATATTCCGAACCATCCCATGCTTCTCTACAAATGAAAGGAAGATCATGAATCTCCATTGAGAAATCCTTCAATGGTGTGGGTGATGATTCCCTATGAAGAAGCATACCTCTCCCAAATGTTTGAGTCGAAGGAAAGTTCCAACCTTGAAGAAATTCCCATCGTAAGGGAATACGATGATGTATTTCCTGAAGAGTTACCCGGAATTCCCCCGGATCGTGAGGCAGAGTTCTCAATTGAACTCATACCCGGAGCTACTCCTATCTCAAAGTGCCCCTATAGGATGGCTCCTATCGAACTGGAGGAGTTAAAGAAGCAGCTGCAAGAGCATCTAGACAAAGGGTTCATACGCCCTAGTGCATCACCTTGGGGTGCGCCAGTGCACTTTGTAAAGAAGAAGGATGGAACCATGCGGTTGTGTATCGATTATCGGGAACTCAACAAGATCACTATAAAGAACAAGTATCCTCTCCCAAGGATTGATGACTTGTTCGATCAGTTAAGAGGAGCTCAATACTTCTCAAAGGTGGATCTTCGTTCTGGATATCATCAAGTAAAGGTGAAGAAGGAAGATATTCAGAAGACTGCCTTCCGTACAAGGTATGGGCACTATGAGTTTTTGGTGATTCCCTTCGGACTTACTAATGCCCCTGCAATCTTCATGGATTTGATGAATAGAGTCTTTAGACATTACCTCTACAAATTTGTGGTAGTTTTTATTGATGATATTCTCATTTACTCCAAGAGTAAGGAGGAACATGAAGAACATCTAAGACTTGTGTTGGAGACATTGAGAAAGGAGAAGTTGTACGCCAAGTTCAGAAAGTGTGACTTTTGGATGAATCAAGTCACGTTCTTGGGACATGTGATCACAAGCGAGGGAATTTCTGTGGACCCTTCAAAGAAAAAGGTGATTGAGGAATGGCCCAGGCCCTTTAGTGTCACAGAAATCCGTAGTTTTCTTGGATTAGCTGGGTAATATCGACGTTTTGTGAGGAACTTCTCACGATTGTCATGCCCGCTAACTAAGTTAACAAGGAAAGGGGTAAAGTATGTCTGGACGGATGAATGTGAGGGGAGCTTCAAGGAGCTAAAGAGAAGGCTAATCACTGCACCTGTACTCACACTACCGAAAAGTGGAGAAAGGTTTGTGATATAAAGTGATGCTTCAAAGAAAGGCTTGGGTTGTGTACTCATGCAAAATGATAATGTGATAGCCTATGCCTCACGATAGTTGAAGATCCATGAGCAGAACTACCCGACGCATGATCTAGAGCTGGCAGCCGTGATTTTTGCCTTGAAAATCTGGCGGCATTACCTTTATGGTGAGAAGTGTGACATATACACTGACCACAAGAGCCTAAAGTATATATTCACACAAAAGGAGCTCAAAATGCGTCGAAGGAGATGGTTAGAGTTAATCAAGGATTACGATTGCTCTATTCACTATCATCCTGGAAAGGCGAACAAGGTAGCTGATGCTCTAAGCAGGAAAGAACCTGCTACTCTATCCATGTTGAGGATTGAGAAAGACCCTATCTTCTCGGATATGCAAAGGATGGATTTGGGAATCGTAAGGGCAGGGGATACATACTACCTTGCCCAAATGATTGCGCAACCATCCATCCAACAGAAGATTAAGGAAGCACAAAGGGATGATGTGGAGATACAAAAGAGGGTGAATGCAGTAAAGGAAGGGAAGCTACAAGAGTTCCATATCGACGATGATGGTGTGATTCGGTTTGGAACGCGGCTTTGTGTGCCTTCATCACCCGGAATAAAGAAGGAGCTATTGGATAATGCACATAGCTCAACTTTCTCTATTCATCCTCGAAGTACCAAGATGTATCGTGATCTCCGAGAACACTTCTGGTGGAATAACATGAAGAAGGAGATTTTGAAATATATATCAAGGTGCTTGGTGTGTCAGCAAGTTAAAGCTGAGCGGAAAAAGTCCAAAGATATGATGCAGCCATTGCCTATACCCATGTGGAAATGGGAAAATGTCACTATGGACTTTGTCATGGGTCTCCCGAAAACGTCAAGAGGAAATAATGCGATATGGGTTGTGGTTGACCGACTCACCAATACTGCCCATTTTATCGCTATTCGGGAAGACCTATCACTTGAACAACTTGCAAGGATATATGTGAAGGAAGTAGTGAGGTTGCACGGTGTTCCACTTTCGATTGTCTCTGACCGTGATCCAAGGTTCACTTCTAAATTCTGGAGGAGCCTTCAACATGCTTTGAGTACTGAATTAAATTTCAGCAAGGCCTATCACCCCCAAACTGATGGCCAGTTTGAAAGGACTATTCAGACACTTGAAGATATGCTAAGATCATGCTCTCTTGAATTCAAAGGTGGATGGGATCAACACCTTCCATTGGTTGAGTTCTCATACAACAATAGCTTCCACTCGAGTATTCAGATGGCTCTGTATGAAGCTCTTTATGGGAAGTGATCTAGAACTCCAACCTGTTGGGATGAAGTTGGAGAACGAAAACTACTTGGTCCCGATCTTGTTCAAGAGATGACAGAGAAGGTTCAAGTCATCCAGAAACATATCAAAGCTGTTCAAAGTCGGCAAAAGAGCTATGCTGAAAATCGTCGAAGGGACTTGGAGTTCGACGTTGGAGATAAATTCTCTCTCCGAATATCTCCATGGAAGAGAGTCATGCGATTCGGGAAGAAAGGGAAGCTAAGCCCAAGGTACATTGGCCCCTTTGAGATCCTTGATCATATAGGAGCCGTGGCCTATCGTATGGCACTTCCACCGAATATGGCTCAAGTTCATGACGTGTTTTACGTATCACTACTGAGGAAGTACATTCCCGACCCCTCACATGTACTAAACTCAGAGGTGGTACAGTTGGAAGATGATCTCTCATATGAGGAGCAGCCGGTAAAAATTCTGGACCGAAGTGATAAGGTTCTACACAACAAGACAACCCACCTTGTCAAAGTGTTGTGGAGGAACCAAAAGTTTGAGGAAGCAACTTGGGAACCGGAAGAGGCAATGAAGGAGAAGTACCCTCACCTATTTGTGTAAAGTGAAATTTTGGGGGCAAAATTTCTTAAGGGGGGAAGAATGTAACGACCCAAAGTTTTTCAATGGAAAATTCCCTTCTTATATCTATGTCATAAAAACACAAAATAACGAACTACTAAGTGATATGTGACCTTTAAACATAATTTTTTCACCCCTATGTTTGGACTTTTAAAAATCCAACATTCACGGTTGTGTTCAAGATAGTTTTTGGAGTCCAATGAAACAAAAATAATTTTTGGTGAATAGTAACCTACCCTTATGAATAGTAATATGACCCTTATAAATAGTAAATAAGAGTAACATTACCTATGAATAATAAAATAAAATTTAGACATCATAGAAAGTGATAATTTGACCTTAGTAAACGTTTTTTTGTATTTTATAAGTCGTAAATAATTAATTATAATTAATTATTTAATTTAAAAGAATATTTATTCCCCTAGAATGTATTCATATAGTATTGAATCAATGTCTAATAGTTTTTAGATAATTTTATAAGACTCTACGTAATTTTTGAAAGAATTATAAAATCAGTTTTAATCTTAAAAACTGTTTTTTTAAGTAAATTATGATTTTATTTAAATATTAAATTAATAATACTTAGAAAATTATTTTTGAAAAATGGACTTCATTTTTGGATTCTACACGTCGAAAAATGGTTGGGGTAAATTTTTGGGATTTTTCTGAGATACATGAATTTTTGATGAATAGTAGAATACATTAATTTATCATATAAATACATTTTAATTAAAACCCACTATTCCTGACATCACAAGTGATGTAAGAACCCAAATCCGGAATTCAAAAGTCTAATTTACTATTCTTAGTCATCCAAGACTCACTATTACTTGTCTTAGGTGATATTAATAAACTAATCAATTTTATATTAAGGAAACCCCTCTCCCCTCCACTATAAAAGCCACCCTTCACTCCCTCTTTTCCTCACACCTCTCAAGCTCCAAGCCTTCTCTAAATTCTGCCCAAGCACCTTCCCTAGCTCATTGCCCACATCCAAAATCTTCTGGTCTCATCAAAAGACCAAGCCTAGCTTCCTTAAAGAGGATATCAAGAGGAGGATTCTAAAGGTAATTTCTCTCTCTCTTCTCCTTTAATTTCCTTTCAAGTTCAAGTTCCTTTCTTGATCTATCCCTACCTATCTTCATCCAAATTGTTCTATAAATTCAGTATTATATATATACTGTAATATTATGATTCTAATGTTATATTATATCACCCCACACCCTTTCTCCCTTCCTTTTATTTTATTAAAGAGAACGCTGTTCATGTGGTGATAATTTATCACCTTCAAAAACAACATGCTCTCTTCTTCCATTTATACCTTCAATCTGGTCATGAAACCATTTTTATGGTTGAACCAGAATGTTTTATATGTATTATCTTCTATTTTAAAGTTCTGGAAATAACCTATGGCCTTATTACTAAGTTAAATGTTAAAACAAGATCGTTGTGATCCAAAAACCCCTCAAATTAACCCAAATAACCATCATTAAATTTTTATCTAATGATTCATCCACTTGGATCTAATATAACTCATTATAAAATCATTCAAGCTTCTATAATAGCATTTATTACATGTAATATCAGCTCTGTATGTTTACCCATGATCTACCCAAACATCAATTTAAGAATACAAGTGGACCGTTCAAGAAAACCATAAAAACGAACATCCCTGAACAATGTTTTTAAGCTCTATAAGTCATCCAAAGGAACATAATATGAAATAATGAAACCAGAATGAACCCTATTAATTTATAAAAGGTTCTGGAATTTCTAATTAATGAATATAATTTCATTATACAGGACATTAAAGAGAAGGAGGCATTCGAGTACAAGGTAAGAGGAAATCTCGAACCCAATTTTCTTCCTTCGAGTTCTCCCTCTTTCACTCCATTTTTGATATGGTTACTCCTCAAAGGTCTTTTGATCATCTTTTCCTTTACTTTTCTGGGATATACATGTTTTTCACTGGTTTTTATGTCCATCAAAATGTTTTCCAAAAGAACTCTTCTTTCAAGATCTCACCTTTTACCTCTCATTCAAGGTTGATAGTTCTTATATCAAGTATGTTGTTCCCTCTTTCTTTTGGGAACCCGAAGATTATGAATGTGTTATTATGAGATGAAACCCATTCATTTCCATGGGTTATTTATGTACATGTTTGATATGTGTTCTATGTGGCAAGCATGATAATGATAATGATATGATGTGACGGGTGCGCCCGGAATTATATAGCGCAATATGAATGTTTAAATGTGACGGGTGCACCCAGAATTATATAGCGCTCCAATGCATTGGGTAAAGTGATGAATCTCATGAGTAAATGTGAAATTATGCGTGAACATGATGCTAGCTTTGTTCACAAGTATATTTGGTAGTTAACCACTAATACATGATGTTTCATTTTTATGCTTTGCCACATTTCAAGTTTATTGTTTATGCTCCTCTCATGTTCAAGATCTTCTTCCCATGTCATGATTATGCTCACCCCAAGCTATGTTGTTCTTATCTATCCTCTTACTGGGATTTTAGCTCACCCCTTTTGATTTATATCCTCAGGTGGCTACATGTACTAAGGAGAGGACAAGTGATACTAAGAAGCTATAGAAGAAGAGATTAAATGAATTTTTATGCTTGATGTTGTACTTGTTATGTGTAGTCCTAGTTTGCCCAAGACACTAAACGTCTGGATCCTCCATGTGTAATACTATTATGTTGTTTATCTTTGAAATGATATAATAGTAATGTAAGAGAAGGTCGGGTCGCTATACTTAAAATATTATTTAAAAAATGGTAAAATAAAAAAATATCCTTCCTATACTGAGATGTTATTATGTTAATTTAATAACCTATTTTAATAGCCATCCTCCATCAAAAGAAAGAGGAATTAATTATTTTTGTGTATGACAGACTACCGCCTCACGAACCAATTTAATTTTTTTCCATTCCCGTATCTAAATATAGGTTATAATGATGGAATTAATATTTATAAGTGATATTAATGTTATACTCATCAATCTAAAACTATAATATATCATTTTCCTTCTTACCTTTCAATTCACTAGAAAATGATAACGTCGTTTGTGCATATGTGTAGACTACCACCTCCACGAAGTGATGTGATTTATTTTTCCTCGCCCCATAACATGGATGATATGTATTAGTAAATTTAAAGAAGTGATATGATATTTATTATAATATGGTAATTATATAAATATAAAATAATACCTACTTTCTTTCCATAATTATCGTTAAAAAATATAAACATTACTAATGCATATATACGACATACCACCTCCTTGATTGTAACGTAGTTCATTATTCATAAACATATTTAATGGTTTGATTTAAAAATATAATTTATGTACAAAATTTATAATTATTTCATGATTATTATTGTATAAATTAGGGAATAATTTCCTATTTAACCATAACCAACTTGCCGAACCAATTTTTTTACTTATGAAACGAATATCATCAAAACACCCAACATGAATTTAATTAATTTAATAATTAAATATAGTATGGTGAGTGATAAAATAAAAGGGGTAATATAATTTAAAATTTTTCATAATAAATTAAATAATTAGAATAATTTTATTATTTATGATGATAAATAATGTACATTATGATTCTAACTCAAGGTAAGATACTTTAAAAAAATAAAATTTTAATGTTTTCCTTAATATTATATTTTTATTCAATACCCTTATTTTTAAAATTATTTTATGAAGAATTTATATGTATATAAGTTATTTATAAAGGAAAATTTATGTTTCCTTTGAATTTATTTCAATGTATTTCAAAATTAATCTTATATGGAATGTTTTAATATTCTTTATAAAAAGAAAAAAGGAATGTTCTATTTTACTTATATAGTGACAAAAACCTTTCCCTATGTCATTATCATTTTTTTATTTTTGGATTCCTTTATAATATTTCATGTTTTATTCCTATAAAAACCTTATTTAACTCTGTTATAGATTTTTTTTGAAAATTTGGATTTAAATAAAATAGATATACCAATATACAAAAATTATTTCTTATGGGTACAAAGAATGTTTTTATGATGTACAGTTTTATATATTATCTTATGGTACTTGGGAATTATTTATGAAAATGGGTGGTTCTTTTATAAAATAAAGGAAGATGAGCATGTCATATCTCTCTAATTCATTGATTAAGGATATAGATTTAACCAATTAGGTTTCTCCTAATAGATTATAATAATATTGTGTGATGGTTATTCCAAGTATAACTATGATTATTATTTAAAGTGTAACTATGATGATTACTCCAAGTATAACCATGATGGTTATTTATTATGTAAGTAAGAATGATATGAAAATGATTCCTCAAGTTACCTATATGATTCATCTATGATTTCTTTGGGGTTTTATGAAAATCTTATGATTTTACAATGCAAAGGAAAGTATATGATACTTTGTAAGATTGAAGACAATAACTTTTTGAAAAAGTTATTATTAGTTTTTCATTATTTCAAAGAAACCTCAAGAGTTTTATTTTTTTCCTTTAAGATTTATTGTGAAATTTTTATGAAAATATTTGTGTATAGAATATTATTTTTTAATTAATAAAATGTTTATTTTGAGCCCAAAGTTTATTTTGAAAAGGAATTTTTTTATAAGTATTCACGAACTCATAGTTTCCTTCTTTATTTTTGATATCCACTACTCAGATTTTTGTGCTCACCCCACATTTTAAAATATTTTTCATAGGTATTAAGTATTTTTAATGTAAAGTAATAAGTCAATTTGGAAGTAATGAATATTTTTCATGAAAATAAAATATGTTTCATTGTAATATTTTTATATTATCGAAAAATGCATACTGATTAAAAGTGAATACTTTTTATATATAATAGTTTTTATGTAATATTTATTCCCTAAATTTATAAAAATATAAACCTAAAATATCTTTGGGAATGTAATAAAGTTAATTCTAGTTTAAAGTCACTATAATATGAAATTTTTAAGGCTGAGTTCTTATAAAAATTATCAAAAGTGACTTTTGAAATTGAATCCATAGCTTTGTTTTTTTGAAATAATATTAATAAATATTTTTAAAAAACTCATTTTATGGTTTTTATTATACATTTAATATTTATATCCAAAATATTTATCTCATATGGAGTCATGTGTTATGAATCACCCAATAAATTCCTTTAGGAAATACTCCTTTTGGGTGATTGAATTTTTGGTATCAGGAAATATAATTATGAAATTAATTTTATGTGGTATCATTTGGAAATATTATGAAACCCATTTTTTCCATGGGTTCCTTATGATATGATTAATGATTTATTTCATGTGATATACAAATGTATGGATTATTATAATGTGATGGGTGGGGTCCTATATTACCCACCAATTCATTAGTTAAAGTTTTATATCTCATGATATAACGATGTGATGCATGAGTAGTTATTTTTTTTCCATAACCTTATATTTAGACATTTCAATTTGTTCACAACCTGAAATGTGGTAATTTCAATCTATTAACATCACCAATCATGGGTATTTTTATTTTTTTACAACACGATGCCTTGATATTTTTTCTTGTTCACAATATGATGAATTTGCATCATTAGGTTTTCTCAAAATGTTATGATTTCTAATTCCTATGGTTATAACAAATTTATATGGTATTTCATATGATTATTTTTTTCTCTATTGATCATTGTAATTATCACTTATTTTTACACTCTTACTCCACTGTGTGTGTTTGATCATTTTTAGGTTATAAATTCTTTTATCTTATCTTATGAAAAATATTATTTTTCCATATTCTTTTTAATAAGATATTTAACACTTGTTTATGTTTTCACATGTTATTATGATATGAACCATTTATGACTCATTAATATTTTCCCCCTTACTTAGCATTTGAGCTCACCCCTTATTCTGTTTTTTATTCCCCAAGTTATTAAGATGAGTATAACTTATGATATGTCTAAAAGGAATTATTTTATAGTGTAATTTTGGAGAAATATATTAAATAATATTTTTATGAAGCTAATCTCTCAAGGAAATAAACCTTTGAGTTTTGGGATTCTGAAAATATTGAGAGATATGATGTTAAAAATTTGAAGTTACCATAAATATATGCATGTTTAGTTTTGTTCTTCTTATCATACATTAAAAAAATATCCATCTATGATGCTTTGAGTAGGCCTTAGTGGTGAACCAAAAAATTTATTATGTCACTAAATTAAAATTTCATACATGAAATGATTTTCTAGTGTGGTTGATCTTTTATAGTTCATACCTTTCTTGACAACATGAGAACATGATTTAGTTGAAGATGAGAAAAATTATACTCCCTAATCTTCCCTCCTCTTAGGGTGTGTAGGGATATTTTGGTTGAAATAAGTGGTATCAGAGACACAAGTTCAATCCTGGAGAATCTATCAAGTTCACTAACATAGATAACACAATGAATGAAAATGGAGTTATATTGTTTGATTATTGTAATTATCAAATTGTGAAGAGTTGAATGTGTTCACTTTTACCTTCCCTTAAACTTGAAGATTTAACTATTACTAATTATGGAATATATATGAATCATGTTATTGAGTTGTCGATGACTGAAGTCGAAAAAAATTACTTAATGCCGACGTGAAGCACAAAAATAATTATATATATAATTATAAAATTATATTTATATAAAGGTTATTGGTTTCACATCTTCCAAATAATCATGGGATAAATTAGAAAAAATATACAATGGTGATAAAAAAGTGAAAGAGGAAAAGTTACAAGTTCCACACAATAATTTCAATAATTTTAATATGAGTTATAATAAAACAATTGATAGTTTTTTCAACAATATTATTGATATTTGGATCTATTCATAGGATTGGTGATTAGATAAAGGATTTTGATATCATAAAGAAATTATAAAGACGATTTTCACCATTACACAATCCAGAAGAGTTTCCTTTAGAATAAGGAATTATTTTAGAGTACCTTGTTGATTTTTATAGAAAGTTAGTGGCATACGATATGAAAATGAGGTTGGAAAGTTCCTTGGAACATTCATTAAAATAAATGGAATTTAAATTTACATATAAATTTGGGATTCATGTTTCTAGAAATGAGGAGGAAAATATATGTGATAAATTCTATCACATATAGAAAGAAAGTTTAAGAAGGGTAAAAGATGGTTTGAAGGAAAAGTACCTCTAAAATGTTTCGATTATGGAAAATTTGGGAATATTTATCTGAGGTGTTATAGGAACACTGATAAAAAAGTTAAATGTGAATGCCTACAAAAAAAGTGAAGGAAGTTTCCCCCTAATTGAAACTTTAAACCTATAAATACATCTGGTAATAATAATGAATAATCAGAGTATATTGACCAACTCAAATGAAAAATCACTTGTTTAGAGACGGTTGTGGAGGAAAAAGGGATTTATCAAGAATTATCTGAAAATGATATAGAATTAAAGAGAAAAGTTTAATAAAAAGATAATGACATCAATGAAATTAATTATTATTTCAAATATAGAGTATAAGAAGTTTAATAGCTTGAAGAAGAAGTGGACACTCTTAAAAAGAATCTTTAAAGTGTGATGAACTGACCCACCAGGGCCCACCTGGCTTGGGGAAGGTTGGGCCGCCATAACCCCAATCTTTTCTCCCATAGTCTATGGGATAGAGATAAGCACCTAGAAGGCATTACTAAAATGGGTGGCCTTTTCCTTGTGCACCCATATGCATGCACCTAAGAATATCTATACAGAACTGAGGAGGGATAATAATAAAATACTGTAACATCTAGAGTATAAACCATGCATATAACAAACTGTAGGGTATAAAATATATTATGGTTGTTTAATCCTAAATTTAAAGGGTGAATATACAAACCCAACCAGAAATGATATCCCAACCTAAAAATAATTAAAAAGAATAAAAGATAAGAGAGTCTGACTCTTGATCTCCAAGCTCCAAACATCATTTGTAGTCAATGCACTAATATATCCCTAAGATCCACTAATGTCTATATCGATCTTTGTATCACTTTCACAAGACATGAAACATGCAGGAAAATCCCGTGTAGGGGTGAGTATAAACATACATAGTAGGATGCCCTAAAAACCCAAAGTGAGAAAAATAGGGAGATAAAATAAAGGCCAAATCAATCCACAACAGAAACCCAATATATATATATATATATATATATATAATCATAAAATAAACCTATATGAGAGAGAATGGGGTCTCCACATCATATCCCATCCTAGGTTAATTAATTTTCCATCATCTCTAAAGAGGCTTTGTCTCTGATTCCCAATATCTTAGGTATCCATAGAAGTAACCATGGAGAATAAATACACATTGCCATTGTGCAACACAGTCGAGGTGGTGTAATCTCCAAGTAGAGGACCCATTCCTTAGTATAATAAGGGGTTACACTAAGTAAATAGTTAGAGTAACCACACCCTAGTTAATTTGGGGGGGGGGGGACTTAGTAGATAAATAGAAGACCCATACCCTAGTTCATCAGGGGGTACCACTCATAGGTGAAAGTAACCATGCACTACTGTGTCAATGGGTACCACTCATATGGTAGACGACCCATGCCCTAGTGCATCAGGGGGGGGGTCCAATTAGAAGTTAGATGATCCATGCCTTAGTGTGTCAGTGGGTGCCACTCTGAAGGTATAGGACCCACACCCTAGTGCATTAGGGGGTTCCACTCATAATGTTTATGAACTAAACCATAGTGCGTCAGTGGGGTTCCACTCAGACTAGAGAAAGGAGTATATGGAACCCACATACTAGTATGATAGGGGGGATGCCAACCCCTACCTCTCTCTGATGATACTTCCTAATCACTTTCACCATCAAGAATTTCCTAAAGATGCGTTATGCTCATTTCATTTCATGTTGTATCTCAAAATCCATTATCAAGGAAACCATCATGTTATAGGTGAAAAGAGACTCAGGATTGGTGAAATGTGGTCCAAAATCCAAATCTAGATAAAGGAGATATGATAGCTGTAATTTCCTTATAGGTTTAAACGATGTGTATAGGGTCACATGGTGTGTGGTCTAAATATTATTCCTGGCTGTATTCTCCTGTAAACAAGAATCGTAGGCCATGAAACTGTACATGGAATGTAAGGGTTCCACATAGAATGTCTCATCCACCCATGGACTAGATTTGTGCTACTACCAATGCATGTGAATGTTGGGCCATTCCTGTGTATGTCGGGTCGTGCCTGTGTACTTCGAGTTGTGCCTGTGTACTTGGATTCATACCTAGCCATGTTCGAGTACTGTCTTGTACCAGTGTACTCCTAGATTACATGACGTATCCTCCTGTATGGGGTCCTGGGTGTCTTCTTCTGGCATACGACTTGACTGCACAGGAAGGGTCACACAGGGTGTGATCCTTAACTTCACACAACACCCTAGAACCACATCTCAGGGGGGGCTATATTCCATGTGTTCTTCTCATTTACATGGGTTATAGTTTGAAAATTTTCTAGATTCTTCATTTTTTTACATGTCTTGTTGATCTATCCTTGCTACCGTGATCCACTTCGCTTGACTATATAAAATCAATGGTATTTTCCTCTGGACATCAATTCCATCCCTCTAGTGGTTGAAAATTGGAAACCAGTCATTCTCATGAATCTTGAATTCCTCCCGACACCGTTTCCACTTGATCCCATCATCACTCAGAATCTATGATCCATGGAGCATGTCCCACAACCTATGATACATACCTATCCATCCGTGATTTTCCAATTCATTCATTTCACATGAAACTTTTATGAATCTTATGTTTAAATCATGCTCGAACCCACCCATGAAAAGTAAACCATGACCCCATAGGACAACGATGAAGAACACATAGAATAGAGGGGGATGAAGCGCATAAAAAAATTGAAACTATCATTCTCAAATAATTATTTTCAAAATATCATAAATCATGAATTTTAATGGATGATTGTATGTGAAATAGGGATAATAAATTGAATAAAACAATTTAATTCAACAACGGGCTCATGAAAATGGAGGGAATATATAGATCAAAAGATGATAATATAATATCCATGATCAAATGTTTAATAAAGGGTGGAAATCAACATTTATGATACCTACCTCAATTATGGATCAATCGTTGGTGAAGAATGCATTTACTTGGGATGAGGATGATCTGTTGCATCCACTGCTTATTGATCCACCACGATCCAATCATCGATCATTGTCCGATGTCAATTCACCAACAAAGTTTTTTAGAGATACTCTCAATTTCTCGAGGTTTATGCAGCTAGCCCTATAGAATTGTTATAATTGAGTATTTAAATTGGATTTAATTATGTAACTTAATAAAATACATAAAAAAATTATTTGTTGATTTTGGTTTAATGCACCCGCCAATGACTGTGTTAACTAGACATCTAATTTCGACCAACTTTAGGTCATTCCTATGATAAACCCCACATTCCAATTTCAACCGTGGTCTCTGATTTCTGATCTAATATTATTTTTTTGAGATATTCGATTATTTTTGAAAAATATAATGTGTGTGATATTAATATATTTGACATATTTATAATATCAATTTTGGGCTCATAAGGCCTTAGAATATAACATCGTCTCTATGCCTTGATCTGAAAAATAGTCCTTGATATATTTCAAAGTTGTGAAAAAAAGTGTCTCTAAAAATTGATTCAAAGAAAAAGTATTAGTTTGGAAATTTCATTGAAAGGGAATTTAAGGAAAGGCTTGAATGAGGCATAATAAGCATTGAAAAATGGTTGAATGATCAAAGACCCAAATATTGGGATAAGAGTGGATTTGGATTTGTATATGAATCATCTAAAACAAAAGTATTTATTACGAAAAAAAGTAAAATTAAAAGGAAAAAGATAAATATTAACCATCATGGATTATAAAAAACAAGACGATACTCAAAGGTAGGAAACATGTCAATATAAGGTTGGGATAAAATATTTTCCTTGATAAAATGTCAATTCTATGGTTACCTTGGCCATATGATCACTTATTACAATGAATTAGAGATATTATTGAATGTATAATCACTTATATGTAAATAAAGGAGGATGAGAACATATTCTACACCATAAAATAAGAATATATTTTTATGGAAATTTTTTTATTGCTATAACTTTGATCAGAATGTTGTGTATTTTAGGAAATAATGGAATATAAGTGCTTCATATGGAGGGCCAAGGATGATTTATGAAAGTCCAAACAATTTTATTTTATAAGGAAATTGTTTTCCCCCTTTATAAGTATAAGATTATGGGTACAATGATTATATTGAAGAGAATGACGAGAGACCATTATATGTATCAACTTGACTGGGTATTTCTATAAATAAAAGATGAAGCAAGAGAAAGAAATTCTAATAAATACCTCCCTTAAGGAAAATAGATTCTAAACACTGAGTTCTCATTTTATATGACTATGAATATGAGTCACTTAAAGAATGTAAAATACCATGTTGATGGTATGTTTTTATTTGGGAATGACGGAGCCTTAAATATCAAATAAAGTTTGAATATGAGGATAATTGTAAATGAATTGAAAAATATAGAGGTTCTCTATGTGTACGTACTTTGACACAATGTTTTAAGCATGAGTAAAATTTGTTTCTGGTGATTTGAATTTATATTTAACTGGAAGGGCTACATAATAAATGGTATGTATGAAAATACCTTGATTAAAGGGCAGAGAAAAAATGAAAAATTATACCAAGTTTAAATCAAGTAAAACACTTGTCTCCTCATAATGGAAGATGAGAAAAAATTGTGGAATTTGAGGCTTGTACACATACATTAATAAAACATGGAGTATTTTTTAAAATTGTGGGATATTAAAGAGATTGAAAATTTGAAGTGATAATAGAAGAAGACTTATGATACTTATATTAGAGGAAAATTATTGAGAAATCTCTTTTGTAAAAATAGAATAAGGAATTTAATTTAATGGAATTAATTCATACCAATGTGTGCAACCTAATGAAACTTCTCGGAACATGAGGTGTGGGATAATTTTTTTTGATGATTATAGTAGAATTATTTTCATCATGTTCATATAGAGAAAGAAGGAATTTATGGAGTGAATTAAATATTTCACAACGGGGAAAATGGGTATTTGCGACGGGATCCCGTCACAAATGGCCTTTTGCGACGGGGGTCCGTCGCAAATCGCCCGTTGCGGAAAACGCCGTCACGACAACAATTATTTGCGATGGTCCCATCGCTGAAGTTATTATTTGCGACATGGATCCTTCTCGTCGCAAATAATACTCCGTATATTTGTAAAAGCTTTTAAAAAAAGTAATTGCGACGGGCCCCGTCGTAACAGTTATTTGCGACGGGCCCTGTCGCAATTGCTTTAAAAAAACTATTATTAAATTATTTTAATGGATATAATAATAATACTATTTGCGACGGGCATAGTATCCCGTCGCAAATACTATAAAAAAAATAAAAATAAAAATTATTAATAAATTATTTTATTTAATATAATAATAATCCAATTATAATTCAAAAATAAAAAAATAAAAAAATATTAATAAATGATTTTAATTAATATAATAATAGAATTATAATTCACAAATAAAAATAATAAATTATTAATAAATTATTTTAATTTATATAATAATAATAGAATTATAATTTAAAAATAAAAAATAATAGAATATTAATAAATGATTTAATTAATATAATAATATTAGAATTATAATTCATAAATAAAAAAAATATTAATAAGTTATTTTAATTAATATAAAAATAATAGAATTATTTTACATTCAAATATTAAAATAATTCAAATATTACAAAAAAATATAATTAAATTATAATATTATAAAATTTTAATATATATATATATAAAATTTAATATTATAAAATATAAATAATATTATTATTCATATTAATATTATTATTTCAAAATATAATATTATTAATATTTTATAATGACACAGAAACTACGAATAGAAAAAAAATTCATATTTTGATTTAACAAACTTTATAACATAAAAAAAACTCTTATCTAAAGGAGGGGGGGAGGGGGGGATCTGCAGATGCGGGTGGAGGAAACTCTATCCCTAAAGCATGAGTGAGTCGGCACATGTACTCCATCTGCTCCTGGTGCTGCTGCTGCCACCGACTCATCTGCTCCTCGTACAACTACTGCTGGCGTCGACGCTCTTCCTCATGCTGATGTTGCTGCTGACGCATCTGATCATGCTCCTATCGGAGACTCTCTATCAATGCAGTCTGAGATCACAACTGATCCTCATACTGTTTAGCAGAAGAAGATGCACGAGCTCCTCTCGAGCTGGACGCCGACATCCCAGCACTGCCATAATAATCTCCGGGAGTCAGTCGAGAGCTAATACCAACTACCCGGCCTTTCTCGAAGGCATACTGGGTGGCCTGCATCTATGCCGCCTCATCAAACTGACGGCCAATGGTCTGATCTGATGACTCGGCCTGACTCTCAGGCCAGGTCTGTGACGATACGGCCTCATATGACTCCTGTAGTTACAATTTAAAATTAAAATTGTGAATATATTATATGCAGTTAATTTTTAAACTTGAAAACAAATAATACTGACCACGATGTGATGCTGACGATCACCTCTGAGCTCCCCAGTAGCAGGATCACTATACATCCTCTGATATACGTTGTACTCCGTAATGTCGGGGTGCTCGACAGCCTATAAGAATAAAAAATAAACTGTTAATATTTACAGTTATATAAAATATTTATAAATAATGTACGTACCAGATGCTGTCTATGAGTACTGAAAGAACGACTCCCAGCTCGATGAGTCACCTCCTGTCTCCCCCGATTCTGCCTCCCCACCGATGATCTCCTCTGAAAGGCACCACTCAACCAGTGTGCACATAATCCATCTCATACATGGGATGAAATGTACTTTGGTCGGTGTGCTCTACATGACTCGTTAAAATCTGACACTCCTGCTTTCTTCATGGCAGCTTTTCTTAAATTGTGCAAAATTTGACGCAAGCGATCATGCATGGCCACCTCCCATGCCTTGTGGATGGCGTCACACATGGTATCCTCGACCAGATACCATAAACCCTACAAATAAATCAAAATTTCAAGTTAGAAATGAAATAATTTTCAATATAAAAATTATTTATTTACGTACGTACCAACCAATGGCCGAACATGGCCTGCTGCACATCAATGGGAATCTGCTCCCATGTGGTCCACGACTGAGAGAAATAGTTGCACAAAATAGCGCTGCCCTGTCCGACTGCTATATGCGGAAAACTGTAAAAATAATAAACATTTATTATGTGAATAGATTAATGAAATCTCAGTCAAATCCACAGATTATCACACAGGTTATCACACCTCTGTGTGCGTGGATCAAACCCAAGACATGGACGTTGTTGAGTCAATAAGGTTTTCCTTATGACTTTTCCATTCCTTCTTGTTTTGAAAATCACAAACACCTTATCTTTAAGGAAAATCGCTTTTGTAAGGAAAATTGCTTTTATAAGGAAAAATGTTTTCTTAAGGAAAAACGCTTTTATAAGAAAAATTTATCCTTATCATATTTTCATTAATATTTTTCTTAAGTATGAAATTCGGATTCACTTTCTCGGAATCATTAAAACTGATAAACAGCATTCTGTTTTAGGGTTCGGATTCTGGACAAGAACTATAAGGAAGTTTCACTCCGAATTCCGGTTATGAATTCTGACTAAGTTCTATTCCAGATTCAGGATACGAATTCTGAAGAAGAATTCCCATTACGAATTCTAATGAAGAATTCTCATTACGAATTCTCATTACGAATTCTGAAGAAGAATTCTCATTACGAATTCTAATGAAGAAATCCCATTTCGAATTCTCATTACGAATTCTGAAGAAGAATTCTCATTACGAATTCCAATGAAGAATTCTCATTACGAATTCTAATGAAGAAATCTCATTCCGAATTCTCATTACGAATTCTGATGACGATTTCTCATTACGATTTCTGATGAAGAATTCCAATTCCGAATTCCTATTCCGAATTCTCATTCCGAATTCACTCATTAAACAGAATCTGGATATCATTGTTTTATACACTCTGAATTTGTTCACTCCGAACTTTCACTCCGAAATTTCTATTCCGAACCTTTATGTTAGGTTTTAAAACGATGTCGTACTTTCTGTTACACTTACTTTGTTATAAAACGATGTCGTCCATTTTGTTATAAACTAACCGTTGTCTAAGTGACACGTGTACAGGTCCCTCCGAACTTTAAGGGAAATATGACCGTTGGAGAAGGAGCCGACCTCACCTATAAATAGGAGCTCATTTGAAAAAGCTCACAACGAACGGATGGATGAACATTTGAACTTTGTGCATACATGCTGTTGAAGTGATTTCTAGAGAGAGAGTCTCTTATTAACTCTCAAAGCTTCGTGCGACTCCGAATGTTGGTGATTACATTCGAGGGCTTCCGGGGATAGGAAGACAGAGGTGCCGACTACCTTAAAGATCGAGGGCTTTCTTGCTGAGAAAGACAGAGGTGCCGACTACCTTAAAGATCGAGGGCTTTCTTGTCGAGAAAGACAGAGGTTGCCAACTACCTTGAAGTTGAGGGCTTGCGGGGATAGCAAGACAGAGACACCGATCTTCGTATCGAGGGCTTACCCTGGTGTGGGTAAGACAGACTTGCTTGAAAGTATAAATCAAGGGACCTTTATCCAAGGTTGTTGGATACCCTTCTCTTTGGGTTAAAAGACTATCATCTTGTTACTAGTAGTTCTTCTACTTGTACTTGTTTTATTCCGCTGCATTTTGTATCTTAAGGAAAGTATAATTTTCTTATACTTCCTTACTTACTTTGATTAGTTTAGATTCTATACGCTTTAAGGTAGAATCTCATATTGTAACTTTTGTTAAGTTTCAAATTCCGGAACCATATTTCCGGAACCTTCTTTTGGAATCTCTTTCCAAGTTTAGTTCGGTGTTAGAGGTGTTGTGAATCAACTTAGTTTAACTTTGTTAAACTTAGTTCTTTCCTTTTCTTAAGGAAACTCTAGTTATTCATAACTAACTTTAAAGGTTCCAAAGGAATTTTTAAAGTATACAATTCACCCCCCCTCTTGTATATTGAGCATCTCATATTATATTTCGATCCTACAATTGGTATCAGAGGTTGGAAACCTCTTACTCTATACCATTCTTACATTTGGTATCAGAGCCAAGGTTACTGAAATACTTGTACTCACGTTCAAGTTTTTCTTGCTCACTTTTCAATTCCGAACTTTTTCATTCCAGATTATTCATTCCGAACTTTTCCTATTCCGAACTTTTTAATTCCGAATTTTTGTTATTAACAAGTTTGTCTCCAAGTTATTTTCAAGTATGGCAGGAATGAATGTTGGTTCGATAGACAATTTGAATCCTACAAGGCCACCAATATTTGATGGTAATGATTATGAATACTGGAGAGATCGTATGAAGACGTTTGTTATCAATACTGGAGTAGATAACTTTGTCATGCTTACTGGTGATTACAAAATTCCTGACAAGGAAGTCAGAACCTTTACTAACCAGGAGAAGCAAGAATATCAACTCAACTACAAGGTACGCAACACTTTATTATGTTCAATGACCAGAAATATATATAGCCAAATTTCTTCTTGTGAAGCAGCTAATTGTATATGGAAGAAGTTAGAGGTTACTCATTTTGGGACTTCTAAAGTGATTGAGACTAGGAGAGCTATGCTTAGAGCTGAATATCATGGCTTTAATTTTCCTTATGGAGAACCTATCTGTAAAGTACAACAAAGATTTATGACAATCGTCAATAGTCTACAGTCTATGGGAGAGAAAGGTTTAGATGATGAAGCTCTTGTGGACAAGATAATTGACATTATGCCCAATGAGTGGGAATCCAAGAGAACAGCTATAGATGAGAACAGGAAGGTTACTCAAATAACTCTTGATGAATTATTTGGAACTCTTCTACAACATGAGACCAGAATGAAGAGAGATGCTGACAACATCAAGAAGAAGAATGGAAATGGTACTGTTGCTTTTACTACAACTTCGAATCAGATGAAAGCTAAGACTCCTGAGAGAGTAACCAGATCCAAATCGAAGAAAGTCATTTTCCAATCCGAATCTAGTGAAAGTGAAGTTTCAGAAAATGAATTAGCCAATCTTGCTCGAAGGATGAACAAGATAGCTGGACAAAGAAACTTTCAATCCAAGTATAAGAAGAAGGATAGGAAAGATAAGAAAGATGGAGAAGTTACTTGTTATGAATGTAAGAGAGCAGGACATATTAGACTAGATTGCCCTATGCTCAGAAAGAAAGAAAGAAAGGAAAGGCATTCAGACAGGAACAGGAAGAAATATTACAAAGCTAAAGCTAAGAAAGTTTTGAAAGCTAATGACACCTGGAGTGCCAGTGGTGGTGACTCTTCAGATGAATCTTCTGAATATGAATCTTCAGGACAGAAGAATCTTGGTCTTATAGCCAGATTACCTATTGATAATCATTGTCTTATGGCTAAGGTACGAAATGCTGAATCTTTGACCAATGTTTCTTTAAATCCTAACGATAGTAAGTATTATAACTCTTCTGATGAAGAATCAACTTCTGATGAGGAAAATACTTTACCTACTTTTGAAGAAGTCTCTAGATTTGCTGAACTTCTTGAGATTGAGAATTCCAAACTCAACAAGAAACTTGATAAGGCAAATTCTAGGAATTCTATTCTTACTAAAGAGATATCAGATCTTTCTAAAGATCTTGATAAGAAAAATGCTGATTTTGAAAGTATTTCAAAAAATCTTGAGGAAGTAAGTTCTGAGAAGAATAAACTTTCTAAAGAGTTAGAAAAAGTAATTTCTAATAAAAATGTTTTCGAGCCTAACTCTAGTTCCAAAACTAATGATTTTGAAGATAAAAACTTGGTTGTAAAACTCAAGTCCGAAATTTTTTCCTTAAAGAAGTGCTTATCAAACTTTACCCATGGTAAGGAAAATTTTGATAAGATGTATTCTCAAATACGACCTTTAAGAAATAAATCCGGATTTGGTTATACCCATGCAAAACCTGTTTTCAGCAACAATTATTTTGTTCCTCAAAGTGCCCCATTTTGTACTAAGTGTCAATGTGGTGGTCACTGGGCAAGAAATTGTTCCTTAAACAAAACCCAATCCTTAGGTTTTCATAAAGCTTATTTTTCCAAGAAAATGTGGGTACCTAAGATTTTATTGTCTAGAAATCTCGGATCCAAGCAAGTTTGGATTCCGAAAGTCTAACTTTGTTCTTAATTTCAGGAAAATAAAGAAAGTTCCAGCAACAATGTTTGGTACATGGATAGTGGATGTTCCCGGCACATGACTGGTAACAAAAGCTTCTTTGAAAAAATTATCAAGACGAAAGGAGGAAAGGTAACTTTCGGAGACAATGCTAAGGGAGAGATTGTTGGTTTTGGTAATATTGTTCTTTTAGGTAAAACTTTGATTTCAAATGTTCTTTTTGTTAAAGGTCTTAAGCACAACCTCATTAGCATAAGTCAGTTATGTGATGAAGGTTACCTTGTGAATTTTAGGAATGATAAATGCTTAGTTCACAATTCCAAGGAAGAATTTATTCTCTCAGCCAACAGGCAAGAGAATGTTTACACCTTAAACTTAGAAGACCTAAGAAGCCAAGATTTACCTTGCCTAAGTGCAATGGAAGATCATTCTTGGTTATGGCATAGAAGACTAGGACACTGTAATCTTAGAAACCTATGTAAACTCTCTAAGAAGAAACTAGTTAAGGATCTACCGGAGCTTAGATTTGATTCTTCTAAAGTTTGTGATCCTTGTCAATATGGCAAGCAACATAAATCTAGTTTTAAGTCAATCGGTGAAGTCTCAACAACCGATGCATTACAGTTGGTGCACATGGATCTTTTTGGTCCTACACAAACTGGAAGCATTGGAGGCAAATACTATGTGTTTGTTCTAGTTGATGATTACACTAGATTTACTTGGGTCTATTTTCTAGCAAGGAAATCTGAAGCTTTTTCTTATTTCAAAAGTTTTAGAGCTCAAGTTAAAAATGAGAAAAACCTTCCATTGAAAACTATTCATAGTGATCATGGAGGAGAATTTCAAAATTCTGATTTTGAAACTTTTTGTAGTAAGAAAGGTATTACTCACAACTTTTCAGCACCTAGAACTCCTCAACAGAATGGTGTAGTTGAAAGAAGAAATCGAATTCTTCAAGAAATAACTAGAACCATGTTGAGTGAATATTCTATTGCTAGACATTTCTGGGCTGAAGCTGTAAGTACTGCTTGTTATACTATAAATCGAGTTTTGATTAGACCTTTTCTTAATAAAACTCCTTATGAGTTATGGAATGGTAGAAAACCAAGGCTTTCCTACTTCAAGGTTTTTGGTTGCAAAGTATTCATTTTGAATACTAAAGATAACTTACATAAATTCGCACCAAAATCAGACGAAGGAATTTTCTTAGGATATTCCACAACCTCTAAGGCTTATAGAGTTTTTAATAAAAATAATTGTACTGTTGAGGAAACAGTACATGTGAAATTTGATGAGTCAGATCCTTTTGTTTTTAAAACTTCCCAACTTACATCTTCAGATGTGTTTTCAAAAACTGATTGTCAACCTTTGTTAGAAGAACCTTCTGATAAGGAAATTGTTCTAGAAGATACTTCTGAAACATTTACCCCAGAAGACTTTCTACCTTATGTTGATGAACAGGTTTTACAAAACCCAAATCAGATGTTTCTTAAGAATCATCCCAGTGATAGTATCATTGGTGATGTAAATCAACCTGTAAGGACTAGAAGTTCCTTAAGAAATGAAGTAGAACATCTAGCATTTCTTTCCCAACTAGAACCTAAAAGCACTGATGAAGCTTTAGGTGATGATGATTGGATCAAAGCAATGCAAGATGAGCTAAATGAATTCGAAAGGAATAAAGTCTGGACCTTGGTTGAAAGACCTAAGGAAACTTCTGTTATTGGAGTAAAATGGGTCTTCAGAAACAAATGTGATGAAAATGGAGTCATTGTTAGAAATAAAGCTAGACTTGTTGCTAAAGGCTATAATCAGCAAGAAGGAATAGACTATGAAGAAACCTATGCTCCAGTAGCTAGACTTGAATCTATCCGTATTCTACTTGCCTTTGCAGCATTCTTTAATTTCAAACTATTTCAAATGGATGTGAAATGTGCTTTTCTTAACGGTTATGTTCAAGAGGAAGTTTTTGTTGAACAACCTCCTGGCTTTGAAGATACAAAACATCCTGATCATGTTTTTAGACTTACCAAAGCTTTGTATGGCCTTAAACAAGCCCCAAGAGCATGGTATGATAGACTCACTGGATTTTTGCTTCAAAATAACTATGTTAAGGGAAATGCAGATCCAACCCTTTTTATAAAGAAAGATAAGAAAAATGTTTTGATTGTTCAAATTTATGTTGATGACATTATATTTGGTTCAACTCAGCAATCTTTGACTGATTCTTTTGCTAGTCTAATGAAATCTGAGTTTGAAATGAGTATGATGGGTGAGTTAACATTTTTCCTTGGTTTTCAAATTTCTCAAAAACCAGAAGGAATCTTCATATCCCAACATAAGTATATTAAAGATCTTCTTAAAAAGTATGGTTATGACAACACTAAGAGTATAAGTACTCCTATTGGTACCTCAAACTCTTTAGATCTTGATGAAGCTGGGAAACCAGTAGATCAAACATCTTTTAGAGGTATGATTGGAAGTCTACTTTACTTAACAGCTAGTCGACCAGACTTAATGTTTTCTGTATGCTTATGTGCAAGATATCAATCCAATCCTAAGGAATCTCACTTAAAGGCGGTAAAAAGAATTTTTCGCTACCTTAAGGGAACCATGGATCTAGGATTATTTTATACTTCTGGAAATGATTTTGTTCTAAAAAGCTTTTCTGATGCTGACTTTGGTGGTTGTAGAATGGATAGAAAAAGTACATCCGGAACTTGTCATTTCTTAGGAGATTCATTAGTTTCTTGGTCATGCAAGAAGCAACATTCTGTTGCACTCTCCACTGCTGAAGCTGAATATGTAGCAGCTGGAAGTTGTTGTGTACAAGTGTTGTGGATGCAACACACACTCACAGACTATGGCTTGAGTTTTACTAAAACTCAAATTTTGTGTGATAACACAAGTGCCATTGCTCTAAGTAAAAACCCTGCACATCACTCCCGTGCAAAACACATAGATATTAGGCATCACTTTCTTAGGGATCACACACTTAAAGGAGATATTATTCTTCAGTTTATCGGAACGCAAGATCAACTTGCTGATATTTTCACAAAATCTTTACCTTCTGATAGATTTGAATATATTAAACAGAAGTTAGGAATGATAACCGTAAGGTAATCTTCCTTAATTAACTTTCTGTTGGAAAAATCTTCTCACAGTAATAAACTCCTTTTCATAGGGGGAGTACATTTGTTTGTTTATTTAACAAAGTTTTTCAAAATTTGTTTTCAAATTTTTCGGAACGAAATTTTCCGGAATGGAACTTCCGGAACTACAATTTTCCAGAATGGATATTTCCATACAAAATACTTCTGGAATAAAAGTATTCGTATTGAAAATTTCCGGAATGGAAAATTTTCGTACTGGTATTTTCATAATGGAAAAACTTTCGTATTGAATCTTCCATATCAAGTTTTTCGTATCAAGTTTTTCGTATTGAGTTTTTTTTTGTAGTCGTCTTTACATTACCCATTACGAATAACTTTCCTAAGCTAATCCGAAAGGTATGACTTCCTTACTGAAGTTTTCGTAATCATATTTTACTTGCTGGCATTTTCTTATAGCTTGTTTTCGGTTTTTTTTTTTTTTTTTTTTTTAATTTCTTGAATTCTGTTTTAATAAAACCTCAAAAAGATCGGATTCAACCTCTAAACCGTCAGATCTGATCTCAGATCATTCTAAACCGTTAGATCAACCGAGGAAGTTGAACCGTCATCCCAAAGCCTATATAAAGGGGACCCTATTTTCTCGTCCCACATCGATCTCAAGCTCTTGCGTGCTGAAGCTCTGTATCTCTGATTTAAGGCTGTTCCGAACTACAGTTTTCCAGTTCCGAACTTCAGTCTTCTCAGTTCCGAACTTCTCAGAGACTTCTAATCCGAATGTCTGCAGAGTTAGCTTCTCAAGAGATGTCTTCAACAAAGCCCATTTCACAGTGGTTAGTCTACAGAGAGCGGTTAGTGCATCCGAATTTCTTCAGCAACTATGATTCTATTATATCAAAGAATATCAAGCTCAATGGCTGGGAAGATGTTGCGATATCAAAAACCGGCAACCAAGATGAAGTTTACCCAGACTTGCTTGTTGAGTTTTATGAGTCGGTTGCTTTCTTCGTGGAAGACAATAGAGAAAAATTTTCCTTCAAATCGTATGGCAAGACTTATAAGCTATCTTACACCAAGGCTGCAAGCTTGGTAGGGTTGAATTATGAAGGGGAAGCTGAGTTTATCTCGCATGTTCTACCAGACTCCTTGGGTAGTTTTAACAAGGAGAAAGCCTTAGAAATTCTCGGACTGGATGATGATAAGGCTTCGAAAATTGCAACCCTATCTACAAACTTCCGGATTCTGGAGTTATGGGTGCAAGGGCTTATTGTACCGAGAAAAGGAGACAAGGACAGCTTGAAGAAGAGTGAGATATACATCTTAGATTTCTTGATAAATCAAAGGAAGTTCAACCTGATGAAGCATATCCTTCTTAATCTTGAGAATTTAAAGAAAGGGAATCTGAGAGCTCAGATAGTAATGTACCCGGCAATATTGTCGAAGCTGATAGTTCGGTGCCTTGAGTCCTTCAAGGTTGCTTGCAGTTCTAAACCGAAAGTTTGCAAGATCATGTTGCTCAGTGATGCAACTCTTAAAAGGATGAATATAGCTTTTGACAAGAAGTCTGGCATGTTTATTGATCTTCCTCCTCAAGAAGAAGTGACTCCGAAAGTGGCTGATCCGGAATCACCTAAGCCGGTAAGAAAGAGGAAGCTGAAAGAAGTGGTAGGTGAAGCTGAAGAACCTAAGTCTAAGGAAGTCCATTCCGCACCTCCTAAGCCTAAGAAGAAGAAGACATATACTGATGAGGTTGCAGCGAAGTGGAGAGCTGACAAGGAAAAGAGGAAGGAAGGAGATCCGCAGTTCGGATTGGATCCCGCAGAGGCTAAAGCTCTGAAAGAAAAGGCTGCTGATGAGCTCGAGAAGCAAGCTAAGGAAAAGAAGCTGAAGAAGAAGTTGTCAGAAGCTGAGGCTGTGCAAGCCTTGTTGAAGTTTAATGAAATGGTTTCAGCAACCATTCCCGTTCCGAGAACTTTTTCTTTGGACTCTCTACCTGAGACTCCAGGAAGAAATCTCGATGATCCGAAAGAGGCTGCTGCTAAGAATGCTGAGGAGGTAGAGCTAGTGGAAGAAGTGGAAGAAGCTGCTGAAGGAAGTGGTGAGACAGGAGATGTGCTTAAACAAGTAGATGAATACAAGGGAACTCCTTCGGAACACCTGTCGCTCCGAACTTCTGAAGCCGAATCTTCAAAACTAGTTACTCCAGTAATAGAAGGAAAGGAAGGAGAGGAAGAAGTTTCTTATCATGGAGAAGAAGAACATCTTTCACTTGATGCTGCTCAGAAAGAAAATATAGAAGTTGTTGATGAGGAAGATTTGGTTGTTCAAGTTTCTGACAGTGAGAAGAAATCTCCGGAACAGGTTTCTATTCCGAAAAAAGATAAGGGGAAACAAGTTATTGCTGATACCCCGAGTTCAGAAAAGAGTATGAGGAAGGAAGCTGGTAGTTCTTCAAAGAGGAAGTTGGAGCTTATTGAAGAAGAAAATTCTCCTAGCAAGATGTCAGATTCGGAATCATCTTCGTTGGGGCACGATTTTGTTGTTCAATCCTTGAAGAAGTTGGTGGGAACCATTCCGACTTTCTCCAGTATTGATTCTCGGTGCCAGATGCTCCAACATACGCTGAATCAGAAAACCGATTCCGTATCCATGGTAATGGATAAGTGTGTTGAGATAGAAGCCCAGTTCAAAAATTTCTTCATTGGTTACGAAGCTCATAAAAGATCTTGCAAAAGGATGACTAGCTGGTCGAAGAAGAATGTGGAAGAGATGAGGTTGCTGGATGAGTTTCAGGAGAATGTTAAGGATGCTTTTCAAACCGAGGATAAGAAGTTTCATGAGATGACTGCATCATTCGATGAGAAATTGGCAGAGGAAAAGAACATTCGGAGTCAGGAAGTAAGAGATCTGAATGGAAAGCTCAACTCTGTTAATCAAAGTTGGAAATTTGAAAGGGATCATCGGATCAATTTTCTAGAAAGGATAAAGTCTCAGGAAGAGAAAATGGAAGCTCAGGAAGAAAAGTTGAAGGCTCAGGAAGAAATCATTCAAGCTCAGTCAGCAAGAATAGTTGCCTTAGAAAAGCAAGCAGAGGAAGATCATAAGGACCTCAAAAAGATCAAGACTATTCTCAAGGGGCTTATGTCAAAGGAGAAAGATCCGAAATAATCAATCCGATCTTTTTGTTGTAATCTGTTTTTGTTGCTGACATTTCAAATTTAATGAGAATCGTGCTTGTTGTTCTGCTTTGTTGTTGTTACTAATCTTTCAGGTACTTTGTTATTTTTTCCATTCCCTCGAAATTCTTTTTGAAAATCACAAAGGGGGAGAAGGAAAAGATCCTTAAGAAAAAGAGGAAATCTAATAAGTGCTTATCAAAGGGGGAGAAAGAAAAATACCCAATGAGATAGAACTCTAATAAGAGTTTGTTTAAGGGGGAGTTTTTATCTTAAAGAAATATCACTCCGGAAATATGAATACGATCCTTAGAGATTCAAAGCCTAAGGGGGAGTTAGTCGTATTCATCTATATTCTTAAACCAAGGGAGATAAGCTTTATTGTGTTTCTTTCTTCCTAGAAATAGCTTTTTCGTAAGGATGTTTGTGCTTTCCAAAAAGGGGGAGATTGTTGAGTCAATAAGGTTTTCCTTATGACTTTTCCATTCCTTCTTGTTTTGAAAATCACAAACACCTTATCTTTAAGGAAAATCGCTTTTGTAAGGAAAATTGCTTTTATAAGGAAAAATGTTTTCTTAAGGAAAAACGCTTTTATAAGAAAAATTTATCCTTATCATATTTTCATTAATATTTTTCTTAAGTATGAAATTCGGATTCACTTTCTCGGAATCATTAAAACTGATAAACAGCATTCTGTTTTAGGGTTCGGATTCTGGACAAGAACTATAAGGAAGTTTCACTCCGAATTCCGGTTATGAATTCTGACTAAGTTCTATTCCAGATTCAGGATACGAATTCTGAAGAAGAATTCCCATTACGAATTCTAATGAAGAATTCTCATTACGAATTCTCATTACGAATTCTGAAGAAGAATTCTCATTACGAATTCTAATGAAGAAATCCCATTTCGAATTCTCATTACGAATTCTGAAGAAGAATTCTCATTACGAATTCCAATGAAGAATTCTCATTACGAATTCTAATGAAGAAATCTCATTCCGAATTCTCATTACGAATTCTGATGACGATTTCTCATTACGATTTCTGATGAAGAATTCCTATTCTGAATTCCTATTCCGAATTCTCATTCCGAATTCACTCATTAAACAGAATCTGGATATCATTGTTTTATACACTCTGAATTTGTTCACTCCGAACTTTCACTCCGAAATTTCTATTCCGAACCTTTATGTTAGGTTTTAAAACGATGTCGTACTTTCTGTTACACTTACTTTGTTATAAAACGATGTCGTCCATTTTGTTATAAACTAACCGTTGTCTAAGTGACACGTGTACAGGTCCCTCCGAACTTTAAGGGAAATATGACCGTTGGAGAAGGAGCCGACCTCACCTATAAATAGGAGCTCATTTGAAAAAGCTCACAACGAACGGATGGATGAACATTTGAACTTTGTGCATACATGCTGTTGAAGTGATTTCTAGAGAGAGAGTCTCTTATTAACTCTCAAAGCTTCGTGCGACTCCGAATGTTGGTGATTACATTCGAGGGCTTCCGGGGATAGGAAGACAGAGGTGCCGACTACCTTAAAGATCGAGGGCTTTCTTGCTGAGAAAGACAGAGGTGCCGACTACCTTAAAGATCTAGGGCTTTCTTGTCGAGAAAGACAGAGGTTGCCAACTACCTTGAAGTTGAGGGCTTGCGGGGATAGCAAGACAGAGACACCGATCTTCGTATCGAGGGCTTACCCTGGTGTGGGTAAGACAGACTTGCTTGAAAGTATAAATCAAGGGACCTTTATCCAAGGTTGTTGGATACCCTTCTCTTTGGGTTAAAAGACTATCATCTTGTTACTAGTAGTTCTTCTACTTGTACTTGTTTTATTCCGCTGCATTTTGTATCTTAAGGAAAGTATAATTTTCTTATACTTCCTTACTTACTTTGATTAGTTTAGATTCTATACGCTTTAAGGTAGAATCTCATATTGTAACTTTTGTTAAGTTTCAAATTCCGGAACCATATTTCCGGAACCTTCTTTTGGAATCTCTTTCCAAGTTTAGTTCGGTGTTAGAGGTGTTGTGAATCAACTTAGTTTAACTTTGTTAAACTTAGTTCTTTCCTTTTCTTAAGGAAACTCTAGTTATTCATAACTAACTTTAAAGGTTCCAAAGGAATTTTTAAAGTATACAATTCACCCCCCCTCTTGTATATTGAGCATCTCATATTATATTTCGATCCTACAGACGTCGCTCGGGGACGGGGCCAGGAATCATCAATCGTGCAAGACTGTGCCCCCTACGCGCACTCCCTGGAGCGCCTTTAGGCTGAGGGTCATCTGCCAGCAACCCATCCGCATCGAAATACAGGTCAGCATCCGCCAACTCACGAAATGTCTCTTCGTCCATCTGAAACAGAAAATGTTAATTTTGTTAGAAAATAATTGATAATTACTATTATATATATATATATATTATGATTGTATATAACTACGATGGAATTCTATTAGTGTTCATCTTCATCATCATCTTCATATATGTCAATGTCATCTTCGTATTCCTCCTCAACATCATCGATATCCATTCGAGTTCCAGTTGCTTCATCTCTTACCATTTCAAATTCATATGTGACATCATTAACATCATCGTCATCAACGACTCTTAAATGTGGGGTGTTGTCATCGATACTCATGTCTCTTTGTAAAAAAGATTGATTTTGATGACTCTCTTGAAAAACTTCAATTCTTTGCACATCAGTGAAAGCACATTCACTTTGACTAAACTGATTGTCTCGAATTTTGATTTTTATTACACTCCACCAATCAGTCAAGTCTCTTGATGTAGCACATTACTTTTCGTAATAAACTTGATGTACCTGTTGAGCCAATAAGAATGATTCATTTACTGCGAGAACAATTTTACATTTAATATCGATGATTCCATGAGTCGGATGAACACGCACGGATCTCTTTGTATCCAACCACCGACATTTGAACATGGTTATGTAATGTTGTCCAAGATAACAGAGTTCAATGATTTCATCAAGTATGCCATAAAAGTCAACTTCATTTTCACGATGATGAGATCCTCTCAAGCTAACTCCACTGTTCATTGTTTTCTTCGATTCCCCATATGCATGTGTGTGAAATCGAAATCCATTCACCACATATGCATTATAAGTTTTAACAAATTTGGAAGGTGGGTTACTCAATATACACATCCCTTTGTCAATTTTATCAGCATGTTGAGACACCTGAAAAGTTGTGAAATAATTATCAATATAGTAAACTATACATTGAATGAGTTGCTAAAAGATAAAGAATTTATGTTACCAGTTTTTGAAACCAGTGAGAGAAATTTTTCAGTCGGCATTCTTCGAGAGCAGTTGCTGTAATTTGTGGAATTTGTTTCTTGATATGATTATCATACAACCTACAAAAACCAAAGTTATTTACTGTAACATAAATGATAGAATAAGTGATATAAACACTTACAGTACAACTGATGTCATCTCTTCACAGTTGAGCAGAACATACGTATGAGCTCTGTGATGTTCATCATCCAAAAGCCAGCGTTCATAAACTCCACCAAAACCAAGCTCTGGCTGGTTGAAAACAGATAATTGATTGTCGATTTAATCAATATACCTCTCTTTCTGTCCCATTAGGTTGTGTTTTTGGAGGATACTCATATTCAAAATAATGGGAGCAGAAAAAAGATATTTCCTCTTGCAAATAAGCTTCTGCAATAGATCCTTCAACAGATGCTTTGTTACATACTTTTCTTTTCAATTTTTGCATGCATCTTTCAAATGGGTACATCCATCGAAACTGTACTGGACCACCACATTTGGCTTCATATGGAAAATGTAACATCAAATGTTCCATTGAGTCGAAGAAAGACGACGGAAATATTTTTTCTAGTTTACATATAATTACAACAACATCTTCTTCAAGTTTGCATAGAGCATCATAATCTGCTGTAGCCGCAAAAATTTCCCAAAAAAAATGAGACATGTCTATTATGGAATCCCAAATCACAGAATTCAACAGACCTCTTAATCCAATTGATAGAAGTCTTTCCATTATAACATGACAATCATGACTTTTTAATCCAGTAATATGACCATTCTTTACACATCTACACAAATTGGAAGCACAGCCATCTAGAAGTCTCAAATCTCCAATCCACTAACAAAATAATAAACGGTTTTCTTTAGACAGTGTATAAGCTACTTTTGGTTTCAGTAACCTTTCTGTTCTGACATTCTCAAACAGTTCCAGTTCTGGACGCCTGCAAATTTGGGCAAGATCTAAACATGCATTTACATTGTCTTTTCTCTTTCCTGGCGTATCCAAAATTGTATGAAACAAATTATCAAAACAGTTCTTCTCAATGTGCATGACATCTAACATGTGTTGGACCAACAAATCAGACCAATATGGAAAATCCCAAAATATGCTACGTTTAATCCAATTGTGTTCTTTCCCAAAACCAGAAATTTTCTGTTGGTTTATTGTGGGAGAAAAAGTGATGGGAGGTAATGAAAATACAACTGATTTTAACTCCGAATCTGATAGCATTTTTGGAGGTCCATCCCTTTCAACTGTTCCTTTTCTCAAATGAGATCTGTTTCTGCGAAAAGGATGATCAGCTGGAAGAAATATGCGATGAAAGTCGAAATAACAAGGTTTCTTTCCATGAATGAGAATAAATGCTTTGTTCTCTCCCATACAGTAAGGACATGATTTCTGACCATGTGTACTCTATCCAGATAACATCCCATAAGCCGTGAAGTCACTAATTGTCCACATCAATGCTGCTCTCAGTATGAAATTCTGTTTCGTTGCAACATCATATGTACTGACACCAGTACTCCATAATAAAATTAATTCATCAATCAATGGTTTCAAATAAACATCAATATTTTTCTTCGGATGTCCTGGAATTAGTAAAGTCAAAAAGATATATGACTCCTTCATCAACATCCATGGATGTAAATTGTACGGAGTTAAAAAAATAGGCCAACATGAATATTGACTACCATAAGATCCGAATGGACAGAAACCATCAGTGGAAAGGCCCAGTCGAACATTTCTAGCTTCTAAAGCAAAGGATGGATGCACTCTATCAAAATGTTTCCATGAATCACCATCGGCTGGATGATTCAAGCTTTTATCGGTTGAAATATTCTCTTTATGCCATGACATCATTGTCGCTGTATTCTTAGACATGAATAAATGCTGAAGTATGGATGTAAGCGGAAAATATCTCAGCTGTTTTACAGGAATCAAACCAGACTTCCCATGTTGTCCTTCTTTATATCTCAGTTGCCCACATGTGGGACAACTATCCAACGACTCATTTTCCCCAGAATACAAAAGGCAGTCATTTGAACATGCATGAATCTTCTGACAAGTAAGTCCCAAATTTCAAACCATCCTCTTACTCTCATAGTAATTTGCAGGCAAAACATTTCCTTCGGGTAATAGTGTTTTAAGCAAAGAAAATATTTGTTCAAAACAGGTGTTTGACATTACGTTATCTGATTTGATAGCCATAAATTTTGCAACTGCTTCTAATTTGCTCATCTTGCATCCATGATATAATGCATCCTCAGCAGACCTCAACAACTCATAAAATTCAGACGGTGCCAACTCAGGATTTGAAGCTATATCAGCCAGAGTTTCTTTATGTTGAACAGATGAACCTACAACATCATGTACTAAATCTTGAAACCGAGATGGATCCAGAATCAAGTTGGTATCACCTGCTCTGGAACTACGTTCACCATGTTGATACCAAAAAACATAATCTGGTTGAAAACTAAAACGCAAGAGATGTCCCCCCACTTTGTCAAACGTGTCAAACGTTCTCAATGCACATTTTCTACAAGGGTATTTTATTTTGCCTTCTGAAACAAATTCTGGATTTGATGCCGCAAATGATAAAAAAGTCTCCACACCCTCTACATATACTGGATTTAAACCAGAACCATTTGGATTTCTACGTTGATTTATCCATATGCGGTCACCTAATAATGATTGTTGACGACCTCTTTGTTCCATATTTTTCTATAAAATATAAAAGCATTACTAGTTTTGAATAATTTGTTAGAAAAAACACTCAAGCAAGGATAATTATAGAGTTTACATCATACACGACTGACACAAACTTTTTATTGAGATAAACCTAAAAATTGACCCTTTAAGAATTGAATATGTTGAGAATAAAGCAAAACCTGTTACAAATATTGATAATTTTAATATTATATAAATTTTTTATTATTTTCATAGTGCTAATATTATTGGTAATTATTCCTAATTATTGGTAATTATTGCTAATTATTGGTAATTATTCCTAATTATTGGTAATTATTCCTAATTATTGGTAATTATCGGTAATTATTGGTAATTATTGGTAATTATTACTAATTATTGGTAATTATTACTAATTATTGGTAATTATTACTAATTATTACTAATTATTACTAATTATTGGTAATTATTACTAATTATTACTAATTATTACTAATTATTGGTAATTATTACTAATTATTACTAATTATTGGTAATTATTCCTAATTATTACTAATTATTACTAATTATCGGTAATTATTGGTAATTATTCGTAATTATTCCTAATTATTGGTAATTATTACTAATTATTGGCAATTATTACTAATTATTGGTAATTATTACTAATTATTACTAATTATTACTAATAATTGGTAATTATTACTAATTATTACTAATTATTGGTAATTATTACGAATTATTACTAATTATTACTAATTATTGGTAATTATTCCTAATTATTACTAATTATTGGTAATTATTACTAATTATTACTAATTATTACTAATTATTGGTAATTATTCCTAATTATTGGTAATTATTCGTAATTATTGGTAATTTTTACTAATTATTGGTAATTATCGATAATTATTGGTAATTATTGGTAATTATTACTAATTATTGATAATTATTACTAATTATTGGTAATTATTCCTAATTATTGGTAATTATTCCTAATTATTGGTAATTATCGGTAATTATTATTAATTATCGGTAATTATTGGTAATTATTGGTAATTATTAATAATTATTGGTAATTATTACTAATTATTGGTAATTATTGGTAATTATTCCTAATTATTGGTAATTATTCCTAATTATTGGTAATTATCGGTAATTATTGGTAATTATTGGTAATTATTGGTAATTATTACTAATTATTACTAATTATTGGTAATTATTACTAATTATTACTAATTATTACTAATTATTGGTAATTATTCCTAATTATTACTAATTATTACTAATTATCGGTAATTATTGGTAATTATTGGTAATTATTGGTAATTATTACTAATTATTGGTAATTATTACTAATTATTGGTAATTATTCCTAATTATTGGTAATTATCGGTAATTATTGGTAATTATTGGAAATTATTACTAATTATTACTAATTATTACTAATTATTGGTAATTATTACTAATTATTGGTAATTATTACTAATTATTACTAATTATTGGTAATTATTCCTAATTATTACTAATTATTACTAATTATTGGTAATTATTCCTAATTATTGGTAATTATTCATAATTATTGGTAATTATTACTAATTATTGGTAATTATTACTAATTATTACTAATTATTACTAATTATTGGTAACTATTACTAATTATTACTAATTATTACTAATTATTGGTAATTATTACTAATTATTATTAATTATTACGAATTATTGGTAATTATTACTAATTATTACTAATATTTACTAATTATTGGTAATTATTACTAATTATTACTAATTATTACTAATTATTGGTAATTATTCCTAATTATTACTAATTATTCGTAATTATTCCTAATTATTACTAATTATTACTAATTATTGGTAATTATTCCTAATTATTGGTAATTATTCCTAATTATTGGTAATTATTCCTAATTATTGGTAATTATCGGTATTTTTTGGTAATTATTGGTAATTATTACTAATTATTGATAATTATTACTAATTATTACTAATTATTGGTAATTATTCCTAATTATCGGTAATTATTACTAATTATCGGTAATTATTGGTAATTATTGGTAATTATTACTAATTATTGGTAATTATTGGTAATTATTCTTAATTATTATTAATTATTCCTAATTAGTGGTAATTATTGGTAATTATCGGTAATTATTGGTAATTATTGGTAATTATTGGTAATTATTGGTAATTATTACTAATTATTACTTATTATTGGTAATTATTACTAATTATTACTAATTATTGGTAATTATTCTTAATTATTACTAATTATCAGTAATTATTGGTAATTATTGGAAATTATTGGTAATTATTGGTAATTATTACTAATTATTGGTAATTATTACTAATTATTACTAATTATTGGTAATTATTCCTAATTATTGGTAATTATCGGTAATTATTGGTAATTATTGGTAATTATTACTAATTATTACTAATTATTACTAATTATTGGTAATTATTACTAATTATTACTAATTATTGGTAATTATTCCTAATTATTACTAATTATTACTAATTATTGGTAATTATTCCTAATTATTGGTAATTATTCCTAATTATTGGTAATTATTACTAATTATTGGTAATTATTACTAATTATTACTAATTATTACTAATTATTGATAATTATTGCTAATTATTACTAATTATTACTAATTATTGGTAATTATTACTAATTATTATTAATTATTATGAATTATTGGTAATTATTACTAATTATTACTAATTATTACTAATTATTGGTAATTATTACTAATTATTACTAATTATTGGTAATTATTCCTAATCATTGGTAATTATTACTAATTATTGGTAATTATTCCTAATTATTGGAAATTATACCTAATTATTGGTAATTATTCCTAATTATTGGTAATTATCGGTAATTATTGATAATTATTGGTAATTATTACTAATTATTGGTAATTATTACTAATTAGTGGTAATTATTACTAATTATTGGTAATTATTACTAATTATTGGTAATTACTACTAATTATTCCTAATTATTACTAATTATTACTAATTATTACTAATTATTACTAATTATTGGTAATTATTCCTAATTATTACTAATTAGTGGTAATTATTAGTAATTATTAGTAATTATTACTAATTATTACTAATTATTACTAATTATTGATAATTATTGATACTTATTACTAATTATTACTAATTATTGGTAATTATTACTAATTATTGGTAATTATTACTAATTATTGGTAATTATTACTAATTATTACTAATTATTCCTAATTATTGCTAATTATTGGTAATTATTCATATAATTACCAATAATTAGGAATAATTACCAATAATTAGGAATAATAACATTATTAGTATATTTTATTATTAATATTAAAATAATATAATTTTCTATATTATATACAATTTTCCTTTCATCTGTGTGTTTTCTGTCTCCACATACAAATATTACATGTGGAGACCGAAAACACACAGATGAAAGGAGAATTGTATATAATATAAAAAATTATATTATTTTAATATTAATAATAAAATATACTAATAATGTAATAAAGTAATTATTCCTAATTATTGGTATTTATTACTAATTATTAGCATTTATTCTTAATTATTAAAAAGTATTACTAATTATTCCTAATTACCATTAACTATGAACAATACTAATAATTTAAATTTATTAAGTAACAAAACAATGTAAACATAATTAAATTACAACTAATTAAGAATAATTGAAACTAATAAAAAATTTAAAATAAATATTAAATTAAAATGAACATAAATACCTTTAAAATTGATCTGAGGTTGATCTCTGATCGTTCTTGAAAACTTCAATATCAACTTCGGAGAAAAAAATTAAACTTAAGAAGCGCTGAACTCTAGAAATAGAATTTTGAGAGAAGGAGGAGATGGAGTTTGAGAATGAATTGAAAAAAACGGATGGGGGTATTTATAGGTTAGATTAGTTGCGACGGGTCCATTTGCGACGGGATACCCGTCGCAAATAATATTAGTTGCGACGGTACCCGTCGCAAATACCTTAGCCATCATTTATTAAGGTCAACGGTTAAATAGTTATTTGCGACGGGTCCCGTCGCAAATAATAACCTGCCGACATACTATTTGCGACAGGGGTATATTCCCGTCGCAAATACCTTTTACCGCCGCCGGTTATTTGCGACGGGCAATAACCGCCCGTCGCAAATACGATTCCCGCGATTTGGCGCGCAAAGCGCGCCAGTTCTTTTGCGACGGGGAAAGCTAACCCGTCGCAAAAGACTACTTATTTGCGACGGGCAAATACCCCCGTCGCAAATAACCCGTCACAAATACCCATTTTTCCCGTAGTGTTTCTATAGGTGAGACAAAACTGAAACCAAAAGAACAATTAAATTTTTTGATTAGATAATAACAGAAATTACTCCTTGATTTTGGTGGAAAACTATTTTGAGAAGCATGAAATCAAGAATGAAGTATTATTAGTGAGGGAGCCACAAAAAATGGTGTTATGGAAAGAGGAAATCATCATTTTAACAACATGATAAACAAATTACTCATTGAGAGTGGTATGTCAAGGAATTATTGGAAGAAAGTAGTTAAAGTGAATATTTATACACAAAACTAGGATTTTTTAAGTCCCAATGAAGAAAATAAAACTTCTGAGATGTGGACTATAAGGAATAAAATCCCAAAAAAATTTAGTGTATTTAAAAGAATTTTTTGTATTCAAATCAAATAAGTAAACCAAGAAAATAATGGAGATGCGATGAATGAAGGAATATTTTTAGTCTACTCAAATAAGAGTGATGCCTATGAGTGATTTAACAAGAGGTTGGAAAAAATCATAAAGAGAAACAATTTCAAAGTTATAAAAATAAATATGGGAAACAAATATTAAAATCTAGATTTTAGTGATGATTTTAAGGAATAAAATAAAACCATACAAATTCTAGAGGCTTTCATAATCCAACACATGAAAAGGATTATGATTTTGAATCAAAGGATGAAGAATCCATTGAAAAGAGTCTAACACAATCTCAAATAAAGAGAATAAGAGATAAGATCAATGAGTTGATATCATTAGTGATGAAACCACTCTATTAAAAACATGGAGGATGGGGAGTTCATATCACACTTGTAATGACACTACAATAAAAACCAGGTTTAGTGGCGGTTTGTGGCGGCGGTTCACAAAACCGCCGCTAAATGTTTTCGCAGAAAGGTTTGGTAGCGGTTTTTAATAAACCACCGCGAAACCCATAATTTTTTTAAAAAACCCGACCGTTCCCTACCCCCACCCCGTGTTTCCCCCAAACCCTCACGACCCCTTCTTCCCCTAACCCCCCGGCCTCGGCGACCCCCACGCTGTCCCTTCTTCCCCTAACCCCCCCCCAGCCCCAGCGACCCCCAACCGTCTGGCGACCCCCAACCGTCTAGTGACCCCATCCGGTGACCCGTGAACCCCAACCGTCCGGTGACCCCACGACCTCCGTCTCTGGTGACCCTGCGACCTCCGTCTCCGGCGACCCCGCGACCTCCATCTCTGGCGACCCCTGTCTTTTCCATGTATGTATCCATTTAAGTTCTTGTATATGGTTAAGGGGTAGAGTTTGGGGTGGTTTTATTGTGGCACCTTAATTAATATTATGAGCTATTGGGTTTTGCAGACTTATATGATATATCATTGACTATCAGAACTCTTATCTTGTTCATGTTATATACATTGTGTTTGGTTGATTTTCTATTATGCATCATATTTTTGTTATAACATTTTGTTTTAATTCTGGTTATGTTGTGTTTGAGAGTAAACCACCACAATTATTTCATATACCATTGTAATTTATAGTCATCCTCTAGTGTCTGTGGGATGTACCTAAGTTTAGTGGAATTTTGGCCCTACCCAAGTCAATAGGTTGGGGTCGAGATGTTGTAGTGGTAGTCCTTCCCATTTAGGTTTTATTACCCTCAATTAAAATTTCCATTTTTGATCAGTTGTTTAGGAATGAGAAATCTCAACTCTGACTTGATGAATTAGAGAAATTTGATGAAAAATATTTTCACACACTTCACATCCTTAAGTTAAATAATAATAATATTATATGATAATTCCATAAGAAGGCCCACATATGATTATTCATCCAAGGAGAACTAGTATTTTCTATGAGAACACCTATGATGCCTAGGAGGAAACCTATAAATCTAGAGTAAAATGGGAAGGGCTGTATGAAATACAAAATTTCTACTCCAACAATGCCTACTCCATGATTATAATGGATTGAGAGCATATCATATCTACCACCAACATAATTATTCGCAAAGAAATACTTTTTATAACTTCACAACGGGGATTTGAAAGTCCATTTTTATTGACTTTAAACTTCTTATAGATGGTTCCATTCATAAGACCACAAACTGCAAGACACGAAGGTCCTTGGTGTAAGACCATAAAATGTATGAAACTCATGTCATTTTCATATAACATATGATCCATCTTATAACAGTGTAGAATAAATTGAGTGGTATATTTTTTTATGAACTTAATCCCTTTTATATTATACATATCTATGTAATAGTTCTTAGTGTAAGGGCTTACATGTTTTCAGTGGGTCTTCACTAACACATTTACACTAGGATGAAACCATTTTATTATCTCATATACATAATCTAGATCTAAATAGAGACTCCTTTTCCAGAACTACATATGGATTGATTCCTATTCTTATAGGATACATATTGGTTTCCATATCTCTTATATGAATAATGGTTAATGATATATTTCATTCATAATCTTCTATACTATCCTAGTTTATGTGTTTTTTCATTCATGTCAGGTTTCCTCCTATTTCCATACACATGTATGAAACAATCTTATATTAAGAACTGTGTGTGGATTAATTCAAGTTAAGTCCATATATATAGTTATGTCCAAATCATTTATATTGGACCAAACCACAAATTTAATTCCTATAAAAAACCAACCTCATCCTACTATTCATGACTTCATCTATTCAAATAAAATTTTCTTTATTGACTCAACACTAAGACTCAAGAATTTCATTTTTAATAAAATCCAGATATACACAAAGCCTTCTTCACATTGATCATAGTCATAGGAACTTAAAATTAATGACATAAAGCTCCTCACCATACCACATTATATTACATTTCACAAAAGTCATTTTTTTAATTATATCATTAAACTAAATGACATATGGTCCCCATTAAATTACATTTAACCCTATTTCATAAATTCAATATATACAATATAATTTCATTACATGAGATAAATATCCATGTAATAATCCTCAGTGAAGAGTTACTTCTCAAAAAACCTATGAAAAAAATAAAATTCCACAATTATTTCCTTGGATTATAACATATGGGATTCATGGATTCGCATCAAACCTTCCTTTATGTATCTTGACACTGGAAAACATCATTTTCCCCTTCACAAGAGATAGATTTGTGAAGATATATTATAAGAAAAACATGTGAGATGATTCTTATTGTTATGGGATATATAGTGACACACGAATTTTCCATCCTAGGATATTATGTAGTTCCCATTTAATTTCCCAATTCTTACCCAATAAAGATAAATTTAACAATTCAAATCAGTTTTCATCCTTTCAATTCCCACCAGGGCACCCATACATGTATCCCTTTCTCTTATATACAATATCTAGATATTTTTTGAGACCTTATAGAAACTACAGGTGTATTTATTTCTATTATTACTGGATATATAGTGATGTTTGAGCCACTAAACATGGACCCAAAAACACATTTCATCACCATAAAAGCTGTGTTAGTGTATTGTACCCTCATTCATGTTGGGTCACTCCATATTTGAATCTATACTATGATAATATATTTTCTTCCAAGAACTACATGTGTCAAGATTCCTATTATTATAGGATATATAGAAACACCTAAACTATCCATATCGGTATTAGTCACAGTTCATCATCTACTTTCACTCCCCCTAAATATTCTATAATTTCCTAACCTTGGATAGATTTGTACTGGAGTGTTTCAGTTACCTTTTATATATCATATTTATATAAGAAACACTTTATACATTAACTATTTTAATCACTCAAAAACTCTCATGGCTATTGGTAGTGAGTGTATCTAATTTTTAAATAACACCACTATTTGGCAATAACATTCCTAACGTATATCATTCCTACATACAAGAGATGATTTGTGTATAATGCACAGAGGTGTAATTTCATCGTAATTCATACCTTTTTAGTATTGAAACCCCCTTTCAAAACTCCCTTCATGATTTCCATTCTATAGATTCATTCCAAAAATTCATATATGAATGGGCTAAATTCAAATAGATAGTGAAAATATTGAAAAACATAAAGAGCGATGAAACAAGACCAATTTTCATGAACTGACCTAGGCTACCCATAATCCGGGTACCCAAGCTAGCCTGCGATAAGTCTCAAAGGGTGTCATATACGGGCTAAATATTTCTAGTAATGTCGTTGTACTAATGGTATGAAAATCGTGCATCTTTGGTGTGTTCAATGACATCAATTTCAATGGGGTGTTGTTTGAGGCAACATAAATGTGTGATTGACAGTGTTATGATAAGTGTGTAACCCGATATTCTTACTGCTCCCCAATGAGGTGTTGACACTGTCTCCTAGGGACCAGACTTGTTCGGTTTTTCTGGGCATGCTAAGTAAGTGGTAAATGTGATCAATGTATCATCTTTATTAAATTATTCATACTTTATGATCAATGGGTCATCTTTATTATATTATGTTTCTATAATCTTACACTATCATATATATGAAACGTTTTCTCTATTTAGTAGTAACTATGTGTTTTAATTTTTTTTATTATTGTGTAGGCACATTGTGATATACATGGATAAAATCTGGATCACATTACCGAGGAACACACCTCAATATGTTAAGGGTTTGAATGAGTTTTTAGATTTTGCAATTTCTAATCGATCCGTTGAAGGGAGAATAAGATGTCCATGTCCTAAATGTAAATTTAGAACATGGTTGAAGAGAGATGAAGTTTATGAACATTTAATACTGAAGCAATTCCCTGATCAATATTTGTGTTGGATTTGGCATGGAGAATTGAACAATACAGAAAGATTGATCACTGATGTTAATCCACAGAATGAGGTCCCAAGTTCATCGACAATGGAAAATGAAATGCAAAACCTCATAAATGATGCATTCGGCACTACAAGACACCACTATGAGCATCAAAACATATCAGAACAACCAGAAGAGGGTGCTACAAATTGCAACGTGACAAGTGATGTTTTTGAGACTGTAACACAAGTAGATCAAGATTATAACATATCATTGGATCCTCCTCTTGATTTTGTGGAGCCAAATGTAAGGTAAAACTTCAGTGAGTAAAATGCGTTTCATGATTTAGTTGACGATGGAAATCAAGAGTTGTATAGTGGGCGTTTGAAATATTCAAAGCTTTCATTTCTACTGAAGTTGTACCATATCAAATTTCTATGTGGAATTAAAAATAAGGAAATGTACATGTTATTAGAATTGATTTGTGATGCATTTCTTGAAGCAAAAATCCCATAATATTTTTATGATATGAAAAAAGTTGTTAACAAGCTTGGTCTGAATTATACAAAAATACATGCGTGTCCCAATGATTGTACGCTTTATTGGAGAGAGGATTCAAGTAGACAGAATTGTAAGAAATGTTCTTCTTCTAGATGGAAGTCAAAGGGTGATGTTGGAAGTCTGACTGAATATAATTTGATGGAGAAGAAGAAAAGGAACACACCTGCAAAAGTTTGGTGTTACTTTCCTTTGAAGCCTCGATTGCAATGATTATTCATGTCATCAAAAACCGCCGAACACATGAAGTGGAAATCTGTAGATAATAACAATGATGGGTTAATGAGACATCCATGAGATTCCCAATCATGGAAGACATTTGATTCATTACATCCAGATTTCTCAGCTGATCTTAGGAATGTTCGATTAGGATTGGCTGCCGATTTATTCAACCCATTTAGGACTTTGAGTACCAGTTATAGTATTTGGATAGTTGTTTTGATCCCTTATAATCTACCTCCGTGGATGTGTATGGAACAAAAATCTTTTATCATTTCGATGATTATTCCTGAAAATAAAATTCCTGGAAATGATATTGAAGTATACCTGTAGCATTTGATTGAAGAATTGCAGGAGTTATGGAGCAACGGTGTTGAGACATTTGATGTTTCTTCTAAAACAATGTTCAAAATGCATGCTACTTTAATGTGGACCATTAGTGACTTCCCTGGGCTTGGGAATTTATCTGGTTGAAAAAATTATACGGGTTTGGCTTTTCCCATTTGTAACTTTGATTTCGAGCCCAAATGGCTACCTCACAGTAGAAAATGGTGCATCTTGTGCCATCGAAGATTTCTTGATGCATCTCAGAGAATTTTGGCTAAACAAATCAAAATTTAATGGTTCCATTGATCGTAGACCACCTCCAAAGTTGTTAACCAGTTCTGAAATATTGACACATCTTGAAATGTTAAAACCGAATTTGGGAAGGTTCATCATTTGAATGATAGCAGAAAACGAGTGTGAAGTGCATCATCAAGTGAAATCAGAATGCAAAAATGGAAGGAAAGAAGTATATTCTTCACACTTTCGTATTGGTAATTTAATTTTTTGCACCACAATCTTGATGTGATGCATATTGAGAAGAATTTATGTGATAAGTTGATTTTCACATTACTTAATGAGCATGGAAAGTCGAAGGATCATCTCAATTCTCGCAAAGACTTACAAGTAATGAACATAAAACGTGATCTCTGGCCAGATGAGAATGAAAAGTATGCTCCGACCATTTTTTCAATGAAAAATAGGTATAAAGATACATTTATTCGAATTTTAAAGAATGTGAAGGTATCTGATGGGTATTCGAGTAACATATATAGGCGTGTTGACTTGAAGAATCGTAAGTTATATGGATTGAAAAGTCACGATTCACATATTTTGTTACAACAGTTACTACCATTGGCATTGCGTATATTATTACCTGAAAAAGTTACTGCTGTTGTACTCCAATTCTGCACATTTTTCAGGCAATTTTGTGAGAATGCTCTACATCCATTTCATCTTGAAAACCTCCAGGAGAGGTTTGTATTGACCCTTTTTGCAATGGAGATGATCTTTCCTCCATCGTTTTTTCTATCATGATGCATTTAACTGTGCATTTGGTTGAAGAAGCTAAATTTGGAGGCCCTGTTCATTATCGATGGATGTATCCAATTGAGAGGTATTTTATTTATATGTTTCCAGTTAAGTAAACAATTTTTGGTATTTAAATAAATGCATAATAACATTATTTTACTTCAGAGATATCTTGGGCATTTGAAAGAATACGTGAGAAATAAATCTCAACTAGAAGGCTCTATTACTGAAGGCTATTTGGATGAGGAGTGTCTCAAATTTTGTTCCAGATATTTGGATGATATTGAGTCAAGATTTAATCGAGTTGGATGTGTTGACGACACATCAACTCAATCTCAAATGAATCAGAAATAAAAAATATTTCCTGCTATTGGCCAATCAGTTGGGAGAACCTCATATGTGACACTGACAGAATTGGAATTATTACAGGCACATAGATATGTGCTGCTGAATAGTGAAATTTCAGATCCATTTATTGAAGAGTTGAGGATACAAACAAAGAGACTAATGAGAGGCCGAACATGAAATGAGAAAGATATAACGAAAGATGTGAATAAAGAGCTGGTAGAATGGTTTGCACGATGTGTAAGTTTATAAATATTTCAATAAATACTAATATTAGTTTGCCACATACAACTTGTAAATCTATTAAATTATATTTCTTTTTTTAGATCATGAATACTGATACTCGAGCAGACTTGTCAGAAGATTTAATGTTTGTTTCTAGAGGTCCTATAAAACAAGTTAGAAAGTTCGACACTTATAATGTGAATGGATTTAGATTTAGTATAGTCGATCGAGAAGTGGGTTTGAAAACACAGAATAGTGGTATATTTACATTTTCTAAAGTGGAATACTATGGAAAGATGTATGATATTATTGAATTAAACTACCACGAGAATTTTTCTATTGTTTTATTCAAATGCAAATGGGTCGATATTATCATAGGTGTTAAAAGAGATTCCTTGCAATTTACTTCTGTAAACTTCTCTCGCTTGATGGATGTTGGTGATCGTGAACTGCATGATCCATATATCTTAGCATCGCAAGAAAAAATGGTATATTATGTGAATGATGTTGTGTATGAAGGGTGGAGTGTAGTTACTCTTGTAATACAAAGATATTTGTATGATATGGGTGATGAAGTGGAATATTTGACCTCTGCAATTGAATTTCATCAATAACAGGAAGCATAATTATTTGTCCACCATGATATTGAAAATATTAGTCTAGAGAGGCTGAATGAAGTGGATGAAGCAATGGAGAAGGAAACTGACATGATTGAAGGGGAAAATGATTGTATGTATAATTTTTTATTCATTCAGAAACCACTTGTTTCATTTCTGCAGTCATTCATTATCATTGTTATATATGTTTTTTTTGTTAGTACTGGGCATCTATTATCATTTTTAAATTTTTTTTCTACATAATTTTTTTGAAATATATATTCTGAACTTAATTTTATTTGATTAAATGACAGGAATTCCAAGGAAGAAGCGGTACACTATTGTATCTTGTTCTGTGACAGATGACGATTTGTCTGTCCCCATGGCATCTGAGGAACCAACCTACACCCTAGCACCATCTCCCCCTGCACCATCTCTGACACCATTGATGGATGTATCATTAAAGGATGAGTCATCGACCCCCCCTACAGGATCCTCATCAGTGGGGCAGTGACACGCCCCTTCCAGTTCATCATGGAAATTCTGGAGGGTCACAGTCATAGGTACAAATTTTAATTAAATAAATTTATTTCATTTTGTTTATACTAATTGTTTGCTCATTGCAGATGAAAAAAATGAAACCGTGAAAAAACACATAAAAAGTTCAGATGTTTGGAACATGAATGGCGAGAAGATAGTCGTGCCATTTGATTCTTATGGGGTCCCGATGGATGACGCCGTGAGGTTACTTGTCCAGATTATAGGTCAGCTGGCAGCAGATCCCATTTCCCTGGCTATTTCATATGATGATTGGAGGCATATGCCTCCAAACTGGAAAAATAAAGTTTTTGATTCTCAGATAAAGGTAATTTTTTTACTTTATGGTTTAATTGAATGTCATGTTACTAATATGTTCAAAATGAATTTTTTTATATAGATGTCCTTCCACTTTACCGTTGCTGATGTGATAGCACAAAAGTGGACATTGAAAAATCTTGGTAAAAAATGGAAAGATTTAAAATAGAGGTTGTGGTGTGATGTCAAAGATACTTCATTGACATTGCAACAAATGTATGAAAAGCTACCTAGTGGGGTACCTAAAGAACAATGGAAAGTTTTTGTTGATAGACATCGTGATTAGAAGCGGATGGTATTGAAATATATATTATTATATTATCCTCATTTTACATTTATACATGTATATGAAGAGGATATGACATTTAATACATTACTGTTAAATTGAATTTTATTTATTTTAGGATCTCTCAAGACAAAATGCATCAAACCAGGAAATGCAAGTCATCCCACACACTGCGGGATCAAAAAGATTTTCTAGAAGCTAAATGTCATTGGTAATCTTTTAATTAGTTAAAATATTTATAAGACAATATTATCTATTTAACATATTGAATTATTTATTTATCTTTGTTTAATTTAGTCATAGAGTTTAGGGCATGAAACATCCCTAACTGAACTGTGGTTGGATGTTCATAAAGAAATAGATGGAAGTTTTGTTAATGAGCCTGCCAAAGATATTGGGGTATGAAGTCAATTTTTTATTTTAATAACTTATTATCAGTTTTTACTCTATTAATATATATTGATATTTTATTTATAGGTAAAAATTAAAGAAATATGGGATTCCAATCCTGGGAAGTCCTACCCAGTCTCCCAGGATGACCCGGTTGCTAAATTCCTTGGGAAGGAGCATCCTGGTAGAGTGCGTGGGATGAGTTTGGGACCAGTACCATCTGAGGTCCTTTGCAGGCCACCAGGGATTTGAGCCGCATCTACTCCTGGTTATAGTCATTTCATACCTGAAGATGCTCAGAGGGAGATGTCTTCTCTATGAAACACAGTTCACCAGTAGGGGGATCAGATATCTGCTTTGCAGAAAGAGTTGCCTAAAATACGTCAGCATATGAGCAGATATGCCCCCAGTGGTAGTGCATAGACTAGCGGTGAGTAGGTAAATAACAAAAAATCAAAATCATTTAGTTTTCAAACTTTTATTGATTTTAAGTTTAATTATAAATATGCAACAATATTTAATTTTCAATATAATGTTCTTACAGGTGGCAACAGGTAGTGGAGATGGAGGTGGAGAGGGTGACGATGCATCATCAGACCATGAGTAGTAGTATTGTTGATGTGTTGAAAAAATATGAGAATGGTTGGTTTGTATATGTAACATTTATGGCACATAGTTGCAACAAAAAATTTCCATGTCCTAACATTTTCTTAATTTCTCATGTTTCCTTCTATGATTTTTTTTGATTTATGATGTTTCATTTTATGTCTTGATTTCTCGAGTGTGGTATACATCATTCCATTTAGGCCTGTGTTTGAATTGGTAGTTGAGATTTTGGATGAATAAAGAGTGATCCTTTTGTTATTTTGTTCTGGTTATATAAATTGGAACCTAGTAGGCAGTATAGAGACCAAACATAATAGGATGATGGGAATGTGGTTTAGCCTAATCATGTGATACGAATCATATAATCACCAATAAAAGTAGTTGGAAACAAAAATGGTGAACCTAACATGGAACCTTAAACAAAATTCATGTGTCACCCACATGTTATGATCCTTTCTCTCTCTAAAAATATGAAATGTGGACAAACATGGATCCGATACAATTGATTATACATGTGTTTATTTATTGATATGCTGATTTCATGAGGATTTCTTGTAAATTTTTCTCATAAGTATTCTAGCACTTTCAACTAGAACCCCCTTTGATACAAATGACATTTTACTACTTTAAGAACACATATGCTTCGACTACTGCACAAGTTGGATCCTCATTTAAAACTAGGGCTCTATTATCAACCTTGAACCCTCAACATTGGGTCTCAAATTCACTGGTTTTGGAGTCACACCTAAATGGTACCTTTCTATCTTCAGAGGAAGCTAAAAAATCCATTCATCTCAAAAATCCCTACTAGATGTCTACTCAACAATGACTAGTGGAACATAATTTGTTGTAAATAGTTTCCATCTCAAACCATTTCATGGTCATATCCATGGAAGGAAATAACATGTTCCTCCCTTATCTTGGGAGGTTGATGAAGAGGTCACTGATGGACTCATCTAGATAGCATAAGGGACCCTCAAAAGGGATCCTTCTAGCATTCACCATCACCAATGCTACAAAGCAATAAAACCTCTATATGATGTGTGTGTTTACCTTAAGAGTCTGACCTAATTCTCCCAAACCAAGGTAGTCAGGAAAACCCACTGAGGGTAGTGAACAATCAACCAAGAACATGGCCCTAAATCTATACCCTCCAAAGAATCCCACTAACTAAATATGGTGGAAAACTATGAGCAAGAGGACACATTTTCCCACATTTACTAAGCTTGTCGGTATAATCTGGTATTATTCAAAGAAATCACCAAGAAATTTTGGTAAAAAAATATAGGGAATACCCATATCCTTTCCCACTGACTTGATTAACATCGGTATATACCTATATGAAATGGAGGAAAAGATTAGGCCCATACACATTCTCCAACAATAGAATAAGAAAATATGCATGTTCTGGTCACTGAAGTCACCTAGAATATTCTAAAAATGGTTAAAGGGAAGACGCACAACTATTCTACCATAATTTGGGTGACTCATTAACATAATATGAGGAGATTTAGAGAAGATACACATCTTTTCTCCCAACGTATGGTGTATTTAGTTGAATGCAGAGGTTATATGAGTTTGGGTCATATCTTGCACATATTCAAAACTTTTCCACCAGTTCCTCCTAGGGGGATAAAATCTTTACATATTCCACATTATTATGTGGGTCCTCTAAATTTTTAGTAGGGATGTAGCTATAATACTACATACTGCTGAGGCCAAGGTGGTAGTTGACATAGTTGATACTAGACTCAAGAAATAATGTGCATGAAATGTGATCCCACTAAGAATAGTTAGGCTGTAGCATAGAGTCATGGTATAGGAAAACTAAATGACGTTCAACATATGATAGGGAGCATAATTCAAATTCATCTATTGTTTGAGGTACTAATCTAGTAACCTCTACTATAGATTCTATATTATTTAACACAAGTGCATCATACAATGTTATATTTGATACATTTCTATTGATTCTGGTCCTTGATATAGTGTATTTATGTGTCATTAAGAATATGTAAACCTCATTGGTTATTCGATCAATGATTGTTCACTGATGGAATTATTTTCCCCATCAGTTAGGAAAATGTTTTTTTATATAGAATTCATTCTTTCCCATCATGTAACTGTATGATGTAATTATTGGAATGGATTTCATGCTTCCCTATACTTCCATTATTGATTATTATCACTATAGAATTATGGTAGATTGTTTGTATGATGTCTCCTGTTTCATCATGTTGGGGATACCATGTTTGAAGTAACATTTTATTTGTTTGTATGATGTCTCTTGTTCCATTTTATGGTTTGATTTGTTTTTCAGGGCGGTGGGGCAGTAGAAGCAAAACTGCATTTTTTTTCTGGTCAGCATTTCACAGGGGTTTTAACCGCCGCTAAATGTAATCAGTATATATTTAGCAGTGGTATTCACTGCTGCGACAGAGGCGCATTAAATGCCTGAATATCGCGACGGTTAAAACTGCCGTGAATAAAAAATATCCAGCATCCGTCAAACCACCGCTAAAGTCACGAAAACTGCCGAAAAATGATGCATCTACGACGCTTCCTATAAACTGCCGCGAAATGTAAAATATATCCGCTAATAGATTGACGATGCCCAGTTTAGCGGTGGTTTCTGTAAACCGCCGCCAAACCATATAGCGGCGGTTTAAACCACTGCTATATGAAAAAAAATTGCCGCTAATAGCCGGTTTTGTTATAGTGTGACCCAACCCAGATACCCAAATAATATTAGTTCCAGTTCACTACAAGATGTCAAACACACCACTCGATGACCATAAGTAATCATAAAAACCAAGGTAAAAATGATACATATGTGGGAGATGATTTAACTTTATTGAAGTCAGATAAAAACATTAAATATTTATAATGAAATTTGATAATGGCCTTTGTAGATGTAGGAAAATTGAACACCAAAACCCTTTATCCATTGAGGCATATGAATAGTTCAATAATGGTTAATCTATATGAAATGCGGATTTATACAAAAATAGTCCAAAAACATCAATATAACCGACTAAACAACTGTAAATAAACTTATAAACTATATACAGGCACCTAGGGTACCAAATAGACCCTAAGATACAAAATATAATTCCCCCTATATAGGATATCCCATATAGAACATCTATGAACAACTCATACACACTTTATTGGATCATCCACACAAAATAAAGAAAGTTCCATCCTAACTCCAAACACCATGTACTGTAATCACCCATGCTTTAGTGCCTTAATACCTTAGGGAAATGTTCTTTTCATTTACATGGATCATGTAAAAAAAGGTTTACATACATTACCATGTAACACAAATAGGGTGTGAGAACATTATAGCCTTTGAAAGTCACCACTTGTATCCTATTGGACTATCATAAAACCAAGTGTGAAATAAAAAACTATAAAGTAGCCAAGTGGTAAATAAATAAAAACGTTATTTATCAAATAAACTTTTTATCATATATTCTAAATATTCTTTTCTATCATACTAATACATACTCACTGGGAATCATCCAATCCTGCTTCATGCCAGGCCTAGAATCCATGGCATTGTACTTGTACACTATAAGGTATCTATCCATCCAGGATTTCTTTAAGATCCGATCCTCTAGAGTTGGAAGTGTGTGTGTGCATATGAATTCATATATATGTATATGTATGTTTATATTTATATATACATGTATATATGTATATATGTATCCCTAATCATACTCTATAGGAGGTCACTCTCAGTCTCCTCTTATAGGAAGGAACTTTATATGCATATCGATAATAATCCCCCCTTAGGAGATCACTCTTTTCTAATAGAAAGAACCATATATGCATATTTATAATCTTCCATCCCTTGGAGGCTACCCTCTTCTAATAGGAAGGTACCATATATATATATATTCATCTATATTTATATACATACACATAGTTTTACTCTATATGTGGGATCTCTCTTCATAGAGAGGGATATGCCGTATATACATACATCTCCACATGAAACTAGCATACACTTATCAAATTGGAACCTATAAAACAATGTTTAAACACCTTATTATGAAATAAATAGAAAAAAAGACAATATATATACAATAATACAAAAGGAAACTTCTAAGAAGGATAATAATTTCAATATCAAAATATGATATTGCAAGAAAATGGTTTCAAAATAAAAAATCTATATAAGATGTATTAATGAAGAACACTAAAAAATTTGGCATATCAAGTACTGTATTTGGAATCATAAGGATACATTTTAACTTTACAATAATCAAAGGAAGTTCTAAAACATGTTAAACATCTTTTATACTTGTTTGGTTACTTTATCATAGTGTAACAGTAGTGACCATACATGAAAACCCTTAACATGGATTGTTATAAGTAGGTTTATATCATGAAAACCCATTTAGAAGACCATATCATGGATTAATAGCACTTCTTTTCTATGGAAATTTATAAAATTATTCAAAAATATTTAGAATCTAGATGGGAAATCTTTATCATGATATAATTGATTTTTCACATGTATAGAAAATGCCATCATGGGTTTCATAACAATTAGGAACATATCAACACTTCACGAGGAATATTTAACTGAGGTTCATGTCAAATAGTCTTTCAAAAATGAGTAAACACTAAATAATATTAATGGAAACCCTCAAACATAGTGAAGCCATTATTAAACATGCAATAAACACATATTTAAACATACATATCAATATTTGGTAGGGGTATAAAAAAATCATAATCAACAAACAATTATTGAAAAAATTTGTAGGGAAAAGAAGTTTAGTTAATATATGTTTTTTAATGAAAACATTTATTTTTTCATCTATCACTCTACCCCATGAAAATTTAATTACAACACCGTGATAATATGAAAGAAAGAGAATGAGTCAACCACCTTAGCCTACATTGAAACAAAACCCTATGCCCAATATATTTATATTCACCACCACTATATTATTTAAGAAGTAAAATTTAGGAAAATATAGATTTAATATGTTTCTATAATCAAGTAATACAAACTAAAAGATTATGGAAGTAGCCTCACCTCAATATTATCGATTACAACCTCCTAATACCACCTAAAAAAGAATGATCCAAGATTATATTTGATCCCTAAAAGAGTATTAGGATTGTGGATACATTGAAATGTTGTTAATGAAATATAAAAATAGAGTATAACGACATCCCTACCTTTACTTTGAAAATAACTGACTCCCATGAGATCTTTATGTTGAATCTGAATGAATAATAAGGCTTGGATCAAAAACAATTTAAGGGAGATGACGGAGGAGATCTAAAGTTTTTATATGAATTTAAATATAGTATTAAAACCAAAGTTAAAGGATTAAGGGGTTATATATTTTAGAAATCCAAATTATGATTTAAACCCTCATTTAAAAAAAAGGATGCTACTGGAACTTGGTGTTCCACCACCAGACTTTTGATGGAACCAAAATTTCTATAGGACATATAGTGGTGAGCCACTAGAAATTTAGTGCCTATTTTATAGAGCTAATATTTACAATATTCTTAATGTGTGTTTCAATGATTTAATCCCTAAAAATTTGAAAATTTGAGCTAAATTGCATCATTTTTGTATTTTTGGTGAATTTTTTGCTAAAATGTAAAATTTGTTTAATTTAGGAAATTTAATAGTTTTCTATAACTTCTATATTTCAATAATTAATTTTAAAATTGTTATCTAATTAGAGTGATTCGTTTTTATTATTACTTTTTTTTATGGTATTTAAATTTCCATTATAGAGCCATAGATAATTAGAAACCCACAGGCCCAGAAAAATCAATCAATTTGAAAAATATCTCTAGATGATAGAATGGAATACACCTCAGTAAATGAGGAATAACTTGGCCTAAATACCTCAAAATGACGTTATTATAGATGTATTGGAGAGAGGGATCCAAGACACATTTTCAAATTAAATTCCATGGACAAATTCACTCATCAATACTTCCTTTTCATACATCTAAGTGGATTAAGTTGAGGAGTTTTGTTGACCATAAAAGTTTTATTTACTATTATGAAATAACGTTTTTGAAACTTAAAAAAAGAATCTTATAATTTTAGAGAGAATTTCTAGGATATAAGGGAAATTTTTTATGAATAAACCATCTTGAGATCCAATGATTTACCATGGAACATAACCTGAAACTTTCAACATATATAAACAAGAGGGAAATTTTACACCCCTCAACCCTATAAATATGTGTGTCCACTATCATTAAAATGTGTTGAATAAAGAGAAATAGGGGATATTCTGGATATTTGAAACCATAAAGTGATGTGTATTTTCTATTTTATCCTTAATTGGTTTTATAATGCTCTCTTATTACCCATTAAACTCTATTACCCTTCACATTGAGGGTTAAAACTTTTGAGTGACAATGGAAGGGGGGTTTTCCTTTTGTAATGTCGGAGTCGTGTAAGTTAATATAAAACTATATTTTATATTGAATAGTTTCTATTTTTATAGGTGAATAATTATATTAATGTGATTTTATTTTGGGTTTTAGTTTCATTCATTGTTTACATCTTTGGTTGAAGTTCTTTAAACTCTCTCTACCTTGTGCAGTTTGTCTCTATCGAGCATATTGTGTTAGGTGGTGAGTTTCTAGTGATCATTGGAACATGTGTGGAGTAAGTGAATTATTTATATATTTATAAAGAGAAAATATTCATTATTGTGACATGCCTTAGTTGTTTGGTAATGGTTTATGAATTTTCATGCATGCATGAGTGTTTTTCATTGCTTCCTTCAACCAAGGGTGATTGACAACTCAATCAAAGAGTCTTTTATTTATCATTCAATCAGAAGAGAGTGGGAATTATTTTTATGACCATTATGACATTGAAAAAGTGATCCTACCCTGATCCCATCACTCTCTTCATCAATTTGTGTTCTATATTTATTTTAATTGCTTTCATTATTTTTAAAGTCAAAAAATTTCAAAAACAACTTCCACTTCTATTTATTATTTAAATTGATAAACATGATATTTGTGCGCTAAAATCTAGATACAACCTTGTTTAACCACTTTAATACATTTTAACTTAGGAAATTATTTTTTTGTCACACCCCACAATAGGCATGTGTCAAAATATAGAACCATTTCATGGGAGGTGGTTCCAATAATATATATATTTTTCTGTCTTTTCTCTTTAAAATTGCATGGATAGAACCAAAAACATTGAAAATTTCTCTATAGATCCTCGTATTTAAAGAACCCTATTGGATAGAATTAGAAACATTAATTTTTAATATTAATTTGAGGAAATGTTTCTTACAAATTCGAGTTAAAATTTAAGTGTTCACTACAATCTTGTCATAATGGTTGGAAATAAGAACCAAACCCTTAGAGATTGATTTGAACCACAATTCATTAACCAAAACAATCAACTTACAATGGTATAGTTATAAAATAATTTTTATATGAAACTTAAAATGATCCCATTACTTCCAAAATTTAATGTATTGGTAGGAGAAGGCCCAAACAGACATATTAAAGATTTCAAGTATGTTTGCTCTACTTTCAAACCCCAAGGAGTAGCTGATGAGTAGGTAAAGTGGAAGTTATTCCAATTTTCTTTGGAAGGAGATACAAAATAATTTTTTATGGACTAAAAACAGGATATTTTCATGATTGGAATGACTTAGTTAGATGATTCATGCAAAGATTCTTCCCCACCTCTAGAATTACAACCATCAGAAAGAAAATCAATACCATCAGACAATCATATAAAGAAACCCATTACGAGTACTAGAAATGGTTTAAAAAGATATGTGCCAAATTCCCACATCATTCAATTAAGGAGAATAAATTTATTGTCCTATTTTATCAAGGATTATTTAACTTTGACATAAACCTTCTAGATGCATCATCTGGAGGTTCATGGATTGACAAGTCCCCTAAAAATCCAAGGGATTGATTGAGAATATTTCCCATAACTTGCAATAGTTTGTTACAAGAGGTAATGAAATAAGAATTATTCATGAGGTAATAAATTATTATGAATCACCATTATTAGAAACTAAAATTGAAGGGATAACCAGTTTGGTGAGATAGATGGACTTGAATCAAGTGTGTTAATAACAATCACCAGATAATGTTTGTGGTTTATGCTAATCACATGATCATTTCACCAACTAGTGTGATGAAATATAGGGAATGAATAGTTGTGTGATATACTTTAATTTTAGGTTGTTCCATATAAATAAAGTATGGAGAGAGACTAACCAAGTACAATATGAATTTGTAAGTTAGAAGAATCAATCTAGATCCCCATACCAAAACCAGTTCCAAAACCAAACCCCATTCCCGTAACAATTCCAAAAACCACTGCCATTTCAACAAAAGAAATCTTATAACCTGTATTATTACCACCCCACACCCATTATAATGAACCTACGAGAAACCATACACCAGAAAAAAACCTCATGTTCAATAACTACAATCCAAGGTTGAGGGACTATAGGATAAGTTTTATAAGATGGAAAACACGGTGGGAAGTCTTGCTGAAATACTATCCAAATACCTAGGAAAACTATAGGATCAAATGATTCCAAATCCAAAATATAATTTTAGAATGACAATTTTTTTTAAAAAGAAATATCTCCACTAGCATCCCATGAAACTCAAATAAGACAACCTGAGCTGAGGGAGAATGAAGTTGGAAATTTTGAAAATTCTTTGAAAATTAATTGAGAAGAAGAAAGGAAAGAAGAGGTGGGGAAGGATAGTATAAGGATGAAGAAACATGAAAAAAATTGAAATTTTTAAAAAGGTTTAAAAAAGACTTAACACCACCATTTATATCAAGGATGATTGAATCAAAGAGTTTTTAGGAAGAAGGACTTGGAGAAGAAATTTTGGACACCTTATAGAAAGTGGAAATTAATACCCGCTTATTGAAGAACTAAAAAAATTCAGAAATATACTAAAATTTTAAAATATATTTTAACCAAGAAGATATGACTTCAAGGTAATAAGAGGATCAACTTGGGAAGAGGTTTCTCATCCCTTATCACACCATAGTTTCTGACCACATGTTAAGATCCAGGTACATTTTAAATTCTATGCACCATTAGTTATTTAATTTTATATAATTATTTGTGTGATATAGGTGATTAAATGAATCTATTTACATTATAATTATACACTTATTTGTATATTGGATACTTCAATCCCACCTGAGTGGTGGTTCAGATCACAAATAGATCTACTGTTTTCCAAGTAGGTGTTATAGAGGATGTCCTTATGAAAGTCAAAGACCTTTTTTTCCATCCAACTACTTTGTAATAAATATGGAATAATATATGATCTATTCACACTCACCCATCATTTTGGGGAGACATTTACTAAATATGTCCAAAACCACCATCAATATCCATAAAGTGACACTCACCATGGAGTTTGAATATAACACTATCCACATTAATATTTTTGAATCCATGAGGCACCCATTGGATGATCACACACTCTTTTCAATCTCCCATGAATTTGGTATTAAACCAAATTAATAATTATTTATGTTCCAAGAATTCTTAGCCTCATAAGAGAATTTTTACATTGAAAATATCAGTGAACATGTGGAGTTCCAAAACACTGGATATGTTGATTTCATGTGGGAAGAAGTGGTAAATTATGATTTTTTTGATGATTTGTTAAATGATAAAGAAGATTACATGATTTCTTGTGTTCAAGAGTTCCAACCATTGGAATTGGGGAACCTCGATTTATTTTCATCCCTTGAGAAACCACAATATCTATAATTAAAACCATTCTCCACTAATTTGAAATATGTGTACCTTATGGAGGGAGAAAAATTACTAATAATCTATGGGAAACCCAAGAAAAATCTTTGATTAAGTTTTTGAAATATAATTTCCAAGAAATAGGGTGGAGATAAGGTGATATCCCAGGAATAAACCCAAAAATATTCTCACATGGAATTATTCTTGATAGAGATTCCAAACCTATCATATAGGACAAAAATAGGAGGAATCCTAACTTGATAAAGGTTGTGAAGAAGGAGGTCAAAAATTTCTTGGAATATGATACCATCTATCCAATTTTAGATTCACAAAGGGTTAGGTCCATTCATGTAGTTATAAAAAAACTGGCCTAATCACTGTGTTGAATGAAAATAATGAATTAATCCCTATGATAATTTAGAATAGCTGGAAAGTGTGAATATATTTTAAGATGTTTAGTTAAGTCACTTGAAAATATCATTTATCTATCCCCTTAATCAACAAGATGTTAGAGATATTGGTAGGGTAACTCATTAATTATTTTTGGAAATATTTTCAAGTTATTTTTAGGTACCTTTTTTTCTCGAGGACCAAGAGAAGACTACCTTTACTTGTACCTTCAGTAATTTTGCATATGTTTTTAATGATTTTCTCCAGGGCATGCCACATAGGAGCATCATAGTTGATAAGCACTGATGGTTCATTGCACCACACATTCTCACTTTCCAAAGGCAGGAGGAATTCATAACTTCTTTAGATATGTATACTCCTTGATCGAAATGAGATGATGGGATGTCAGTCCCTCCTTTTGTGGATTCCTCCTCAGAATTGATCACCTATTCTAGGTCACCCTTATGGGTTAGAATGTTGTTAATGAAACTTGTTCCTAAAGTCATATCTTTTTGGATGTTGGCTAATCACGCTGCTTTTGTTAGTACATTCCAGAGGGTCATGTCAAGTAAGCAACCTTCAGGTTGGATAGTAGTCACGCTGGGCATCGATGGAATGTATGGACATTGAAACACTGGAACACCTGAATTCTTCCTCATCAGAGAGCTTCTCAAGGGAGTTTAAATCCAAGGACTCTGACATCGATCATGGGATATCTTATGCCAAAGTCATTCCTTTGAGGTTTTTCTCAGCTTCCCATGCTAAACATGAGTTATTCGATGAGTTTAGAATCTAGTGAAGACATATCAGACAAATCAGAACACCTATAAGGGTGGATCAGATAGGTGTATCCCTAGAGGGGAGCACATATAAGGTTTACCTAATTAATGGATCAGAAAGCTCAATGAGGGAGGACTTGGGGTGGTGCGTCTCATGAAGAGAAGGTTTCACTCCATGAAGGATGATCACCACTAAGGGAAGATCAAGAAGGTGGACCCCAATGAGGGGGACACCAAGGTTTTCTATTGTATGGGATTGAACCAATGAGAGGCTTTCTAGGTACCCTGTGTAAAATAAAAGGATAAAAACCCACGTAGTTTGAAGAGGAATAGTGTAGGGATTACATATGGATAAAGACCCATCACAAGAGGATCAATCTTGGTTGGATGATATGGATTTTATGGGGCTTACACATGGTTAGTTTCCTGGATACCATGAGGAGAAGCAAATAAATGAATGGGGATTACGTTATGAGATGGCCCATTTGGATTATGTGACCCCACCATGATAAGGGTGAGGTGATGGAAAAGATGGATCGGGCGCACATAAGGAAGCTTCCAAAATGAATGGTGTGTTCTCACTAGGATGTGGTGGCTTGGGTAAGAATCAAGATTCATAATGGAGGGTTGTATGAAGTGGAATGGAGTGGGTGGAAGGAAACCAATGTAAAGATGATAGTATTGGGGTTGAAACTCAGGGAGGTTTCTTATGTATACCAACTGGTTGAGAATTGAATTCCATGTAGTTCTGATGGGGGAGTTGGGGATTACACATGGTTTGATGCCCAAGTGGACCCAAATGAGATATGACCTCCAGGTGGGGGCATAATCCTCCCAAGATATAGTGGATCAAGGGAAAGATGAGGATGAAAATGGATGATGGTGGATACTAAGATCCAGGAGGAACACCCCAAGGAGTAGGGAACCAGGGTTTACAAGTGGTTGGGATTGAACCTCACAGAGGTTTACAACATACATTGTTTAGAATACAAGGATAAAAACCCATTTAGTTTAGTTTTTCGAGGATCATGCATGGATAGATTATCATGAAGGTGGAAATCATGGATTACTCCAGGATGGATGCTGGGAGGAAGGGTGTCATGGACAGTACTAACCTTTAAGCCCACATGAGTGATGCTCACTATGAGAAACAAGAGGAAGAAGCAGAAAAGATAGTCACATCATTAAAGATGTGTCGACGAGAGATGGTGTAGAGATTACGCATGGTTAGAGGCCTAGGGAGATGGAGATTGGGGCTTACTCATGGTTAGTGGCCCATGGTGACAAAGGAAAAATGGAGAGGGACAAGGTATTGAGAGTCCCATGTCCCCATCAACCCTATGGTCTTTGCATCTGAAGGATCCAAGCAGGATCAAGGGTGCTACCTTTTATCAGAAAGTGTAGGGTATTACACTAGGATTGTTGACCTTCCCCATGGGAAGATGTCACTCCATGCAAGAAGGATCTCATTCCATGTGAGGAAGATATCACCCATATGGAGACTAATGGGAATGGAAAATGCCTAAGGTGGAGAACCCTATGTTCATTGAACGGGGTGGGGATACATATTAACATCATGTGTTGAGGATGATGGTGCTTGGCAGTTTTATGTACGACAAATTAGATGTTGAGGACTCATTCCTCACCCCTTGAACTTACATGATTGATTCCCACCCACACTTGGGGAAGAGAAGGAATCAACAATTCCAGGATATAATGGGATGGATGAGTGGTTAGTTTAGGGGTCCATGTTAGCATAATTATGAAAAGAAACAATAATTTTTACCTTACCTATGCGAAGAATCATTAGGTAGATAAATACAACATGATACATCGCACGTGGCACCCGAAAATCACAACGCTGAAGCTTGGAGGGACAAATGGAGAGGATAAAAAAAATGGATGTTGCATGTAAGAGGGAATCTAAAATGGTGCCTTGGGATAATGAAAAACCATGGAGACTATTTGAAGTGGGGAATGTAATATTAGAGACTTGCGTGCAAAATGAAGTGGGTCGAGAGGAAGAGGTACAACACAAGGTCAAATCTTGCGCGCAAGAGGGATATTTTGCATGAACTTTCCTTTGGAAAAAGGGAAATGGGAAAGGTTAAATCCCTTTTAGGCCCAACTGAAGTCGGACCCATGGGGGAACTATCATGCAAGATCATGTACCTTGAAGTCATGACTTGCACACGGTCGCATAAGAAGTCATTTTGCATGCACAGGAGAGACAATTCGACTTTTAGAGCATTAACTTGAAAAGGGAAGGGCGCCCTTATATTTATAGGAAAAATTATTGGTGGGAGAACATAATAAGGAATGTGTGGAAGAATTTTTTTGATGTTGCATTGGGAATGTTAAATCTCTACACAAAGATTTCAGTCTTTCTTGTAGTTATCCAAACTTACGTGCGGATCCCTTGGGGTTACTAGGATTGTCTACTGAGTCAAATTATGGATTCAAGATTCTCAAATATGCCTATATATGGAATCAAGTATAATTTGGTGCCAAAACATTCCACACCTCTCAAGATGAGATGAAAGTGGACTAGATGTTTTGGCTCCGAGGGAAGCACTGAATATAACGATGCATTTAAGGAGGTGCATGCAAAATTTAGAATCTAGCGCATAAGGCACCTAGCATGTGTGAGGAAAACCCGGTACATGTCTATAAATATAGTATTGGGTAGGCACAATACCTTGACTTTCTATATTAAAATAAATTCACTCTCATGCATGTAAGTTTCTCATTCTGGTATGAAAGACCCAAGGTTGGTCACTGCTTTACCCGCAACTGCCTAATCTTACATTCTTCAGACTAAGCTGATTTTTTTTTCATGGATGTCATTAAATATTGCATGAAACCTTCGATTTTTCATGACAAAACTCAATCTTTCATTCCAAATCCTTTTCTCTTTCACATCTTTACCAAAATGGATGGTGAACAGACTACTGCTGAGAGGGAGCCTGTCTTTGAGGACAATGGGCGTAGATGACTGCGAACCCCAAAATTCTTCATGCTATAAGGGTACTATAGAACAATAAAATTATTCTTTAAATGATAACATAGTCTCAAAAGGGATTTTTTTGAGTGATATAATCCCTCTATGGAACTTCTGTATTTTGGAAGAAGTGTCCATTTCGGGCTTCGAGACTGACTCTCTGTGGTCATGGGTCACATGAAAAGTTAGTATTCAGTGGTACAACATAAAAAAATGGCCACACCACTAGGGAAACTTGGGAGATGGATATCCATGTCTTAAACTGAAAACTGGGATAGTCATAGGAAGCGAACCAGTGGATGAAGAATTCCCCACCCACTACACGAGCACCTTCCGGAGCAACATCACTGGCAAGAGCAGGGGTTGGAATTAGGATTGAGACTTGAGACCTAATGGGAATTTAAAAAGTTAATGGTCATGGGAATTTTTTGTGCTCCAAACATGCATATACATTGGGGAAGATCTAAAAAACATCGATCTATTTGATGTTGCGTGGACATCAAAATTTTATTTCTACCACCATCAGGACTTGGTGCCAGATCTATTCAACTGGTGGTATCCTGACACAAATAATTTAATCCTACACCATGAGGAGGTCAGTATTAGTCTTTGGAACATCCAATGCATCAAAGGTATTCCTATAGAGAGATTTTAGTATGATTTGTTCCTACCAATAGATAATATCTGAGGAGATAGGGTACGAACCCCTATTTTCACATGGCTTCTTCCGGACTTGGAGAAGGAGAGGATGTAGATAGAATACATCCTAAAGGACATCTCATATAAATAATGGTTCAACCTATTCCTTAATAAGGATAATATGGTGAGAATTCCAGCATGAAGAAAGCAATTCCCAAATGTGTTAGAGAAGGTCAAGGTTGGATCGTATTGGGTGGTACTGGAAACTGGCGAATATCAGACATGGGGATTTAGTATGGATGGTATCTTGGAAACATAGGTATGATACTCTACTTTTCTCACCACCTTCCTAAGCGGGTGGCTGATTCCAATGAGGGAAACAAGGATGGGGGTTCGTCTGGGGAAGCTGGTAATGGCTGGGATCATGTAAACCCACAATAAAGTTAACCTTGGAGTGCCTTTATTGGCCAGGTTGTACAATATTTTGGGGAACATTTCATGGGGAGGCATGAATAAGATAATTTTCAGACCATTCCAGATTCTCCATGATTAGATCATAGATCACTTCGGCTGATATAACTTTCCAAATTCCATCCTTCCTCCTAGAGACGACCTACAACCGTTAATTCTAAATATTGCTGGGGTATGGATGCTGACACTCAATGAAGAGGGGGTCAAGATCCAGATCATTAATCATGAAAAATTCAATTTCTACCCATTACACACCCAAATAGACCAGGTGGTGAATGATATGTGAGGTCCACTGAAGCAGAGGGAATACGTGTAGAGTATCGAGGGCGGCGTGCTAGTATCCCGAATCGATGATAAGATTTTTTGTGAGCCATACGTGCCATCACACTTCGCCAGCCAGTATAGGTGCCAAAAATGGATACTGAAGAAAGTATATAAAGATGTCCGAGAAGAGAAATACCCTTTTATCATTATTCAGTTGTGGTTCATACAACTACTAAATTTGGTGAAACAATTACCCTGCCCTCACTGATGTTGATGGCGACATATCAATGGAATATTCGGACCACTGGGTGGCAGCATATATTGAAGCAATTCTATGGAACTGCATTTATAAAATCAAGGTGGAAGTGTATACTCTGGGTGATGATATAGAAAACAAGTTTCCATTGGAGAAGAAAGACCAGAGGCAAGCAAGGCAGTTGGGGTACAATCTAGAACCTCGGTAGTAGGAACATCACAAGGTTCTGTTGCACCTCCACTGTCTAAGGAGGGGTGGTTCTGAAGGTGGCCTTGTGGACCAGCCCGAGAAGTTCTTGGGAATAATTTGAGATACCTCATTCAACCTACTATAAATGAAATCTTCCCCAAACTATGGTCAGAATATAAAACACTATGGAAATCAGTATGTCCAGAAAGCCTTTGGAAAAAATTAACATGAGATTGAATCCAGTTTCCAGGAATTGGGATTATCCGGGTTTCATATAGGGTTTATTTTCATCAAAAACATGCATATATTATGACCATGTAATTTTATGAATTCCAACAAGGGTGATATGAAGAGACACACATGTTGGTGAAAGTTTTGCTAAACCAAGAGCGTGACTCGGAATAACTACCACCTAAGGATGAAGGAGACAACAAAGAAGAATAAGAAGAAGAGGAGGAGGAGGATGAGGAAGTGGAAGAAGAAGAATAAGAGGATGAGGATGAATAAACTAGAGGTGAAGAACCTCAAGAGACAGTGGCTCATAAGGGGATCCCACACGAGAGTGAAGAAATCATAGGCTTTGAGGAGGAGCTTTCTGAATGTCTCGAAGTAAGTATCATATCATATATCTCTTGGTTTCTTCTCTTTCCATAAGTTAGATTCACTAACCAACCATTTTCATATACATGAACTCCTTGGTGATGATCAAGGATCTCCCTTTACACGGGGTGAGAATGTGCTGATGGACACAGGGGACGTGTCTCTAAGCCCAAGTCTGGGGCTGAACAAGGTTGTGAATTGGTCGTGGATGAAGTAGCTAGGGGTGATCCAACTAAAGGGGTTGAAGTGATAAACTTATAATCTCATTATTTCTTAGTTGTTCAAAAGGAGACCATGCCGATCATTGAGATAACAAGCGCCAAGGGATCTCTGTTGGTAGAAGTTCCCACTGTGACATTGGAACTTGAACCAGCTGCACTTAGCTATTGAAAGTCTATAATTTTCATATACCCACATCTTATATCTGAGAACCCATATTACCAAGGTGTTCATTCCATATAGTAATCGTAAGACCGAAATCTTGAAAAATTGAAAAGTCTGGGAAATCTGAAGGGGCTCTCTTAACGGTTGTACCTATCTTTGGGGAGCCGAACACTCAAGTTGATCCAGTCATGGAACCTAGTGAGGAGGGAATTGTGGCTATAGGTGATTACACTACTAGGGAGGAGCTCAAAACTGGTGGTGATGAGACCAATGAAGAAAAAATGAGTGAATATGGTCACCCCCATGCCATTGAGCCCAACGCCTCAAAAAGGATATCGGAGGAAGACCCTACCACTGAACTTCTGGCTATCTTCCCTGAATACAAACCTGCATACCCTGAGGAGTTAGATGACTCTGATCTCGATTCTTACAAGGAGAGAAATATGACATAGCATATGGTGTGGAAGTGTATCAAGAACTTCCTTGATATTCTAGAGTCATAATGGCTGAGTCGTATGGGGTCACTCCACACTTGGATGCACTGTCTCTATGCAGGTGGGGTGGATGCCCACCATCTAGATGTGACAATCCGTGACTACCTTATTGAGAAGGTGTTGGACAAAAATCAACATTTAGATGTCGACTAGTTCCAAAAGAAATATGAGAACATCCTAAAGTTCCATGAGTAAGAGCTATAAATCTAGCGCTTTGATGAGCAGAAGAATGAGCATTCCACATTCATCACCAACGAGTCGAAACTCATCGAACGATTAAAGTCCCAACTGAAAAAATCCCAACTGAAGATAGAACAGACGGGCCATCAATTTGATGAGATCTAAAAAAAACATGATCAAATGAAGATAAGGGATAACGATATTCACTCTACAGCTATTGATGTGGATAGGGAGATCAGGAAGTAGCAGGACACTCTGGAAGCCATATGCCATAAATTGGTAGTGCTGAAGTGATCAATTGAAAGGGAAGATCCCCAAGGGCCGTGTTTTGGCCGAACTTATGAAACATATTTTATTTATTACTTATCTATTTGGAATTGAGTGTATGAGTACATTTCTTATATTGTTTAATATCTGCACCTCAATCATATTTGTGAAGAAACTAATGATCAGCCCCCAAGATCACGCGTGTCATGCCCAGTGTAAGAAACAAAGGATGTACACGTGATCATTCACTTTGTATGTGAATTACTACCAATCATAAAATACTCAATGTTTTCTATTGTTTAATGACCACCTAGAGTGTTCAGGCTAAGAGAGTCTATGAATAAATAATAAGGATCTTAAGGTAGCCAACTTTCATTTCTAGATGTGCTCCAGTGCATGAGTGGGATAATTCCAGGGGTGTTAGATTCAATCCGAACAAAGTAGAAAGAAAATTTTGAATCAAAATACCTATATTTTAGAACCTTATGATGACAGAATACCGATATAAGATAATTTATGACCATATTTGAGACATAGTCTCTGTATCGCTAGCCTAAAATGGGAACAAACAAATGAGGGCCAACCTCTGACCATATTCGAGTCATGAGACCAAACCAAAATTTTTGTCCAATGACTTTTGGGGCATTGGTACAAAATGGTAGGTGATCCAAAGTGGCATAGAAAAACTATTAGGGGGCCCCTTCAGACATGAAAGAGGATGATGATCCAAATAAGGGGCATGCAAAGCACATAAGTGGAGTGGTGTAATGTTTGAAAGGATTCCAACAATCTTGAAATTATGCCACTGTTTCTTGGGGAATATTGGTGTAGGTACAATGGTATTAAAAAAGATCAAACCTACCTCTTAGGAGAGCATAGTCTTGAATGCCGAGCGATAACTGAAGATGCATACAGTGTGGTGGATGAACAAAATTGTGGGAGAGTACCTCTCAAATGAGGGCCTCAGATGTTTAGAAGTTTTATGTCATGAAAGTGAGGATGATGAATGATACAATTTAATGTCATGTGATCCAAACATCCCACAGTTTAACATCATATGACTATAACTTTTTCACATAGTTTATGGTTATACTTCCTAGACCGCAACCAACATTTTAGAGTCATGTTTTATAAACTATTATGTTTATCCCTATAATACTTGCATGTAATGGAGGACACTAACCTATCGTGAATGAGCCAAAGGAGGAATGTTCACTATACAATTACCAAGGAACATATGGAAAGGAGGCATAAGTGATGTAGTGAGGGACAAAAACTAACATGAATGAGGGCCAATGATACTTACTTCCATACCACATATCCCTATGAGGATCTTAGTTTAAGGTCATAGAGTTTTGACCAACGAGTTTTTGGCTTGGCCTAAAGATAAAGTGTTTGGGTGTCACTATGATTCCTATAATTTGGGTAATTAGTCCATACATTATTCTTGAAGATGGAGTGACAAGTGTCCAGTTCCAAAAGGGGTGATATCCTCTCAAATGATAAAATCATGGTTATTACATAGTTTACTGTCTTTTAGACAAGATGTAACACCCCAATATTTCATAGTAAGTTATATCTTTAAAGTAATTCAATAGCTTATACTGCATGCAACACTTACTTGTGCGGCGTTATATGCAATATTCAGTTTCTACGAGACAACACATTAGTATTATAATTATTTAAACAATATATATATATATCTATTAAATATTTTAATATGAATAGTAACAAATAAATTTTAAATTTTATTTATAATGTTTTCACATAAATAAAACATATTTATAATGAAATGTATATGTTTTGTTAAAATAGTTATATATTCAGAACAACTATTTTCTTAAAAGAACTACTTTTTATGTCTTTTTGTGAACAATTATAAAATTGATATTAGAATATCCTAATAACTGAATTTTTTAAAATTGACTTTATTTTTGGATTCAGAATATCAAAATTATCTCAGGGTGATTTTTCGGTATTTTTATGAAAACTTTCAATTTTTGATGAATACTGAAAAATACTACACAGTACATAAAAACCAACTTTTTCATTTAAATAAATATTTTTTATTAAAATTTATCTTAAAGTCCAAATAGATATACAATACATATATTAGTCCAGTATAAGTCATTTTAATCATTTTATAATAATATTATATATATAAAATTTTATTGAACTTTTTAACATCTTTTACCCACCTTCTAGCACATTAGAAAATTTGCATAAAACATAATTTTACCGCTTCTTTGAATTTAATTTCAAAAATACTACATAAACGGTTGTCATTAGTAAGTAAAATTTGGTCAATATAATGAAAATAATTTTTGGTGAATAACAACTTTTGAATTTTATTTACTATTGTTAAAAGTAAACAAGGTAATTAAATGTAAAAATGACATTATAATTACCCCAAAACATTCCCTAATTCTATTGGATAAGTGTATTTCGAACAAAATGAACCTTAGGATAAAATTAATATCCTTTTTGATCCGCTTGGATTAGATTAAAACATTTATTATATTTTATTTAAAGAAGAGTTAAAAGTTTTAAATTCAAATTTTAATAACTAAACCATTTTTAATATAGGGTTATACATAAGATAAATTGGACTATAAATATTAATTATTAAGATAAAAATATTTCACAAATAATAGTATTTTATTTATAATTTTTAGACATTAAATAATTAAATTTATTTGTGACAGAATGATGATGCAGTAATTAACTTATTAATGAAATATTAAAATAATTGATATTATAAACATTAAAATAAATTTAAATTGAAACCTTTGATTCCATACATGAATTTTCAAGGTAAATATGACATGTTAAGGTTTATTAAATGTATTTTTTTTTAATTAATCAATTTTTTAGGACTTTCACAAACACCAAATACTAAATAGTGTCAAAATTGACATAAATGGGTTTTTAAAACAAATACTATTTTATTAAATTATATAATAGTCCTAAAAATATGTGTTTTAGAAAAAAGACTTTTATAATGTTATATATATCATTAATTAACCACTTGAGGTTCTCTTGGAATTTTATATTAACTATATTAACCATATCATATAAAAATACAAGAAGACATGGTAAAAGTCAAACTATTTAACAAAGAGTTAAATCTAAAATATAAGGTTAATATGGTGACCTAAACTTGTCTAAAAACTATTGGTTGAGAGCATTTAGACCCATAAACACCTTATCCTATAAATAAGTCCATTTTTACCTATTTAAAATCTAAAATAAATTTATAATAAATTAATATTTCGTGTTTTCCCTAAAGTGCCCCTCACCTCTCTTATAAAAGGGTACTTCCCCCTCTCCTTAATTAACACCTCCAAATCCATTTGTATCAGACAAAAAATGCTAAAATATCCTCCAAAATACCATCAATTAAACCTAGAGGCCTTAATTTTATCATAAATCCAACCTAAGAAGCCCTTTTGTTCAAATCAAAAGGAAGCACCTGAAGAAGAGGAAATTATTTTATCACCTTTTTCAAAGTTCTTATCTTATTATAATTCCTATTTATTTGTTTTTTCCATACTAAAATAATAACTTCAGTAACTTATACATACTTATATGTTATTATAATTATGTTACAACCACATTCATTATTCTAGCCATCCTATGAATGATAAAGTCACCATGCGTGCGTACATACGGCTTACCATCTCCACGCCGTGGTGTAGTTTGTTATTCAACACTACATTATTTGGATGAGTATAATAATGAAAATAATTGATGTAAATAATACGTATAACATGTTAATTATTATGTATCAATAATACATCATCCAATTACATATGATTTCACCATCAATAGAATGATATTGTCGTTTGTGTGTACGTACGACTTACCATCTCCAAGATGTGATGAGATTTCATTCCTCATCGAAACCATTCAAGAATAATTTTCATTTGATGATTAAAAAAAATAATTTTTAAGAACTTAATATAATTATGGATATGAATAAAATTAATCCTATCCCTAACAAACATGACTTAAGTAACACAATTTATAAAGAAAATGAATCAATACTACTGAAATATTATTAACAAAGCAATATTAGAGGATAATATATGGTATCATATTTATGTATGTGGTTCTTTTATTATTTAAAAATAATTATTTAACCATTATATAGGAGGTTAAACTTACCCTTTACTAAATTAATGTATAAGGTAATGGGTTTTCATCTCACTTTTTATTCCCGTGGGATTCATGCTATATTTGCCACTATTTTCTTTTGTGTGGTGTATGTACTACTCATGATTGTATTCTTTGTGTAATATACTTTAATTTATTGGTATTTAAATCTTAATTGTATGATCCTTCTTTCATGGGGTGTATGTTTTGTAAGTTACCAAATTGGTAAGGGAGTTTCTAATTTCAATTTCCACTCATTGGGTTTTTTCGCTCACTTCATTGATTATTTTACTCCAAGATTATGTGTGAAATCACTATTTATTTATTTATATAGTAATTTACACTCCCATTTGTGTGGATATACTTTTAATACACATAATAACTCCATTGATAAATTCTCAAGTCATTGATATGAACTTGTTAAGGGTAATATTAACTCAATTTTCATTCATTGTGTTAATCACCCAAGTCATTGGTTTTGTTTTTACAAGAACATGTGTGAATATCCTATGATTGATTTAAACTGAGTATCCAATCATATTGAGTGTATTTATATTTTTTACAAATAATTATGTCATTTATTTATCCTCAATCTAAGGATACAGTGTTTATAAGGGATTTCGTCTCAATTTACATTCCATTGAAGCATTTTTGTTGTTATGCACCAATTCACTTTTATATGGTGTATATACTGTCCTTTCACATATTATATCATGAATCCATTTATTCTCATGATTTTATAAAGTTTTAAATAATATTATTCCTTAATTTTTTTATTCAATCATCTTCCATTTGGTTAGGAACTATTTAACTAAAATATCATTTTAAATGTTTTAAAAATTTATTCTTCTAAATATTTCTCATTAATGTACACATTTTAAAAATGGTTTAGGATTTATTTATATGGATATGAAAATTTTAAAATTAAAATTCCTTTCAAAAGTTTCAAAGTGGTATGAGACACTTTGATTCAAAAATCTCTTCTGAACGACTTCTTTGATAAATAGTGCGACTTTTAAATGTTTTCAAGAAAAAGTGGATATTCCTCTCAAATAGTTTTACTGATTATTTTCATCTATGCGAATATCCTTAGTTTTATTTTATTCTTGATTGAGGTTGATTTATTATAATATAATCTTCCATATTGTATTGAATGAGTTATGTTTGACTGTGGATGATCTATTTTTATACCATTCATGGTTTATTGTTAAAGTATTGACATTTCGTATGGTAGTTTTAATACGAATGTTTAGATTATGCTTCACCCTTTTCATATAAGGAATGAATTGGACTTAGTAAGTGATTGGAAGGGCCCGCTATATCCCCTTGATGCATCAGTAGGTCTCATGATACAAAGGCCTTGACAAAATTTATATTTAGGGTCTTGGTACGAGGCCTTGAATTTGTGGTTAAGATGTCCGAAATTATGCATTTCATTATTATGAGATTAATTATTGATGTTACATGTGATTATTAGACTAATATAATATCCATTTGAACAAGTAAATGACATTATTTAATTTATCTTTTCCATATTATGCTGAAGTTTATGTTTAAAGGGTTTGTGTTTCAATTTTATACCTTTCTATAAAAGTTTATGATTATTTATGGTAGATTCCCCTATATTGTTTATCCTTATTGATCATTCGAGATCACCCCTTTCTTATGTTTTATTTTATCAGGATTCCAAGAAGTGTACTATGATTTATATGCATGTTTATTCTAGGAGAATAATGGAATTATCAAAGGATTGTCTATTATGTATTTTATGTTAGAAATTATAATGTAAAGTTCATGTATGTGATATATTTACCAATACATATAAATTGATCGGTCCTTTGATACTTGATTCCTTGTAATCATGCCAACTTATTAAAATAATGCACTCGATCTGGGCTTCTCGGGTCGGGGCATTTCACTAGGAATCCAAAAATCTTAGTTTAAGTTCATAGAACTCAGAAGACTTAGAGGGGAAATATGTGGTGTGGTTCCATGAGGAAAATCGATGTTAATGAGGATCAATGAGATCCACACAACACCACACTTTCCCAAATGATATCCAATCCAAGGGTCCAAAGAGGTAACTCTACGGCTGGGAATGGGGACAAGATATTCGGGCATTGCTACGTATCCTAGGAGGGCAGAAATCAAGCCATACATAGTTATTAAGGATGGAATAGAAAATAACTAGTTCCAAAGGGAAACATATTTGCAGGTGAAGACCTTATAGCACTGTATAGTTTACCAACTTACAGATTGGATGAAGAATGCATAGTTCAATATCATATAATAAGGACAAGGGGTATTATGCAGTTTTCCATTATGCTATAAGGACACTGGGGATCTTAGTTTGTGGTCGTTGAGCTTAAACTATAGGATGCAGCTTCCAAAGTGGAAATGTATAGTGCAGAGCCATCAAGTAACCTAACATGAATGAGGACCATGAATATACTCACCACATCACAAAGTCCTAAAGGGAAACCCATGAATAGTTTCAAGTTATATGGTTTGGATTTGGATTCTCAGTTTAGCATCATGTTCTTAGGACATAAACTCATAGTTTAAGGTCATAGAGTTTGGACCATTTATGATTCTTCCATCTAGGTACAAACCCTACCAAGACCCATAAGCCCATGGGAGCTATGCTTGGTGTGGGAAACAAGGGGTGAATAGGATTATCACAACACATGGGAACACACGATAGGGATGCGTGGAAGTTTGGTTAAGTCTGTACCAATGATGTTGATCTCACAACTAGAAATGTGGCCTATTTCGACACATCTATTTCCATAGTTTTAATAAACTGTGGAAATAGTTTTACATGAGGATTCAATTTTAATCAAATCATGGAAATACCCATCATTTCCCCTTCTCGCCTTCATGCGGTGGTTCCCTTCCCCCCTTCACATGGTTCCTTATCTCTGTGCGTGGTTACTATCGAGGCTCATCCTATGTAGTGATCTTAATCCACCAACACAACAATCCCACCTCCTACCTCCAGTGATCTACCTCCTCCAATGGGGATCCGACGTAGTTCTGATGCGATTTCGATGCAGCCATCCCACCTATTGCCTCCGACGATCTTCCTATTTTGATGCGGCTCTACTGCAGTCAGCCCACCTCCTTACTGACGTGACTCCTATGTGGCCTCCCAACCTCCCTATCGATGCAATTCCAACAATGCGATGTGAGTTTGGCTGAGCCCTAAGGTACTCATATGGTACGATTTTGGTGATTTCTCATTGTAGCTAGGGTTTCTTCAATATTTAAGGCATCCTTGGACCCAATTGAGGCTGGATTAGGTCTCACTTTGATAATGGGTCAATTGTTTCAAAACACTAGATTTAGATTTTGATCACACCTTATGTTTATTACTATCGAGGGTATTCAAATTTCTTCTTTGGTTCTATTCAACTATTATTTGATGGTTTCATGCCATTTTCGCATGATCTTGGTGGGTTTTTCCATGAGATTTAATTTTATTCGCAAACCATATGATTATTTTGTTTTCTATAGCCATTATTATTTCATTAATATTATAATTGTGTTTGTTTTGTGGATATGTTATTATGTTTCTCATAAAGAGCTTCTGTTTATGTTGTCTCATATGTCTTTTAATAATGTTATGTTAATGTAAAAATATTCCATTAGGACTTATTATATTAATGGTATGTTTCTATTGATTTCAATGAGGGTTTTGTGTTAAATAAGATTTCAAAATATTTTTTTTATAAAGGATTAAAAGTGTTTTGATATTAACTAGAAGACAAAAGGCCGGTTTGAAAATTTTTATAACATATTTTTCATTTAATTATTTATACCCCAGGATTAATCCCCTATGATATTATGTTCTATAAGAGAATATATATTTTATGAATTTAATGTGATTGTGATTTGATATTATGTGGAATGAAATGGTGTTTTTCATAAAAATGTTGTATGGGGAAGTGATAAAGTGTTAATATTTTGATTCCTTACTATTCATTATACTTTATATATGCGGTAGATGCGTTATAAAATGATTACCCACCTCTAATATACAACTTTATGGGATCTTTGGGTATCTAAGTGGGATGTTGAGAAATTTTAGCTATACTTGTCTTGTTTATATACTTATTAGGATCATTTAATGCATGGAGTGAATCAATCTAGAGGTAATTCCACTAGGTATGGCTAGTTGGAGAAATCCACTGATGTTATATATTATTATGTTCTTCGATAGTCTAAAATGTTATTCTACTTGAGTACATCTTGGTACATAACTCAATTTGTTTTTACCTTTATATATTAATTTTCCATATTTTTATACAGTTATTTGTTTAATAGATTACTTGAAATTATTTCTTATGATATTTAAAACTAGTATAGAAATGGAATTTTGGAAGGTAATTTGATTTCAATGGTTGTTTTCCATCAAATAAGTGATTTTTTGAACATTTTGTTTCAAATGAATAGATTTATGTATGTACAAAACATGATTTAAAAAGAACAATTTAGTGCATGACCATGAGAAGTTTTTTAAAATTAAATCAGTATTTTCATTATTTTATTTCAAACTAGCATTTATAAAATATCTTGAAAAAGGAAATGCAATGAATTTTCTATGTAATCAAATTAGGAAATATTTCTCACACCCTACATATACCACTCATTGTTTCCAGACTTCGTGGATTTTTTAGGTATATGATAATGATTCCAATAAGCTCCTTTTGGAATCCTTGTCTTAGGTCACACTTGGATTAGACCACGTTGGTTTTATTGGATAAAGAATCGGGTTCATGATTATATTTTTGGTTTAGTATTACAGGTTTCATTTTTTCTTTTTTTACAGATTATATTCCTTCCAATTAATCCTAAATAGTATTTTGGGATTGATATTTCTTCTTACTGTATCTATATTATGTTATATTGAAATTGAGATGGTAATTTATTTAAAATTTGGGTTTTTTGACTTCATTTTGATTTAAAAATACTTATTTTTTATTTCATGGTAGTCAAACTTATGAACATGACATATTGGATTCCCAATAATTTTCCACTATTTCTTTATTTTTATTTATTATTATGAATCTGATACCAATATTCTCTTCAAATATTTTCAATTTGGAATGGTTTAGTGTTGTCTTCGAAGAGTTTATGTAGGTCACTCTATGGTGTATGTTTTGAATGAAATTGGACATCATTTAAAAGAAAAATCATTATTAATGACCCTGGTATTTAGTATTTGGATGTACATATCAATATGAATATTCTTTATTCATTGTTGGTTATGAATTCATGTGTCATTTATCATTTACAGTCGAAACACTGATAATATATATATAAGAAGTCATTATATCTCAATTATTTTCCCATTATTTTCTTATAGGTGGTTTTTTATGATGAATCTGGTTCTATCCACCACCATCGAAGGAAGCGAGTTCTACATCAGATTCAGGTAAGGTTTCTTCCATTTTTATTATTTGGACCAATTTAATTAAGGATTTTGTGATTTTTGGGTTCTCTATATTTTTAGTTCATTTTGTGATACTTCTCTTTTCATATTGAGATTATTATAGAAACCATACTTTGTAACTTTGATTCTTTATCCATATAAAGAAACACTAAATAAAACTTGTTATTATTTTCAATCTAATTTAACATATATTCCATTAATGTTTTCTTATCAGTAGAAATTGTTTTATACCTAAACTAAAGTTCCCAATGTTTTGTGTTAGTTATATTTGTTGTTAATATGCTTCAATATGTATATCTTAGAGAAGATGGGTTATATATTGAGATTTAACCCAACGGAGATAAAGGTGTGACCCATACATTTTCTTAAAGTTTAATGAATAGTAAGGTTGTTATCTTATAATACCTGGCTAGACAGACCCCATTTTGGATAGGCTTGATGTGGATTTTAAGGAAGCTTAAGATGGTGTTGGAGGGGGACTTGTATCAATATAAGTTTTCATTCTTCATTGTGGTTGGGTTCTTTATCACCTCTGTTTGGTTCTTTGATTTCTCTTTGTTTGGTTTTCTGGGATTATTTCTCCCTTCATTGTGGATTCCATCTGTTGGGTTGGTGTAGTCTTCAATTAGAAAAGATTTATACCGGACAACATTTTTTACCCTCAGATGGGCCTGATTATTTAGTAGGGAGGCAGTTGTATTATCATGTGTATTTGATCAGTCTTTGTGTGGAGTTTCTTATTTTTGGTGGTGGTGATGTGTTTTAGGTGTTGTTTGTTTTTTTATTTTATTTATTTTGTTTTTTTGTTGGAAAATTATATGGAATGATGTTTTATAATTGGAAGATGATGGTGATGTTAGGTTTTTTATTCTAATGGTGTTGGATCTTGGAAGTGTGTTGATGTAATTTTACACCACCTAAATCTATTAGCATTTATCAATGCACAAGATAAATCATGTTCAAGTAACTATATACATGTTATTAGTAGTTGATTTCATTTTTAATACTCATTTTATTTCTAGTAATGACATAGAACTCCCCCTTTTCTATTTAGTCTCTCCTATTTTCCTTTGTGTCTCTCTTCCTTTGTATTTTTCTATGATCCTTTCTATATAGGACTCTAGAAAAATTCTTTTCACAGTGTGACACCTTTATTCAGGGTGTGACATGTCTCAAATTATATCCTTTCGTTGTGAGACTTATTCCTTCCCATTTAATCCTATGTCAAAAACCAGATTCAAGAAATCTTGTTAATATCTTATATTTATGTCCCCACAAAATCAGGGAGGGTCTTTTAGTCTTCAGTGGCTCAAAATATTTCTCGAGGAATGATATATTCCTCCATTATATGATGTATACATGGATAGAAACACTATAATTTGTTTATATCCTACTTCCTGTAATGAAATATAGAAACAATATGACCTATACCCCTTCAATACCCATCACAGTGCATCACTAACTTCATAGTGATTTCACCTTCTAAACGACAACACTACTGAATCTTCCTTAGCCTTGATTCATGGAATCACATGTGTCTTTGTAGTGTGAATTCATGGAATCACATGTGTCTTCACAGTGTGACTTCATGATCCCTCAAAATCATTATTCTATATATCGACTCTTCATGGTGTAACACCCTCATCTCATGATATTTGTTCCTATAGGGAGTGACAATGAATTCTAACAATAATATCTTCATGAAGTGGTCATTATCCTCGTGGATTGAGTATTGTCCTTCAACATAAATTGTACAAAAGTTTTAGTAATACTTTTGAAAATTCATATTAACCTTATGAAATAGGGATTTTTTTGAATCCTGTATTCCCAATTCATGGAATAATAGTAACCGCCTAAAACTTGTGGGATTATATCACAAAAGTGGCTTACCCATGGCCATCCACCATAGACAGGATCATGTACCTTGGTAAGGTTGTGGAGTAACCCTAGTAATCACAATGAAACTTCTCCCCAATATTCAAAGTTGGTAAAAAAAAATTCAACTCATTCATGCCTTTCTAATGATAGTGTTTCTTCTTTTGAGACCTCTCTAGCATACTATTCAACAAACAAAACCCAATGATTTAGTGAAAATATACAACACATGATCTTGATTACCAAAAAATTTAAGTTGTATATCATTATTATCGACCTTCTCCACTAAAAAATTATGGTGGATCTCAATGTGTTTCTTATGAGTGTTGTGATAGATTGTTTTCTATTTTGATAGAACTTTTATTATCTCATTAAATAATTATTGGATATTTCACCAATTCATTGATGTATTTAAAATAATTCCTTATCCATATAAGTTGTGTATATGTTTTTCTGACTGTCGGTTTACTACAGTGGGGTAGGGTGGGGGGAAGGGTGTGTGTGTGGGGGGGGGGGGTTCAGGGGAAGGGGGATGCTGTAGGGGGTTGGGGGTTTCTAGGGGCAGGGGGGCTTCTGTAGGGAGTTGGGGGTGGCAAGGGGTTGTGTGTGTGTGTGTGGGGGGGGGGGCAGGGGTAGGAGGGCTGCTCTAGTGGGGTGCAAGGGGTGTCCAGGGGTTGGGGATGGGGGTGTCAGGGGTTGTGGGGGCTGTTTAGTGGGTTTTGGGTGCTGCTATAGTTGGGTGGGGGTTGGAGTGTGGAAGGGGGTTGTGGGGGATACTGTAGGAAGTTGGGGGGTGTGCAGGGGTAGGGGGGACTATGGGGGGGGTAGCATAGGTAGGAGGGATGCTATAGGGGGTGGCCATGGGCAGAGGGTTGGGGGGTGGCAATAAGATGTGGGGGCTGCTGCAGTGGGGCGTGTGGGGGGTGCTGTAGGGGGTTGGGGGATGGATTGGGAAGGTGGCCAGGGGTAGGAGGGATGCTGTAGGGGACTGTGGGGGTGGCCAAGGGTTGGGGGGTGCCAGTGGGGTGTGGGGGATGCTGCAGTGGGGATGGGGGTGTGGTGGGGATGGCCAGGGGTAGGATGGCTGTTGTAGGGGGTGGCATGGGGTTGTGTGTGTATGTGTGTGTGTGTGTGGGGGGGGGGGTGTCCAGTGTGTTTTCCACACATTATGTAATAATTTATTTCATGTATCATTTATTTTTATATTAAAAACTCATTCAAATATATTCCTTTCATTTTTTATTTCTGTTTAGTTATTGATGTTTTGGGATTCTATTTTAAATTTTTTCATGAAAATATGAGATTATATATTAATTTTTGGGTATCATATACTAGTATGGACTACTTGATAGAGTTGAAGAGAATCAACTAGCCAAAAAAATAGTATCATGAACTGAATATGAATTTTACTTTCAATATGTATGAAATTATATTTCTTGAATATATATTCAGTTTTTCAAAATTTATGTTACCTTATTTTATGCATATACTTGTAGTTTATACACTAAAAAATTTCATTACCTTATCTAAAAAACTGTTTATTTTTATTTTCTTAATATATATGAAGTTTGTCCAAATGTATTCAGTGTTATTAAATTTGAATTAATAATTTAGTTTCATTTACCTAATATAAGCATGCAATTTCAATTACATAATATACACATCAATTTTCATCTTTTAACATTGTATCTAATACCATTTACTTAATACGAGTATACGATTTCAATTATCAATATAAACATCATTTTATATTGAATAGGCATACAATTTAAATAACTTAATATGCATTTAATTTAACTACGTCATGTGTGAGACTCGCTCGAGCGGAGAGGGGGTGACGATTTGAACCCTTTCTCGTGTGCCCCTTCCCTATTCATCTATGGAGAAGTATATTGGAGGAGGGTGATGGCTTAATTAGGTGTATATACATGAGACAGGTGCACCTGCTTCTCTATGATCTACAAGGTAAATCAATGATGAGTAGAGGGAACTCCTAGAGCCTGGTCCCATATTTATGGGAGTTCTCAAAGGGTATCTTATGACATACAATGACTCTCCCTGTAAAACAAGAGTTGAGCTCATGCGCACCGTGGGGGATAGACTATTCATTATATGGTGGCATATTAGAATAGGGGGTGGACTTCATTCAGAAATACTAGTATCTGAGCTCTTGAGGTTCATCTAGGGGTGAGAAACACTCACATTTGAGGGGAGAAAAATGGAAACTAAGGATGACTGGGAAGATGAAGATCTGGGTTAGAGTGAGAAGAATAGTTTAGACCTGAATAGTGAAAATTGAAATTGAAATAAACATTCTGTTTCAAATATCATTCTCAAGTAGTTATAGATCTAATTGCATGGAGGTCTATTCCGAACTTGAGGACTGCCATCGGAGACTAGAGTCGCACCTAAGTTTGTTCTTGCTGGGCACTACTATCTTCTGCTTCTAAAAGAAATCCAGCTTTCTTTCCTTTCCCTACAAGAGTAGAAGTTTATATTATATTATCTTCAGCCTCACTAGTGTTTCTAAAATAAACCTAGATGAATTTCCATTCCATACAAGAGAATAAGTTTATATTATAGTGTCTTTATCCTCCTTTGTGTGTCTAAAAGAAATATAGCTCGTTTTCATTTCCCTATAAGAGCATAAGTTTGGATTCTATGGAGAAAGATTCAATGGTTCATAAAAAAATTCATGCAATGTCTTAAATTTTCTAAGCTACTTTCTACATGTTTACTTTATGAGATCATATTGGATTTTATTGTGCTTTAGTTATTGTGTTTTGTGCTTAAACTATGAAATTTTATGCATGCTCGCTGCACTAATTTTGAACAACTTTGAAAATTGAGAATCTTCAAGTTTTTTTGGAAATCATTTTGAGTGTTGAGTTCATTTTAAAGTTGTGATGGACACATTAAATGTTTTTTTGTTGAAATTAGATTTTAATTTTAATTTGTTATATTCATGTTCACTATCAAGCTGAATTATAATTTCTAAATCCTGAGTTTGCTACTCATTTCAACTATTGTATATATGGTAATGAGATTATAATAGGATGCTATTTCCTGGTTTACATATGATTCAATTTTTATACCAAATTTTTTCAAAAAATATAAAGAGGAAAGTGTCTTGGGATTGGAAGCTATTACTCAGGGGAGTATTCTACCTCATTTAATTTTCTTATATATCTTCTTTCTGCTTAAATTCATAATGCATGCTGAGTTTATTTATCACCACTTTCATGTGTTATTTTTATCTTGTTGGGTGAATAGCATGCTGTCTTCATATACTGAAAGTGAAATTTAAATCAATACAAATGAAATTTCATTTAATTATTATACAATCTATTTCTTTAAATTCATGCAGTTTTTTTACTAAACATTCGAGTAATATTATTGGGGTCATTTTCTTGCAACACATAATATGGCAGTACTTTGTAATTATTTAATCATGTGTAAGTCATTGAATTATGTTATTGAGTAGGTGAGTAGTTAAATCTCTTTTCCTTAATCATTCATCACAAGATTGGTATAGATTAGTTCATCTCATCAAATCTTGTACATATTTAACAATTTGCATAGATTAGTACGGGGGTGGGGGTGTCCGGGAGGGGGGGGGGCAGTCTTGGGGGGTGTCCAGAAGGGTGGGGGGGGGGGCAAGGGGGCTGTCCAGGGTACAAGCAGGGGGTGTCTAGGAGGGGGTGTAAGGGATAATGGGTGTGTAGGGGGGGTGTCCAGGAGGGAGGGGGTGTCTAGGAGGGGGAGGGGGGGGGGGGTTGGGGGAATAGGGTGGGGGGGGGGGGTGCATTGGTGGTGTTTAAAGGGGTGTAAGGGGTGTCTAGGGGTGTATGGGGGCTGTCCAGGGGGCATGGGGGGGGGGTGTTCAATGGGGTGAAAGGGGGTACAAGGGGGTTGTCCAGGGGGGCATGGGGGTGTAGGGGGGGGGGTGTAATGGGGCTGTCCAATGAGGGCATGGGGGTGCATGGGGGGTGTAGGGGGGTTGTCCAAGGGGGCATGGGGGTGTTCAAGGGGTGCAAGGGGGCTATCCAGGGGTTGCAAGGGGGCTGTCCAGGGGGAATGGGGGTGTTCAAGGGGGGTGTATGGGGGGTTCTCCAGGGGGCATGGGGGTGCGGGGGGGGGGGGGGGGGGGGGCTATCCAAGGGGTGAAAGGGGGCTGTCCAGGGGGCATGTGGAGTTGGGGGGTGCAAGGGGCCTGTCCAGGGGGTGCAGGGGGGGGGGGGGTTGTTAAAGGGGTGAAAGGGGGCTTCCTGGGGGGGGCGGCTGTCTAGGGGGGGGGGGTGCATTGGGGTGTTCAAGGGGGTGGAAGGGGATGTCCAGGGGGTGTAAGGGGGATGTCCAGGGGGCCAGGGGGTGAAAGGGGGATGTCCAGGGGGCCTGGGGGGTGCAAGGGGAGTTCAAGGGGGTGAAAAGGGGGCATGGGGGTTGTGGGGGGGGGGGGGGGGTCAAGGGGGTGCAAGGGGTCTGTAGGGGGGGGGCATGGGGGTGCAGGGGGTGTTCAAGGGGGTGTAGGGGGTGTTCAAGGGGGTGGAAGGGGGCTGTCCAAGGGGTGCAATGAGGATGTCCAGGGGTTATGGGGGTGCAGGGGGGGTGTTCAAGGGGGTGCAAGGGGGCTGTCCTGGGGGGGCATGGGGGTGCAGGGGGGCTTCCCAGAGGGACATGGGGGTGCGGGGGGGGGGGGTGTTCAAGGGGGTACAAGGCGACTATTCAGTGGGGGTGCAAGGGGGATATCAAGGGGGGCTATCTACTGGGGCATGGTGGTTTTCAAGGGGGGTGCAAGGGCGCTGTCTAGGGGGAATGGGGGTGCAGGGGGTGTTCCGGGGGGGATGAATTAATTTTTCTATACTATATAAATGATATAGACACCATTTTAACCATGGAAGTAGGGTCCAAGTTCCACAGTTTTAACCATGGCAGCAGGCGCATAGTGCCATGGTTAAAACCGTGGAAATAGGACCCCGATTACCACGATTAAAACCATGTAACTAGGCCCCTACTTCCATGGTTAAAACTGTCGCACTAGGACCCTATTTACATGGTTAAAAACATGGATATAGGTGGCCTATTTCAATTGTTAAAACTGTGGCAGTAGGTAAGCATTACTGCCATAGTGATAGCTGCCACAGTTTTCTGAAACCGTGGCCATAGGCTATTGTTAGGGTTTTCAATCCTATGGACACAATTCCAAACCATGGCCGTAGGTCAATTTTCTAGTTGTGTTAGTAGAGGTTTCTGTAATTTTTTATATAATGAAAATTTCAAAGTGGTTTTTTTAGTTTTAGTGGTGCTTTTGGATTTAAAAAAATAACTACAATCTTGTGGTGGTTTTAAAGACCAATAAAGTCCGAAACTTTTGACAAAAAAAACAAAAAAAATACAAATAAAACCACCACTAAGTCAAATATATTCATATTTAGAAGCATTTTTAGATGCATACCTTAAAATTCCATAATATAGCGGCAATTTAAACCACTGTGAAAAAAAAAATATAGTGGTGGTTCAAACCACCACTATATAATGAAGGAAAAAAGACAAGCTCCAAGTTTGACTGCCTCATAACCTGCAGCCAGAACAACACAATGAACTATATTAATTTTAATATAAATAGTAAAGGTCATGGTTTAATGACTACCACCATTCCACCACAATCGAATTCTAAGAATCATTTTGCAGATCATGCTTATCTATCTTATTCATGATCCAACCCAATCAAAAACCACGACACAATCCCCAGGGTTCATTAAATTTCATACAAGACAAAGAAAACAAAACTTATGAATCATGATGTAATGACTATGGTCATGATGAAATAATCTACATATTCCAAAACACAAGAGAACCCAACAATAATATCTTAACCTCCATTCCATAATTTAACTCCTAATGCCACAAATAATTAAGCACTAGCTAAACAAAACAAAATCAAAACCCAATGACCTAATACTCACACCACAACATCTCATTATATGTCATAACCTTATTGGCCATGGATAAACACACTCAGTTAGGGCATGATAAAATTTATCAATTGAAACTTTAGGTAGAACCAATACCTTTTTCATCACTCTCACACCAAAAATTATCCCATGACTCCCAACACCCAAAATACACAAAATAAAGGCTTGATAAATCATTATACATTACATTAGATACCTATAAAATGATTTTATTCCTCGTTAAAAAATACAGAATAATGAATTCTAAAGATTAACCACTATAGTGAAATACCTATCAAACATAATGAACACACCTCTGAAACTCTCAAGGAAAGGATCAAATTCAATACCACTTACTATAATAAAGAAAACATCTTGAAATATTACTGCCATGAGGGATACCTCTGAAATATAGACCACTCTATAGAGAGAAAACAAATCATTGCTAATAACCCATCAAAGAACCAGAAGCATACTAAACCCTAGGAAATTTTTATCAATGATTCCCTAATATTTTACAATGAAAATAATAATAATCAACTCAATAATTATAAGATAGCTAAAACTACCGAACCCAAAGCAAAGATCCTTGATCTAACTCTAAGTTACTATCTCAACCTCCACTTTCACAACTATTGTGGATCATTACCTTGAGAATTCATCCCAAAATACTATTAAATCATTTTAGGTTTCTTTATATAGTCATAAAATTGTACAAGAAAAATAAAATACTTCCAAACCATGTTATTTTATTTGTGTTTCCTTGATTCATTATCACTACTTGAAGTTTAATACTCCTACAATTCAATATGAAAACATAAGGTTAGTAAATATTACATGAGTTATAAAAACATCATAGAGACCATCTTATCATATAGGAAAACATGATCATTATCAAAACATGTCCCTTACATCAATCCCTCATCACAATACTTCATTTCCACATCCTCATTCAACATACCATCCCGTTGTTCCGATCCCATCTAAAATCTAAGAAAAAGATAAAAAAAACTCACATAGTATGTACTGATACATGAAAAAATCCTCTCCACTAATCATTTCCCAATGATGAACTCTGCTCGTCACCCTCTTCATCTCCATATCTACTTCCAGCTACCGGCACCTGTAAGACAATTATATTGAAAATTAAACAATGTTGTATATTTATATTTAAAATTAAAATCAATAACATTTTGTGAACTAAATGATTTTGAAGTTGTGTGATTTACCTTCTCACCACCAATAATCACATGCAATCCCCATTTGGCTACCAAATACCTCAAATGGTAATGGTCCCAAACCAATCCTGTGCACTCAACCAGAATGCTCCTTCCTAAGGACTTTACCAACTGGGTCTTCCTAGGAGACTGAGTTGGACTATATGGGATTGAAATTCCATAGTTCTTAAATTTTTACCTATAAATAAAATATCAATAATATTTTAAGAAATATATATTAACATAGTGAAAACTTATAATAATTTATTATAATGAAAAATGAATTCATACCCCAGTTTCTTAGCTACACTCGTTAACAAAACTCCCATCATATTTTTTATGAATATTCAACCACAATTATCTTCAGGATGCACATTGTCCTAAAATCTGTGAATGCATTAAACAAATATAAATCAATAATTTAGTATATTAAACAAATAAAATTTTCTAATAAATATTTAAACTAATTAAAATATTAACAGATTCAATCTTATTCTAGAAAAACTCTTTGAGCCAACAATGTGATTATAATGATTCCTCGACATTCCTATCATTTAATCAAATACAATTAAGTTCAAAACATATATTTTTAAAAATTAAGGAATAGAAAATAGAAATGATAACAAATGAATAGTACTAATGAAAAAATATACATAACAATGATAATGAATGACTGCACAATTGACATAAGTGGTTAATAAATGAATGGATAACTACACATACAATCATTTTATTCTTCAATCATGTCAGTTTAGTGCTCCATCATTACTTCATCAAATTCATCCACTCTTGAAAGATTAATATTTTCAATATCATGATGAAAAAATAAGTATGCTTCCTTTTGTTGATGGGATTCAATGTTAAAGGTCAAATCTTCTACTTCATCACCCATATCATACAAGCCTCTTTGTTTGACGTGAGAAACTACACTCCACACTTCATCCATGTCATCTTTTACATAATATACCATTTTAAATTGTGATGATAAGATATAGACATCATGTATTTCATGGTCACCAACATCCATCAAGTGAGATAATTTCACAGAAGAAAATTTCAAAGAATCTATTTTAACACCCCTGATAATATCCACCTACTTACATTCGAATAAAACAACTGAAAAATTACCGTGGAAGTTTAATTCGATAATATCAGTTGACTTTCCATATTATTACACTTAAAAAAACAAAAATATTCCTCTACTATATGTTTTCAAACCCTCTTCCTGATCAACTACACGAAATCTAAATCCATTCACTTTATAAGCGTTGAAATTTCTAGCTTGTTTTAGAGGAAATCGAGCAAGAAACTTCAAATCTTCTGACAACTGTGCTTGAGTATCAGTATTCATGATTTGAATAAATTGATATACATTATTAGATTTACAAAATATACGTTTCAACCTAATATCCGTATTTATTTTAATATTTATGAACTTACACGTTGTGCAAAAAATTCCACAAGATCTTTAGTAATAGCTTTTGTTATATATTTCTCATTTCATGTTCACCCTATCATTCATATCTTTGTTTGTATCCTTAACTATTTAATAAATGGATCTAAAATTTCACTATTTATAAGCACATATCTATGTGCCTGTAATAATTCCATTTCTTTACATGTTACAGTTGAGCTTTTCCCAACTGATCAATCAATAAAAGGAAATATTTTTGATTTACCATTTATTTTAGAATGAGTTGATGTGTCGTCAACACGTCCAACTCAATTGAATATTCTATCAATGTCATAAAAGTATCTAGAACAAAAGGTGATACACTACTCTTCCAAATAGCCTTCAGAAATAGAGCCTTCAGGTTGAGCTTTATTTTTCACGTAAGATTTCAAATGACCAAGATATCTATGAAATAAAATAAAAAAACATAATTATGTATTTAATGAAGTTACAATAATTTTTTACTGAAATGAAAATCATATAAATAAATTATCTCTCAATTGGATACATCCATCGATAATGTACATGACCCCTTAATTCAGATTCCTCAACCAAATGCATAGTAAAATGCATCAAGATAGTAAAAAACGGCGGAGGAAAGATCAATCCATTGCAAAAAGTGTCAATACAAATATCTCTGAAAGGTTGTCAAGCTGAAATGGATTTAGAGTTTTCTCACATAATTGTCTAAAATATGTCTATAATTGGAGTACAACAACTATAACCTTTTTAGGCAATAATGTATGCAATGATAATGGAAGTAACTACTGTAACAAAATATGTGAATCATGGAATTTCAATCCATGTAACATATGATGATTTAATTCAACACACCTTGAGATGTTACTTGAATACCCATAAGATAACTTCACATGTTTTAAAATTTAAAGAAATGTATCTTTATCCTTATTTTTCATTGAAAAAAATGTGGGATCATACCTTCCATTCTCATCTGGCCAGAGATCACACTTTATGTTCATTACTTATAAGTCTTTCCAAGCATTGAGATGATCATTTGAATTTTCATTCTCATTAATCAATGTAAAGATCAAATTTTCAAAAACATTCTTCTCAATATGAATCACATCAGGATTATTCCACAATATATCAAATTCCCAATTTGGAAGTTTGAAGAATATAATTTTTTTCTTCTATTGTTGTGTTCCGATTTCACTTGTTGATGCACTTCAAACTTGTTTCGCACTATCATTCAAATGAATCACCTTACCAAATTTTGTGTCAACATTTCCATGTTTTTCCAATATTTCAAAACCTGTTAACAACTTTATAGGTGGTCTTCTATCAATGAAACCATTGAATTTTTACTTGTTCAACCGAAATATATGAGATGCATTGAGAAATCTTCGATGACATAAGAAGCACCATTTTCTACTATGAGGTAGCCATTCGAGCACAAAATAGAAGTTAAAAAAAAGATATTCCAAACCTGTGTAAGTGTTCCAAACAGATAAATTCCCAAGTCTAGGGAAGTTACTAATGGTCCACATTAGAGAATCTTTCATTTTGAACATTGTTATATAAGATGCATCATATGTCTCAAAATCATTGCTCCTTAACTCCTATAATTATTCAATTAAAGGCTACAAGTATACGTCAATATCATTTCCAGGATTTTTTTCTAGGAATTATCATAAAAATGATAAAATATGTTTGTTTCATACACATCCACGAAGGTAGATTGTAAGGGATCAAAACAATCGACCAAATGCTAAAACTGGTACTCAAAGTCCCAAATGGGTTGAATACATCAACAACTAATCCCAATCAAACCCTCCTAGGATCATATGAGAAATCTAGATACAATGAATCAAATGTCTTACACAATTTTGAATATATTGGATGTATCATTAACCCATTATTGTTATTATCTACAAAATTCCACTTCATATGTTATGCGGTTTCTATAACATGAATAAACCTTGCAATCAAGGATTTAAAGGAAAGTAATGAAAAACCTTTGCAGGAGTGTTCCTTTTATTATTCTTCATGGTAGTATGTTGATCCAGACTTCTAAAATCACCCATAGACTACCATCTAGAAGAATATTTATTTTTCAATCCCGTTTTCTTGAATCCTCTCCCTAATAAAGCATACAATCATTGGGACACACATGTATTTTTGTATAATTCAGACCAAGCTCGTTAACAAAGTTTTTCATATCATAAAAAGACACAGGGATCTTTGCTTCAGGAAATGTATCATGCAACAATTCCAATATCATGGACATCTTATTATTTATAATTACACGTAGGAATTTGATATGGTACAACTTCAGCATAAAATAAATTTTCGAATATTTCAAACATCCACTATACAACTCTTGATTTACATAATTAACTAAACCATGAAACACATCTTCCTATTCAGTTAATTTATCTCTTACACTAGCCTCTATAGAATCAATTGGAGGATCCAATGATATATTACAATCTTGATCTGGTTGTCCTACAGTCTTAAAAACATTACTTATCTTGTTTCTATTTGTATCACACTCAACCGGTTGTTCTGATATGTTTTGATGTTGGTGTTGGTGTCTTGAAATACCTAATGCATCATTTATAATGTTTTTCATTTAATTTTCCATTGTCAATGAAGTTGGGGGCTCATTATGTGGATTGAAATCAGTGCTCAACCTTTCTGAAACATTCGATTCTCCATTCCAAATGCAACAAAAATAATGAGTAGAGAATTTCTTCGATATTAAGTGTTCATAAACTTCATATCTCTTCAAACATATTCTAAATTTACATTTTGGACCCAGAAATATTATTATCCCATAAACAAATCGATTAGAAATTGAAAAGTCTAAAAACTCCTCTAAACCCTTAGCATACTGAGGTGTGTTCCTCGGTAATTTGATCCAGATTTGATCCATATATAATACAATGGGCCTACACATTATGAAAAAAAATTAAAACACATAACTATTACTAAATTGGAAAATAGATTCATACATACTAGTTTAAAAATATATGAATATGTTAAATAACCATGAACTACCTTTTAAATGTATTTGTAACCATCTGTGAGATTAGAATTAAAGACACTTCTGAAAAATAATAAAACTATTTGGATTATTAGAATATATTGATGAAGAAACTGGTGTAGAGTATTGAACTTCGAACCTTCTTTAATTGATACAGAATAAGGAAATATAGGACAACTAGAAATGCCTCAAAAAATTAGAATAATTAATCCATGAAGTTCTAAATGTATTTCTTATTATTTATCCACTTCTTTCCTTAGCTTATATGTATATAAGAAAATGGATAACATTATTTATGAATCCATTGAATATTTTACTCATGGGTGTTTCCTAATTCTTCATCATATATTTAAAACCCAAAAGTTAGAAATTAAAATGGAAACATATTACTATTTAGAGTATCACGTTCAAATTAAAAAATACTCAATATATCTCATTCATAGTATCGTTTTCCGATGATAGAGGCTTTCTACCATTCAAACAGATTATAGACGCTACTACTTAAATATAATATGGAAATTTTATACCTATACAGTCCATGTAAGTGTAAAATAATTTTTAAATAGTCTGCATAAGGGTACCTCATAATTTTTATAATTTGTGTAAAGGTAACCTTTAAAATATAAAGATCACATAAATATAGGATGAATTTTTCACATGCTGTATATAGGAAAATTATAATGATAAGTAAGGGTAAGAAAAAATTATATTCATTGCATAAGGGTAACTAGTAAAGTTGTGTAATGGTAATCTTTTACTTAAACTGGTCATGTAAAGGTAACTAGAAAAGATATATAAAGGCACTCAGAAGTTACAAAAGGGTAATAAGAATTTTCTAAAGCACGCGTAAAGGAAAAACATAAATTCCATAAACTATTTAAAGGTAGTTAGTCCACTACACAAGGATAACTTAATTTCTTTTTCATGCCACATAAGGGTAGATTAGCACTAGTATATAGGTAAGAAACACTTGTGTAAAAGTAATAATCACTTGAGTAAAGGTAAGAAACACTTTTTTTAATGTTAGTAAAGCTTACATAAGGAAAAAAAACAAGAATATAAAGCATGTGTAAGGGTAAAAGGGTACATATGTAAAGGTAACACAAAAACTACAAATGCTGTGTAAGGGTAAGAAAAACAGTTACGTAAGGAATATAAAGATACAATATAAAAAAGAAAGATTCCATATTGAAGAAATCAAGGGAAATGATATAATATAGAACTAGATAAAACTCCCTTAAATCACCAAGTAACCATATAATATAGTATAAACAATAAATATTTCATAATAAATAAATCAAGGGAAATGATATAGTACAACACTAGATAAAATCCCCTAAATTAATAAGTAACCATATAATTGAATGTGTCCTGGGATCTACCCTGGGAATACTAATGTGATAAGCTGTTAAATAAGACTTTAACATATCAGTGGTGAATAGAGCATCATATTTTCAATATATAATTTATATGATCACGACTTTCAAGGGGTTAATGGAGTATCAATGATCATTATACATGGAAATAGTGAACTATTTATCGACAACTAATAATAAAGGAAATGGAAGATTGGATATCACCAAATAATAAGTAAGGTAATACGAAATGGTTTTTCTCCAACCATAAATAAAGAAACAGTGAACAGACTATAACCAATCAAAAAGTAATAGTGAATAGGTTCTAACTAATCAAAAATAGAAGTGGTCACTCACACCTTATGTACTACCTCATGAGACCCAATTTAGTTACCATAATACTCAAGTACCTTATTTAGAACCCCTAGGCACACCCATATCAATCCAATACATTCTTCTCATGGACTATGATATAACATTACTACTTATTAAAAGGTGATTAATTTATATCTTATCTAATATAACTCTATCACACCAGGATGCCAAGATCAATGCCTACTTATCACACAAATGAGCCCCACTTCATATCAAAATTGTCAAATGAACCTATCTTTACTTAATATATCTATCTTTATTAGATTATTCCCTCTATTATTTTTCTAATTAGTGGTTCTCAACACTTTCCACAGGTGGAATATCCCTTGATAGTAATGTGATGAAATCCTAAATCTCAAGGGAACCCTAATAAATTTAACATTCATTTATCACCATACAACAAGGTAGATTTTTTTTTAATTATGGGGCATTTAAAACCACTCTTCATTATTCAATTTTATACAATGAAATAAAATCACATAGCAAAATGGTAAATCTAGGGACCACCAACTTTATTCTTATAAGAATATATTCATTAGAAATCATAGTCGTATGAACTTAAACCATAAAAATAAAAAATTCTAGAAACACCCAATATATTTATTTTAGAATTTTACTTATATGAAAATGAGATAAAAAACAAATAAAATAAAAGAGATAAAGAAATTTTTCAAGATGGATTATATAAGATATATGTCTTGTGAATCCATTCCAGGGTGATGAAGAAATCCCACTAGTGGAAGAAAAAGTGAGAGGGGTAAATTTGGGTATATGTGACTGTTGAGTGGGAGAGGAGTCATGTTATTAAATTTTAATAAATAAATATTATTTTTATTGAAATTTAAAAATAATATATATATATATATATATATATATATAAGAGGCTATATAGTACCCAATTAATACTAATTAGGTATTGGTCATACTTAAAATTACTAACATGGGTCCACTTTTGGTCAACCTAGATCCACTACCCCCTTTCTCAAACAACTCAGAATCCAATACCCTACCACTAGGTACCTAGTGGAACCTAATAATCATTACATAATTTTACCATTTGCCTCTATTTTACCTAAAACCAAAACTATCACTAATTTCCCTATTTTTTTTTTGTGAAAAGTAACTAGACCATATATTAAATATTAAAACCAAATTTTAAATGTACATACAAATCTCCAAAGTATTAGAAATTCCCTACTATAGATATTTTTTCATTTAGATACATTATAAATACTTGTTAAAGAAAATTTCTAGCCACTTAACTAATATATCATACTCCCATTCCCAAGTATCCACATAGATATGCATGTAACACCATTAAACACACATCACATGTGCCATCTTTCTAACATTTATATTGTATATTTAATAAAAAATTCAAATATATCACTCATTGAATGATTTTATAGCCTCTATGTAATGTACCAAAATTTTTGTGTATTTTTTTTAAATTATATGGAATTATTTTGAGACCAGGCACTGAGACGACATGTGACTCCGAGGCCCAAAGTGCCTAGAATGTAATTTGGAATTTTCCTTTAGTTCAATTAAGTAAACGTGAGATCAGGTTCTTATAACATTTGAACTGGTGATCAGATCAAAAATCTAAGGGCACTTTTGAACTCGGAACACAAGGATTCGCCTATAAAAGAATTAACTTCGACCGACAAGGGTTAGATAGAAAAGTTTATTTTCGAACTTTTTAGAAAATAATAAAATATCTTAAGAAAAGTTATTTTATTTTCTTTCGCACCATTGGGTGGTGTATGAAAGCACTGTGATACGAAGACAAGGTGATGATGAGGAGTATTAAATGAGGATCATTAATGTTGTTTTGTGCAAGGGTAACTTCTAAGATTTTTCATAAATGAAATAGCACAATAATTCAATATTGGAGTGTCACAAAAACGCTGAGACAAATTTATTTTTATTAAACTAACATGTTAGAGAGATGAGAATTAAACCCTAGGTATTATATGAAAAACCTATGGAGGAATTCCTCTCCAATGAAGAACAACGAATGCTGGAGAAAATATCACTAAGGATGAACATTGGGGGATCAGAGCACGATGAAAAATATCATGTAGAATGTGATCGGATCTAGGAATTGATGAATGGTGAAGAAAAACAGTGGATCATGGGTAGCTGGTGACTTGGATCATCATAAATCACCTACGATAGATTCGAATCTCGGTATGGATTGCTTTGTGCCTGAATTCCCCATTCTTAATTCTAAAACAATGAACACAGATCAACCCATGGATAGGTTGATCTATGGATCAGGTGTTTGTTGTACATCTCGAACCCCTCGTTGTTTGTTTTTCATGATCACAATCACTTTCATATGTGTTTAACATTGTTTTTAAGTGTTGTGGATGATAGACAAAAGATTGCCAAAGGATTGGCCCAAGAATGGACAAGAAGTGGACTGAAATTCAGTCCATCGGCCAACCGGTGTGATAGCACCGGCCAGCCGGTGGACCTGGCAGAGGCATTGCCCACTGCCAGGTTCCACCGGTCAGCCGGTGGATCTGTCACCGGCCAGCCGGTGGCACCCAGATGCAACAGTGTGAGCTACTGTCTCCCCACCGGCCAGCCGGTGGCTCCTCCACCGGTCAGCCGGTGGAGCCTGGACCAGAATTCTCCTCCTCTGCCAAGGCACCGGCCAGCCGGTGGCCCTGCACCGGCCAGCCGGTAGCCCAGTCAAACTAGCCGTTGGGTTTGACCAGTCAACCCTCTTTTGGCCTCCAACGGCTCCGAGGACTTCTCCAACGGCTCCGAAGGCCCCCAATGGGTTCCATGCCTATAAATAAAGGCCAAGTAATCCCCAGAACCCAATCGGATCATATACCAAGCGCCCGGACATATTGTTGCACATTTGGCGAACCTCCGGCGCTCCACCTTCAAGGATCCTCAAGTGCTCCAATCCAATTCCCAATCCAAGGAGCACCTCAAGAAGCTTGGGAGAGCACGCTACATCAACTCCATCTATCCAATTGGCGCCCAAGTCTTCCTCAACTACGGTTTTTCTTGTTTATTTATTTTGAGCTTTAAAATTGGGTTTGTGCCTACAAACCCCAAACTCTTTCTCATCCCCCTTTCTTTTGGGTTCTCACACCACCATTAAGGTGTGAAGAGGCTAGTCAAGCCTTTCCTTTTAAAAGGCTTGAGTTTTCGGTGAGCTAGCCTTCACCTGTTAAAAAGGCTAGTGGGTTCTTGCTAAACCATTAAAAGCAAGTGGGTTCTTGCATTACCACCAAAAGCAAGCTGTAATAGGTCCTAGTGCTACCTCAAAGCCTAGTGGGTTTCTTGCTAAAACCATTGAAAAGCAAGCGGTAGGAATCTCTCAACGGTTGAGTTGGGAGCGGAGACGTAGGCCGGGTTTTTGGCCGAACTCCGTTATCAATTTCTTGTGTGATTGCCTCTTTATTTCCGCTGCACTTTCACTTTGATTTTTAATATGTTAATCTTTTTTTAAAAGGCAATTCACCCCCCCTCTTTCCATCACTCTCGTTTGTTCCGACCCAACAATTGGTATCAGAGGGAAATTTGAGTAATACCCTAACTCGGTTTCAAATTTAAGATCCTTTTTTTTGATGGCTTCTACCGCTTCTTCCTCTCAATCCCCCGAAGGACATTCTTTGGATCGTGATCCATTGTTTGATGGAGCCGATTATACTTTTTGGAAAACCCGCATGTCAACTTTTCTCAAAAGCATTAGCTATCCTATTTTTAGAATTGTTATGCATGGTTTTACGCTCTCTTCTCCCGATGAGTCTAAATGGACCCCCGCCGACATTGCAAATTTCGAGCTTGATGGCAAAGCCATGAACGCTCTTCATTGTGGTCTTGACCGAAATGTTTTTAATTGTATTTCTTCTTGCACATCTTCTCATGATATTTGGAAGCTTTTAGAACTTACCCATGAAGGCACTAAGAAGGCTCAAAAGCAAGAACCCGACAACAAGCAAGAACCCGACGAAAAGATCAAGCCCGCTTGCCCACTTCACAAGAAAAGGGCCAAGAAAAAGAAGGGAAAGAAGAAGGCTTCAAAGGAATCTTGGAGTGATAGCTCCTCCTTCTCCTCCTTCTCCTCAAGCGACCAAGGTAAAAAATGCCTAATGGCAAATCATGAGGTATCATCTTCTTCCTCTTCCTCCTCTTCCTCCTCTAGTTCTTCAAATTCTTTCAATCATTTGTCATATGAAGAACTCTCACATGTTAGAGACCAATTAGAAAAAGGTTTTCATGAATTATCGTCAAAATTTGTAGCTTTAAAAAAGAATTTCAAAAAACTTTCCTCCGAAAAAGAACAACTTCTCAAAGAGAAGGAGGAACTCTCCCTAAAAATCCAAAATTTCCCAAATGTTGATTCTTTGGAATCAACCATCAAAGACCTAAGGGAATCTTTAGCCAAGTTCACCCAAGGTGAACAAAATTTGTCCAAACTCTTAGGATCTCAATGAATTTCTAGGACCACTCAAGGACTTGGCTATACCAACCAAGCTTCCTCCTCCCATGCACCCACTGTTTTTGTAAGGGGGAGCTCTAGTTATAAATTTTGCAATTATTGTAAAAAACCTGGGCACATGATATATTAATGTAATTACAAAAACGCCCGGTATGGTAGCCCCAAAAGTATTTTCTTTTCGGACGAGTTTTATAGGAGAAGACCCGCCATGAGACAAGTTTGGATTGAAAAATCCCTCTTAGCGAGTCTCTCCGGGCCTAAAATTGTCTCTTTTCAAAATCCCTCTCCCCGGTGATTTATTGTTTTTATTTAGGGGGAGTTAAGATCATTTAAGCTTTTTTGTGTATTCAAAATTTTTCATTTCAAACTCAACACTTGGTATCCAAAATTTTTATTTCAAATTTCAATTGGCTTTTGATTCAAAACTTTCAATTCAAACTGTTATTCAAATTTTCAATTCAATTTCAAAAATCTCAATTGATTTTCAAATCTCATATCTTGTTTTTCATCTCCTTTTCCCTCAATCAAGTTTTATGCCCCACGCTATTTTGATAATCACAAAGGGGGAGAAATTTCTTGATTGATTGGGGGAGAATCTTTTCTCTCATGCTTAGTATTTATTTTCAATTTATCATTTAAAGCATGCCTTTAATTTCAGTATTTTACTTTGACTGTTTCGGTGATTGTGATCATCAAAATAGGGGGAGATTGTTGTACATCTCGAACCCCTCGTTGTTTGATTTTCATGATCACAATCACTTTCATATGTGTTTAACATTGTTTTTAAGTGTTGTGGATGATAGGCAAAAGATTGCCAAAGGATTGGCCCAAGAATGGACAAGAAGTGGACTGAAATTCAGTCCACCGGCCAACCGGTGTGATAGCACCGGCCAGCCGGTGGACCTGGAAGAGGCATTGCCCACTGCCAGGTTCCACCGGTCAGCCGGTGGCTCTGTCACCGGCCAGCCGGTGGCACCCAGATGCAACAGTGTGAGCTACTGTCTCCCCACCGGCCAGCCGGTGGCTCCTCCACCGGTCAGCCGGTGGAGCCTGGACCAGAATTCTCCTCCTCTGCCAAGGCACCGGCCAGCCGGTGGCCCTGCACCGGCTCGCCGGTAGCCCAGTCAAACTAGCCGTTGGGTTTGACCAGTCAACCCTCTTTTGGCCTCCAACGGCTCCGAGGACTTCTCCAACGGCTCCGAAGGCCCCCAATGGGTTCCATGCCTATAAATAAAGGCCAAGGAAGCCCCGGAACCCAATCGGATCATATACCAAGCGCCCGGACATATTGTTGCACATTTGGCGAACCTCCAGCGCTCCACCTTCAAGGATCCTCAAGTGCTCCAATCCAATTCCCAATCCAAGGAGCACCTCAAGAAGCTTGGGAGAGCACTCTACATCAACTCCATCTATCCAATTGGCGCCCAAGTCTTCCTCAAATACGGTTTTTCTTGTTTATTTATTTTGAGCTTTAAAATTGGGTTTATACCTACAAACCCCAAACTCTTTCTCATCCCCCTTTCTTTTGGGTTCTCACACCACCATTAAGGTGTGAAGAGGTTAGTCAAGCCTTTACTTTTAAAAGGCTTGAGTTTTCGGTGATCTAGCCTTCACCCGTTAAAAAGGCTAGTGGGTTCTTGCTAAACCATTAAAAGCAAGTGGGTTCTTGCATTACCACCAAAAGCAAGCTGTAATAGGTCCTAGTGCTACCTCAAAGCCTAGTGAGTTTCTTGCTAAAACCATTGAAAAGCAAGCGGTAGGAATCTCTCAACGGTTGAGTTGGGAGCGGAGACGTAGGCCGGGTTTTTGGCCGAACTCCGTTATTAATTTCTTGTGTGATTGCCTCTTTATTTCCGCTGCACTTTCACTTTGATTTTTAATTTGTTAATCTTTTTTTAAAAGGCAATTCACCCCCCCTCTTGCCATCACTCTCGTTTGTTCCGACCCAACAATTGGTATCAGAGGGAAATTTGAGTAATACCCTAACTCGGTTTCAAATTTAAGATCCTTTTTTTTTGATGGCTTCTACCGCTTCTTCCTCTCAATCCCCCGAAGGACATTCTTTGGATCGTGCTCCATTGTTTGATGGAGCCGATTATACTTTTTGGAAAACCCGCATGTCAAATTTTCTCAAAAGCATTAGCTATCCTATTTTTAGAATTGTTATGCATGGTTTTACGCTCTCTTCTCCCGATGAGTCTAAATGGACCCCCGCCGACATTGCAAATTTCGAGTTTGATGGCAAATCCATGAACGCTCTTCATTGTGGTCTTGACCGAAATGTTTTTAATTGTATTTCTTCTTGCACATATTCTCATGATATTTGGAAGCTTTTAGAACTTACCCATGAAGGCACTAAGAAGGCTCAAAAGCAAGAACCCGACAACAAGCAAGAACCCGACGAAAAGATCAAGCTCGCTTGCCCACTTCACAAGAAAAGGGCCAAGAAAAAGAAGGGAAAGAAGAAGGCTTCAAAGGCATCTTGGAGTGATAGCTCCTCCTTCTCCTCCTTCTCCTCAAGCGACCAAGGTAAAAAATGCCTAATGGCAAATCATGAGGTATCATCTTCCTCCTCTTCCTCCTCTTCCTCCTCTAGTTCTTCAAATTATTTCAATCATTTGTCATATGAAGAACTCTCACATGCTAGAGACCAATTAGAAAAAGGTTTTCATGAATTATCATCAAAATTTGTAGCTTTAAAAAAGAATTTCAAAAAACTTTCCTCCGAAAAAGAACAACTTCTCAAAGAGAAGGAGGAACTCTCCCTAAAAATCCAAAATTTCCCAAATGTTGATTCTTTGGAATCAACCATCAAAGACCTAAGGGAATCTTTATCCAAGTTCACCCAAGGTGAAAAAAATTTGTCCAAACTCTTAGGCTCTCAACGAATTTCTAGGACCACTCATGGACTTGGCTATACTAACCAAGCTTCCTCCTCCCATGCACCCACTGTTTTTGTAAGGGGGAGCTCTAGTTATAAATTTTGCAATTATTGTAAAAAACCCGGGCACATGATATATGAATGTAATTGCAAAAACGCCCGGTATGGTAGCCCCAAAAGTATTTTCTTTTCAGACGAGTTTTATAGGAGAAGACCCGCCATGAGACAAGTTTGGATTGAAAAATCCCTCTTAGCGAGTCTCTCCGGGCCTAAAATTGTCTCTTTTCAAAATCTCTCTCCCCGGTGATTTATTGTTTTTATTTAGGGGGAGTTAAGATCTTTTAAGCTTTTTTGTGTATTCAAAATTTTTCATTTCAAACTCAACACTTGGTATCCAAAATTTTTATTTCAAATTTCAATTGGCTTTTGATTCAAAACTTTCAATTCAAACTGTTATTCAAATTTTCATTTCAATTTCAAAAATCTCAATTGATTTTCAAATCTCATATCTTGTTTTTCATCTCCTTTTCCCTCAATCAAGTTTTATGCCCCACGCTATTTTGATAATCACAAAGGGGGAGAAATTTCTTGATTGATTGGGGGAGAATCTTTTCTCTCATTCTTAGTATTTATTTTCAATTTATCATTTAAAGCATGCCTTTAATTTCAGTATTTTACATTGATTGTTTCGGTGATTGTGATCATCAAAATAGGGGGAGATTGTTGTACATCTCGAACCCCTCGTTGTTTGATTTTCATGATCACAATCACTTTCATATGTGTTTAACATTGTTTTTAAGTGTTGTGGATGATAGGCAAAAGATTGCCAAAGGATTGGCCCAAGAATGGACAAGAAGTGGACTGAAATTCAGTCCACCGGCCAACCGGTGTGATAGCACCGGCCAGCCGGTGGACCTGGCAGAGGCATTGCCCACTGCCAGGTTCCACCGGTCAGCCGGTGGCTCTGTCACCGGCCAGCCGGTGGCACCCAGATGCAACAGTGTGAGCTACTGTCTCCCCACCGGCCAGCCGGTGGCTCCTCCACCGGTCAGCCGGTGGAGCCTGGACCAGAATTCTCCTCCTCTACCAAGGCACCGGCCAGCCGGTGGCCCTGCACCGACCAGCCGGTAGCCCAGTCAAACTAGCCGTTGGGTTTGACCAGTCAACCCTCTTTTGGCCTCCAACGGCTCCGAGTACTTCTCCAACGGCTCCGAAGGCCCCCAATGGGTTCCATGCCTATAAATAAAGGCCAAGGAAGCCCCAGAACCCAATCGGATCATATACCAAGTGCCCGGACATATTGTTGCACATTTGGCGAACCTCCGGCGCTCCACCTTCAAGGATCCTCAAGTGCTCCAATCCAATTCCCAATCCAAGGAGCACCTCAAGAAGCTTGGTAGAGCACGCTACATCAACTCCATCTATCCAATTGGCGCCCAAGTCTTCCTCAACTACGGTTTTTCTTGTTTATTTATTTTGAGCTTTAAAATTGGGTTTGTGCCTACAAACCCCAAACTCTTTCTCATCCCCCTTTCTTTTGGGTTCTCACACCACCATTAAGGTGTGAAGAGGTTAGTCAAGCCTTTCCTTTTAAAAGGCTTGAGTTTTCGGTGAGCTAGCCTTCACCCGATAAAAAGGCTAGTGGGTTCTTGCTAAACCATTAAAAGCAAGTGGGTTCTTGCATTACCACCAAAAGCAAGCTGTAATAGGTCCTAGTGCTACCTAAAAGCCTAGTGAGTTTCTTGCTAAAACCATTGAAAAGAAAGCGGTAGGAATCTCTCAACGGTTGAGTTGGGAGCGGAGACGTAGGCCAGGTTTTTGGCCGAACTCCGTTATCAATTTCTTGTGTGATTGCCTCTTTATTTCCGCTGCACTTTCACTTTGATTTTTAATTTGTTAATCTTTTTTTAAAAGGAAATTCACCCCCCCTCTTGCCATCACTCTCGTTTGTTCCGACCCAACAGTGTTCTCATGGGTGGGTGATTTTCTTGGGTCTTTTCAATGGGATTGTTGATATCTTGATAGAACTCTGATCCCAAACCTCCCCCTTTTCAAAATTCTAACACGGAGGGCACAAGTCGACATAAACAAGGCCTGATCCCCTCCGCCTTATGCATTCTTCATGGATGAATTCCTAAAATGGTGGAAAGAAGAGTTTGAGGCCATCATAGTGAAGGTGGTATCCCTATGGTCCTGTAGGCATAGACAATTTGAGAAATAGACCACTATATAAGCTCTGGTGGACTTCAAAAGGAACCAACTGTGCACCGGAGACCGCAGGCAGAGGGAGGCAGCATGCCCGTCAGCATGAAAGTGCGATGCTGACTGGTACCGCATGGAGGTAAGGCCCGTTTATAGACCTCTCAAGCAAACTGGAGGCACGCGGTCCATCAATTAAATGTGGGAGGACCATCCAACCACTTCGTTGGCCGTGCTGGATGAAACGGACAAGGCAGAGCTGCGTCTGGATGACCGAGACCAATCTGCTACGTGGACTGTTTACAAGGGGAGGCAGCGCCAGCTGGTGCCGCTAGGTGATGAACCAGACACGACTAAGCTGTGTCCTAGCCAGGTTGTTTTGGGTCAGCTGTTTCACAATTGGGGGGCGGGGCCAACCATAAGCTGGACCCAGTTGGGTCGGGCCCAGGTCGGGTCGAGCCCAGACCCAACTAGCCCCCGTTTAACTGAGATTCTTGTAACTAACAGACTGGGAGTCCGATTAACGTGCCATCTGAAACATAAGGAACCATGCGACGAGGAATTCATTTTTAGAAAATTTACGTGAGTTTTGGCAGAGGTTTTCTTATGGCTAGGTTAGATCGGAATCGAATCCAACTGTGCCCTATTTACAAAAAATGCACATATCTTACAGATTGGGAATCCGTTCGATGTGCATTATATTGAGTTCATACCCTTACAATTAGACAATCCTTCCGAGATACTCTACGTGAGTTTTGGAAAAGGTTTGATGATGGTTTTGTGGGATGGGACTTGAATCCTACTATTCCCTTTTTACAAAAATGCCCATATCTTACAGACCGTACGTCCATTCGATGCGTCGTCTATTGCGTTGGGACCCTTATGTTGAGGCTGTTCTTTGGTTTTCTCTTTGTGGGACTTACTATAAGTTGAGGTTCGACCAATGTATTGAGGAGTAGATCCACCTATAATCATGTGTGCTAAGTGCAAGAATCTAGTGGCCGACTGTGACGTGAAGCATGAGAGCGAACCTCCATGGATTAGCATGAGTGAGACCCTACATGGATAAGAATGAGAGAGAATATTAGTGGATCAGCATGATAGAGACCCTTTTTGGATCAACATGAGAGAGACCCTATGTGGATTATCAGCAGAGAGACCCTATGTGGATTAGTATGAGAGAAACCCTTCGTGGATCAGCAGCAGAGTGAACCTTCGTGGATCGGCAGCAAGGCAAACCTTTGTGGATCAGAAGTAGAGCCTCTCAATAGAATAAGATGATATAGCTTTATGAATAATAATATTTAGTTATGTACTAGAGTTATACCTAGTGTGCGCTATGTCTTTTAATTTCTGCTATGTATTCGAGATCTTGCTTGGTGGTGTTTCTTTTGTTGTATTTCCTTTGTGGTATTTTTTCCCTATGTTGATTTTTTTAAAACTCGAGTTTCTCTTGGGGTCCCTACTAAGTATTTTTATACTCACCCCTACATGAGATTCGACCATGCCTGTTGTTTCATGTGCATATGATAGACAACTTTGACTGGGACTTTGGGGACCCAGGGACAAACGGTTCTTGGAGGTGGATCGATAGACTTGGTGTGCTACGGTGACATCTGATAGTGAGCTGTATCTACCCTTCAGGTAGGATCCTTGGAAGAATTTATTCAGAGATTATACTTATTTTTTGGTAATTTCCTTTCAGTTGTACTTGTATTCAGGCCCCTCTTTACTTTTTGCAGTACTTATACTTGTTTTTGGTTCTAGTTTCATCTTACTTTCCATAGTATGGGCTGCGCGTGTGTGTACAAGTTGAAAGACAATACCTTCCATTTCTTGGGTATTATTTTTTGGTGCTAGTCTCCAGACCCAGGCTTATGGAAGGTGGGATTGGGGTAGTCACAGCACATGCCTCGGGGTATGGGTCATGACAAAGTGGAATCAGAGAGTGGTCAATTCTACCAGAAGAACTTAGAGTCTATATTTTTGATGTGGGCAATAGTGTTAAGTGTCTTGAGTTCATCTTTGAGTATAGGGAGTCCATTGTTGGTGCGGCGACCGATGTATCCATACACCAGGACACTGGATTCTATTTTCCAACTCAATAAATGAAAAAAGTATTGCATGTGTTTTTGAAAAGTATTTCTATTGATCTATTTTGAGTCATCTCACCAGGTATTACTTATTAACCATGGTGCATCTGTTTCCCTACATGATGCCTCCATGAAGAAAACGATCAAGGATTTTAGTGAGGGATCATGATGATGGATCACCAAGCAATGAGGTGTCGGTGTAGGGACCACTTACAGTGATAACACCTTTGGGTGGTGTAACAGAAGCACCACCACCCATAGAGTAGTAGTTGCTACTAGCCCCACCAGTGGATAGTGCATGCCGACTAAGCACGCTGCATGAGTTTGAGAGATAGAGGCCTCTGAGGTTTCGACGTGAGATAGATCCTTAGGTATCTTAGGATTGGTTGGAGGCGTTTACATAGGTTTTTCTCCTGGTAGAGACACCTACAGACCAGATGGTGGTCCTCGCTACTAGAGTTTTTTAGGGCACGATAGGGAGATGTTGGAGCATGATGCTCCAGACACACGAGGAGGCGAAGCTTGCATATTTGGACTTCAATAACCTCTTCATGTAAAAGTCCATACCAACAACACTACACTCAGTGTGTATTCAGGAGACAATGCAACTACAATACGAAAGCTTGATTGTGGCCCAGTACTCGGTGAGGTTTACCGACCTCTCTCGGTACTCCACCGACATGGTACGATACCCTTTCTTTAGGGATCTAACCTTTGAGAAGAGAATTTTATGGGAGATATAGGTGTCGATGATTTCATTCGGATTCCCAACACAGGCCAGAGAGCTTCCTAGCTGAGTAGGCACTGACGGTGAGAGACAACACCAGTGAGAGCCACCCCCGGACAACAGGCGGCCAAGTCATCTACAATAGGTAGTATGTGGAAGACATAGAGGACCAAATGGGCCAAAACTTCTAGAGTAAAACCCCAGGATGAAGTGTCAGAGGTGTGGAGATCGTGAGGTAGAGGAGGTTAGCTGAGGGATAATTTTTTTTACTCTGGTCGTGAGAAGGGACACATGGATCATGAATACCTAACCCGCCGAATAGATGATCAACAGATGGTTGATGGACCACCATAGAAGAGGTGGAGGTTCGTAGGGTAGTGGACATGGAAGGAGAGCAGGCTGAGTAGCATGTGGTGGAAGATGGTTGGAGGTGCTTATTCTACCACCCCCAGGTGGTCCACTAGAGGCTCAAGGATTCAGAGGACATGGGAAAGCTCAGCTTCAGGAAGTAGAGGCTTATGAACATAATGATATAAAGATGATTAGAGGTATGATCTTTGTATTCTAAACCTTATCTTCAGTTCTTATAGACATAGGTACCAGTCACTATTTCCTTACTACAGACCTCGTTCGAGGCTCAAAGATTCTGGTGGAGCTGTTGGCTCAATCCTTACGATTAGAAACTTCTATGCTCGGGGATAAGATTATTACACACAGGTTCCAGTAGTGTGAACATACTCTAGGATGTGAGAGCTTCAACTGTGATATTCTAGTAGTATCATTGAGGCCTTACGACGTCATCTTGGGTATAGAATGATTATCTACAGTCTATGCTCATATCAAATGTTTTAGGTGCAAAGTGTGGTGTGTCTGTGAGAATGGGACCAAGTTTTCCTTCATTGGTGAGAAGGGAACCTTTGCAGCATAGGATAGACTTTCGCAGAGGAGGGTGAATTTGATCACTCACCAGTTGACTAGCCTCACCCTCAGTGCGGTGGATGAGAGGAGTACGAGATTTCCTTTTGTGGTGGATGAGTATATGGAAATCTTTCCAAAAGATGTCCCAGGACTATCTCCTCACAGATAGGTAGAATTCTAAATTTTCTTATACCTAGGTATGGCACCGATATCTACACCTGCATATCGAATTCCTCCTATGGAGCTCTGGAAGCTGAGAGTACAATTGGAGGACTTGTAGAGGAAGGGATTTGTAAGAACCGATGTTTATCCATTGGAAAAACTGGTGTTTTTTAACAAGAAGGCAGACAAGATCTTAATACTATGCATGGACTTCCATCACCTGAACCAGGTGACCTGGAAGAACATTTATGCACTTATGAGGATTGATGAACTCTTCGATCACCTGAAGGGAGAGAGGTGTTTCTCAAATATTTACCTCAGATTAGGAAATCATCATCTTTGGGTCTGGGATAATGATGTACCGAATATAACCTTAAATGAAGGTATGACCACTATAAATTTTTGGTGATGCCTTTCGGCATGAACAATTACCTAGCAGTGTTCATTGGACTCATGAAAAAGTTCTTCCAGACTTATCTCAATCATTTTTTGGTAGTCTTCATTGATGACATCTTGGTGTACTCGGCGGCAGAGGAGGAGCACGATACACACCTAAAGATAGTCCTAGATATAGTATGAGAGCACCAGATTTACAGTAAGCTCTTGAAGTGACAGTTTTGGAATAGATAGGTCCACTTTTTGGGAAAAATCATCTCGGAGGTTGGAGTTGTGGTGGATCCAGCGAAGATAGTGGCAGTTCTTGCTTGGGATCCACCCAGGTGCATGACTGGGGTGCGAAGTTTCCTGGGGTTGGATAGGTACTACCAGTTCATACCCAAATTTTCTAGAGTAGCATAACCCTTTTCAGCTTTAAAAAATATAGGACAACCCTTTGTATGGGAAGAGAGGTGCCTGTAGAGTTTCCAAGAGGTAAGTCATAGACTGATGAGTGCCCCCATCCTGAGACTACCAGAAGAGGATGTTGGGTATGTAGTCTTCTGCGATGCATCAGGGACTGGACTGGGTTGTGTCCTGATGAAGGAGTGAGAAATGATTGCCTGTGTCTCCTAGAATTTGAGGCAACATGAGCAGAACTACATGACCCATGACCTGCAGTTAGCAAAAATGGTCTTTTCCTTGAAGATGTGGCAGAACTACTTGATGGGTGAACGATTTATCATCTACTCTGACTACAAGAGTCTGAGTTATATTTTCTCATAGAAGGACCTGAACTTGAGATAGTGATGATGGATGGAGTTCCTCTAGAACTATGACTTTTATATAGTCTATACTCTTGGGAAGGGGAACGTGGTGGCTGACGCGCTCAGCAGAAGGTCTGGTTTTCAGTTGCTGAGTGAGATGACAGAGCAGCTAGTCACGATGTAGATATCCTTCATGGACGATGATGGAGAAGCTTAACTCTAGTCTATGACTGTAACTCCCCCACTCCTTCAATGAGTTAAGGAGGCACAACTTGTGGATGTTGAATTCGAGGACCGACGTGCGCTGATATCCTCAGGAGAAGATCCTAATGGATTTTTGATAGGTGGGGAGCACATCATCCTTTTCAGAGGACACACCATGGTACCAGTGATGTTATGGGAGTAGGTGTTAGGGAGTTACATACACAACCTTTGGCAGTACATCATGGTGTGGAAAAGATGTACCAAGACCTTCAATGCCAGTATTGGTGGTCGGGGCTGAAGAAAGTGATGGAAAAGTTTGTTTCATGATGCCTCACTTATCAGCAAGGGAAGGCCTATAATCAGGTCCCAATAGACTCGACACAACCAATTGAGGTACCGAAGTGTAAGTGGGATGGTATCTACATATACTTTTTTATGGGGTTTCCACACATGTCTAGGGGCCACGAATATATCTGGGTGATTTTTGATCGACTCACTAAGTCGGATCACTTCCTACCCATCTGGGAGCAAGGATCGGTAGAGGGCTTGGGGCGCCTCTACTTCTAGGAGATAGTATGGCTTCACGGGGTTCCCTCAATGGTCGTCTTAGACTGTGATGGAAACTTTACATCGTAGTTGTGGAAGGGGTTATAGGAGGTGTTCACGACTCAACTACGCTTGCGTACAACTTTTCACCCCCAGATAGATGGTCAGAAATAGCGGACCATACAGACTTTGGAGGACATGTTTCATGCTTGTGTCCTGGATTTTGGTCACAGTTTGGAGGACCACCTACCACTGGTGGATTTTGTGTACAACAATAGCAATCACTCACCCATTGACATGTCACTATTTGAGGACATGTACAGGTGACCATGAAGATCACCTCTATACTGGATAGACCCAGGGGAGTCAGCACTCATGGGTCCAGAGTTGGTATGAGTTACCACTTAGAAGGTGAAGATCATCCAAGAATGGATGAGGACTGCACAGAGCAGACATAATTCTTATGCCAATTGGATATGGATACCCTTGGAGTTCAAGGAGGGAGATCATGTTTTTCTTTATGTCTCACCCTGACCAGGAATTCAAAGATTTGGATGAGGTATCAAGTTATCTCTGAGGTTCATCAGACCTTTTGGGATTCTCATTACAGTTGGAAATTTGGTGTACCACCTTGATCTTCCCCCACAAATGCACCAGGTTCATGATGTTTTTCATGTGTCGTAACTGAGAAGGTACGTGCATGATCAATAACACGTCATCTACTGGGGAGAGCTAGATATTAAAAATGGGGCGACGTTTACGGGGTTCCTGGTAGAGATAGAGGATTGAAATAAGCGGGTCCTTCATCGATGGTCAATTACTATGGTGAACATTCGGCGGCAACACGAGAACCTCCAAGAGAGCACATGGGAGCATGAGGCTGAGATTCATGCTTATTACCCCCATTTGTTTGATTGGCCTTTTGTTTTGGATTTTGGGGACATAATGCCCTAAGGTGGGGAGAATATAATGTCCTAGAAATTCAGTGTAATTTTTTTTAAATTATATGGAATTATTTCAAGAATAGGAGCTAAGACAACACATGATTCCAAGGCCCAAGGTGCCCAAAATGTAATTTTGAACTTTTCTTTAGTTCACTTAAGAAAACGTGTGATCGAGTTTTTCTATCTTTTGAACCGGTGCTTGGATAAAAAATCTGAGGTAATCATTGAACTTAAAAGAATAATATTCACCTAGAAATGACTTAACATTGGTAAAAACGGGTCGGAGAAAAAATTATTTTTCAGAATTTTTGAAAAATAATAAAATAAATTTGAAAAAGGTTTTTTATTTTCTTTCACACCATTGAGTAGAGGATGATGGTAATATGATGTGGTGATGAGGGGAAAATGAGGTTCATTAAATGGGGATCATTAATGTATCATTGTGCAAGCATAACCACTACACTATTTCATAAATGAAATAGCGCAACAATTCAATTTTGGAGTGTAACAGAAACACTGTGATCTATTTACTTTTATTAAACTAACACATTGGAGAGTTAAGAATTAAACCCTGGGTATTCTATGAAGAAATTAAAAAATAATTCCTATCTAATGAAGAACAATGAATTCCATAGAAACCCTCACCAATGACGAACACTAGAGGATTAGAGCGCAACGACAAATTTCATGGAGAACGAGATCGGATCTGAGAATTGACGAACGATGAAGAACAATAGTGGATCACGGGTCGATGATGACATGGATCATTATCCATCACCTATGATAGATCCAAATATATGTAGGGATTTATTTTTTCTTGAATTCTCCATTATTTACTCTAAAATAATGAGTGCAGATCAACACACAAATAGGTTGATCAGCGAATCGATTGTTCTTGCTGGAGGGTGCTTTCTTTGGGGTTTTTTTGTGGTGATTGTTGATAGCTTGATAGAACTGTGATCCCAAACCTCCCATATTTAAAACTTCTAATGTGGAGGGTGAGGGCCAACATGAATAATTCTTGATCCCCCCACCTTGTGCGTTCTTTGTGGAAAAATTATCGAAATAGTGGTAAGGTGAGTTCGAGGTTGTCATAGTGAAGGTGGCTGCCCTACAGTCCCATAGGCGTAGACGGTTCGAGAAATAAACCACCAAAGAAACTACGGTGGCCCATTGAAGGAACCGCCGGTAGGTCATCACTAACGTCGGTGATGGAAGTTGTGGGTGGAGGGAGGTGGCGTTCCCATCAGCGTGCTGCGGTTGTAGAGAGCTGTGGCCAACTAGCCGTGGCTACGCGGAAGTTCAACATCAAATGGCGCCACATGGAGGGGGGCCCGTGTCCAGGCCGCTCGGGTGAGTTGGAGACACACTGTCCATCAAATACGTGTGGGAGGACCAGTCGGCCATTCTAGATGAAACAAATGCGGTAGAGCCACACCCAGCTGACCGAGACCAGTCCACTACACGAACCAGTTACAAGGGGAGGCAACGCTAGCTGGTGTCGCATGGTGACGAATTGGACGCGGCTACGCAGCGTCCGGGTTGGATAAGTCAGGCTGCCTTAGCGGGACAAGCTTCTGCGGGGGGGGGGGGGGGGGGTCGCATCCCACTAGGCAGTACGAGCCAATCACGGGCCGGACCCAATCGGGTCAGGCTTAGGTCGGGCCGGGCCCGGACCTAACCGACTACCGTTTCACGGAGACACTTGTAGCTAACAAACTAGAAATTTTGTTGACATTAATTCTACGACACGAGGAACCTTGTAATGATGAGGTCATTCTAATATACTCTACATGAGTTTTAGAAGAGGTTGGCGTATGGCCGGATTGGATCAAACTCGAATCCAACCGGGCCTTTTTTTACAAAATGGCCATATCTTAAAGACCGGGAGTCCATTCAACGATTCTTCTATTACATTGTGACCCTTGAGATGATGAGGTCCTTCTGAAATACTCTACGTTAGTTTTAGAGGAGGTTGGCATATGGCCGGGCTATATCAGACTCGAATTCAACCAAAACCTTTAAAAAAAAATGCCCATATCTTATAGACCAGGAGTCCGTTCGAAGCACCGTCTATTGCGTTGGGACCCTTAAGATGAGATAGTACTTTGGGTTAATCTATGTGGGAATTCATAGAGGTTGAGTTTTGAACTATTTCTTGAGAAGAATATCCTACCAGAATCAAGTTTTTTAAGTGCGGGAATCCAGTGGCTGGCTGTGACATGAATCATGAGAGCGACCCTCTGTGGATCAGCATGAGAGCGACCCCACATGGATCAGCATGAGATAGAAAAATCTTGGATTAGAATGAGACTGACCCTATGTGGATCATCATGAGAGGAACCCTTCGTGGATCATCTGTAGAGAGATACTCTGTAGATCAGCATGAGAGCGACCCTTCATGTATCAGCAGTAGAGCAACCCTTCATGGGTCAGTAGCAGAGCAACCCTTCATGGATCAACATAAGTGAATATCAATATAATAAGATTATATATCTTTACGAATAATCATATTTACTTATGTACTTAATATATACCTAGTGTGAGCTATGTCTTTTACTTTGTGCTATGTATTTAAGATTTTTCTTGGTGGTGTTTTCTTTTGTGGTATTTCCTTTGTGGTATTTTTAATTTGTGTATTTTTTGAGACTTGAGTTGGTTTCGGGGTCCCTACTGAATATTTTTATACTCACCTCTACATAGGGTTCGACCTCACCTGTAGTGTCTTATGAAGATGACAAGAAACTTTGACGAGGAATTTTGGGATCCAGGGCTAGATGTTTCTCAAAGGTGGATTGATAGATGTGGTGTTCCGCAGTGACATCTAACAATGACCTCTACTTACCCTTTAGGTAGGATCTTTGGCGAATGACCTTCGGAGATAATAGTTCTTTTTCTGTACTTTACTTTCAATTGGTCTTTTATTACATCCCCTTTTACTTTCTGTAGTACTTATATTTGTTTTTTGTTCTATTTTCAGCTTACTTTCTGCAGTATGGGCTACGCGTGTGTGTATAGGTTGAAAGGAAATGCCTTACTTTTTGGGGTATGCCTTTTTGGTGCTTATCACCAGCCCCTATAATTTGGAAGGAAGGATTGGGGTAGTCATGTTATGAGACCTAGGGAATGGTTCATGACACTCTATACCCACATTTTATACACAAATAAATGATAAGTCTAGTCCTTAGTATAATATGTATTCCTCCAAGATCAAATGACCCACTAGATTTACCCTGTGATATTTACACCATGGTTTCTTGAAAATTTATAATTATGAATGTCATATGACATGGTATGGTGAGTTATACACTCAATTACATCCCACACATTAAATTTATATAATATAGATAGAAACTAAAGATTCATTCGTGAGAGTAGAAGGCTATCAAGTCATTGATGGGGTACAGATGCCTTATTCTACTTTTTCACACAATTTTATACTATCATGTGTGTACTTATTATTATTTTTTATAAAAACAATCATGAAAAAAAACATATTTATTTTACTCAAAATACAAATTTTTAATTTTTTTATTTCAGGAATAATATACAACTTGAATGCACAAAAATTATTTCCACCATTTTATTTCTTCTTCTTTAGTGAAATTGATTAGAAGTCATTATCATATTATACTATATTTGATATACATGTATTATAAAAGATATAGGTGTATTAGATATTTATTTCTCTATTTATAATTCTTATATTGTTTATTATTTCATTCAGTATCAAGTATCATCACCCTTTCACAATATCTCTATTGAGAATCCTAATACATCGCAAAACGACACCTTATCCTTCTCTGGATTTAAATTTAAGGTTTAAGTTAAAAAATATAACTTATTTCAACTTACTTATAACTACCCATACTTTATTTTGAACCATTGGATCATGATAGTCCACAAATATTAAACATAATGGGAAATTGATATCTAAATAGTTCCATCATTGTCAATGACCCTTAACTCGATGAGAGTTGGACCAACGATGATGGGTGGAGAGTGTCGGGATTGATAGTGAGGGATGAGATCAATGATGAGGGATGGGATTAGTGATTAGGGACTAGATTGGAGATAATTGAGATTGGCAATAATGATGGTTCTTAGGGCTTCAGGGGGTCGGGGTTGAAATGTCGAGGGGCTGGGGTAGAAGTGTCGAGCTTGTCAAAAAATAAAAATATTTATCAGTTTTTTTAATAAACCATCGGTAAATTATCTAAAAAAATTTATTATTAGTTTAAAAAACAACCACTAATATAAGATTTTTGTGTAGTGTATTTAGTTTTACATCATGAAGGTCACACGCAACAGTTTAACATCATGTGGTATGGAAATCACAACTTAATGTCATGTTACTTGGATGTAATAGATCTTAGTTTAATATCATATAACTCAGACCATAAAGTTTAGTTTCCAACATAGGGGTGTGTAGTGTGGTTCCATAAATAAACCTGACACAAATGAGAACTAATAAGATCTCAACAATATACAACACACTCTTGAGAAAAAAATCAGGCCATGGGGCCAAAAAGTTAAACTAGCTGCTGGACCATAGATTAAATGTCTAGGTGTTCTAAACTATCATGTAAGGATGAGAATCAATCCATACATAGTTTCTAGGGATGGAACGGTGAGTGGCCGGTTCCAAAGGTCATTTCCCTCTCAGATGAGGATATCACGGTGTTATGTATTTTAACGTATTGTAGATAGGACATAACAGTTCAACGTCATATGAGATGAGGCATTTTAACGTCATGGAGGACTAAGATTTTCCGTGCAGTTTAATATCACATGGGACATAATAGGAGTTTAACATCATGTAAGACACAAGAACCCCACTCACGTGAAGTACTATTTTTAGAACTTGGCATTGCTGGGAGGAGTGACTCGCTCGCCATCCATAGTGACCAAATAGTATGCCCCATTTGGGTAAATGTGGGGTCCTTCTCATTTTAGTTCCAATATTGGAAACTTTATACTTGGTATCATGAAAATCATCAGAACCAATACCATATCAACTTGAAGTAAGTATCAGAGATGGACTTTCTTATTGAAGGCTCTGGATATCCTATTCTGGTGCCTCTCCAGATTGTGTAAGGCCCATCGCCTGTTCTCATTGAGGGATTCCAGCTCAGCTAGATGGAATTTTTCTACTCTGTCTCACGTCTTATGATCATAGAAAACTATATGAAGTGATTGAAATTGAATCTCAATGAGTAGTACCACCTTTATTCTGTACACCAGGGAATATGGTGCCACTTGGGTGGAATTTTGAGTTGTGATCTAATAATCCCAGAGAGAACTGCGACGCTTGTATGACCAACTCTTCTTGTTTTGGACCACTATTTTCTAGAAAATTTTAGAGAGAGTATTGTTGACTGCATCAATCTGTCATTTTCCTATTAATGGTACAAAGAAGTGTGGTTGGAATAGATTTTATACTTGGAGTACAATTTCTTCAGCTCAAATGCCCAGAAATTGATGTTGTTGTTGGTGAGAACTGAGTGGGGGTATCTGAATCGATGGATGAAATTTAAGCTCATGAACTCATCAATAAAATGGGCCTTGACTTCCTTAAGTAGAATAACCTCTACCCAATTGTAAAATAAATCTTTTGTGGATTTAATAAACCTTAATTGGCAAGTATTTTTGGCGGATATGGTCCCATAACATCGAGTCCACAGACTACGATGGGATAAGAATAGTCGTTGGTATGGAGGGTATCTGGAATCCGATGAACAATTTTGTCATAAACATGACATTTGTGACACCTCTTGGTGAAATCAATGCAATCACGGACCTTGGTGGGAAAAAATTATCCAAAAAATTGAATCTAGTGAGAGAGTTTCGACCCCACCTGATGGGATTCATAAGAACCAACATGAACTTCCTATATAATCCAAGGAATCTTTCCTCCTTGAATACCACAGAGGATAATTACACTAAACCCACATTTTTAGAGGATCTATTCAATACCAGAACCAGTGTGGATTCTAAACTGCACTTCACACTAATAGATTAGCTCATGCTTGACTTTTTATATTGGGATATTATCATGCTGAAGGTACTCGACAAAATAGGTTATCCAATCAGAGGTTTCTTCTACTATGGAAGAGGGATCCAGAGAACCAGTTATCAAAGAAACTTTGGTAAGGCGACTTACTTGTTGGTTTTCATCATTTTCTGCACTTACTGTGGTAATGACCCTATGACGCACCACATGAAATAATAAATATTCCTAGTTAGGCTCTACGAGATAAGTGGATAAACCGACCAGGGCATAAGCTTGACCATTTTGTGACTATGGAATATAAGTTACCTTTATTTGAGAAGGGTACTTGGCCATCTGATTGTGATCACACCTAAGAAAAGGTAATATCTCTGGCTTCCTGATGATATAGTCACCATTGATCTACTTGAATACTAGCTCAGAGTCTCCCTTCATATGTTGGTGGATGACATCAATCTGCAAATCCAACTTGGTCCCAATGATGAGAGCCTGATACTCCACCTCATTGTTGGTGTAGCCTCTTGACAACAAGAATGGATAGGGAATGAAAGACCATGTAGGTGTGATGAAGAAAATTTCTCAGACTAATCTGTTGAGCCATGGATCATTGATCCTTATACGAATGGGACCTCAGGAAGCACTATCTAAATGATTATACTGACACAACATAGCTTGATCCACTGAGAGGATGGATTCATCTATAAAATCAAGATCCAAGGAGTGCTCTTTGGTCAGATAGGCATCCAAAAAATATACCAACTCCTGACCCTTGAATACCTTATATGGGATGAAACTGATTTGATATTGCTAAAGGATCACTACCTAATGAGCTAGATGGCCTGTTAACATAGGTATGTTTATAATATACTTTAGCGGATCCATGAAAGACCCCAATTGTATCTCATGATGCTAAATATATTTATGAAAATTATGCACTCAGATAACTAGTGTAAGAGAACTATTCTAGATGGTAGAATATCTTGTATCTATGTTGAGGAGAATGTGGCTGAGATAATACAAACTATTCTCTATCCCCTTGTTATTTTTCTAGGGGATAAGGGCATTGAGGGATCCTTCCAGTTTAGTCACATAAAATACTAGTCGCTTTCTAGAGATGGGTGGAATCAGAACCATAGGCTGCAGTAAAAAATGACTGATCTCGTCAAAGGTATTCTGGAACTCTTCATTCCACTGGTATATGAAACCATTCTTCTTGAGTCTAGAAAAGGGATTACACTTTCCATCCAGATTCACGATGAATCGGCGTATATAGGCTAAGTGGCCTTAGAATCCTCGATGCTCTTGGAGGTTACTTAGAGGCGACATCTGAATAATAGACTTAATATTGTTCGTACTGATCTGAATGCCTCTCTATCTGATGATGAAGCCAATAGAATTTCGAGAGGTAACACTGAAATCACATTTCAATGGGTCCATCTTCAGATGGTGGGAGCATAAGAAGCTGAACACTTTCTCAATATATCTATGATGGTCATGACACTGATGGGGTTTGATAGAAAAATTGTCAGTGTATCATTCCTCTAGTGTCCTCAGGATTGTTTTGAATATGAGGTGCATGTCACACTGATAGGTGGCACCTGCATTCTTCAAATCAAAGGAAATTACTTAATAGAAGAAGGTACCTACGGTTCCTTGAAGGCAATGGACTCCTCATCTTCGGGGGCCATTTGGATTTTATTATACCTAGAGTATCCATCCATGAAGTAGAGAGCTTGGAACCCAGTGGTGGAATCAATCAACATCTCCATCAATGGAAGGGTAAACTCATCCTTCATACATTGGTGATTAATATACTGAAAGTTGATAAAGAATATGATATGTCCATTCTTCATGTTGATTGGTATTATGTTGGATAACCACTTGGGTTATTAGACCTCCTTGATGAAGTTGGATTTGATGAGATTATCAACTTTTTGATTAACCATGACACCATGGGATGGGTGCATCTTTCCGGGAGGCTATTTGAACCCATGATGACTTGTTGGGAGACCAAGTTGGTGGATGATGACCTGAGGGTATAGTTTTGGCATCTCATCCTAACTTAAGGAAAATACATCCTGATGTTGCTTCAATAAATCCACATACTGTTGTTGTTCTTCTACAGGAATACCTACGCTGATTAGTGTCGGTCTTAGGTCTGTCTCGGTATCGAGATTCACCTGTACCATCTCATTGAAGTTGGTGGAGACACCCTCTTAAATTGTAGAATGAGCATCTTTTAGGTATTCCTCATCATCTAAGGAAATGGGATCGATAGGAACATCTTTTAAGTTAACAAACTCTGGAGGAATGCTGGTGCTGGCATGAATGGTGGTGGAATCTTCACTAAGAGGATCCTGAACTATCGAAACCATGGAAACAAAGACTATTAAAATAATTCCTTCAAGCCTTCAACCGAGGGTTGCACACTTGATGATATCAAACCATTGGTGGTGGGTCGATCAATGTCTACTTAGACTAACCATAAAAAACAAGTAGGTGTGGTGTACTGCTATATCCATTGGATGAACATATTGATAACCAAAAAGGGTAAAAGGATTTGGTATCACTCTAGACTAACTAGTATAGGAGTAAGAGGTAATATTCTAGCATTCCTTGTACTCGAGAATGTATCATCCCATCATCTTGGAGACGATAAAGTAATTCTCCATGTATGGGGTTGTGGCTTCCAACGAGTGAACCGAGAGAATGATGGCGTCATCCAAGTCCATCCAAGGTTAGATCACAGTAGTAGTGTGCTCATAATCATTGGTCTAAACCCATTTTCCTTGCTCTTATAATATTCGACATTGAAATAGAGGACTTAAAAATAGTAAAAGGGAGATGCCTAACCTTAGATCACACCCACTCGACCATTGAGGGAGTAATTGAGGCATTGGTGATATGAGGAGGAAAATGCTACATATAGAAGGAGATAGGGTCTACCCATAAGTGCATTATAGGAAGTGTCCTTTGAGACCACCATGAATTTAGTGGCAGAAATAAGACCACCAAACTAGGTCTTTAGGCAGATCTTACCACACAACCTCTGTTCAGTCCTATTGTAACCCTGAATCTTTAGGTAAGAGGGTCTCATGCCCACTTTAGACAGTCCTAGATTATGGAGAATCTCTTGGTTGGGATGAGATTTATCTTAGAACCTATGAAAAAAAGGCATTGAAAAACTTCCACAGTATTGATCTGGCCTATGATGTACAAAATAAGGATGGTCCCCTGCATGGGAGAGCCTTCATCCTCTCATGAGAATGGGATGATGGATTTACATTCTGCTTGTTCGACTTCCTCAGCTTGGAAGGACTCTACAGTTTCTACCTCTATTTCAAACTGTAGGTGGATTTTAAAGACCCTGTGGGAGATTCACACATATCCTCTAACAAGAAGAGGGCCTCTAGGATCAATAAATTGGAAGGAATTTTGGAAGGATGCTTAATCAAATCATATTTCCATGCTATTTCTGGTGGTCTAAGACATGATGGGTGTCACTGGTTGAACCAGATGATTTTGGATCTTGATAAGAATATCCCATTGTTCACTAGTTGATCTATGAAAAAAAACCACATGTTCACTATCATATGACTAAGGTCAGCCCATAGCTGGATACAGATGATCCTATTGCGGTTGTGGTGGATTTTCCTGGTAGATTTGCATGAATGGAAGTGGTGGTGGATCTGAGGAGATGCGACAATAGGAATGGACATGTTGATCCCTGTGTTGAGATTGATATCTGGTCTCAATAGTGTGCACTGCTTGGCTAGAAGCACTGACCTAATCATTCATAGGATTCACATATCTACGACCTCGACAATGATGGTGCCAACCAGGAACATTAGGAGGATCTTCCTGACACTCCTCATTGTCAAGAACCATGTAGGGGTCCACCATCTCAACGATATTCACTGAGGTATACCCCTGATCGCACTCAATGATTACTCCATTAATGGGATAAATTTTAGGGAAACTACCATACCTTGAGGCATAAAGTTTACAAGAGTGAAAGATATCCTGGAACTGGCTAGGTTATTTTCTTTCCCTTGAGTTTTTAGTGCCTTCTCTTCTGATAAGTATAAGGATGATACGTGGATACAAAAGTGGAAGTGGGAAGAGGAATAGTGAATTCAGAAAACTCAGCCTGATTCAAACAGGCATAGATGACACCATGTCAAAGTGATACTTCTCTACAAGAAATCCAACCATCTTACATTTTAGACCTGTAGCTGAAGACCTGCTTCCATTCACTTTGACTGTCATTGCCAGGCATTACAGAGATACACACCACTTATTCTAGGGAATGGCTCGGTTTGACCACATTTTTATCAACATGGTCCTAGATCCAGTCTTTAAATATATTGAACCACTTGATGGTGTGCCCAATAAATTGATTATAGGGGTACTAATCTGGGCGATTAATGAGATCAACCTTCTGGGGCCTCTTGCATTCTGAAAACTTCAGGATTCTTTGATCCAAGGCACTTTGAAAATAACCGGGGACCTAAGCCTCATAAAATGAGTTGTTATACTTTGTTCTTTTTGGTAGAGGGAATTTGGGATCTTGGTCTTGAAATGGGGATAGTGCTTTATGGGGGGATATATATTGATTTCCTTTACCAAGTGGGGGTGCTTTCCAGGGTGATGCATGCCTATTCTGTGGCGAGTGATGTTGAGCCTTAGGTTGGACCTGAGGCTGTTTTCCTTGGTGAGGCTATGGATGAAGCTCTGATGGTAATAAATATAGCATCCTTGGGTCCTCTAACTTTGTACTAGTAACAATATTATCCTTATAATCACTTATTTTGGGAGTTGTAGGAGGCAACGAGCGTGCCTTCTTGGCTTGATGTAATGCTTCCTCTGGGTGATGAGCCTTGTCATAGAAATCCCAAAATCCACCAGGGAAATTCTGAGTGATGAGGGAGGGATCAAATTAAGTTTTGACATTACCCATGCACATCATTAGTAGATATAATTGAGTTAGTGGCATGTCAGGTGAATAAATGAGGCCTTTCCATGTGGAAAAAAAGTCTTTGTCTCATTCATATGGTCATTGTTTTCACTTGAAGAGGTCAGTAATATTGGTCTTGCGAGTGGTAGAGATGAACTGATAAAGAAAATTCCAATAAATATCCTTCCAACTAGCTATATACCCAATGGGTAATTGGTTTTACTATAATAACATAGTAACTTTCAACATCTGTATGAAAAAATAAAGTTTGGAAACTTCCTGTTGTGCTAGAGTTTCCACCATTGGTCCACACCTTGAAATAAAGAGGGTCAGATGTTGAAATGGTCTCATATCCCATTGAAGTGGGATATGGTAGTATTCCTGAAATCTGGGGGTGCCAATATATCATATAACCATGATATGTATAGATTTCCATCAGGTGGGATCTCCACCTGTGATGTATCAAGGGACTCAAGGTGGGTGATGAGAGAGGCCATCAAATCCTCTTGATGGAGATTCCTATCTCAGTGAGTATTCCTAACCACCAATGCATTGGTAGGTTCTTCAACATTGTAGGTAGGTTTAGTGGCTCGTGGAGTGGCTTTTGGGACCACTGGAGGAACAAACTGAGAAAATACTCGAGGAACGTCCTTATCCATGTCTTGGTGTTGATTCTCATGCAACTTGGGTGGATTGGGGGATACATACCATAATCGCTTGTCATAAGCTCTAATATCTACCCTATCTGTGTGAATGGGATTCTCGAGATTAACTGGAGGCATCTTTCCAAGGAGTAACTGTGGCTGCCCCTGCTACCCTAGTGAAGGATGAACATGATTATATTGAGTATCACCATATACTAGGTTCTATCATTCAAGGCACTTGAAAAGAATCTCATTGATGAGCCTTTTCTATTTGGATATTTTTTAGATAAAGTCAGATATAGTGGGATCAAACTTAATCTTTTGAACTAAACCAAATGGGTTATAAGGTTTAGAAGTCATGGTCCATCCTTTACCATTATTGGGGTCTCTACCTAAGGGAAGTGACATGGAGGGTGCTGCAAAGACAAGCATCTGCCTTTGTTGGTGAGTGAGAGTGTTTAGGGGTTCCGTTGGGTGTTGTGTTGTCCTTGGGAGGGTTCCATCCTATTAAAACTCTTATCTGACACCTCCTTATGAGTATATCTCAGAAACAACCATATTTACCATGATGGTGCCTAGAGGCATATCCTCAATATCACCAATTTACTTTGGTTTTTGTAGGATCATACTAAATTTGAGAGCATCATACTTTTCCTCATCCCTGAATCTTCACATGTAGAGACAACTCCTTGATAATTTTTTTTGGAGCACAGTAAAGATCTTAATACATCTATACTAAATATTCCGATGATAGCAGGGTGACACAAGGTGTTGATCCAGAGGAAGCGTTGCTAGGTCAACCATGAGACACTACTGACCGATGTCGTCTAAGTGATATCGACTCTTCGAATAAGACAACTGATGGTTCTAGAGGTGGAAATGAATTACCCACATTGTTTAGTGGAAGTATATGACTTAATTATTGGTGAGAGACTTTGGGATATCAAAATTGGGGTTAGTAATCAGCAATAAAATCTCAAATAACTGGTCATCCACAAGGGTGTCTCACACAATTCTTCATTCAGAGGTAGGATCCTGCTGTTGATTTCCCTATTCTTTGACTAAGGGTGGATGGGGTACTGTAAATGGCACTGATGTAGACTGTTGTGGTGGTGGAATGACTGATGGAGAGAATGCTGCATGATCTAACAAGCCACTGCTCACTGGGTAGTCTCTCAAGGGCGGTACCAATTTCATTATCATGTCCCTATAAGACTGGGTACTGACCACTACTTCATGTGTGAGGGTGGAGGATATTGGTGGTGAGTCTAGAGGGTTCTCATCATCTATCTTTCCCTAGAATGAATCTTCATGATCACGTGTTGAGGTAGACAATGAATCTGAAGATGGTAGCTAAGACTGCATGAAAATACTCTAAAAGGGATACAAATCATCCTCATTCTGCATGTACATATAAAGGGTTTTAGGGATCTAGTATATCTCACCATCCGGGAGGAAGAAAATCTCATATTGGGTTACTAATGTAGACTCTGATATATTGTATTGGGGTGAATGCTCCACCATTGAGTCGCATTCCACTTCAGAATATGAGAAACATACAATATTGATAACGATCTGGGACTTCTTAGAGTTCTTACTTTGGAGGTGATGGTTCACCCTTCTACCCTGGGATGGTTCTTCCGTGCAGGGTACATCTTACGCATGAGGACGATGTTTTTTCAGGTTGGTGCTGAAGTGAGGAGGGCCTCCACTTGATCTGGTAGTAAAATGGGGAGGATATTCATATCGGTTATTTTTGGAGTGGGGATAACCTTTGATTTGGTGAGATAAGGTGTGAGGATACCCTGATAATATGTCAAATGGAACATGGGGAGGACCTCCATGCTTATTTCTCGATGTGCGGGGAGGACCATTACAGTGGAGAATGATGGAGAGGGGAGGGACTCCACTGGAGTTGGTGAGATATGAGGAGGACCTCTAGATATTTTACTAGTGGAATGGGGAGGACCTCCACACTGATTGGACATGGTAGCATGAGGGGGCCTTCATACTGATCAAACTATACATAGAGAGGACTTCCATTTTGGCCATCGATGAAGAGAGGAGTACCTTTACCTGGATTGCTGTCGGAGCTGGGAATACCTTTTTTGGAGCTAGCGAGAACAAGGGGAGGGCCTCTATGATGTTTGGTGATGGAGTGAGGAGGAACATTACTCTGGTTAGTGATAATATGGGGAGAAATTCCATTTGAGCTGAATCTGAAATGAGGAGGATCTTCACGTTGATGACATGAGATATGAGGAGGTCCTCTATATCTGGGATCATAGGCATGGGAGGACCTTTGTATTGGGTGTTGACAAGATGGGAAGGTCCTATTCTTGGATTAATGTTGGTAAGATGGGGAGGACCACCATGATGAGTGTGACAGTTAGGATGACCTCCACAATGGTTGGCGATGGTACATGGAGGACCTCCGTACTAGATCTCATCATCACGGGTCTGTCCATAACCACTGTTGATTAAAACGGTGACCAAAAGAGTCAACCCATATTTCGATTTGGGTAGATGAGGTCTTGATCCCAATATGGAATAAGTGGGTTCTTGATTTGGATTATAAAGGATCTGATAGACTGCACTGGTGTGGAATGGGCCGCTGAAGCTATAGAAGATGATTCCCCTTGATGGGCGTCTTCCTGAACATGCGACTGATGTCGGCGTCAGGTTATCCGGACTAAGGTCAAAAGAGTAGGGGTGTAAACCACCAATTCATGGCCTGAGGGACTGGTAGATGGTGGTGCTGACATAGCCTAGTGGGATCCCTCCTTGGAACCTTCTGTCCAATATTCATAGTGGGGATGACTCAGTTTTCCGTCACCTCATTGGCATAGTAAAGTGATTCATAGGAAAATTCTTGGGAGAGGCTCCTGAAACTATTGAATTTTGGTGTAGGGAGTAATGGATCCCATGAACAACCCTTGGGGGTGGTGGTGACAGTGAGGTAGAAAATAATCTTGGTCCTAGTGGGCCATATCCCTCATGAGAATGAACCCCTCCTACTCATATCGTCATCCAAGAATATCTATCACTCTCCTTTGATTTTTTTTGGATGGTGATATGGGGTGAGGGAGCCCGGTAGTTGTGGTCAAGGATGATGTCATGATGGATGCATAAATATGCCGGACTACCACATTATCGTTACTCCTACCCCTGCATCTATGGGTGGGGAAAAATTGGTTTCCCAATGCTTGGGTCCTTCAAAACAGGAAGATTCAGCCATCAACATTGATATTCGGAAAGAAACACCCAATACCCCAGTGTCATTTAGTCTTCCTTGGTTATATAGAGAGATCCATGATGAAAATTCCATAGATCAGAATTTCCAACTATTAACAGCACTGAATTCTAGTGATTTTCCACCAAACCCACTATTTTCTTGGTGGGACCTGGTGTTGGATAACCATATTTGGTGACACTCTCATCTTTATTTGTCTCAAGCACTAATAATTCCCATAATTTAAGGAAAAATAGTTCACTTTAGGTTCAAAATTTTCTGTTTCCAAGGTTTTCTACTAGGGATGACACCTAGGATCATCATGGTTGACGTCTTCTAATGGCGCATTGTACCCCGCATTCCCACTTTCAAAAGGTAGGTAGAATTCATCACTTCATTCGAGACGTATTCTCATTGACTGAAATGGGATGTTTATACCTCCTTTCGTGGATTCATCCATTGAAATTTTCACATAGTCTAGGTCTCCGTTATATATTAAGATGTTGATCATGAAACTCATTCCCAGTACCATATCTCTATGGACACTGGTTAATTATGATAATTCTATAAGGACATTAAAGAGGTTCATGTCAGGGAAACAACCTTTAGTAAGAAGAGTAGTCAAATTGGTCATCGATGGCATGTATGGATTTTGAAAGACTGGAACACTTGTATTATTCCTCATTAGAGGGATTCTCAGGGGCGCTGAAACCCGAGGACTCACACATTTCTTTTCTAGATGCACGTCCTTGATGTTTTCCTTGGATTACAATGTTTAACATGGGGTATTCCACGATTTTAGAATCTAGAAGAGACGGATCAGACTGATCGAAACACCTATTATGGTGGATGAGATAGACGTATCCATATAAGGGGACACCTAGAATGTTTAACAGATGGATGGATCAAAATGTCCAATGAGGGAAGACCCGAGGTGGTGTGTATCATGAAGAGAAGGTTCCACACCGTAAAGGATGATCACCACTAATGGTGAATCAGGTTGGTGGACCCCAAAGAGTGGGACAACAAGGTTTACTGTTGGCTAGGATTAAACCTCAGGGGGGTTTCCTATGTCCCATGTATAGAAGACTGGGATCAACACCCACGTAGTTCAAATGGGAAAGGTATGGGGTTTACATATGGATAACGACCAATCACAAGAGGATCACTCTTGGTTGGATGATATGGATTGTATAGGGTTTACACATGGTTATTTTCCTAGGTTTCATAAAGAGAAAGAATGGGCTGAATGGGGCTTACACACTAAGACAACCCATTTGTATGATGTGACCCCACCGTGATAAGAGTGAGGTGATAGAGGAAATGGTTGGGCCTCGCACAAGGGAGCTTCCCAAATGAATGACGTGATCTAACAAGGATGTGGTAGCCTAGGTAAGAATCAAGATGGATAATGGAGGTTTGTATGAAGTATAATGGAGTGGGTGGAATTAAACCGACATGAAGATGGTGATATTGGGAATGAACCTCGAGGAGGTTTAATACATATACCGACTAGTTGAGAATCAAAGTACATATAGTTTTGATGGGGGAGTTGGGTCTTACACATGGTTAGCTTCCTAGGTGGACAGAAAGTAGATATTACCTCTGGGTAGGGGCATGATCCCCTTGAGATATAGTGGCTCGAGTAAATATTAATATGGGAGTGAATGATAGTGGATACTGAGATCCAGGAGGCGCACCCCTAGGAGGAGGGATCTAGGGTTTACCAATGGTTGGGATTGAACCTTAGGGAGGTTTCCTACATACCATTTTTATAATATAGGGTTCAAAACCCACACAGTTCGGTGGTTCGAGGATTATGCATGGCTAGAGTCCCATGAAGGTGAAAACTGGGGATTAGTCTAGGATGGATGCCTTGAGGAAGGGTTTCATGGACACTACTAACCCCTAAGCCCTTGTGAGTCATGATAATTTTGAGAAAAAAGAAGAAGAACCAGACTAGAGGGTCACGTGATGAAAGATTCGTCGGTGAGAAATGGAGTAGGGATTACATATGGTTAGCAGCCTAACGAGATGGACATTGGGTATTACACATGGTTATCGTCTGATGGAGAAAAATATTAAAGGGATAGGGATATGGTATTGAGAGTCCCATGTGCCCATATCTCCTCTTGTCTTTGTGTCCAAAGGAGGAAAGGAGAAGCAATGGTTCTACATAATAGTAGAAAGGATAGGGGTCTTACACCAGAATGGTTTCCCTTACCTGTGGGCAGATTCCACCTTTGAGGGTGTTAAAAGAATATTGAACAATCATCATTTCGTGAGGCTGAAATTCAACATCCACAGAAATAGTATGTTCTTTAACCATTAGATGTAGGTGTGTGTAAGTGTAGACTGAATCCTTATTATAACAACATCCTAGTATATTGAAGATACTCGAGTTGTTACAAAAGAAATGAATAACAAGAGTTTAGGGGGTTGGAGAAGAAAAATAAAACAAAAGAACACAAGTAAAGACATAACCTTAAAATCAAGTATCTCTCTTTGATTTGAGCTCAAATGATTCCTTGGGAAGAATTCTGCCCAAAGTGACGCTTCTAGGAGTAATAGAGGGATGTGGAGAGATAAAATGATCAGGGGTTGGCCGAGACAAAGGCTTGAGAGGTGTCGGTAAGGTGGTAGAGGTGGGGGCCTTTTATAAAAGGAGAGGAGAGGCACCCTTGGAAAGTTACAAAATGTTACTTTATTTTCAAATGAGTTTCGGATTTTAAAGGTCCCAAATTGATGAAATTAGAGGATAAGGTGGTAAGGGTTTGAAATATACTCATCCAATAGGTCTTTTACAAGTGTAAGTTATAGTTTTAACATTATCTTTTCATTTTATTTAAATCCATTATTAATGAGGTAATCGCTGCATCATCATGATGTCAAAAATAATTTAATTTATTTAATGTCTAAAAATTATAAAAAAAATATCATGATGTAGGAATGCTTTTTATCTTTATAATTAATATTTATAGTCAAGAATATGACTTGTATAACCCCACTTAAAAATTGTTTTAGTAAAAAAACTCATGCTTGTAACATTTTTATTTTAACTTAAAATAAAAAGTTATTTATATCATTTTCCAACCAAAGTGGCTCCATGGGGTCCCCAAGTTGACCCATGGATTGTATTGGTCGGCCATGTCACATCCAATGAGGGTAGGACATGTGTCTATGTCATTTCATATTATTAAAACATTATTTTTACCTTAAATTACACTAATTACCTCTAATCGCGAATAAAAACTTAAAAGTTACTATTCACCAAAACATTATTTTAATCCCATTGAACCACATTTTACATATTAATTACAACCATGCATGTCGGATTTTTGAAATTCAAATCATAGAAGTGGTAAAGTTTCATTTAAATGAAAAATCAGTTTTTAAACTACCACTTAGTGGTTTCACTATTCATCAAAAATCGAAGTTTTTCAGAAAAATACCAAAAAATCACCCTATGCTATATTTGATATTCCGAATTCAAAAATGATGTCTATTTTACAAAATTATAAACATATATGTTGCATTAATTAATTTAATAATTAATTCCCGCTTTCAAAACAAATAGCGTGTTTTTAAGAAACAATATCTATTAAAAGATTGACACTAGTTTAAGTCCAATTTCAAAGTGAAATTAATTCCAATGACCACCATTAGATTAAATAGTAAAAATATATTCCAAATAAACTATAATCTAAATTAAAAATATAATCTATCCAGATAAATAAATCAGATTAAAAGGAGGTTTTGAATTAAAATGCAACATTTTCAATAAAAATGATTTTTATCGGAAAAATAACAAAATTTTACACAAAGTAAATTTTTATGTTCAGATTCTAAAGAAGGATTTTATTTTTTCAAATAAAACATATAAAATTGTCAAAAGTATATTTAAAAAGGGTTCTCCATCAAAATGCGGTTAATCGACCTTTTAAAGAATATTAGAAGATTTATGCTTAAAGTTGGATTCATTTGCATTTTAAGCCTCCAACATTTATTAGATAAAAGTAAAAATATTTGACAAACATATATAATCATTTTGTAGTTAGTTCTGTTCATTTCTGCCATTACAACGGCTAGGCATTAACTACCTTTTAAAATAATATTATTTTATTATTAGAGTGCAATGTAAGATTTCAAAGAAACTCATTGTTGCGTATTGGGTACGCCCTCGAGTATAGAATTCCCTTTAAAGTATTATTAATATTTTATTCAAAAATAGGGATAAATATGAAAATGTCATATTCTTTATTTACCTGGGGTGTTACACTTTCCATAACTCATTTCCTATTCCTAGAGAACCTTAGATGCGCCCCAATTAAATTACATAACCACAAAAGTGTTTTAATTGGTTTTATTTACTTTAGAAGGATTTGGATCATATCTTCTTGGATTTAAAGTCACTATGTTTTCTAATCATGCAGCTCTTAGGTACTTGAGGAAGAAGGATGAATCTAAAACAAAGCTAGTGAGGTGGATATTATTGTTGTAGGAATTTAATATATAAATCAAAGACAAAAATTGAGTTGAGGACAAAGTGGTTAGTCACTTAAGTAGACTTCCCAACAGTACTGGAGATGAAATTCCAGAAAAATAACCACAGAATGATCACCTTCCAAGAGGGAAGTTGTACTTGATTAAAGGAGAAGGGCCTTGGTATACTAGAATGGTCAATTATATCGTATCATATTATGTCCCATCTGATTTAAATTATCTTCAAATTCAAAAACTGAAATCAAAATCTAGATATTACATCTTGGATGATCCATTTCTTTAAAATATTTGTAATGACCAACTAATAAGAATATGTTTTAATAAAATTGAAATTTATTATTTATTTTATTTTTATCACTATTTAGATTATATAGGCCACTTTGAACCTCAAAGTATATCAATTAAGGTTTTAGAATCTAGAATTTGTTGGCCCAAATTTTATAAATATACTCATGGATTTTCGAAAAAGTTGTGAAAATGTTAGTTTTCTAAAAATATTTTAAAGAGATAAGAAATGAAACAGAATACAATTATTTTTTATCAATTTTTTGAAGTATGGTGGATAGATTTTATAGGTCATTTACCAATTTAATTTGGAAATTAATATATCTTTCTTGCAGTTGGTTATGTTTCAAAGTGGGTGGAAGAAAGTTTCACTAGGACTGATGATGCTAAAGTTGTTTATGATTTTTTCATGGATAACATATTTTGTAGGTTTAGTGTGCCTATAACCCTCACCAGTGATTAAGGGATTCACTTTTACAATAGGAAAATGGAGGATTTTCTGAATAGGTATGGGGTGCATCATAAAACATCATCTTCATATCATCTATAGAGAAATAGTAAAGAAAAAGTGTCAAATAGGGAAATCAAAGGAATTTTGGAAAAGACTGTTAAACAATATAGGAAAGATTGGAGCCTGAGTTTGGAATTCACTGTATTGTCTTACAGGATATCCTAAAAAACTCCGATTGGAATGTGTCTATATATGTTGATTTATGGGAAAAGATCTCACCTACCAATGGAATTGGAACATAAGGTGTACAAGGCAGTGAGAAAGATGAATTTGGATCTTGAGAGTGTTGGGAAAGAGATAATATTTCTGTTGTAAGATCTAGAGAAAATTAAAAGGGAATATTTTTGAAAATTTAAGGATCTAAAAGTAGATAACAAGAGTGTATTGTGATAATATTATCCAACCTAAATACTTTTATCATAGAGACTAAATGATTTTATTCAACTCAAGACTCAAGCTGATTCTTGGTATACTTCGTTCCAGATGGGAAGGTCTATTATAGTTACACATGTATATCGTTTCAGTGATTTGAAGATTTTAAAGTATAATGATCATGATTTATTCACTATTAATGGACATAGGTTGAAGAAATTCAATGGTACCATTCTATTAGATCTAGTGGAGGATATCATAATCCTCTAACATGTTTATCAATAAAAGTCATAATACTGTACTATCCTTTACACTTAGATGCTTTAGGTGATTATTTTTTTTAATATTATTACATGTAAAATATACTTTAATATATTGAGGAAACTACATAATTTATGTCTAGGGGAGGTAATATTTGTAGTTTAGGATTTTTAATTTTTTGTTTTTCTATTTTCTAAAAAAATTGTTTGTTTTTCAAAATTTTCTTTATTTATTTTTAAAAATTTTATTGTGTTTTTGAAACTTGTGAGATAAAATAATTATCATTTAAATTTTTTAAAACCATTTCAATTAGTTAATCAATTTATTCCATTAATTTGATTTTATATGAATGCCGAAAATGACTTTTTTTCTAGTTCAAATCTTTGGGAATTTCAGGAGAAGTCCTCTTCTTTTTTAATACAATGGCACATATCTATGTCTTTATGCTTGAAATTAATTTCCCATTAGGTTTATAAAACATTTTTTTAATATTATTTTAATTAAATTCACTTATTGATAAAACCATACCATGCTTGTTTTAACTAGAATTTGATTTATTCATGTCCAAAGTTGAGGGTCTGAGGTAATTTTGTTTTAAATGATTGAGGCATTTATTTTATATTTAAATCCACATTTTGAACAAAATACCTTTTATTTTTTAATTCCTTGTATATTTAATCCTTATATCCATTAAAATCCATGAATAACCTATTAGGTTATCTACATTACCAGCCAATTTTCCCTATCCAACCCACCATTAAAGTGAAATTGCAAGATCTAGTTGAACTTAAGTGTAGGGGAGGATGTCTTTTATTTTGATAACACATTTGGTGACACTTTGGGTGGAAAATAAAAATTTTAAGATATGTGTTTTCTTTGGAGATATTTTACTTTCTAAATATTTCATGATAAAAGAAGTCGTGAATTTTTGGAATTCCAAATGCGAAAGAAATCCATGCATATCTGAATATTTAAAAAAAATTATATTTGAGAAGATTGGCATTTTTTATTATGAAATTATGAACTTTGTGTAATTTTCTTTTGTTTTAATGATTATGGATATGATTTTATTCTAAGGGGAGTGAAAAGGAGATCACACTTGAGTGAAAACTATAATTATGCAAATTTGCTTTAAAAAGAGCCGAACAATCCTTATTCAACCTATGAATTTTTCACATTAAAATCCTACCAAAATCAATATAGAAACCCTAAAAATTCTTCTTGATAACCACATTTCCATAACTCACATCAAGTGGAGATGTGGGAATTTATAATGCCTATGGTGACTCTTGTGTGGGTTTGGATGAGAAAATCCTTATTCAAAATTATCATTTGTGTGATGAGATAAAATTCACATGTGGTTGGTTTATTAGGTGAATGGGAGGATAAATGAAGTTTAAATGGATTTAATTAGATGAATTTAAAACTTTAAATAATTTTTTTTATGAGGCATGATATTTTTTTTCTTGGTGTGGAATTGGTGGATATCATGGGTATGTGTTTTGAATTTTATTTTATTTGATTTTGATACTTACTTGTCCAAGAGTCCAAGTGATAAGTGTGGGGGGATAGATATAGAAAATATTTTAATTATTTTTCATTTGTGTTTTGATTATTTAATACCTTCAAATTTAATAATTTTATCTGAATCACATTATTTTTGTGTTTTTGGTGAATTTTTGGCTAAAATTTAAAAACTGATTAATTATTTAAATTTCTTTTTTTCTATCATTTATGTATTTCAAGAATAACTTGTACAATTATGATCTAATTTGAGAGATTTTTTTATTAGGATTACCTTTTTCATGGGATTATACTTTCTATGTTATACCTAGAGTTAATTCAAAACCCATAGGCCAAGGAAAATCAATCAATTTAAAAAACATCTATGGGCAAAATAATGGACCCCACCTGCATAAATGCGGTATATCTCATTATAGAGACCTCAAAATCATGTGATTATAGGTGTATTGAAAATAGTAATCTGATAATCACTTTCACATTAAATTTACTGGATAAATTCACTCATTAATACTACCTTTTAATGCATGATGTACAGGAAGTTGAGGATTCTCCTCAACCAGAAGAATATTTCTTTTGTAATTAAAAAATAACATTTTTGAAAATTTCCAATTATTCTTAGATTTTGAAGGAACATCGGTAGGATATATAGGAATTTTTTTTATGAATAACCCTTACCTTATTCGACAATTTACCATGCTAAATAAACTAAAACTTTTGGAGGATAGAAACTCGAGGTTAATTTTCCATCCCTCAACCCTATAAATATGTGTGTCCACTTTCAATGAAATTTTTTTAAGTTGGATAAATAGGGGATGTTCTAGATAATTGGAACTTTTATGTTCTGTGGATTTTCTATTTTCTATTTTTTTAGTTTTATAACGCTCTCTTTTTACCCATTCAACTCTATTACCCTTCACAATGAGGGGTAAAACTTTTGAGTGATTAGAGAAAGGGGAGTTTTTCATTTGTAATGTTAGAGCCTTATGATTTAATTTTAATTTTTTTTTCTTTTTAATGTTTTATATTTTTATTGGTACCTAATTATATTAATTTGATTGTATTTTGGGTTTTGGTGTCATTAATTGTTTACATGTTTTGTATAAGTTCTTTAAAATCCCTCCACTTAGTAAAAATTTTCTCGATCAAGAAGATTGTGTTATGTGGTGAGTGTCTAGAGATCATTGAAACAAGTGTAGAATAAGTTAATTGTTTCTATATTTATAAGGAGAAAAAATTCCTAATTGGGACATGCCTTAGTTTTTTGGTAACATTTGAAATTTTTTTCATGAAAACAAGAGTGGTTTCCATTGCTTCCTTCAACCAAGGGTGATTGATAACTCGATCAAGGATTATTTATTTTATCATTCAATATGAAGAGAGTGGGAATGCTTTTTCTGACCATGATAACATTGAAAAATGTGAACCTTCCCTAATACCATCACTCTCTTTATCATTTTTTGTTCAAACTTTATTTTAACTGCTTTCATTATTTTTAAAATCAAGCAATTTCAGAAGCAACACCCAATTATATCTTCTATTTTAAGTGAGAAACATGATTTTTGTATTCACCTCTCTCAAGAAAACCTTGGTTAACTACTTTTCTACATTTATCTTAGGAAAAATTATTTTTATCACACTCCATGATAGACACATGTCACTATTATATACCTTGTCCCTTATTCTTTCAACCAATTACCTCTTATAATTCTTTCCCACCTAAACTAAAAATCCCCTAAATCTTATAAACACCTCATTTAATAATTTAAACAATGAAAATTAAATACCACAACTCACCCAAATAATGAGGGTCATTACAAACTCCCCACCATTAGGTTTTCCACCTAATAATATTGAATTTTCTTTTGAGGGGAATAATACCAACCATTAGGCTTGAATAATTTTATCACATTCCCAATTCTCATTTGAATGATGACCATGATACCATAATACCAAAACTAATTAAATGATCACAAATTTTAAGGAATTCTTATTTTAGTTGATTATACCAATTGGTTTTTCCACAAAGGAAAATTTTTCCTTTCAATTCTATATATTCAAATCAAACCACATTAGTAGTATTGGGTATGACCTTTATTAGATATTAGACATGGAAAATTTAATTCCTTGTACTGAACCAAAGTGTTAAATACACCCTATAATGCATCTCATAAAAACACTCAAAAAATGTGCTAATGAATTGAGGGGAAATATTCCCTTGTTTTCTTATCCCTCAAGGAGCTAGTCGAGTAGATACTTGATGAAATGCATGATCACCGAACCAAAATTAGAAGGGACATTGCCTATATTAATCATAATAATTTTAAAAAATTATCATTATCTTCAATTTATATAGGATACATTTCAATTGATATATAGTCCCCTAAATTATTCTAAGACAAATCAATAATGTCTCTGTAAATTTCATCTAGAATAACGGTGAGTGACAAGGTCAATCATAGGCTACCTGAAACAAATCCATTTGGATAGGTTCATAATTTTTTTTATTCTAGGTAAACTTTATGAGAAATAAATGATCCTTGTAAGAGCCAAAAAAAATTAAGGATGTAAGATCATAAAATATCTTTGAGAATGTGAATGGCTCTCTCTAGTTGACCATCCATATAAGGGCGATAAGCTCTACTTAGTTTTACGTGATTATTGAGAGATATTTCATACCCTCACTAAAAATAAGATGTGAACTTCATGTACCAATTATAAATATTACTATTCAAAAACCCATGAAGTTTGATGACCTATCTAACATATAGATTTACTAATTCATCAATAGAATATGACACTAAAATTGGTAGAAAATGAGAAGTTTTAGTTAAGAATTCCAAAATTACCCACACTGTATCTACATTTTTGGTGGGAAAGGTAATATAATTTTGAATTAGTTAGTGATCTCATTCTATTTCCACATAGGTATGGAAGTGGTTGTAACTCACAGGGCAGTCTTAATTTTTTTTACTTGACCTGATGACCGTTAAGACATCGAGACATAAATCCAATGATATGACACTTCATACCAGGCCACATGAACTACTTACAGAAAACCCAACACATCTTAGAAATTATCAAGTTAATATTATTATGATAAGAGTTATAAAATTCCATAAAATCTTCTTTAATTAATATAGGGATAAATAATCTTCTATGAATATAGTAAAAAAATATACATCTTGAGACTATCCTTTTAGGACCTCCCCACTGTCGATCATCTCTCAATTGATGATAATATCTTAATCAAATTTATGAAAATCCTTCACCTATTTCACCAATTATGATTCAAGATAAATAAGATATAAATACCCATCATTATTATGTTATAAAATATACAAATTAAGGTTAACTAGTATGTACATAATATTTCTTTCATATTTATCCTCCTATACTTATTTGAGATTTATATTTCTTACTAAGGGAATTAGCTACAACCATACCCTTACTAAGAGCATAGGGAAGCTCAATGTTAAGAGATTACAAATATTCAACCCAAAAAAACTGTATTAGATTATGTTATTTCTGATAGAAGATATACTTTAGGCTCTTATGATCATTGTATACTACAGATCTCTCTTAGAAGAGGTAGTCACTCGAGTACATTAAAGCATGCACTATAAAAACTTGCTCCAAATCATGGGTTGGGTAATTTATCTTTAATTTTTATACTTTCCAAGACCCATAATATACTACACAATGATCCTTCATTAACACACACCTGATACCCATAAAATAGGCCTCATAATATACTTCAAACACATTGCATTAACTTAGAAAAATTTGGATAGGTGTTATAATAATCCTATTATTCAACTCCTGAAATGTAATAGTGTGAACATAATCATTCTATAATTACATTTTTTAAAGCTAATATTTTATCACTTATGTACAAAAGAAATGTGATGAAAATGGTACACTTTTTTCTTTCAATAGTGTGCACTGCTTGTCTAGAAGCACTGGCCTAATCATTAATAGGATTCACATATCTACGACCTCGTCGATGATGGTGCCGACCAGGAACATTAGGAGGATCTGCCCGACACTCCTCATTGCCGAGAACCATGTAGGGGTCCACCAGCTCAACGATATTCACTGAGGTATACCCCTGATCGCACTCAATGATTACTCCATTAATGGGAGAATTATGAGGGAAAATACCATACCTGGAGGCATAATGTTTAAAAGAGTGAGAGATATCCTGGAACTGGCTAGGGTATTTTATTTCCCTTAAATGTTTAGTGCCTTATCTTTTGATAAGTATAAGGATGATACGTGGATACAAAAGTGGAAGTGGGAAGATGAATAGTGAATTCAGAAGGCTCAGCCTGATTCAAACAGGCATAGATGACACCATGTCCAAGAGATACTTCTCTACAAGAAATCCAACCATCTTACATTTTAGACCTACAGCTGAAGACCTGCTTCCATTCACTTTGACCGTCATTGTCAGGCATTACAGAGATACACACCACCTATTCTAGGGAATGACTCAGTTTGACCACATTTTTATCAACATGGTCCTAGAGCCAGTATTTAAATATATTGAACCACTTGATGGTGTGACCAGTAAATTGGTTATTGGGATAGTAATCAGGGCGATTAATGAGATCAACCTTCTAGGGCCTCTTTCATTTTGAAAACTTCAGGATTCCCTGATCCAAGGCACTTTGAAAATAACCGGGGACCTAAGACTCATAAAATGAGTTAGTATAGTTTCTTCTTTTTGGGAGAGGTACTTTTGGATCTTGGTCCTGAAATAGGGCTAGTTCTTTATGGGGGGATATATATTGATTTCCTTTCCCAAGTGGGGGTGCTTTCCAGGGTGGCGCATGCCAATTCTGTGGCGAGCGATGTTGAGCCTTAGGTTGGACCTGAGGCTGTTTTCCTTGGTGAGGATGTGGATGAAGCTGTGATGGTAATAAAAATAGCAGCCTTGGGTCCTCTAACTTTGTACTAGTACCAATATTATCCTTATAATCACTTATTTTGGGAGTTTTAGGAGGCAGCGAGCGTGCCTTCTTAGCTTGATGTAATTCTTCCTCTGGGTGCTGAGCCTTGTCATTGAAATCCCAAAATCCACCAGGGAAATTATGAGTGATGAGGGAGGGTTCCAATTAAGTTTTGACATTACCCATGCACATCATTAGTAGATATTATTGAGTTAGTGGAATTTCAAGTGAATACATGAGGCCTTTCCATGTGAAAAAATTCTTTGACTCATTCATATGGTCATTGTTTGCACTTAAAGAGGTCAGTAATACTGGTCTTGCGAGTGGTAGAGATGAACTGATAAAAAACTTCCTATAAATATCCTTCCAAATAGCTATAGACCCAATGGTTAATTGGTTTTAGTATAATAACATAGGAACTTTCAACATCTATACGAAAAACTAAAGTTTGGAAGCTTCCTGTTGTGCTGGAGTTTCCAGCATTGGTCCACACCTTGAAATAAAGAGGGCTGGATGTTGAAATGGTCTGACTATCCCATTGAAGTTGGAGATGGTAGTATTCTAGAAATATGGGGGCGCCAATATATTATATAACCATGATATGTACAACTTTCCATCATGTGGGATCTCCACCTATGATGTATCAAGGGCCTCAAGGTGGGAAATGAGAGAGGCCATCAAATCCTCTTGATGGAGATTCCTATCTCAGTGAGTATTCCTAACCACCAATGCATTGGTAGGTTATTTAACATGGTAGGTAGGTTTAGTGGCTCGTGGAGTGGATTTTGGGACCACTGGAGGAACAACCTGAGAAAATACTTGAGGAACATCCTTATCCATGTCCTGGTGTTGATTCTCATGCAACTCGGGTGGACTGGGGGATACATACCATAATCGCTTATCATAAGCTCTAATATCTACCCTATCAGGGTGAATGGGATTCTCAAGATTAACTGGAGGCATCTTTGCATGGAGTAACTATGGCTGGCCCTGCTACCCTAGTGAAGGATGAACATGATTATATTGAGGATCACCATATACAAGGCGCTATCATGCAAGGGAATTGACAAGAATCTCATTGACAAGCCTTTTCTATTTGGATACTTTTTAGAGAAAGTCAGATATATTGGGATCAACCTTAATATTTTTCACTAAACCAAATGGGTTATATGGTTTAGAAGTCATGGTCCATCCTTTACCATTATTGGGGTCTCTACCTAAGGGAAGTGACATGGAGGGTGCTGCAAAGACTAGTATCTGCCTTTTTTGGTGAGTGATAGTGTTTGGGGGTTCCATTGGGTGTTGTGATGTCCCAGGGAGGGGTCCATCCTATTAAAACCCTTATTTGACACCTCCTTATGAGTATATCTCAGAAACAGACATATTTACCATGATGGTTCCTAGAGGCATATCCTCAATATCACCAAGTTACTTTGGTTGTTGTAGGATCAGACTGAATTGGAGAGCATCATACTTTTCCTCATCCCTGAATCTCCACATGTAGAGAAACCTCCTTGATAATTTTTGTGGAGCATAGTAAGGATCTTAATACATCTATAGTAAATATCTAGATGATAGCAGGGTGAAACAGGGTGTTGATCCATAGGAAGTGTGGCTAGGTCAACCATGAGACACTACTGACCGATGTCGTCTAAGTGATATCGACTCTTCAAATAATCCAACTGATGGTTCGAGAGGCGGAAATTAATTACCCACATTGTTTAGTAAAAGTATATGACTTAATATTAGGTGAGAGACTTTGGCATATCAAAATTGTGGTTAGTAATCAGCAACAAAATCTCAGATAACTGGTCATCCACAAGGGTGTCTCACACAATTCTTCATTCAGAGGTAGGATCCATATCTTGATTTCCCCATTCTTTGACTAGGGGTGGATGGGGTACTAGAAATGACAATTATGTAGACTGTTGTGGTGGTGGAATGGATGATGGAGAGAATGCTGCATGATCTAACAATCCACTGCTCACTGGGTCATCTCTCAAGGGCGGTACCAACTTCATTATCATGTCCCTGTAATACTGGGTACTGAACACTACTTCATGTGTACGGGTGGAGGATATTGGTGGTGATTCCAGAGGGTTCTCATCATCTATCTTCCCTAGAATAACTCTTCATGATCACATGTTGAGGTAGAAAATGAATCTAGAGATGGTAGCTAAGACTGCATGAAAATACTCTAAAAAATATACAAATCATCATCATTATGCTTGTACCTATAAATGGTTATAGGGATCTAGTATATCTCACCATCTGGGAGGAAAAAAATCTCATATTGGGTACCTAACGTAGACTCTGATATATTGGATTGGGGTGAAGGCTCCACCATTGAGTTGCATTCCACTTGAGAATATGAGAAACATACAATATTGATAACGATCTAGAAATTATTAGAGTTCTTACTTTGGAGTTGATGGTTCACCCTTCTACCCTGGGACGGTTCTTCCATGCACGGTAGATCTTACGCATTAGGAGGATGTTTTTGCAGGTTGGTGCTGAAGTGAAGAGGGCCTCCACTTGATCTGGTAGTAAAATGGATAGGATAGTCATATCGGTTATTGGTGTAGTGGGGAGAAACTTTGATTTGGTGAGACAAGGTGTGAGGATATCCTGAGAATATGTCAAATGGAACATGGGGAGGACCTCCATGCTTATTTCTTGGGAGGACCACTACAGTGGAGAGTAATGGAGAGGGGAGGGACTCCACTAGAGTTGGTGAGATATGAGGAGGACCTCCAAATATTTTACTAGTGGAATGGGGAGTACATCCATACTGATTGGACATGGTAGCATGAGGGGGCCTTCATACTGATCAAACTATACATAGGGAGGACTTCCATTTTGGCCATCGATGAAGAGAGGAGTACCTTTACCTTGATTACTGTCGGAGCTGGGAATACCTTTGTTGGAGCTAGTGAGAACAAGGGGAGGACCACCATGATTTTTGGTGACGAAGAGAGGATGAACTTTACTCTGGTTAGTGATAATACAGGGAGAAATTCCATTTGAGCTGAAAGTGAAATGAGGAGGATCTTCACGTTGATGACATGAGATATGAGGAGGTCCTCTATATCTGGGATCATAGGCATGGGAGGACCTTTTCACTGGGTTTTGACAAGATGGGAAGGGCCTCTTCTTGGATTAATGTTAGTAAGATGGGGAGGACCACCATGCTGAGTGTGAGAGTTAGGATGACCTCAACAATAGTTGGTGATGGTACATGGAGGACCTCCGTACTAGATCTCATCATCACGTGTCTGTCCATAACCGCTGCTGATTAAACCGGTGACCAAAAGAGTCAACCCAGCTTTTGATTAGGGTAGATGAGGTCTTGATCCCAATATGGAATAAGTGGGTCCTTGATTTGGATTATAAAGGATCGAATAGTGTTCACTGGTGTGGAATGGGTCACTGAAGCTATAGAAGATGATTCCCCTTGATGGGAATCTTCCTGAACATGCGCCCGATGTTGGAGTTAGGTTATCCGGACTAAGGTCAATAGAGTAGTGGTGTAAACCACCTATTCTTGGCCTGAGGGACCAGTAGATGGTGGTGCTGACATGGCCTAGTGGGAGACCTCCTTGTAACCTTCTGGCCAATAGTCATAGCGGGGATGACTCAGTTTTCCGTCACCTCATTGGCATAGTAAAGTGATTCATAGGAAAATTCTTGGAAGAGGCTCCCAAAACTATTGAATGTTGGTGTAGGGAGTAATGGATCCCATGAACAACCCTTGGTGGTGGTGGTGACAGTGAGGTAGAAAATAATACAGGTCATATAGGGCCATATACCTCATGAGAATGACCCCCTCCTACTCATATCGTCATCCAAGAATATCTATCACTCCCCTTTGAATTTTTTTGGATGGTGATATGGGGTGAGGGAGCCCGGTAGTTGTGGTCAAGGATGATGTTATGATGGATGCATAAATATTTCAGACTACCACATTATCGTTACTCCTACCCCTGCATCTGTGGGTGGGGGAAAATTGGTTTCCCAAGGCTTGGGTCCTTCAAAACAGGAAGATTCAACCATCAGCATTGATATTAGGAAAGAAACACCCAATACCCCAGTGTCATTTAGTCTTCCTTGGTCATATAGAGAGATCCATGATGAAAATTCCATAGATCATAATTTCCAACTATTAACAGCCCTGAATTCTAGTGATTTTCCACCAAACCCACTATTTTCTTGGTGGGACCTGGTGCTGGATAACCATATTCAGTGACACTCGCATCTTTATTTGTCTCAACCACTAATAATTCCTATAGTTTAAGGAAAAATAGTTCACTTTAGGTTCAAAATTTTCTGTTTCCAATGTTTTCTACTGGGGATGCCACCTAGGATCATCATGGTTGACGTTTGCTAATGGAAAATTGTACCCCGCATGCCTACTTTCAAAAGGTAGGTATAATTCATAACTTATTTCGAGATGTATTCTCATTGACTGAAATGGGATGTTTATACCTCCTTTCGTGGATTCATCCATTGAAATTTTCACATAGTCTAGGTCTCTGTTATATATTATGATGTTGTTCATGAAACTCATTCCTGGTGCCATATCTCTATGGACACTGGTTAATTATTCTAATTCTATAAAGACATTCAAGTGGTTCAAGTCAGGGAAACAACCTTTAGTGAGGAGAGTAGTCAAATTGGTCATCGATGGCATGTATGGATGCTAAAACGCTAGAACACTTGTATTCTTCCTCATTAGAGGGATTCTAAGGGGCACTGAAACCCAAGGACTCCCATATTTCTTTTCTAGATGTATGTCCTTGAGGTTTTCCTTGGATTTCCATGTTTAACATGGGGTATTCCATGAGTTTAGCATCTAGAAGAGACAGATCAGACTAATTGGAACAACTATTATAGTGGATGAGATAGACATATCCATATAAGAAAACACCTAGAAGGTTTAACAGACGGATGGATAAAAATTTCCAATGAGGTAAGACCCGAGGTAGTGTGTTTCATGAAGAGAAGGTTCCACACTATAAAGGATGATCACCACTAATGGTGAATTAGGTAGGTGGACCCCAAAGAGGGGGACGCCAAGGTTTACTGTTGTATGGGATTGAACCTCAAGGAGGCTTCCTATGTCCCCTGTATAGAAGACAGGGATCAACACCCACATATTTCAAATGGGAAAGGTATGGGGTTAACATATGGATAACGACTAATCACAAGAGGATCACTCTTGGTTCGATGATATGGATTGTATAGGGCTTACACATGGTTATTTTCCTAGTTTTCATAAAGAGAAATAATGGGCTGAATAGGTCTTACACACTAAGACAACCCATTTGGATGATGTGACCCCACCGTGATAAGAGTGAGGTGATAGAGTAAATGGTTGTGCCTCGCACAAGGGAGATTCCCAAATGAATGAGGTGATCTAACAAGGATGTGGTAGCCTAGGTAAGAATCAAGACGGATAATGAAGGTTTGTATGATGTTTAATGGAGTGGGTGAAATGAAACCGACATGAAGATGGTGATATTGGGCATGAACCTCTAGGAGGTTTAATACATATACCGACTAGTTGAGATTCAAAGTACATATAATTTTTATGGGGGAGTTGGGTCTTACACATGGTTAGCTTCCTTGGTGGACACAAAGTAGATATTACCTATGGGTAGGGGAATGATCCCCCTGAGATATAGTGGCTCGATTAAAGATTAATATGGGAGTGGATGATGGTGGATACTGAGATCCAGGAGGCACACCCCTAGGAGGAGGGATATAGGGTTTACCAATGGTTGGGATTGAACCTTAGGGAGGTTTTCTACATACCATTTTTAGAATATAGGGATCAAAACCCACACAGTTCTATGGTTTGAGGATGATGCATGGATAGAGGCCCATGAAGGTGAAAACTGGGGCTTACTCTAGGATAGATTCCTTGAGGAATGGTTTCATTGACACTACTAACCCCTAAGCCCTTGTGAGTCATGATAATTTTGAGAAAAAATAAGAAGAACCAGAAAAGAGGGTCTATTGATGAAAGATTCATTGGTGAGAGATGGTGTAGGGATTACATATGGTTAGCAGCCTAAAGATATGGAGATTGGGTCTTACACATGATATGCGGCCGATGGAGACAAATATTAAAGGGATAGGGATAGGGTATTCAGAGTCCCGTGTGCCCATATCTCCTCTTGTCTTTGTGTCTAAAAGAGGAAAGGAGAAGCAATGGTTCTACCTCCTACTAGAAAGGATAAGGGTCTTACACTAGGATGGTTTCCCTTCCCTGTGGGCAGATGCCGTCCCCTGCAAGGAGGATATCATTCTGTGTTGAAGATATCACCCTATGGACCAGGGAACCCCATGTGCATTGCACGGGGTGAGTCTACAATTTAATGTCTTGTGTTGAGGATAATGGTACTTGGCAGTTTAATGTCCTGCATCTTGAATGATGAGGACTCATTATTTATCCCTTGGACTTACATGACTGATTCCCACCCACACCTTGGGTTGGGAAGGCATCAGAAATGTCGAGATACAATGGGGTGGAGGAGTGGTCAGTTGAGGGGTCCATGTTAGCATAGATATACAAAGAATCAATTTTCGTTAACATACCTAAGTGAAGAAGCTTTAGGTAGAGAAAATAAATACGAGAGAGTGCATGAGGGATAATAAAATCACTATGCACATGCCTGGAGGGCCGCACAAAAGAGGAACACAGAAGAAATAGATGGTACACACAAGATGGGATAGAATATGGTGATTTAGGATAAAGATAACTGATGGAGCCTATTGTAAGTTTTACTTGCATGATTGGAGACTTTCATGCAAAATGAATAGGGCTAAGAGGAATAAGTACAACACTAGGTCAAGTCTTTCATGTAAGAGGGATCTTTTTCACTCACTTGCCTCAGGAAAAAAGGAAGTGGGTGAGGGACAAGACCTTGTGGGCCCACACAAAGGCAGACCCCTAGGGAATTTATCATGAAAGATACTGTACCTTAAAGTCCTGACTTGCGCATGGTCATAGAATAATTCCTCTTGCACACATGAGAGTGACAGGTCATCTTTTGGAGCATTACCCCAAAAGAGGTGGATTGAACTTCTATTTATAGGAAAAATTATTAGTTGTATCATATAAGAAGGAAAACACAAAATAATATGTTTGAAATCACATAAGATCCTTATTCACGGATTTTGGTCTTGCACGTAGTCATCCACAATTACAGGCGACTCCCTTGGTGTTCTATGGATTGTTTGATAATTCAAATCATGGGTTTAAGCTGCTCAAATATTCCTATCTATGGACTCAAGGGGAATTCAGTGCTAAAAAAATAGAAAAGATTCCATTTGGATTATGTAATCCTCTATGTAAATTTTAGAGGTGCATGTTAAGTATTCTTTTATCACATTGAATATTTATTCGTGGTTTTCTTAGTTGATTTTATACTTTTTGGAAATGATTTTGACCATTTTTTGAAAAATTTGGAAAAAGTTTTGAAAACCTGCATTGAATATAATAGTCTTTTATATTTTGAAAAGTTTAATTTCATGGTTGAGAGAGGAATTGTACTTGTTCCTAACAATTAAAAGAAATTCATTGAAGTGGATAAATAAAAAATTGAAGTGATAAATTAGTCAACTTTCCCAACCTGTGTGAAACATGTTAGATCATTTTTAGGAAAAGTTGGATTCTACAAGAGGTCTATCAAATATTTTAGTAAGATTTATCACCATCTCTCTAGATTAATTTTTAAATATTCTGATTTTGATTTCAATGGTGAAAGAAGGGAAGCCTTTTTTGTGTTGAAGAGGAGATTTGTTACAACAATAGTGATTCATCCACCAAATTGGGAAGAACGATTCGAGCTACATCATGATGATCACAACCAATCAGTTGTAGTAGTATTTTTTAGAAAATTGAGGGCTTTCTATAAGGCCCTAGCCTTAAAACTTACTTAATCTAGAGTTATTAGAAGATTACACATTCAGGATCTTTTCAGGTTTAGAGTTTTAGAGAATTATATCATAAAACTTGCATTACATTCCACATTTAAACAAAGTGGTTACATAATATATAGTATTCATTTTTCCCATCAACAGAAACATATTTAAAATAAAACATGGATTCTTTCTTGACACTTCCTTGAAACTATCATCATATCATGTGCCATTCCCTTGACCTGTGAAAAATATTTCAAAAACTTGAGATGAGCATAAAAATCTCAGTAAGGGTTATAAAAAGTCTGGAAAGGAAACTTGAGTACATATATACATAAGAATGAAATCATACTTTACCCATAAAACATAAGTAGTTTAATATACCTCATAAAATAATGATTAAATCATAGAAATCATAAGACATAAAAGTAACTTGAGGCATTCATAACATTCTTACGTAGGGAGTAACCCTCTTAGTTACTTTTGGAATACCCATCACAGTATATCCCATAAATCTCTTCGGAGAAACCTTAACGTTTAACTCCTTCGCGTTACCCAATGCATTGGAGAGCTATATCGGGCTCACCCGCCCTTAGTTTATCACGGAAACACCCATGTTCAAAAAAAACCCAAGAACCATAACATAATCATAGCACATAACTTAAGCATAAAGTAAAGATAATATTCCCATATTGCAACAACAATATAACATTTTATGATATTGAAATAATGAATCCATTCTAAAAACCATTTCCAAAACCTATTTAAAACATTTAATAAAGAGATTTTTGAATCAAAGTGTCCCATACCACTTTGAAGCTTTTAAAATTTTAAACCATTAATATCCATATAAATAAATCCTTAAAACCATTTTAAAAACATGTATATTAATGAGAAATATTTATAAGAATAAATCATTAAAGCATTTAAAATGATATTTTAGTTAAAGGGTTTTTAACAAAATGAGAGACACTTGAATACAATAATTGAGGAATAACATTTAATCAAAACATTATAATATCATGAGAATAATGGGATTCATGATATAATATTCCAAAGGACAGTATATACACCATACAAGAGTTAATTGGTGCAAAACAACAATGAAGTCTCAATAGAAATGTAAAATGAGATGAAATCCCTTATAAAGAAGGTATCCTTAAGTTAAGGATAAATCAATCTCATAGTTATGTGTGAAAAATATAAATACACCCAATATAAGTGGATATTAAGTGTAAAACAATCAATGGTCATTCACACATATTCAATAACTACATGTTGAACCCAAAAAAATCGAAATTGGGTTAAGAAGTTCCCTTATAAAATTTCGACAGCCTAACGACGTCACTTGAAAATTCAGAAAATGAGTTGATGAGAGAGAAAATGGTTTCTCATCACTTGGACATAAAATTTACATAAATAAGGATACCGAAGAACATTAATATGTGAATTAAAAGACATAGCAGAAGAAGTCTTTTAAAAAGAGGAGGGTGAAAGGTCCCCTTACCGAGTTGGGTAACTTTCGAAACGTACACCCCATGGAAGAAGGGTCATAAAATGAAGATGAAAATACCCATAAATGAAATTATACTACACAAAGTGTATAATAATGGGCAGTACATACACCACTCAAAGGAAATGGTGGCAAACGTAGCATAAATGTCACAAGAATAAAAGTGAGATGAAAAATTCCTTACGAAAACTCGGCAGCCTAAAGGCGCCACTTAAAACTTCCATAAATGGATTTATGAGATCAAATAGGGTCTCTAATAATATGAACATAAAAATTACAGTATGAGTAATATAAAAGAACATCCCCAAACATAATAAATATGAGCTTAAAAGAAATGACATAAAAGAGAGTACTTAAAAAGAAAGAGAGAGGTTGGATCCCTTACATCGGGTCCGACTTGACTCGATCGTTCTTTAACCTCCTGAATAATAAAATTGTGTTAATTTCTACTTGATTAAGAAGATTTTTTCAATTTCATTATTCCTTTTATATCACTTACTACCATGCTATTAACACTATGTAATTATTTAAGTTAATAATGGTCGTTTTGTAGATCATTGCTACTTGAGTCAAAAATAAACTCTTTATAATTACAAGTTGTTCATGTGGTAAAATATATATTATATCCAGAATTATATTCACCATTTAGATATAATATATATAATACATATCTATTATAAATATGCATTTATAATATTACATAACATTTAGAGGTAAGAAATGAAATGCACCGTTCATGAAGACGGTAAGCCGTACGTACACATGAACGCTACTTCCATTTCTATTTCTTATTTAATGGAATTAAAACATAATGATACATAATAGTATTATAATTACAGTATGACATCATATATAATATCATTAAATCATACCACATATGGTATTAACGAATCAAATCACTTTGAGGGGGCGATAGTCCACACTTCCTAAAATGAAGATATCGCGTTTAACCATAATGGAATCCATAAAGGTATACCATAAACGAAAAATACAGAAGATTAAGTAAAACATAAACATATTATATATCATATATAAATATAGTGACATATTAATGGCCACCTTTGAGGGTGTTAAAAGAATATTGAACAATCATCGTTTCGTGAGGCAGAAATTCAACATCCATAGAAACAGTATGTTCTTTAACCATTAGATGTAGGTGTGTGTAAGTGTAGCTCGAATACTTCTTATAAAAACATCCTAGTATATTTAATATACTTTAGTTGTTACAAAAGAAATGAATAAAAATAGTTTAGGGGGTTGGAGAAGCAAAATAAAACAAAAGAACACAAGTGAGGACATTACCTTAAAATCAGGTATCTCTCTTTGATTTGAGCTCAAAGGCTTCCTTGGGAAGACTTATGCCCAAAGTGAGGCTTCTAGGAGTAATAGAGGGATGTGGAGAGATAAAATGAGTAGGGTTTTCACAATACAAAGGCTTTAGAGGTGTGGTTAAGGTGGTAGAGGTGGGGGCCTTTTATAAGAGGAGAGGAGGGGCACTCTTGGAAAGTTACAAAATGTTACTTTATTTTCAAATGGGTTTCGGATTTTAAAGGTCCCAAATTGATTTATTTTGAGGATAAGGTGGTAAGGGTTTGAAATATAATCATCCAATAGGCCTTTTACAAGTGTAATTTATAGTTTTAACATTATCGTTTCATTTTTTTAATCCCTTTATTAATGAGGTAATCGCTTCATCATCATGATGTCATAAATAATTTAATTTATTTAATGTCTAAAAATTATAAAAAAAATATCATGATGTAGGAAATATTTTTATATTTATAATTAATATTTATAGTCAAAAATATGACTTGTATAACCCCATTTAAAAATTGTTTTAGTAAAACAACTCATGCTTGTGACATTTTTATATTAACTTAAAATAAAAAGTTATTTATGTCATTTTACAACCAAAGTGGCTCCATGGGGTCCCCAAGTTGACCCATGGATTTTCTTGGTCAGACATGACACATCCAATGAGGGTAGGACATGTTTCTAGGTCATTTCATATTATTAAAACATTATTTTTACCTTAAATTACACTAATTACCTCTAATCGCGATTAAAAACTTAAAAGTTACTATTCACCAAAAAAAATTATTTTAATCCTATTGAACCACATTTTACATCTTAATGACAACCATGTATGTCGGATTTTTGAAATTCAAATCACAGAAGTGGTAAAGTTTCATTTAAACAAAAAAATCAGTTTTTAAACTACCACTTAGTGGTTTCACTATTCATCAAAAATCGAAGTTTTTCAGAAAAATACCAAAAATTCACCCTAAGCTATATTTGATATTCCGAATTCAAAAATTATGTCTATTTTACAAAATTAAAAACATATATGTTTCATTAATTAATTTAATAATTAATTCCCACCGTAAAAACAAATAGCATGTTTTTAAGAAACAATATCTTTTAAAAGATTGACACTAGTTTAAGTCCAATTTCAAAGTGAAATTAATTCCAATGACCACCATTAGATTAAATGGTAAAAATATATTCTAAATACACTCTAATCTAAATTAAAAATATAATATATCCATATAAATAAATAATATTAAAAGGAGGTTTTGAATTAAAATGCAACATTTTCAATAAAAATAATTTTTATCGGAAAAATAACAAAATTTTACACAAAGTAAATTTTGATGTCCAGATTATAAAGAAGGATTTTCTTTTGGAAAATAAAACATATAAAATTTTCAAAAGTATATTTAAAAAGGGTTCTCCATTAAAAGGCGGTTAATCAACCTTTTAAATAATATTAGAAGATTTATGCTTAAAATTAGATTGATTTGCATTTTAAGCCTCCAACATTTATTGGATAAAATTAAAAATATTCGACAAACATATATAATCATTTTTTATTTAGTTCATTTCATTTCCGCCATTACAACGGTTAGGCATTAACTACCTTTTAAAATAATATTATTTTATTATTAGAGTTCAATGTAAGATTTCAAAGAAACTCGTTGTTGCATATTGGGTATGCCCCCGAGCATAGAATTACCTTTAAAGTATTATTAATAATTTATTCAAAACTATGGATAAATATGAAAATGTCATATTCTTTATTTACCTGGGGTGTTACATCCTTCCCCCCTTTTGGAAATTGCTTCCTCGCAATTTTAAAATTGGTCTTGGAAGCTTCATTGAAAATCCCACATCGGAACAAGAGTCAGTAAAACTATCACTTAAAAGAATGGGAGAGAAGTACAAATGTCACCCGAGTTAACCCATACTAGGATTCCAAGTATGAAAATATAGATATGGAGGAAAAAACAAAGGCTCATGTTCTGATGGAGAGTGATATTAAACATGTCTATGAGAAAGTTAACAACAATAAAATCACAAACTTGTGATGTGTTAAATGGTATTTGATTCCCCAGTAGGAAAAATTGACAGACAACATTTTTGTTTTATGTTACTTTTCATTGAGGAATTTATTGGTGAGCATAACTAAAACATAAGGAAGCATACTTAATTTTCATGTTTACTTTCAAATTTTACTAGATTTCTTACATGAACTCATATTTTCTCCAAAAGACGAGTATTTAGGATGACTTGTTCACATTAATAGAGCTATAATCAACTTCTAGAGAATCACCTAATCCAAAAAAGAGAACTATATACTTCCCATGTCTTTAGACCTTAACCAAAACTAAAACCCAAAGTTCAACAAAGAACATTCAATAAACATCTATCCATAAAATTCTACAAAGTAAACCAAACTAAGATTGAAACCCAAATATTTGAAGGATTTAATCACATAGTCTTCCAAGGTACAAATTAACTTTTATCTCCAAAATAACATCAATTACTCTTACAGTCTCATACTGAAAAGTAATTAACCTAATCACATATCCTCCATGATAGGCTAATCATTTCCATTGATAACCAAAAATCAACTTACTCTTAATTCATAAAATCATCTAACTAAAAAGAATCATTCAAAATAACCAGGGACTTCACGTAGTCCAGTGGTAGGCGATAAATACCAGTTTCACTTTGGTTGTGGGTTCGATTCCCACAGCTTTGTCCGACGCGACGGGTTGTCACACAATCTGCGTGTTGTCCCTTTTCAAAAACTATATAATTTTATAACATTCCTCAAAAAGAGATAAATTCATCAAAAATAACCATAACATATTTTAACGAAAAGGGTTATCTGATAACTTCCATTTTGTAACCCAAAATGTATTAACCAGTAATTGCCTAAAATTCAAGGATCATATAAACCCAAATGGTTCTTTATAACTATATTCACAAAAGAAAGGAGAATTGTTCCTTGAATAAAATTTTCGTATATCAAACATCAAGGTTACTATAAAAAGTATTCTAATGTAACACCATCATCAAAAGAGACTTAATACATCTAAGAATTTCACCATCCTAAAATCTACCACAACTCTTGAATCCCTTATATGATGACTTCTTACTCATTCAACATTCTTCATGATCCATTAGCCATTCCATTTCAACTTATTCTGAAATACTTATTTCCTACAAACAAAATCATGAATCATATCCTAACATTCCAATAATAGGAAAACATATGTTATGAAATAATCCATACCTTTCATTCTTCATTGTCAGTTTCTTTATCCTCAATCGGAATGGCATTAGGTATTGGTAAATGAATATATGTACGATCTTGGTGACCCCATTCCCGAAACTTCTTCGTAGGACATGTGTTTGCATAATTACCATGCACACCACATTTAAAACATTCAATTGATCCTTTAGAAATAACTTCTTTCCCTTTCCTAGAGTCAACTAGATACTTCCTTTTTCCATGGCAGGTTCTTTCTTTATGACCTTCATTTCCACATCTATATCATCTTTCTGTCCCTTTGAAACATTTTCCTATGTGTTTCTTTCCACATATTTGACACATCAGTTTTTGAACATACTTACCTTTATGATTATTACCTGAACTTCTGTGGGGATTTGTTTCTCTCATATACAATTCGTTATAAAAATCACTAAGGTTCAGGTGGTCAATAATGACTCCAGATAGTTGGTTGAGAATAACCACAAGAGTTCTCTTTGCAGCCCCCATATCATTCAGTTGTTCTTTCATAAAACCGTCACAGTTTTCTTCAAATCCACTGTTACTTTGGTGCCTGCTAGATCCGGCCATTTACTAAAACCAAAAAGGCCAGTGTGAGTATATCAGTAAAATCATCAAATAAAAAAGAGAAATATAAACACCAAGATATACTTATCGAAGTTATCTCAAACTCATTCTAACTTTAAAAAAAAACGATGACTCCATCTAATATACTAACCATTTTGGTTATACACAACTTGTCGCTTTTTCATAAACAACACTCTAACCTTTAAATTTATCTAAACCGACCTATGATACCAACTATAAAGCCCCAACCTTAAACCTTACTTAATCTTGAGTTATGGAAAGATTACACATTGATGATCTTTTCAGGTTTAGAGTTTTAGAGAATTAGATCATAAAACTTGCATTACATTCCACATTTAAACAAAGTTGTTAAATAAAAGATAGTATTCATTTTTCCCATCAACGGAAACATATTTAAAATAAAACATGGATTCTTTCGGGACAATTCCTTGAAACTATCATCATATCATGTACCATTCCCTTGACCTGTGAAAAACATTTCAAAAACTTGGGAAGAGCATAAAAAGATCAGTAAGGGTTATAAAAAGTATGGAAAGGAAACATGAGTACATATATACATAAGAATGAAATCATACTTTACCCATAAAAAATAAGCACTTTAACATAACTCATAAAATCATGAATAAATCATAGAAATCATAAGACATAAAGGTAAATTGAGACATTCATAACATTCTTACGTAGGGATTAACCCTCTTGGTTACGTTTGGAATACCCATCACAGTATATCCCCTAAATCTCTTCAGAGAAACCTTAACGTTTAACTCCTTCACGTTACCCAATGCACTGGAGAGCTATATCGGACTCACCCGCCCTTAGTTTATCACAGAACCACCCATATTCATAAAAAATGCCCAAGAACCATAACATAATCATAGCATATAACTTAAGAATAAAGGAATGATAACATTCCCACATTTCAACAACAATATAACATTTTAAGATATTGAAATAATGAATCCCTTCTAATAACCATTTCCAAAACCTATTTAAAACATTTAATAAAGAGATTTTTGAATCAAAGTGTCCCATACCACTTTGAAGCTTTTAACATTTTAAACCATTAATATCCATATAAATAAATCCTTAAAAACATTTTAAAAACATGGATATTAATGAGAAATATTTGTAAGAATAAATCATTAAAACATTTAAAACGATTTTTTAGTTAAAGTGTTTTTAACAGAATGAGAGACAATTGAATACAATAATTGAGGAATTACATTTAATCAGAACATTATAATATCATGATAATAAATGGATTCATGATATAATATTCTAAAGGACAGTATATACACCATACAAGAGTTAATTGGTGCATAACAACAATGAAGTATCAATAGAAATGTAAAATGAGATGAAATCCCTTATAAAGAAGGTATCCTTAAGTTAAGGATAAATCAATCTCATAGTTATGTGTGACAAATATAAATACACCCAATATAAGTGGATATTTAGTGTAAAACGATCAATGGTCATTCACACATATTCAAAGGATTACATATTCAATAACTACATGTTGAACCCAAAGAAATCTAAATCGGGTTAAGAAGTTCCCTTGTAAAATTTCGACAGCCTAACGGCGTCACTTGAAAATTCAGAAAATGATTTTATGAGAGAGAAAATGGTATCTCATCACTTGGACATAAAATTTACATAAATAAGGATACAGAAGAACATATCCCAACATAATAGTACGTGAATTAAAATACATAGCAGAAGTCTTTTAAAAAGAGGAGGGTGAAAGCTCCCCTTACCGAGTTGGGTAACTTTTGAAACGTACACCCCATGGAAGAAGGGTTATAAAATGAAGATTTAAATACCCATAAATGAAATTATACTAAAAAAAGTTTATAATAATGGGTAATACATACACCACTCAAAGGAAATGGTGGAAAACGTATCATAAATGTCACCAGAATAAAAGTGAGATGAAAAATCCCTTACAAAAACTCGGTAGCCTAAAGGTGCCACTTAAAACTTCCATAAATGGATTTATGAGATCAAATAGGGTATCTCATAATATTAACATAATAAGTACAGTATGAGAAATATAAAATAACATCTCCAAACATAAGAAATATGAGATTAAAATAAATGACATAAAAAAGAGTACTTAAAAAGAAAGAGAGAGGTTGGATCCCTTACCTCGGGTCCGACTTGACTCGATCGTTCTTTAACCTCCTGAATAATAAACTTGAGTTAATTTCTACTTGCTTAAGAAAATTTTTTCAATTTCATTATTCCTTTTATATCACTTAATACCATGCTATTAACACTATGTAATTATTTAAGTTAATAATGGTCGTTTTGTAGATCATTACTACTTTAGTCAAAAATAAACTCTTTATAATTACAATTTGTTGATGTGGTAAAATATATATTATATCCAGAAATATATTCATTATGTAGATATCATATATATCATATATATATATCCATTATATACATACATTTATAATATTACATAACATTTAGAGGTAAGAAATGAAATGCACTGTTCATGGAGACAGTAAGCCGTACGTACGCATGAACTCTACTTCCATTTATATTTCTTATTTAATGGAATTAAAACATAATGATACATAATATTATTATAATTCCATTATGGTATCATATATAATATCATTAAATCGTACCACATATGGTATTAATGAATCAAATCACTTTGAGGGGGCGGTAGTTCGCACTTCCTAAAATGAAGATATCACGTTTAACCATAATGGAAACCATAAAGGTATTCCATAAATGAAAAATAAATAAGATTAAGTAAAACATAAACATATTATATATCATATATAAATATAGTGAAATATTAATGTACACCTTTGAGGGTGTTAAAAGAATATTGAACAATCATCGTTTCGTGAGCCAGAAATTCAACATCCACAGAAACAGTATGTTATTTAACCATTAGATGTAGGTGTGTGTAAGTTTATCTCGAATAATTCTTATAACAACATCCTAGTATATTTAAGATACTGGATTTGTTACAAAAGAAATGAATAAAAATAGTTCAGGTATCTCTCTTTGATTTGAGCTTAAAGGCTTCCTTGGGAAGACTTCTGCACAAAGAGAGGATTCTAGGAGTAAGAGAGGGATGTGGAGAGATAAAATGATCAGGGGTTGGCCGAGACAAAGGCTTGAGATGTGTGGGTAAGGTGGTGGATGTCGGGGCCTTTTATTAAAGGAGAAGAGGGGCACTCTTGGAATGTTACAAAATGTTACTTTATTTTCAAATGAGTTTTGGATTTTAAAGGTCCCACATTGATGAATTTAGAGGATAAGGTGGTAAGGGTTTGAAATATACTCATCCAATAGGTCTTTTACAAGTGTAAGTTATAGTTTTAACATTATCTTTTCATTTTATTTAAATCCTTTATTAATGAGGTAATCGCTGCATCATCATGATGTCATAAATAATTTAATTTATTTAATGTCTAAAAATTATATAAAAAGTATCATGATGTAGGAAATATTTTTATATTTATAATTAATATTTATGGTCAAAAATATGACTTGTATAACCCCATTTAAAAATTGTTTTAGTAAAACAACTCATGCTTGTGACATTTTTATTTTGACTTGAAATAAAAAGTTATTTATGTCATTTTCCAACCAAAGTGGCTCCATGGGGTCCCCAAGTTGACCCATGGATTGTATTGGTCGTCCATGACACATCCAATGAGGGTATGACATGTGTCTAGGTCATTTCATATTATTAAAACATTATTTTTACCTTAAATTACGCTAATTACCTCTAATCGCGATTAAAAACTTAAAAGTTACTATTCACCAAAAAAATTATTTTAATCCCATTGAACCACATTTTACATATGAATGACAACCATATATGTATGATTTTTTAAATTCAAATCACATAAGTGGTAAAGTTTCATTTAAACGAAAAATCAGTTTTTAAACTACCACTTAGTGGTTTCACTATTCATCAAAAATTGATGTTTTTCAGAAAAATACCAAAAATTTACCCTAAGCTATATTTGATATCCTGAATTAAAAAATGATGTCTATTTTAAAAAATTCAAAACATATATGTTTCCTTAATTCATTTAATAACTAATTCCCACTGTCAAAACAAATAGCGTGTTTTTAAGAAACAATATCTATTAAAAGATTGACACTAGTTTAAGTCCAATTTCATAGTGAAATTAATTCCAATAACCACCATTAGATTAAATGGAAAAAATATATTATAAATACACTCTAATATAAATTAAAAATATAATCCATCCATATAAATAAATCATATTAAAACGAGGTTTTGAATTAAAATGCAACATTTTCAATAAAAATGATTTTTATCGGAAAAATAACAAAATTTTACAGAAAGTAAATTTTGATGTCCAGATTCTAAAGAAGGATTTTATTTTGTCAAATAAAACATATAAAATTGTCAAAATTATATTTAAAAATGGTTCTCCATCAAAAGGCGGTTAATCGACCTTTTAAAGAACATTAGAAGATTTATGCTTAAAATTGGATTCATTTGCAGTTTAAGCCTCCAACATTTATTAGATAAAAGTAAAAATATTTGAAAAACATATATAATCATTTTGTAGTTAGTTCCGTTCATTTATGCCATTACAACTGCTAGGCATTAACAACCTTTTAAAATAATATTATTTTATTATTAGAGTACAACGTAAGATTTCAAAGAAACTCGTTGTTGCGTATTGGGTACGCCATCAAGCATAGCATTCCCTTTAAAGTATTATTAATATTTTATTCAAAAATAGGGATAAATATGAAAATGTCATATTCTTTATTTACCTGGGGTGTTACACTTTCCATAACTCATTTCCTATTCCTAGAGAACCTTAGATGCACCCCAATTAAATTACATAACCACAAAAGTGTTTTAATTGGTTTTATTTACTTTAGAAGGATTTGGGTCATATCTTCTTGGATTTAAAGTCACTATGTTTTCTAATCATGCAGCTCTTAGGTACTTGAGAAATAAGGATGAATCTAAACCAAACCTAGTGAGGTGTATATTACTATTGTAGGAATTTAATATATAAATCAAAGACAAAAATATAGTTGAGGATAAAGTGGTTAGTCACTTAAGTAGACTTCCCAACAGTACTGGAGATGAAATTCTAGAAAAATAACCATAGAATGATCACCTTCCAAGAGGGAAGTTGTACTTGATTAAAGGATAAGGGCCTTGGTATAGTAGAATGGTCAATTATATGGTATCATTTTAGGTCCCATCTCATTTAAATTATCTTCAAATTCTAAAACTGAAATCAAAATCTAGATATTACATCTTGGATGATCCATTTCTTTAAAATATTTGTAATGACCAACTGATAAGAATATGTTTTAATAAAATTGAAATTTATTACGTATTTTATTTTTATCACAATTTAGATTATAGAAGCCACTTTGAACCTCAAAGTATATCAATTAAGGTTTTAGAATCTATAATTTATTGGTCCACCTTTTCTAAATATACTCATGGATTTTTTAAAGAGGTGTGAAAATGTTAGTTTTCTAAAAATATTTTAAAGAGATAATAAATGAAACAGAATACACTTATTTTTTATCAATTTTTTGAAGTATGGTGGATATATTTTATAGGCCATTTACCAATTTAATTTGGAAATTAATATATCTTGCTTGCAGTTGGTTATGTTTCAAAATGGGTGGAAGAAAAATCCACCAGGACTGATGATGCTAAAGTTGTTTATGATTTTTTAAGGATAACATATTTTGTAGGTTTATTGTACCTATAGCCCTCACTAGTGGTTAAGGGATTAACTTTTACAATAGAAAAGTGGAGGATTTTCTGAATAGGTATGGGGTGCATCATAAAACATAAACTTCATATCATCTATAGAGAAATGGTAAAGCACAAGTGTCAAATAGGGAAATCAAATGAATTTTGGAAAAGACTGTTAATCCAAATAGGAAAGATTGGAGCCAAGGTTTGGAATTCACTGTATGGTCTTACAGGATAGCCTACAAAACTATGATTGGAATGTGTCTATATATGTTGATTTATGGGAAAAGATCTCACTTACCAATGGAATTGGAACATAAGGTGTACTGGGTGGTGAGAAAGATGAATTTGGATCTTGAGAGTGTTGGGAAAGAGAGAATATTTCAGTTGTAAGATCTAGAGAAAATTAAAAGGGAATATTTTTGAAAATTTAAGGATCTAAAAATAGATAACAAGAGTGTATTGTGATAAGATTATCCAACATAAATACATTTATCCTAGAGACAAAATGATTTTATTCAACTCAAGACTCAAGCTGATTCTTGGTAAACTTCATTCCAGATGGGAAGGTCTATTATAGTTACACATGTATATCCTTTCGGTGCTTTGAAGATTGTAAAGTATAATGATAATTATTTATTCACTATTAATGGACATAGGGTAAAGAAATTCAATGGTACCATTCAATTAGATCTAGTGGAGAATATCAGAATCCTCTAACCTTTTTATCAATAAAAGTCATAATACCATACTATCCTTTAAACTTGGCTTCATTAGGTGATTGTTTTTTAAAAAATATTACATGTAAAATATACTTTAATATATTGAGTACACTACATAATTTAATTCTAGGGGAGGTAATATTTGTAGTTTTGGATTTTTAATTTTTTATTTTTTCTATTTTCTAAAAAAATTGTGTGTTTTTCAAAAATTTATTTATTTATTTTTAAAAATTTTATTGTGTTTTTGAAAATTGTGAGATCAAATAATTATCATTTCAAATTTTTAAAAGAATTTAAATTAGTGAATAAATTTATTCCATGAATTTGATTTTAAAAGAATCCCGAAAATGACTTTTTTCTAGTTCAAATCTTTGGGAATTTCAGGAGAAGTCCTATTATTTTTGAATACAATGGCACATATATATGTCTTTATCCTTGAAATTAATTTCCCATTAGGTTTATAAAACATTTTTTTCATATTTTTTTCATTAACTTCACTTATTGATAAAACTGGACCATGCTTGTGTCAACTAGAATTTGATTTATTCATTTCCAAAGTTGAGGGTCTGAGGTAATTTTGTTTTAAACGATTGAGGAATTTATTTTATATTTAAATCCACATTTTCAACAAAATACATTTTATTTTTTAATTCCTTGTACATTTAATCCTTATATCCATTAAAATCCATGAATAACCTATTAGGTTATCCACATTACCAGCCAATTTTCCCTATCTAACCCACCATTAAAGTGAAATTGCAAGATCTAGTTGAGCTTAAGTGTAGGGGTGGCTATCTTTTGTTTTGATAACACATTTGGTGACAGTTTGGGTGGAAAATAAAAATTTTAAGATATGTGTTTTCTATTGAGATATTTTACTTTCTAAATATTTCATGAAAAAATAAGTTGTGCATTTTTGGAATTCCAATTGCGAAAGAAATCCATGCATATCTGAATATTTTAAGAAAAATTATATTTTAGAAGATTGACATTTTTTATTCTGAAATTATGAATTGTGTGTAATTTCCTTTAGTTTTAATGATTATGGATATGATTTTATTCTAAGGGGAGTTAAAAGGAGATCATAATTGAGTGAAAACTATAATTATGCAATTTTTATTTAAAAAGAGATGAACCATCCTTATTCAACTTATGAATTTTTCACATCAAAATCCTTATAACCAAAATCAATATAGAAACACTAAAAATTCTTCTTGATAACCACATTTCCCTGACTCACATCGAGTGGATATGTGGGAATTTATAAAGCCTATGGTGACTCTTGTGTGGGTTTGGATGAGAAAATACCTTTTCAAAATTATCATTTGTGTGATGAGATAAAATTCACACGAGGTTCGTTTCTTATGTGAATGGGAGGATAAATGAAGTTTAAATGGATTTAATTAGATGAATTAACAAATTTAAATAATTGTTTTTGATGAGGCATGATATTTTTTTTCTTGGTGTGGAATTGGTGGATATCATGGGTATGTGTTTTGAATTTGATTTGATTAGATTTTGATACTTACTTGTCCAAGAGTACATGTGATAATTGTGGGGGGATAGATATAGATAATATTTTAAATATTTTTCATTTGTGTTTTGATGATTTAATACCTTCAAATTTAATAATTTGATCTGAATCACATTATTTTTGTGTTTTTGGTGAATCTTTGGCTAAAATGTAAAAATTGATTAATTATTTAATTTTTTTGTTTCTATCACTTATGTATTTCAATAATAACTTCTACAATTATGATCTAATTTGTGTGATTATTTTATTAGTATTCCCTTGTTCATGGGATTATACTTTCTCTTATATACCTAGAGTTAATTCAAAACCCACAGGCCAAGGAAAATCAATCAATTTAAAAAATATCTATGGCCAAAATTGTAACACCCCAGGTAAATAATGAATATGAAATTTTCTTATTTATCCATATTTGTGAATAAAATATTAATATGACTTTAAAGGGGACGCTATGATCGATGGCGTACCCAACACGCAACAACAAGTTTCTTGGGAATCTTACGTTGCACTCTAATAATAAAATAATATTAATTCAAATGGTAGTTAACATGTAGCCGTTGTATTGGCGGGAATGGATAGAAATAACTAAATTATGATTATATATGTTTTTTAAATGTTTTTACATTTATCCAATAAAAGCTAAAGGCTTAAAATACGGAAAGAATTCAATTTTAGGCGTATATGCCTTAGTTTTCACTAAAGGTTCACTTATCGCCTTTTAATGGAGAACTGTCATTAAATATAGTTTTGTTCACTCTTAAACATTCTTTTGGACCAAATAAAACTCTTATTAAGAATCGGGACATCAAATTTTACTTTGTGTAATTTTTTGGTATTTTTCCGATAAAGTTCATTTTTTAATAAATAGTGTAAAATGTTGTATTTTAATTAAAAACCTCTTTTTAATCTATTTTATTTATATGATTAGATTATATTTTGAATTAGTTTTAAAGTGAAATTAGAAAATATTTTTACCATTAAATCCAATAGTGGTCGTTGGAATTAATTTCACTTTGAAATCAGACTTAAACTAGTGTCAATCTTTTGATACTTATTGTTTTACAAAAACATGCTATTTTCTCTGACAGCGAGAATTAATTATTAAATTAATTAATGTGACTAATATGTTTTGAATTTTTTAAAACGGACTTCATTTTTCAATTCGGAATATCAAATATAGCTCAGGGTGAATTTTTGGGATTTTTCTGAAAAACTTCAATTTTTGATGAATAGTGAAACCACTAAGTGGTACTTATAAAAGCTGATTTTCCGTTTAAATGAAATTTTTCCATCATTGTGTTTTGAATTTCAAATATCCGACATACATGGTTTTCATTAAGAAGTAAAATGTGGTTCAATGAGATTATAATAATTTTTTGGTGAATAGTGACTTATTAAGTTCTTAATCGCGATTAGAGGTAATTAGTGTAATTTAAGGTAAAAATGATATTATAAGAATGTGAAAACACCATGACACTTGTCCTACACCTATTGGGAGAGTCATGGCCGACCAAGACAAGCCATGGGCCAACTTGGGGACCCCATGGAGACACTTTGGTTGGGAAATGACATAAATAACATTTTATTTAATGTAAAAGTAAAATTGACACAAACATGATATGTTTTACTAAAACAATTTTTAAGTTGGGTTATACAAGTCATATTTTTGATTATAAATATTAATTGGAAAGCTAAAAGGATTTCCTACATCATAATAGTTGTTTTATAATTTTTAGACATTAAATAAATTAAATTATTTATGACATAATAATGATGCAGCGATGACATCATTATTTGACGATTTAAATAAAATGGAAAGATAATTCAAAATATATAAACTACACATGTCCAAAACTTATTGGATGAGTGGATTTCGAAGCCTTATAACATTATCCACGAATTATATCAATGTGGGACCTTTTGAAACCGAAACACATTTTCAAATAAAGTAATATTTCTTTACTTTCCAAAAGTGCCCCTCCTCTCCTCTTATAAAAGGCCCCCACCTCTACCTCATTTCACACACTCCTCAAGCCTTTGGCTCGGCCAAAACCTGCCCATTTACTCTCTCCAAATCCCTCTAATCATCCTAGAGTATTCCATTTGGGAATAATCCTTTCAAAGGAAGCCTTTAGGCTCAAATCAAAAGGAGTTACACTTTTAAAGGTAATTCATTCTCTCATGTTCATTTGTTTTATTTTGCTTCTCCAACCCCCTAAACTCTTATTATTTATTTCTTTTGTAACAACACCAGTATCTTCAATATACTAGGATGTTTTTATAAGATTTATTCGAGCTACACTCTCACACAACTACATCAAATGGTTAAAGAACATACGGTTTCCGTGGATGGCGAAATTCTGCCTCCCGAAACGATGATTGTTCAATACTCATTTAACACCTTCAAATGTGGAAATTATGATGTCACTATTTTTAAATATGATATATAATATGTTTATGTTTTCCTTAAGCTTCTGTTTTTTTCATTTTGGGCATACCTTTATGGTTTCCATTATGGGTAAACGCGATATCTTCATTTAAGGAAGTGCGGACTACCGCCCCCTCAAAGTGATTTGATTCGTTAAATACCATATGTGGGATGTATAAAGGATGGAAATATGATATTATATATGATATTATACTGGAATTATAATATACCTTTATATCATTATTATTCCATTCTATAAAATACGAAATAGAAATGAAAGTAGCGTTCATGCGTACGTACGGCTTACCGTCTCCATGAACGGTGCATTTCATTTCTTACCTCTAAATGATTATGTAATGTTATAAATGAATGAATGTACTGGATATATATGACATATATGATATCTAAATAATGAATACAATTCTGGATATAATAAACATTTGGCCACACGAACAACGTGTAATTGTAAGAAGTCCACTTTCGACTTAAGAACCAAATATCGGCAAAACAAATATTATTAACTTAAATGATTACATAATGTGTATGACATGGTAATAAGTGGTATAAAAGTAATAATGAACTTGAAAAAGGTACTTAAGGAATTATAAATTAACTCAATTTTATTATTCAGGAGATTAAAGAACGATCGAGTCAAGTCGGACCCGAGGTAAGGGATCCTACTCCTCTCTTTCTTTTTAAGTACACACTTTTTATGTCATTCATTTTAAAGCTAATATTTCTTGTTATTGGGATGATATTTTATATTAAACTTACTGTATTTTTTATGTTCATGTGATGAGAGACCCTATTCTCTCTCATAAATCCATTTTGGAAGTTTTGAGTGGCGTCGTTAGGCTGCCGAACTTTTGTAAGAGATCTAACCTCTCTCTTTCTTTTTAAGTACTCTCCTTTATGTCACTTATTTTAAGCTCCTCTTTGTAATGTTGGGGGATGTTCTTATATATTAATCTTTCTGTACATTTTATTGTAATGTGATGAGATACCCTATTTGATCTCATCAATCCATATTCGGAAGTTTTATGTGGCGCCGTTAGGCTGCCGAGTTTTCGTAAGGGATTTTTCATCTCACTTTTATTCCCGTGAGATTTATGCTACATTTGACACAATTTCCTTTGAGTGGTGTATGTTTTGAAAGATACCCAAGTCGGTAAGGGAACCTTTCACCCTCCTTTTTTTAAAAGACTTCTTTTGTTGGGTCTTTTAATTTAAATGTTGTTATGTTTGGATATGTTCTCATATATCCTTATTGATGTAAATTTTATGTCCATGTGATGAGATACAATTTTTATCTCTCATCAACTCATTTTGATGTGATGCCGTTAGGCTGTCAAGGGAAATTTTTAACCCAATTTCGATTTCTTTGGGTTCAACATGTAGTCATTGAATATGTCATCCATTGAATATGTGTGAATGACCTTTTATTATTTTACACTTAATATCCACTTATATTGGGTGTATTTATATTTGTCACACATATTTTTGAGATTTATTTGTCCTTAATTTAAGGATACCTTCTTTATAAGGGATTTCATCACATTTGACATTTCTATTGAGGGTTCATTGTTGTTATGCACCAATTCACTCTTATATGGTGTATATACTGTCCTTTGGAGTATTATATCATGAATCCATTTATTCTCATGATATTATAAAGTTCTGACTAAATGTTATTCCTCAATTATTGTATTCAAGTGTCACTAATTTTGGTAAAACCCCTTTAACCAAAATATCACTTTAAATGTTTTAATTATTTGTTCTTATTAATATCCATGTTTTCAAAATGGTTTTAAGGATTTATTTATATGGATATTAATGGTTTAAAATGTTAAAATCTTCAAGGTGGTATGGGACACTTTGATTCAAGAATCTCTTTATTAAATGTTTTAAATGGTTTTGAAAATGGTTTTTAATGGATTCGTTATTTCAATATCCTAAAATGTTATATTGTGATTTAAATGTGGAAATGTTATGTTTTCTTTATTCATGTTTTATGTGATACGATTATGTTATGGTTCTTGGGCGTTGTTATGAAGAACGGGTGGTTCTGTGATAAACTAAGGGTGGGTGAGCCCGATATAGCTCTCCAATGCATTGGGTAACGTGAAGGAGTGAAACGTTAAGGTTTCTCCGAAGAGATTTAGGGAATATACTGTGATGGGTATTCCAAATGCAACCAAGAGGGTTACTCCCTACGTAAGAATGTTATGAATGCCTCAAGTTACCTTTATGTCTTATGTTTTCTACGATTTATTCATGATTTGATATGCCTATGTTTTATGGGTAAAGTGTGATTTCATTCTAATGTATATATGAACTCATGTTTCCTTTCCATATTTTTTATAACTCTTACTGAGCTTTTTATGCTCATCCCAAGTTTTTGAAATGTTTTTCACAGGTCAAGGGAAAGGTACATGATGTGATGATAGTGTCAAGGATGTGTCAAGAAAGAATCCGTGTTATAATTTTAAATATGATTCCGTTTATGGGAAGAATGAATGCTATCTTTTATGTAACCACTTTGTTTAAATGTGGAATGTAATGCAAGTTTCATGATCTAATTCTCTAAAACTCTAAACCTGAAAAGATCCTCAATGTGTAATCTTGTAATAACTCAAGATTAAGTAAGGTTTTAAGGCTGGGGCCTTATAGTTGGTATCAAAGGTCGGTTTAGATAACTTTAGAGGTTAGGGTATTCTTTAAGCATAAGTGACATTACCATAATGGTTAGGATTTCAGAAAGAGTCCTAGTTTTAGATAAAGTGAATGAGTAAGTGTATCTTAGTGTTTACCTTCCTCATTAGTACATGATGGTTTTGTTGATATACTCACACTGACATTTCTATTTTTAGTGAATGGATGGATATAGCAGGCACCAAAGAGACAACAGGTTTGAAGGAAACTGTGGTGGTTCTCTGATTAAGATACTAGATAAAATGGAGGATTCAATGAGGAAGCTCGTGGTTGTTCTAAACCAAATATCAAGGAGTCAAGATCAACCACTTCAACCTTGGTGAGTTCTCTAATGCATCATGTACGAGATGGCCAACTCGATGTGGAAATTCAGGTAATAATTATTAAGGTAACCATTAGGGTTTATATGATACTTAATTTTTAGGTAATTATGGGTTACTATATGATATGATGGAAAATGAAAGGAATGAGATAAACTTGAGGTTAAAATATGTTATGATTATTCTTGAAGATTTTATCTCATTTTGGTGAATGTTTTAAGAATTATATAGTTTTGAAAAAAGGACAACACGCAGACCGTGTGACAACCCGTCGCGTCGGACAAAGCTGCGGGAATCGAACCCACAACCAAAGTGCGACTTGTATTTATTGCCTACCACTGGATTACGTGAAGTCCCTGGTTAGTTTGACTGATTTATTCTAGTTATATGATTTTATGAATTAAGAGTAAGTTGATTTTGGGTTATTTATGAAAATTATTAACCTATCATGGAGGATATGTGATTAGGATAATTACTTTTAAAAACGAGACTTTAGGAGCAACTGATATTGTTTGGAGATAAATGTTATGATTTATCTTGGAAGACTATGCGACTAAATCCTTCAAATATTTGGGTTTCAATCTTATATTGGTTTACTTTGAGGAATTTTTATGGACAAATTTGTTTATAGAATGGTCCTCGTTGAACTTTGGGTTTTGTTTGACAAATCTTGGAGGTTAAGAATAGATTTTCTTTTATAAAGGGTTATCCTTTTCTAGATTATCTGATCTTGTACTAACCTTATTGGTTTTGGTTTTGGTTAAAGTCTAATGACATGGGAAGTATATAGTTCTCTTTTGTAGATTTGGTGATTTTCTAAAAGTTGATTATAGTACTCTTAATGTGAACAAGTCTTCCTAAATACTCGCCTTCTGGAGAAAATATGAGTTTGATTAAGGAATATAATAAAAGTTGAAAGTCAACATGATAAGTGATTATGTTTCCTTATGAATAAATTCCTCAATAAAAAGTAACTTAAAACAAAAATGTTGTCTATTAACTTTTCCTACTGGGGAATCGAATACCGTTTAACCCATCACAAGTTTGTGATTTTCTCATGGTTAACTTTCTCCTAAACATGTTTTCTATCACTCTCCATGAGAACATGAACCTATGTTTTCTCCTCCATGTCCATATTTTCATACTTGGAATCCTAGTATGGGTTAACTCGGGAGACCTTTGTACTTATCTTTCTTTATTTTAAAGTGTTTGTTTTGCCGACTTTTGTTCCGATGTGGGACTTTCAAGGATGTTTCCAAGCGCAATTTTAAAATTGCGAGGACGCAATTCCCAAAAGGGGGGAAGGATGTAACACCCCAGGTAAATAATGAATATGAAATTTTCATATTTATCCATATTTGTGAATAAAATATTAATATGACTTTAAATGGGACGCTATGCTCGATGGCGTACCCAACACGAAACAACGAGTTTCTTGGGAATCTTACGTTGCACTCTAATAATAAAATAATATTAATTAAAATGGTAGTTAACATGTAGCCGTTGTATTGGCGGGAATGGATAGAAATAACTAAATTATGATTATATATGTTTTTAAATGTTTTTACATTTTTCCAATAAAAGCTAAAGGCTTAAAATACGGAAAGAATTCAATTTTAGGCGTATATGCCTTAGTTTTCACTAAAGGTTCACTTATCGCCTTTTAATGGAGAACAGTCATTAAATATAGTTTTGTTCACTCTTAAACATTCTTTTGGACCAAATAAAACTCTTATTAAGAATCGGGACATCAAATTTTACTTTGTGTAATTTTTTGGTATTTTTCTGATAAAGTTCATTTTTAATGAATAGTGTAAAATGTTGTATTTTAATTCAAAACCTCTTTTTAATCTAATTTATTTATATGATTAGATTATATTTTGAATTAGTTTTAAAGTGAAATTAGAAAATATTTTTACCATTAAATCCAATAGTGGTCATTGGAATTAATTTCACTTTGAAATCAGACTTAAACTAGTGTCAATCTTTTGATACTTATTGTTTTATAAAAACACGATATTTGCTCTGACAGCGGGAATTAATTATTAAATTAATTAATGTGACTAATATGTTTTTAATTTTGTAAAACAGACTTTATTTTTGAATTCGGAATATCAAATATAGCTCAGGGTGAATTTTTGGGATTTTTCTGAAAAACTTCGATTTTTGATGAATAGTGAAACCACTAAGTGGTACTTATAAAAGCTGATTTTCCGTTTAAATGAAATTTTGCCATCATTGTGTTTTGAATTTCAAAAATCCGACATACATGGTTGTCATTAAGAAGTAAAATGTGGTTCAATGAGATTATAATAATTTTTTGGTGAATAGTAACTTATTAAGTTCTTAATCGCGATTAGAGGTAATTAGTGTAATTTAAGGTAAAAATGATATTATAAGAATGTGAAAACACCATGACACTTGTCCTAAACCTATTGGATGAGTCATGGACGACCAAGAAAAGCCATGGGCCAACTTGGGGACCCCATGGAGACACTTTGGTTGGGAAATGACATAAATAACATTTTATTTAATGTAAAAGTAAAATTGACACAAACATGATATGTTTTACTAAAACAATTTTTAAGTTGGGTTATACAAGTCATATTGTTGATTATAAATATTCATTGGAAAGATAAAAATATTTCCTACATCATAGTAGTTTTTTTATAATTTTTAGACATTAAATAAATTAAATTATTTATGACATAATAATGATGCAGCGATGACATCATTATTTGACGATTTAAATAAAATGGAAAGATAATGTAAAATCTATAAACTACACATGTCCAAAACTTATTGGATGAGTGGATTTAGAAGCCTTATCACCTTATACACGAATTATATCCATGTGGGACCTTTTGAAACCGAAACACATTTTCAAATAAAGTAATATTTCTTTACTTTCCAAAAGTGCCCCTCCTCTCCTCTTATAAAAGGCCCCCACCTCTACCTCATTTCACACACTCCTCAAGCCTTTGGCTCGGCCAACCCCTGCACATTTACTATCTCCACATCCCTCTCCTCATCCTAGAGTATTCCCTTTGGGCAGAATCCTTTCAAAGGAAGTATTTAGGCTCAAATCAAAAGGAGTTACACTTTTAAAGGTAATTCATTCTCTCATGTTCATTTGTTTTATTTTGCTTCTCCAACCCCCTAAACTCTTTTTATTTATTTCTTTTGTAAACACACCAGTATCTTCAATAGACTAGGATGTTTTTATAAGATTTATTCGATCTACACTATCACACAACTACATCAAATTGTTAAAGAACATACAGTTTCTGTGGATGGCGAAATTCTGCCTCCCGAAACGATGATTGTTCTATACACATTTAACACCTTCAAAGGTGGCCATTATGATGTCACTATTTTTAAATATGATATATAATATGTTTATGTTTTCCTTAAGCTTATGTTTTTTTTCATTTTGGGCATACCTTTATGGTTTCCATTATGGGTAAACGCGATATCTTCATTTAAGGAAGTGCGGACTACCGCCCCCTCAAAGTGATTTGATTCGTTAAATACCATATGTGGGATGTATAAAGGATGGAAATATGATATTATATATGATATTATACTGGAATTATAATATACCTTTATATCATTATTATTCCATTCTATAAAATACGAAATAGAAATGAAAGTAGCGTTCATGCGTACGTACGGCTTACCGTCTCCATGAACGGTGCATTTCATTTCTTACCTCTAAATGATTATGTAATGTTATAAATGCATGAATGTACTGGATATATATGACATATATGATATCTAAATAATGAATACAATTCTGGATATAATAAACATTTGGCCACACGAACAACGTGTAATTGTAAGAAGTCCACTTTCGACTTAAGAACCAAATATCGGCAAAACAAATATTATTAACTTAAATGATTACATAATGTGTATGACATGGTAATAAGTGGTATAAAAGTAATAATGAACTTGAAAAAGGTTCTTAAGGAATTATAAATTAACTCAAGTTTATTATTCAGGAAATTAAAGAACGATCGAGTCAAGTCGGACCCGAGGTAAGGGATCCTACTCCTCTCTTTCTTTTTAAGTACACACTTTTTATGTCATTCCTTTTAAAGCCCATATTTCTTGTTATTGGGATGATATTTTATATTAAACTTACTGTAATTTTTATGTTCATGTGATGAGAGACCCTATTCTCTCTCATTAATCCATTTTGGAAGTTTTGAGTGGCATCGTTAGGCTGCTGAACTTTCGTAAGAGATCTAACCTCTCTCTTTCTTTTTAAGTACTCTCCTTTATGTCACTTATTTTAAGCTCCTCTTTGTAATGTTGGGGGATGTTATTCTATATTACTCTTGCTGTACATTTTATTGTAATGTGATGAGATACCCTATTTGATCTCATCAATCTATATTCGGAAGTTTTATGTGGCGTCGTTAGGCTGCCGAGTTTTCGTAAGGGATTTTTCATCTCACTTTTATTCCCGTGAGATTTATGCTACATTTGCCACAATTTCCTTTGAGTGGTGTATGTTTTGAAAGATACCCAAGTCGGTAAGGGAACCTTTCACCCTCCTTTTTTTAAAAGACTTCTTTTGTTGGGTCTTTTAATTTACATGTTGTTATGTTGGGATATGTTCTCATATATCCTTATTGATGTAAATTTTATGTCCATGTGATGAGATACAATTTTTATCTCTCATCAACTCATTTTGATGTGATGCCGTTAGGCTGTCAAGGGAACTTTTTAACCCAATTTTGATTTCTTTGGGTTCAACATGTAGTCATTGAATATGTCATCCATTGAATATGTGTGAATGACCTTTTATTATTTTACACTTAATATCCACTTATATTGGGTGTATTTATATTTGTCACACATATTTTTGAGATTTATTTGTCCTTAATTTAAGGATACCTTCTTTATAAGGGATTTCATCACATTTGACATTTCTATTGAGGGTTCATTGTTGTTATGCACCAATTCACTCTTATATGGTGTATATACTGTCCTTTGGAGTATTATATCATGAATCCATTTATTCTCATGATATTATAAAGTTCTGACTAAATGTTATTCCTCAATTATTGTATTCAAGTGTCACTAATTTTGGTAAAACCCCTTTAACCAAAATATCACTTTAAATGTTTTAATTATTTGTTATTATTAATATCCATGTTTTCAAAATGGTTTTAAGGATTTATTTATATGGATATTAATGGTTTAAAATGTTAAAATCTTCAAGGTGGTATGGGACACTTTGATTCAAGAATCTCTTTATTAAATGTTTTAAATGGTTTTGAAAATGGTTTTTAATGGATTCGTTATTTCAATATCCTAAAATGTTATATTATGATTGAAATGTGGAAATGTTATGTTTTCTTTATTCATGTTTTATGTGATACGATTATGTTATGGTTCTTGGGCATTGTTATGAAGAACGGGTGGTTCTGTGATAAACTAAGGGCGGGTGAGCCCGATATAGCTCTCCAATGCATTGGGTAACGCGGAGGAGTGAAACGTTAAGGTTTCTCCGAAGAGATTTAGGGAATATACTGTGATGGGTATTCCAAACGTAACCAAGAGGGTTACTCCCTACGTAAGAATGTTATGAATGCCTCAAGTTACCTTTATGTCTTATGTTTTCTACGATTTATTCATGATTTGATATGCCTATGTTTTATGGGTAAAGTGTGATTTCATTCTAATGTATATATGAACTCATGTTTCCTTTCCATATTTTTTATAGCTCTTACTGAGCTTTTTATGCTCATCCCATGTTTTTGAAATGTTTTTCACAGGTCAAGGGAAAGGTACATGATGTGATGATAGTGTCAAGGATGTGTCAAGAAAGAATCCGTGTTATAATTTTAAATATGATTCCGTTGATGGGAAGAATGAATGCTGTCTTTTATGTGACCACTTTGTTTAAATGTGGAATGTAATGCAAGTTTCATGATCTAATTCTCTAAAACTCTAAACCTGAAAAGATCCTCAACGTGTAATCTTGTAATAACTCAAGATTAAGTAAGGTTTTAAGGGTGGGGCCTTATAAAAATAATGGACCCCACCTGCATAAATGCGGTATATCTCATTATAGAGACCTAAAAATTATGTGATTATAGGTGTATTGAAAATAGTAATCTGATAATCACTTTCACATTAAATTTACTGGATAAATTCACTCATTAGTGCTGCCTTTTAATGCATCGATGTAGAGGAAGTTGAGGAGTCTCATCAACCAGAAAAATATTTCTTTAGTAATTATAAAATAACTTTTTTGAAAATTTCCAATTATTCTTATATTTTGAGGAACATCAGTAGGATATATAGGAATAAATTTTATGAATAACCCTTACCAATATTCGACAATTTACCATGCTAAATAAACTAAAACTTTAGGTGGATAGAAACTAGAGGTTAATTTTCCAACCCTCAACCCTAGAAATATGTGTGTCCACTTTCATGAAAATTTGTTTAAGTTGGATAAATAGGGGTTGTTCTAGATAATTTTAACTTTGATGTTCTGTGGATTTTATATTTTCTATTTTTTTAGTTTTATAACGCTCTCTTTTTACCCATTCAACTCTATTACCCTTCACAATGAGGGGTGAAACTTTTGAGTGATCAGAGAAAGGGGAGTTTTGCATTTTTAATGTTAGAGTCTTGTGATTTAATTTTAAAAAATATTTTTATTTTTAATGTTTTCTATTTTTAGTGGTACCTAATTATCTTAATTTGATTGTATTTTGGGTTTTGGTGTCATTAATTGTTTACATGTTTGGTATAAGTTCTTTAAAATCCCTCCACTTAGTACAATTTTTCTCGATCAAGAAGATTGTGTTATGTGGTGAGTGTCTAGAGTTCATTGAAACAAGTGTAGAATAAGTTAATTGTTTCTATATTTATACGGAGCAAAAATTCCTAAATGGGAAATGCCTTAGTTTTTTGGTAACATTTGAAAAGTTTTTCATGAAAACAGGAGTGGTTTCCATTACTTCCTTCAACCAAGGGTGATTGATAACTCGATCAAGGATTCTTTATTTTATCATTCAATAGGAAGAGAGTGGGAATGATTTTTCTGACCATGATAACATTGAAAAATGTGAACCTACCCTAATACTATCACTCTCTTTATCATTTTTTGTTCAAACTTTATTTTAACTACTTTTATTATTTTTAAAATCAAACAATTTCTGAAACAACACCCAATTATATCTTCTATTTTAAGTGAGAAACATGATTTTTGTATTCACCTCTCTCGATAAAACCTTGGTTGACCACTTTTATGCATTTTAACTTAGGAAATATTATTTTTATCACACCCCATGACAGACACATGTCACTATTCTATACCTTGGACCTTCTTTTTTCAACCAATTACCTCTTCTAATTCTTTCCCACCTAAACTAAAAATCCCCTAAATCTTATAAACACATGATTTAATAATTTAATAAATGAAAATTAATGACCACAACTCACCCAAATAATGAGTGTCATTACAAACTCCCCACCATTAGGTTTTCCACCTAAGAAGATTGAATTTTCTTTTGAAGGGAATAATACCTACCATTAGGCTTGAATAATTTCATCACATTCCCAATTCTCATTTGAATGATGACCATGATACCATAATACCAAAACTAATTAAATGATCATACATTTTAAGGACTTCTTATTTTTGTTGATTATACCGATTGGTTTTTCCACAATGGAAAATTTTTCCTTTCAATTCTATATATTCAAATAAAACCACATTAGTAGTATTGGGTATGACCTTTATTAGATATTAGACATGGAAAATTTCATTCCTTGTACTAAACCAAAGTGGAAGTACACCCTATAATCCATCTCATAAAAACACTCAAAAAATGTGATAATGAATTGAGGGGAAATATTCCCTTGTTTTCTTATCCCTCAAGGAGCTAATTGAGTAGATACTTGATGAAATGCATGATCACCGAAACAAAATTAGAAGGGAAATTTCCTATGTTCATCATAATTATTTTAAAAATTGTTCATTATCTTCAATTTATATAGGATACATTTCAATTGATATATAGTCCCCTAAATTTTGCTAAGACCAATCAATAATGTCTTTGTAGCTTTCATCTAGAATAACGGTGAATGAAAAGGTCAATCATAAACTACCTGAAACAAATCCATTTGGATAGGTTAATATTTTTTTTTATTCTAGGTAAACTTTATGAGAAATAAATGATCCTTGTAAGAGCCAAAAAAAATCAAGGATGTAAGATCATAGAATATCTTTGAGAATGTGAATGTCTCTCTCTAGTTGACCATAAATTTAAGGGCGATAAGCTATACTTAGTTTTACGTGATTCTTGAGAGATCTTTCATACCCTTGCTAAAAATAAGATGTGAACTTCATGTACCAATTATAAATATTACTATTCAACAACCCATGAAGTTTGATGACCTGTCTAACATATAGATTTACTAATTCATCAACAGATTATGACACTACAATAGGTAGAAAATGAGAATTTTTAGTTAAGCATTCCATAATTACCCACACTGTATCTACATTTTTGGAGGGAAAGGTAATATCATTATGAATTACTTAGTGATCTCATTATATTTCCACATAGGTATCGAAGTGGCTGTAACTCACAGGGAAGTCATAATTTTTTTTACTTGACCTGATGACCGTTAAGACATCGAGACATAAATCCAATGATATGACACTTCATACTAGACCACATGAACTACTTACATAAATCCCAATAAATATTATAAATTCTCAAGTGAATATTATTATGATAAGAGTTATAATATTCCATAAAATCTTATTTAATTAATATAGGGATAAATAATCTTATATGAATATAGTGAAAAAATCTACATCTTGAGACCATCCTTTTAGGACCTCCCCACTGTCGATCATCTCTCGATTGACGATAATATCTTATTCAAAATTATGAAAATCCTTCACCTCTTTCACAAATTATTATTCAAGATAAATAAGATATAAATACACATCACTATTATATTATAAAATATAAAAATTAAGGTTAACTAGTATGTACATAATTTTTCTTTCATATTTAGCCTCCTATACTTATTTGAGATTAATATTTCTTACTAAGGGAATTAGCTAAAACCATACCCTTACTAAGAGCATAGGGAAGCTCAAAGTTAAGAGATTACAAATATTCAACCCAAAAACTGTATTAGATTAAGTTAATTCTGATAGAAGATATACTTTAGGATCTTATGATCAGTGTATACTACAGATCTCTCTTAGAAGAGGTAGTCACTCGAGTACATTAAAGCATGAACTATAAAAACTTCCTCCAAATCATGGGTTGAGTAATTTATCTTTCATTTTTATAGTTTCCAAGACCTATAATATACTACACAATGATCCTTCAATAACACACACCTGATAAACATAAAATAGGCATCACAATATACTTCAAACACATTCCATTAATTTAGAAAAATTTTGATAGGTGTTATAATAATCCTATTATTCAACTCCTAAAATGTAATAGTGTGAACATAATCATTCTATAATTACATTTTTTATAGCTAATATTTTATCACTTAAATACACAAGAAATGTGATGAAAATGGTACACTTTTTTCATTCATTAACACAACCTTATAACTAAAGATTTTACTTTATAATATTTCATACCCATTTTTATACCCTATGAAGATCAATTGATAATATGATATGATCATATAAAAAGGTTATTAAGGTGTATAAAATAAATGGAAAACCTATTAGGCCTTTAAAAAAATGAGAACCCATGAAAAATATTTTCATTTAATTTTATATCTTGGTGGTTATAAAAAAAATAAACATAATTTCAAACAAAAATATTTTTTTATTATTAAAAAATCTTAATAAATTAAACACATAAAAAAAGGATCCTTGATGTATTATTGGGACGTCAAATAATGTTATGGAAAAATTCCATGACTATAATTTGAATAAATCTATCCTCATGTTGACAAATTAAAATTGTGTAAAAATATCATTCCATAGATTACGATAAAGTCTTGAATCATGTTCACGAATTTCATTAGGATGTGGCTATCGACACCTATCCCATGAATTGCGATCTCATGAAATATTAAAAATTACCCAATGAATTGTCGGAAAATATCATACCCACCCATCATCAATTGTAATATCTTGGAACTATAACATGAAAAAATACACAGGGATTGAAATATCCAATAGTACGAATAAAACTCATAGAAACATAATTTTTAACCCATTATAACCAAATTTTTATTTAACACATAAAAATAAATTTGATTTAATTTTTTGGGAACATTGTTAAAGATTATGGAGAAAGAAAATTCTTGAAAAAAACCTCAAGGAGAATATATTAATTATAGTGGTAGGAATAAACGAAGAATATTTGTATTATAAACTTCTTAAGGATATCTACTTCTTTTAAAAGTTTATTATTACCTTAAGGACTTCCTTTTTAATTAAACCTTAAAAAATAATTCTTGAGACTAAGATTGTACATGTATATTAATTATAGAGTAAGAAATATAGGTAGAATATGTATATGAAATCAAAATTTATATTTTTGGAAAAGTGTGTAGTATGTTCACTTTTATAAATTAACTAATTTAAGTTTTTGATAAATTTATATTTAATAAGGGTGAAATTTGAAACATTCAAATATATAAAGTTGATCATGAATTTAAAGGGATTTTCTTGGACATAACTTATCGACTTATGTCATGAGGGTTTAGTATAAAATCTAAAAATGCATAATTTGTGTCATATATATTAATCTAAGATGGGTTCAAAACCCTGATATTTTATTATATCATGAGATCATATCAATTACAAAATAAATAATATCAAATGTGACCCCTAAGGTTTTATATAAAATATAATATATATAAATCCATGGAGCCCTTAATTAAATTTTAAAATCCCTTTTAATTTGACTATAATATCTCAACATTTAAGAATGTCCACATTCTTACTTATTTTGTAATATTTCTGACTACTTCCATATATATATCCTGACTTATAATTCATCTAGAAAGTAATATATCTGTTAAATTAATCCTATTTGCAACTTTAAATAATTATTATTTCATTAAATTGAATGTTCAATTTTCCCTAATATTAATTATTATCAATAAACTACAGTCATTAATTATGATTATTATGAAATTTTTAGTTTTGAATATAAAAGAAATTCAAATAAAAACCATTTGTGTAGGAATGAAACGTAGAGTGATTATCTATATTGGATTAGGTCTATGTTAAAATGAACTAACATGATCTTATAAAAGCAAAATTTTATAAATAACAGGAGTTCGAACAACTCAAAAAAGATCAATCTGGTTCATGTGTGTGAATAAAACTGATCCATGAACAATTAACCAAGAAATTTCATAATAAATTTTCCCTCGTTTCTGATTAATCTATAACTATAAAGTATAATATCAGGTAATAATGATCTCAAAAAATAACTCTCTATACATGAATACATCTTGTTTATGTGTAGTACTCATTCTGACTTAACTATAATATGTAAGGGTTATCTCCAAGCATTTTTTCATATATTAAAGAAAAATTTTAATATGTATGAGTTCATACTTTTACAAATTTTCAATATATAAGAGTGAACTTCACTTCTTATTTCTAAATATGATAAAATTCATTAAAATGTAAGGTAATCAATACATAATATATTTCCTTTAAAAATTTTCAATATGTAATGGTTTCTTAGAAAAAATATGAAAAACATAAGACAATTCATACGTAAAATAGTTTATTTAGAAAATATTATTCAATATAAAATATAACAAACCCATAATATAAATTTCAAAATAATAATTCAATTTTTGGATCAATAGTAAATAAAGGATAATAAAGTAAAACACAATTAATTAAACAAAACAACTAATAATTTCATACCATTAATAAAATATAAACTAATTAATTAAAAATAACTAAATATATCATTTCTCATAAATTTTATGATTCTCAAAATGAATCCCCCTAATAGATACGTTAATAGATATATAACAACTACCCTTAACCATCATATTTTCCCCTCACATTATTCTATAATTTCATCCTTTAAATTATTTCTATATTTCTACTTATTTACTTTCTATCTATACTTATTTTCAGTGGTATCAATTTTATAGGTGACCATGATGATGCGTAACTCACCCTTTCAGTTATTTTCTATACATGTTATTATTGTCTTATTGCACATGTTTTGATCTTAAGGAGTACATTAATTTTTTATATGAAATATTATATTAATGTTATAATATTCATTTATTTTATCTTATAAGATCATTCTTGTCTTACTTTATTGATTATATTATGAAAAAATATAATTTATATATATATAATACTTGTAAAAATTTGTATCATCACATGAAAATCCATACCAAATCATTCTAAACAATTTAATTTCTATAATTTTATCAACATAATGATTGTGAGATTGGTTGTATGAGAAAAATCCTGATTGAAGTGATGACAATATCTAGAATGTCTTAAGAAACTCTGAATCTTGAGAACATCCTTAGGTATTTTCCTAGATATTCCTGCTTATAATTTCTATGAATCCATTACAGTTTTTTATTCTAAGAACATGTTCCTAAGGAATTACATTCATGGATCCAAAATTAACATTTAAAAAGATTTAAATAATTCCCATTGTCTATTAATATTTTTAGAACCACCTGAAGATGCTTTCCATGCTCTTTCTGAGTTCTTTGAATGATGTAAACTAGGAATGATATAGGTTCACTGAGTGGTGGGAAGTGAATTAGTAAGAAATTGTATGTTTTTAATTTATTTAATTTATTTAAAAATAAACCTCCTTCACTACTTAGAGTGAGTGATCTCACTTCTTAACTCATGTACACTAATAAAATAAATAAACAAGGACACTTGACATATTTGTTTAACCTCTCAAAATGACAAGGGTAATCCTCTACCTAATTCAAACTCACCCAAGAATGTATGATAGAATTGAATCCCTATTACATATTATAGTCAGTAGATAATATCCATGAACTCATGTTTATATGAAAATTAACATTATTTTCTCACTATAATTCTATCAAATAGATTGCATTGTTATATTATATTTTTCCAGGTAGGGATTATCCTTCTTCCTCTGATTATTGTCTCTCAAAAATATAAAGTGATCCCACAATTTTTTATTATAAGGAATTTTTGTGAACTTTCTTATTATTTTTATGCACACTTACATGAATTTCTGTTAATATTCTTCTTTTACTTGCACTTTGTGTTAGTCTTTTTCCTCTTCTTTGTGCACCACACTGCATACACTATTCCACTCTTTATCTAGAGTATTCCTATTTATTATTCCAAACTAATATATTGAATTTTTTATTCTTGATTAAAAACATATAAAACATATCCTACTTTCTATACAAGACCATGTTTGAATATATATATTACACAGTTGAAATAATTTCTTCATATTTGAATTCGAATTTTAAATAAAATTTCAAAACTACTAACTACCCTTAACTAATTTCATCAACTTCTATTATTCTCCCCACTTATTTATTTTTATTTTGATTCAGTAAATGATTCTATCTAGGTGGTTAATATAATGAATCACATTGCAATATTATACTTCATTTTGTAGTCAAATAGTTAACCTCAACTGAAAATACCTTCTTCTTCATTCGTGGTGCAATTGACCTCTTCATTATGTGAAGATTATTGATTCCTCATAATAATGAAATATTTTATTAATGAAACTATTAATCATAGTGCAAGAATTTATTATATTTATCCTTAGATTCATGGTCAGGTGAAATATATCTCTACACAATGTGAAATGTTTTCTCCCTTTACAGAATTCACAAATCACCCTTTTTATTTTTTTAAATTGATAAATATCAGTAATGGAATTGTTTGATTTAATTTCATTTCTCAGAATATTTAATTATGGAAAATATATTATTTCTAAAATTTATACTAATTGATAAAGTCTTATGGTTTTAGTAGATACCCCATTTTTTAATACATTTAATTATTCATGCCTTTTCCAATATTTCAATAGGGAAACTGATTTTCTTAAGACTTACAAAATCATATGGGGTTTTCATGAATTTTTCAAAATTTCAAAAACTTTAAATATCTTATGAGAAATAATAAAAGTAATAAGAATTATATCAAAGTAATAAGAAGTATATATAATATTTTATTAACTCTAAATATCTGAAAAAGTCTAAAAAATGACTTATAAATTCAGCATAAAGTCTAACAAAGTCTTTCCTTTTAAAATTTCAACAAACTGAAAAGTTGTGAGAAGTCTTATTGAAAAGTCTTATGAAGTCCCATTGAGATGTCTTATGAAATTACTTTATAATATCCAAAAATTTTAAATTTTAGATTTTACTTTTATTTCTTACAAAAAAATCATTCCCTTTTCATTTTCAAGTTGAAATCTGAAGTATTATTAATTTTCAATGAAGTATTATGAATTCTAGAATTATATGATTTTCTGACTTAGGAGGCAATGATTTATGAAATTATAGAAAATTCACATGAAGATCTTTAAAGTCCTATATAATTCCTCTAAATTTCTATCAAATAAGGATTAATTAGTTTTACGTACATAAGAGGCAAAGACAAGTGTAATATAGTGTGCTCAAGGAATTTTATATTTTTTCGGCTCAAATTAAAAAATTTTATAATAACTCAAATATACTTTGAACTTCATCACTTTTTCTATGATATTATATAAAACTACTTGATACACTTTTAGAAATCCAAATTACCTTCATCTCTCATATTAGACACTATTTTATGTGAGTTAGAATATTATTTATGAATTTATAATAAAATTAAACAGAATAGACATATCCACTCCTATAGTTCTCCAAATATTCTTCTCTAGAAAAATTTCATAGGCTAGCGGAAAATTTTATTCAATTTCAAATTACAAGAACCTTACATTGGGATCTCAAAATCCCTCCACCGCCTGATAAAAAATCTTTTTTAAGGTATCAACATCTTCTAAAAATAACTCTTAGGATCAACAATCTCCCCATCAGATTATTTTGGATACCAAAGAACACAAATGTCTTACAAAATCAAAAAAATAACAATGAATCACCATTTAATAATTCTAATCCTACTAGAGTGAACATGGTTTAATAAAAAATTACATTGAATAATAATACCATATTTTCCATAAAAAGTGTCACTTATATCCACTTCTTCACAGCCTTTGACTCTTTTGATTCCAATTTGAAAATTCAAGTTTTCTTAGACAATTAAAACACTTTAGATATAATTTGAGAATAAAATCTTATTTCAATTCTATAAAACTATTCTTTAACTTTTATATATTATATTTTTTTACTATACTCCTAAAAACTATTATAATATTTTAGAAAACACAAATACTCACACACCTACATGCTATCCCTCGTAGCATTCCCCTTTCATAACCCTCTCTAAATACTTTCCTACCCTAAAAAATAATTTTTCTCCTATTTAGATAAAACACATATCAAGGAATTACTCCATCCATATAGTTTTATTACCCCTTTTTTAATATATGAAGGTATTAGAAATAGTGGGATTTATTTTTCTTTTCTCCCACTTTTATAATAATAGTCTAAAGAAGTACATAAGAAAGGGGACATAATAAATCATACCTTAGCCTTTGATGGCTGAAGGATAAGAATTATTCATCAACCTTCATGCCTTGGTACACAACTTTCTATTTGATAGAAGATAACATTGATCTGATATTTCTTTCATCAAATTCTATTTCTGAATAGCAGAAATCATTTTCTTCTTTTAACTACTAGTATGTAGTTAAAATTATTATTTATTCTTGAAAATATTTATTTGTTCAATTTAAAGAAATTGACACAATTTTTCTGAAGTAGAAAAAACATTATCTTAACCATTTCTAAGATCTTTTATTATTATGATCACTTCATTATCATTATTTTTCAATAAATAGGTTTGTTTACTCTACTTGGAGTAAAAATTATCTAAATTATTCTAAAAATCTTCTTCAATATTCTTACAAGGCATCTTTTCCTCACAGTTCCACCAATGAGAACCAAGTTTCATATGGTGTGTGTCCTATCATAACATAATTTCTATACTTAAACTTCATATTAACACTTTATTTATTCTAAAATATCATGTCATGGTCTCCATTATAGAGTTTAGACACACCAACTAGATTGTGTTTCAACCCATTAATAAATAACATGTTCTTAAATTCCTACTTTCCTTGTTTTATGATTGCTAAACCAGTACCTCAAACTTTGAGTGAACCAAAATTTTCAAATGTCATCAATGCTTTCTCAAACTTTTAAAAATCTGTTATATCTTTAGATCTCTTACTCTATTTGATTAACATACACTATCCAAGATATATGGGATTTTTTATTGTTTCATAAGTGCAATTTCAACAATAAATGTCGCCACCTTTACATTGTTCTTCTTCTTCTAAGAAATTTGAGTATTATAATTCATACTCTATTGGGTTGGTATAATAGTAAGAAAATTTTCGGAAATTTGACTTATCCAGTCACAGATTCCATAAAATTCATCCAATGATTGAAATTTATTCTCAATCACTAGTCCAAATTTTTTTGTCTTCTTCAAAACTTTTATACTATTAGTGGACTACTACACTAAAAATTTGTCTTCCATAACCTATGTACTTATAGTAATTTTATTAAATAAACAATTTTTTTACCAAATTACTAATAGATCCACAATGCCATCAGTATCCATAAAATTCATACTTACTAGTGAAAATAGTTCATTGTCCATATTTTGAAACATTCCAATATTCTATCCCTTAACTCTTAATTATAGATCATTTTTATTGAATTTTTTTGTAGAATCACAATAATTTATTCTTTATATTGGAATTAATAATTTTTTTAAATCAATATTAATATTAATTTTTTCTTTTAAATCAGCACCCCAAGAATTTCCTGAGTTCTGAGAATCACCTTGATTTTTTATAAATATGTTATACTTCACTTGTGACGTTAAATCAATATTATCACCAAAACCTTTAAGGATATTTTTATATCATTGAATGTAATATTTATTTTCCTACTTGAATCCCCTCAACCTATTAGTTTTCAACTTCTTCTGTAGTCTTTTTCCTGAAACTTTATCCAAATTCATGAATAGAATTATAAAAATTAGTTTTAACTTTTCCAATTCCTTTTTTGATATTAATTAAACATTTTTGGAAAATATAATGTGCCTTTTTCTTTTTCAACCATCTATTAAATTTAAACATTTAGTTTCTTTCCATTATCAAAAACTTTTTAAATATTCCAATAATATTTTCCAGCCTTGATTCGTTCTCAGAATGTATAGTTTCATTATTGATAGATAATTGACCACACTTATTAAATCTATTCTTCTCATTTTACAAGTGATAAATTTTCAAGAGAAACTCCTTAGGTTCTCTTTTAGTGTGAACACCATCTCTATATCTTTCTCACATTCTTCACTGTTTCATTAATTAGTTGTGAATTTCTCTTCATTTATCTTTGTAATAATAATCCTTTCACCTTCTTAACTAGAAAATTATAATTCATTATCATCCTTGAATATTTAACTTTAATTAAGTTTAAATAATAAATTATTCTTCTTATTTAGCTAAATTCTCACCTTTCCCTTTAAAAGGATTCTTCTGCATTTTCTTATTCAAGGAGCTTATTGGATTCTCATGTCCATCTTCACTCTCTTTATCTTCATCATTTTTTATATTGGAAGGTTAGTGGAAAAAATATATAACAGTCCCATATATGAAAAAAAATTAAAAGTTAATTTTATATAAAACACCCCTTTCATTTTCAGACACTTCTTGAGATGAGTGACATGAGTTTTCTGAACAGTATATAAACATATTCATCCAAATATGAATCTATAAACATAACAATATTTTATTTCTTAAAATATTTTAAGTATATTAATATATTTTCCTTATTTTTCTTCTTGAATATGCTTTCCTTCTACATTTCATAGGTAATAATAATTATATAGAGATCATCTAGTGTAATTTTCCATGGATAATGACCTTTTAGTGCTGAAACTTCTTCCTCAAATCTCTGTGGAAGTATATTTAATATCTTTTCGGTAACCATATTTTCCCCCAAATTATAACCAAAACCACTAATGGTACTAAAAATCGCATTTACTCTAGTTAATAAGCTATATAATGATTTATTATCTTTCATATTTATATTTTCCTATCCAAATATTAAAACTTTTCGCTTTTCATTCTTAAATTTTTCATTACATTCATAAATATTTTCCAACTCATCGAAAATTAAATTTACTATATATATTCCCTTGACCATGAGAAATTCCTTCTTTGATATAGATGATAGTATGAAATTATAATAATGATAACCATTTTGCAAATTCTACATGTCTACCATAATTATAGTAATACCTTCAATATGATGAATAATCCATTAAATAGTAGACACCAATATATTAAAACTGAAATAAAAGAGATAAGGCAACATGTAATATTTTTAAAGATTATAATTCTACCTATAAAAAGTGTAAACCCATTACTATTCACTAAACTAAAGTTGTATATGATTAGAAAAAAAATTTAAAGAGTAATTATTCAACCATAGAGAATATTTCTTGAAATAAATCAAACACCAAATGTGTTAAAAAATATTTTAATAAGTAAACACTAAACTTGTTTATCTTTGGAGTAGAATATATCATTATGATTCCAATTTTTTTACCCAAGACATAGTATAGGTTCACTGGGGGGGAGTGAATCTGTGATTTTTTGTTTTTTCATTTTTATGATTTATTTAAAAATCAGGCTATGACACTGGTTAGAGTGAGAGAACTCATTATTGAACTCGTAAAAATCAAGAAAAGAAATAAATAAGGAAACTTAATGTACATGATACACGTCTAAAAATGAGAAAACTAATCCTTGTAATGATCTATACTCACCAAAGACCAGACATTCCTCTAGAAATAATATTTCAAATTATAATGATTGGGGAATATCCATGATCTTGTGTATTCATGAAAATGTGTTTAGTTGTATCTTGTCAAGTATCCCAACCAAAATTCACCCCTTCAATTTATTTTTCATGGTTGGGAATATCCTTATTACTCCATTGATTTGGTCCTAAAAATATAATGTTCTCCCACACATCTTCTCTATATGGAACTTGCGTGAAACTTATTCTTTTTATTTTCTTACACACTTCACCACACTTCACTTTCTATTTTTTTCCTATTCTTATACATACTTTTCTTAAAATTATTCTTCTTATTATTTATGAACCAGAATACACACAATCATCCACTATATCTCTAGAATAATCCTCTCGATTATTCTACACTTGTCTTATAAAAGTCATATACTTGATACTATACACAACAATTCTCTCCTACTTTCCATTAATATCTTTGTTCAAATTCATATTTCACAGTATTGAGGTTTTCATTAGATTCGAATTTGTTTTTTAAATTCAAATTAAAAAATATTAACCACCTTTAACTATATTCTTCAACTTCCCTTCTTATTTCTTATTTATTCTTCATACACATCATTTGATGGTTCTATTAAGTTGGTTACAAGAATTACTCACAACACAATATTATAATTCATGATATAGTCAAGAAGTTAACCAAAAAATAAAACTACATTCTTCTTTTATCATAGTGAAATTTAAATTTTCATAGAGTGCACCTTTTAGTTTCCCCATAAAACAAAAATTTTTATTAGTGTGACTTTTCATCATAGCAAAATACTCTTTTACTATTTTCCTCAACATTAAGGTGGTGACACAACATATTCCTCTATAGCATGAACCTGTTTCTCCATTTTCTTCCATATAAAAATACCTTTTAGGATATTTAAATCTGTGAATATCAATATTGAAACTATATGAACTAATTTTACTCCTTAGAATATTTAATTCCCTAAAATATATAATTTCTGAATTTTTTTTCTAATTGATAATGTGTTAAAGTTTATATAGATAACTTATTTTATAAAACATTAAAATTTTAATTCCTTTTCCAATTTTTCAATAGGTTAATTGATTTTCGTAAGACTTATAAAGTCTTATGTAATTTTTCCCTTTTTAAAAATTTTAGAAATGTAAAAAATATTACTTGAAATGTTCATAGTCATAAGAAGTTTCCAAATAATTCGCAAAATCCAAATATTTTATGAAGTCAATATAATGTCTATATAAAGTCTTAAAAAGTATTTTCTTTTCCAAATTTTAGCCAACTATAAAGTTTTATGAAGTACCAATGAAAAATCTTATAAAATTCCTTTGTGAGATCCCTCCTTTTAAATTTTGAAATTCAACTATAAATTAATATGAAAAAATCATTAATCTATCAATTTCATCTTGAAATCAAAATTCTTATGAATTTTTACCAATGTTTTATAAATTTTAAAATTAGAAAATTTTCTAACTTAGGATATAGAGTAGTATAAAGTTCTAGAAATGTTTTATGAAGTTTTATAAATTCTTATATACTACTCAAAATTCTTATAAAATAAGGCTTAATTTTTTTTATAGTCTTAGAAACCGATGTATTATAAAATTCAGTGTGCACAATGAAATTTCAAAATTTTCATCTATGGTTTTAAAATTATAGAATACCACAAAAATACTTAGAAATTCATCACTTATTCTATGTAATTCGCTAAAACTATTTCAAAAACTCTAAAACATAAAAATTAAATTCAACTCACATAATTAATTTTTTTATTTTAATTTGAATATTATTTATGCATTGAAAGAAAATCAAAATTAGCATAACCACTCCTTTATTTCTCTAAATTTTATTCTCGAGATTAATACCATTGGATACAAGAAAAACAAATTTGATTTTAGATTATAAAAACCTCAAATTAGGATATCAATATCTAAACCAAATCAAAAATATTCTTCAATATCTCAAAATATTCCAAAAAAAATCCTTGGGATCAATAATTTGTCTCCTTTGATTTTGTTTGTTACTAGAGAACATTACAAACTCAAAAAACTAATAAATGAATCATCGTTAAATAATTTTAAGTCTACTTGAAGAAACTCATTTTAGGAAATAATAAAATTGAACAATAATACCATATTTTCCATAAAAATGGTGGATTATATCCAATTCTTCACAGCCTTTGATGGATGAAGACTGGGAATTATTCTTTAACCTCAATGGATCAATATTCAATTTCCTCATTGACTAAAAATAACTTTTACTAACCAATTTTTTCTTAAACTCCCATTTTTGATTTTTATAACTCATTTTGCTCTTTTATTTAGCAGTATGACATACAAAATATTGTTTCATATTACTACTCTTTATTTCTTCAATTTGAGAACATTGATTCTTTTGTCTTAAAATTGAAGCACTTTCTTCACCATCATTTATCTGTTATATTATTCTTATTGAGATAATTTATTCAATATTCTTTCTAAGTATATAGGTTTTTCATATGTCTTTTGTGTTAAATATATCTAACCACTTATCTTAATATTTTTATATATTTTTACAAGCATTGTTCTTCATCATAATTTCATCACCATGAAACAAGTTTCCACAGGTATGTAGTCCACTCATCACTACACTTACAAGTTTCATCTTATATATAATAAATCTAGTCCTATAAAATAAAATATCGTGATCTTAACTATAGATTTGTGTTATACTTATTAAATTGTATTTCAACCCTTCGACAAAAAATGTGTTCTCTAATTATAGACTGCTTTGTTCTATGATTTTTGAACCAATACATTTAACTTTTTGATTCCCACCATTATAAAATGTGATCAATAATTTCTTATTTTTATCAAAATTATTAAATATATTATGATATACTATAATATATAACTTGCATCCACTGTCCAAGGTCAACGAGTAATCTTTTCTTGATGACTTATGTAAAATTTAAATAATCAAAGCCTTCACCTTTCCTTTATTATTATTCTTATGAGACTTTTGAGTATTATAATTAAAAATAAACTGGTATGGAAGAAGTTTAATACGATCTTCAGAAAGATGAACTGGACGATTTCACCTTCCTTAAACTTATTTTGATGATTGAATTTTTTTCTTAGTCTCGAGGCTTGAAATTTTAGACTACTTTTTAAATTTTTTTCTTTGAGTTGATTGAATCCCCATAAAACATTATCATCCATGTTATGAATGTAATTATTGAAATATTTTTAATTAAACCAAAATATTCTCTCTAGATTGCCAAAGCCTCCATAGTTCCATCAGGATCCATAAAATTAATACTTACCTCTAAAAATAGGTTAATATACAAATTTTGAAACATGTTTATATTTTATCATTTTACCATCTATTATAGATCAATTTTATCAAAACAATTTCATCGACTCTTAAAAATTTCTTATTCTTACTATAATTATTTACAACAATTTTTAAATCACCATTTTTTGTAATTTTTCTTTAAAATTCGTACTCCCAAAAATTCTATATTTCTTAAAATCACTTTGCTTTTATATAAATATGAATTTAATCTATTTTGAATTATAATGAGGCTTCTCAATTATATTTCCAATATTTTTTTCTATCTTCTAATGTGATATTTTTTATCCTACTTAAATCCCATCAACTTTGGGGATTTCAACTTCTTATACAATCTTCTTCCTTCATCTTTCTATAACTTTATAAATTGAATTTAGAATATTTTATTTAAACTTATCTTATTACGTTTTAGTCTTAGTTAATATTTTTTTTGGAAAATATCAAGACCCTTATCATTTTATTTTAACTTCTCTTCCATTTGAACATTCAACTTCTTCTCTTCATTAAGAATTTTTTTAAATCTATCAATCTCATTTTCAAACTATGATTTATTCTTAGCAAGTTTAATATCATTATTGAATGATAAATAACTGTACTTTTTAAAACATTTATTGTCCTTTTCTCAGTAAAAATTTTTCAAGATATTCTCTTTATATTGAAATTTCAGTAATAAATCAATCTCTTCTGGTCTTTCACTTTCATCACCATTGCTGTTATTAGTTATGAATGGAATTTAATTCACCTTTAGAATAAAAATAATTTAACCTGCATTATTGGATTATTCTACTTATTGATCATCCTCAAAACCATCACTATTATAAAACTTTGGTAAGAAATTTTTATTATTAAATTTATATTAATTATTACCCTTCCCTTTATACGAATAATTTAATGCTTTCTTCTTCTTGGTACTTCTTGGATTCTCATCATCATCTTCAATCTATTCATCACTATCCTATTTTAACATTGGTCATTTAGAAAAAATCCCCTTAGCGCTATAGCTAAAAAAATCAATGGAAATTTTATAAAAAATATACCCTTTACTTTTAGACACTTCATGAGTTGAGTGAAATGAGTTTATAAAACTTCATATCGCTATCTTCATCTAAATATAAATCTTATTAATCAATAGAATTCTTATAATTGTCTTTATTAATTGATTTAAAGAATATTTCCCTATCATCCATTGTATTTTTCTTGAAGGCACGTCCCTTACAAATTTCATAGGTAATAATTGTTCTATAATGATAATATAGTGGAATTGTACCAGAATTTTTGCCTTCAAGTTCCAAAGATATTATTTCAAATATATCTGGAAAGATATGTAGTAACTTCTTTGTAACCATAATATATCCAAATTTTCACAAAAAATATATTATTATCCTCGCAATTGAATTTAATCTAGTGAATAATTCTTATACTGATTAATTATCTTGAATCCTATGATCTTTATATATCTATCTCCAAAATTACATATTTTCTTAAATAAAATTTTCTATACCTTTATAAATGTTTTCCAACTTACCCCAAATGCACTTTTCTGTATTAATTCCCTTCACCTTTAGAAATTAATTCTTTGAGAGATATGATAGTACGAAATTAGGAGAATGGCCATTTTTTTATAAATTCTCCATAACTACTAATTTCAAAGTAGAATCCTCAGTGTGGGTTATAATAACTTATATGGTAGCCTCTAAAACATTAAAACTGATATAAAAGAGACAAATAAGTATCTTATATTTATAATTATAGTAATTATTTTCATGAAAAGTGGAAATAACCTTTTTTTATCACTAAATTTAATCTGTATATATTCACAATAAGAATTCAAAGACCAATTACTCAACCATAGAGAGATGATTTCTTGAAATAAATCATACATTAATTGAGTTAAAAAAATAATCAAAGTAGTGAACAATAATAACATTTTTGATCATCAATGGATAACCCATCAATTTATACCAATTGATTTACCCATGGTACATTATAGGTTCAACATATCTTATGTGTTAGAGTGAGAGATCTTAATTCATAACCAAAACAGACTGAGGAAAGTAATAAATAAGGACAATAAATGTATAAGATTCACTTATCAAAATGATAAGGCTAATAATTTCAATGATTCAGACTCACTTGAGACCATTCAATACACTAGAATCACCTTTTTGAATTACATTAGGTAGGGAATATCTATGACCTCATGTACATAAAAAAATGGGCACTATTTTCCCTTAATAAGTCTCTTGACTAGAATGCACTACCGCTTTGTATTTGTTTATGCATGGGTTATACTTCACAATTTTAGGATTGTTTATCTAGAATATAAAGTTCTTCCACGGTTGTTTTTATAAGGAAAATGTGTGTGAATTATTATTCTTCTTCAAGTGAACACTTCTATGTAATATTCATTATCATCGTCGTCATCATCATCTTCCTGTTATTCTTCATACACTTCTTTCAAGTATTGTTCCTCTTCTGTGAAAAACACACTACACTCCCTATTTTCTATATATGTATTTCTATAACAATACTATTGATTATTTTGAACTTATATAATACAAGTATCATACTCAATATAGCACATAAAAATCCTCTTCGACTTTCCATTCAAGGAAATAATAACATTTTTTATATATTTGAAGTTGATTTTTTGAATTTAAATTCAAAAACTACCAACTACCTTTAACTAATTTCATCAAATTCCATTATTTTTTCCTATTATTTCTTCTTATTTTCATTTTTTCAATGATTCTATCTGGTTACTAGAATAATTAATAGTGCAAAAGTATACTCCACAACTTGTTCAAATAGTTAACATCAACTAAAATTATATTATTCTTCATTCATAGAATAACTAACCTCTTCAGAGAAAGAACCTTCTAGATTCATTTGAATAGTAAATTCTTATATTCTCATGGTTATTCATCATAGTGCAAGGCTATTATAATTTTCTCCCAAACATCATGGTTAAAGAATAACATATTTCTCTATGAGATGAACTATTTTATACCTCTTCTTGAATCAAAAATCGAATTTTTTATATTTAAATCTATAAAGATCTATTCTAGAATCATCTGATTTAAGTTAATTATCTAGAATATTTAATTCTAAAACTCTTTTACTTACTAATTTTCTATAAATTGATAATGTATTATGGTTTTAGTAGACAATTCATTTCATAAGACAAAGATTTTATGCCTTTGTCAATATTTTATAGGGGAAATTGAATTTCATAATACATATAGAGTATTACTATTTTTTAATTCCTTTTTCATTTTTTATAAAATAGAACATTATTATGAGAAATAATCAAATTCTTATGAAGTCCATAAAATTATTATAAAGTTTGAAGAATATTTTAAAAACTCTATATATCTTATGACATCAACATAATGTTTTAAAAAGTTCATAAAAAGTATTATGATGTATTTTATTTTCAAAATCTTGACTAAATGCAATGTCTTATAAAGTCTCCATAATAAGCCTCACAATATCCCACTGAGAATTATTATAAAATTCATTTGTGAGATCTTAACTTTATTGTAATAACTCAGATTTCCCCAGGCCTTTCTTTTGTGAAAATCTAGTGCTTGTAGTGTTCTTGGGGGGTCGTAGTTGTTTTTTGCGGGGGGGTTTTCAAAAATCCCATTAGACCAAATGGTTTTATAGAAATAGTGTCACAAAAGTAGTAGCACACCACAATGGTGGCACTGTAATGGTGCCACACCAAAATAGTGGCACACAAAATGGTGTCTCACCCTTTGCAAAATTTCCAATTTCTCGAGTTTTCCCAGTTTTGCCCTCTTACATCTTATTTGACGTAAACTGAGTTTCAAGCCTTCCTTGGGAGTTTATAAGGTATTTTCAATGGATATTAATTATGTCTTTAATATCCTAACATCCTAGGGGATTTTAGATACTCAAGTCATGTGATCTTTACCAAAATCCCACATTAATGACTTTTGAAAGCCGTTCTCCCTTTAATACAGAATCTGGCTCCTCAAAGCTAGGATCATCCCTTCCCAGGGTGTTTTCCATTTTCCCTTAGTATGTCTAGAGACTTCCTCCAAATATAAGTCATGCACCTGTGCTAGATCCCCTCCTGCTCAGTTTTCTTGGAGTTTCCCACTGCTTACGCAATCCCCAGTTCTTGGTTCAAGGAGGAACTTCGATCCTTTGATCATCTAAGTTGGGATTTCTTATTCCTCTATTTATTTTTGCATCATGTGGGGTGGGTTTACTAATGATTCCCTATGAATAATGTCTGAATCCTTTTCATTAATAATTAATGAATAAGGTATGGGGAATTTTATTATAGATATACAATAAGGCATGTTATAATAACAAGCTAGAAATTGAAGATGGTTTGATCTTGATCACTTGTTTTATTTTTTATATTTGGTTATTTTATAATTGTTATGGCTGTTTTTATTTTGAATATCATGGATGTTGGTGTTCTTTTCTTATAAACCGGTGATTTTATATTTGGTTGAGATGCTTAATAAATGGTTGTAACATGGAATATGCTTAATCACATACATTGGGTTAATTGAAATGGATTCTGCAAGATTAAATACGTTTTGTGATCACCCCTCTTTATCAAGTAGACTTAAATAATAGTGTTTATCAAATCTGAATATGTCATGTTTAATAGTTGTGCCTGAGTGGTGTGTTCTATTGGGTTTTGTTCCCTTGTCTTCGTTGTGTGGTGCTACTGTTGGGATCACGATTACGAGTACAGGGGTGGAGGGAGGAGTTGGATCTGTGAGAAGGGTTTGGGATGTGTGTGTAATGGGGCTTTGGTTTAATGGTATTTTCTATGGTTTTGGTGTGTGGGGAGGTACATGTTGTGTGTTGGAGTCTCAGTTTGAGAGAATGATTGATTGTGGAATTGATGGAATTGTAGGAAATGAGACTACCTTTTTTTTGTGTTGTGGTCATGGAGCGACGTTGGGTAGTAGGACTTCAGTTTTGTTATGAACTTTTTATGCACCGAGACTATATCTAGGAATTATTTTGGCATTGGGAATACAGGGCTGGGTTTTGAGAGAAAGATTGTGTGGTATAACTTTAAAAATTATAGTTGGTAGTGGTTGAATTGGGGTGTGCAGTGGGACTTCAAATATGGTTTTTTGTTGTTTTTGGTATGGTTGGTAGTTTCCTAGAAGTTATGGAATAATTTAAGGTGAATTCCCTTAAATAAATAAATGTAAAGTGATTAAATGAAAATGGGTTGGGTTTATGCTTGGTAGTTGGTGTTGTGTGGTTGTGCATATAGGGGTAGCATAAAAAGTGGTACTGGTGAGATCATTTGTTTGGTTGTTTGAAACCCATAGTTTGGGATGAGTGTTTTATTACCTATATGTATATGTTAGAGTTCCTTGTGATATCTATATGCACCCCACCCTTATTGAGTACCATGTTCTGAACAACCCCATTTCACAGGGGAGTGTGTATTTCCCAACATCCCAGTGGGAGGATGGATGGATGGTTATTTAATTTCTCCCTTGCACCCTCTTTCAGGTTCTTCCTGCTCGAGCATATCCAGGCATGTTGTAATGGATTGAGGCTTACCATAGTCCTAGATACTTTGGGAAAGTTTGTTGTGGGTGAGATTACTAGGTTTTTGTGGGCCAGAATTTTTTTACCAGGTGTATTCTGAATGAGGCCGAGGTGTATTCAGATAAGAGGAATTTTTGTTGTGGACCTAGTGTCTTCTAGTAGGATTGTGTGTGGTTTCAGGCCCAGGTGTGTGCAAGAAGGTTGTGACAGTGGGAATGCATATGAAAAGAGTGGTAGTGTCAAGACGTTAGCTGTTAGGGATGGACAATTAACTAGTGGGGAAGTGGTGTGGGGTACCCACATGTCTACATTCTTATACTACTACATTACTTGACTTGCGTTATTTTGTGACCGTGCCTTGGTGAGGTTGGGTAGGTTTGTATTCCTTGGTAGGTTATTTGAGGTTCCACTGTTTTCTCATAGGGACATTAGTATGTTCCCCCAATTGTGCATGGGCATCTTTAGTTTCCCTACTGAGTATACTCATATGCTCACCCTACGCATATAAAACTATTTTAAGATTTTTAGGTGGTCTTTGGGGACTGTGATATACTTTACTAGCTTAGGAATCAGGATTAATTGGTGTTTCTTCTTAGTCTCTTTTCTTTTGGTACATTAATTTGGAGTTTTTTTGTACCTTGTATCATCTTTACTTTTGAACATGCATATGGGAATGGATTTTGGATTTACTTTTACCTTTAGTATTTTGAGTTTCTTCGAATTTACTATCTTATCTCCTAGTATAGTTCTATAAAAAGGGAAATTCCCTCCATATTCTATGAGATTCTATACCCTTGGTGCTGGTATTCACTCCGGGACCTATTGAAGGTGGGACTCTAGGGTCATTATCTCTCCTTCATCTTGAGGAAGGAAGGGCGTGGTACTCTGTTGTCCCTTCACTCATCTTAAAGAAGGAGGGTCATGAAAAAATATTATCAGACCAAAATTTGAGGAATATGATAGAGTTCAGAGTTAGGAGCATTGATAATTTCATGGAATGGTAGGAAAAAGTGTTAGGTGACCTTGGTGTGTAAAATAGGCCAGGGAAAACTGGCTAGGACACATGATTTTAGGGCCCCCATGATCTGATTCAAGGACTCAAGACCTACTGAATGACCAAGTGAGGCTACAATAAGTGCTGGGTAGAGAGACTAGGAATTGTACATGCATCATAATGACTTGTGTTCTTATCTGAGTTTATTTTTTCGTGAAATTAAATAAAAATGAAGAGTTAAAATGAATTTAAAATAAAATTTCCGTACTACCCAATATTAAAAGTTATTTGTTTCCTTTTTTAGATATGGAACCCGGATGCTACGCACGTGTGGTATGATTATATGGGCCCCAACATGTTGACCTGGTTGATCAGTGAAGGGCTAATTAAGAGGATGACGATGACCAGTGGCAGAAGAAGCTTCGTACCTTCCAGCAGTAGACTCTGGGAAACTATGAGGGCAGCTACTCAGATATGGAAATAGAGAGTTGGATAGAGGAGATGATAATAACTTTAAATATGATTTAGGATATGGTGGAGTACTAGGATCCTATATCCTGGAGGGCTGATTAAGAGTATGACGATGACCAGTGGCAGAAGAAGCTTCGTGCCTTCCAGCAGTAGACTCTGGGAAAGTATGAGGGCAGCTACTCAGACATGGAAATAGAGAGTTGGCTCTAGGAGATGATAATCACTTTAAATATGATTTAGGCTATGGTGGAGTACTAGGATCCTATATCATGGATCCAAATATGAGGATCAATTCATCTTCCTCGGGGAGAGGAAGGAGGCCGATGTCTCATGGGCGGACTTTGAGAAGGAGTTCTAGGCAGAATTTATTTCTTTCAAGATGAAGGACGAGAAGATATAGAAGCCTCTCTCCCTCTAGATGGGGATTATGTTGGTGAGGGAACTAGCAGTCAACTTTTAAGATCTCATATGCTTGGCTCTAGATCTCTTTCCAGATGAGGAGTTGCGGGCGAGACGCTTGGAGGAGGCACTCTGACCTTCCCTTTCGTATGTCGTCACTCCCTTTACTCTGTCGAAATACTTGGAAGTGTATTATAAGGCCGAAGTAGTGGGGAGGATGCACTCATAGGTAGTTTTACCACAATAGGATAGATAGATGACTTATTCAAAGGGGAAGGCCGTCAACAACAGGTCTCCAACTTCAGGGCCTTCTAGGTTTCGGCCAGTGGTAAGTATGCCTATGCAGTTCCAGTTACAAACTCATGGTCCTCTCCCTTTCCTAATGGGTATGGGTCCATGGTGCTTTGTCTATGGATTCCATTGGAATATTCAGAAGTAGTGGCCAGTTTTAACTCCGTACGGTGGGGGTGGTTAGGTTCAACATCCACCTTAGCAGTAGTAGTTCCCAGTCAGGCCTTTCTAGCAGTAGGGGCAGCGATCTACCACTCCACCGAGAGTAGATGGTTCCGAAGGAGGTGGACCTCAAGGCGCTCCTTATATATCTTGAATAGGGAGTGTTATAGGTTAATTTAAACAAATTAGGGGTAGAGTAACTGGGTGTGGGAAGCTTTACTCCATAGAGGCAGCGGTTCCTATAAGGTTGGAGGTTATTTGAGGTGTTCTGTGATGCTTCCGGTCTGGGATTGGGATGTGTGCTGATGAAGTTGTGGGGAGTAATCTCTTATGAATCTAGGAATTTATTTCCTAAAGAACATAACTATGCCATCAATGACCTGAATATTTAATTGGTCATGTTCATGCTGAAGTTTTGGTGACATTACCTCATTAGGGAGAACATTGTGGTCTTCACAGATCAGAAGAGATTGAGGTACATCCTCTCTTAGAAACACCTTAACGTGTGACAGAAAATGTGGATGGTGTTTTTCTAGGACTACAAATTCAATATCTCTTACACCTCAGGAAAGGGAAATTTTGTGGCCTATACTTTGAACATGAATTGCAGAAGGAGGTAGATAGGGAATCCACGAATTCTTAGAAGGAAATAGAGGAGTTGGCCGCTTTGCACCTGGATGCTATGGAGGATAATGGTAGAGGCTATATGTTTCACAATACATTGTAGTATACCTTGGGGTGGTGGGTGGAGGAGAATCAATGTGGAGACTCCGAGGATGAAGTGTTGCATGATCATGCTGGCTAGGGTGACGCTCCTCAAGGATGATGAGAGGATAGTCAGAATCAAATGTTGTTTTGTGGGAAACTATTTGTCCCAATAACAATGCGTGAGGGACTTCTCCATGTGTTCTATATATCACCCCTTGCGGTACACCCAAGATTTTGGAATATCAACCGAGGCCTAGGGGAATAGTTTTGGTGGTTTGGGATGAATCAGACAGTGGTAGAGTTTGTGGCAAGGTGCCTAGTGTGTCAGTAGGTAAAGGTTGAGAACCATGTTCTCGACAGTCTGTTTCATCCCTTAGATGTTACTGAGTGAAAGTGGGATGATATCTCAATGTATTTTGTCACAGGACTACCTAGGGCTTAGGGAGGCTATGATGCTATCTGGGTAGTGGTGGATCAATTGACGAAATCAGCTCACTTCCTGGCGATCAAGGAGTCGAGCACAATGAATTCCCTAGCACAGAGGTACATAGGGGAAGTGGTGCGGCTGAATGGAGCTCCAAGATACATCATCTCGGATATAGATTCCCAGTTACCTCATGAGTCTGTAGGGGGGTTACAACATGCTTTTGGAACCCATCTATGCCTCATCACTACTTTCCACCCTCAGATATATGGGAAGATTGAGAGGACCATCCATAGATTGAAGGATATGATGTGTGTGTGTGTTTTTGACTTAGGAGGATTTTGGGTACGACTATTGCCTTTGGTGGAGTTTTTTTCAATAATAGATATCACTCTACCATTAATATGACACTGTTCCAAGCCCTGTATGGAAGATCCTTTGATTCACTCATATACTGGATAGAGGTTGGGGATGCAGGTGTTCTTGGACCAGAGGTCATACAGAGCACAATAGATAAGGTTCAACTTGTACATGATAGGATTATGGATGCTCAGTACTGACATAAGTTGTATTCCAATCATAAGAGGAGGCCCTTGGACTTCAAGGTTTGGGACCGTGTTTTCCTGATGTTTTCCCCTCAGCGTGGGCAGCAGAGGTTTGGAATAGGAAGCAAGATTTTTCCCAGGTTCATCATACCTTTAGAGGTGTTGGGATGAGTTGTAAATATTTCATATTGGCTGGCATTGCCACCAAGGTTGGAGAGGATCCACAACGTCTTCCATGTCTCTCTACTCCGTTGGTATCTACTCGATGACTCCCATGTCATTGACTGGCGAGGGTTGGATATCAAGAATGATGCGACATTCATGGAGAGACCATTAAGAATCGAGGGTTTTGAGGAGAAGGTGCTTCAAGTATGGACCATTACTTTGGTTTGTGTTCTCTGGAGGTATGGTGTCCTCAAGGAGAGTACTTGGGGGTAGGAGGCACAGATGCATGCCCAGTACTCGGTGCTATTCTAAGTTTTTTTTTCAGTGTCTTATTTTTATGATTTTTATTATGATGTAATGCTTGAACAAATTTTTTATGAGATGAGTTGTTTCCCTATTATTTGAATGTGTGTGAAAAATCACGACATGTGGAGAGGGGATGACCTAATCCCTGATTGATATTAATTAATGTCGACACGATTAAACCTGTATGGGCGAGTGAGTTCTGCTCAAAGTGGATAGTATCCTGACATGGGGGAAGGAGCTAATCCATGTGTTTGGATAGTGATACCTTTGGTGTTTACATGATTCCTTGGGGAAATAGATCCTTAGTGTTTCTATAGTTGTTCAGAAGACAAATTTCAAATATTTTTTCTTGGACATCAAGGTTTTCTCTCTAGTTTTTGATCAACGCATGGTGGTTTTTCCTGTAGAGGTATCTTACGGGGTGGTTGTTCGGACCCCTATTACTTCTGAGTTTGGTTTTAGATTCTTGGGATGAGAATAGTTTGAGAGGTATTTGATATAATTACCCCGATTTCCCTAGGCCTCTCTTTTTAAAAATCTAGTGTTTTTGGTGTTCTTGGGGGTTGTAGTGGATTGTTGTGGAGGTTTGTCAAAAATTTCGTTCCAAAAAACGGTTTCACCGAAGTGGTGGCACATCGTAATGGTGGAATACTAAAATGGTGGCACTATAACAGTGGAATTGTAATGGTGTCCCTCCAAAATGGTGGTGCCAAAAGAGTGTAACCGTGATGGTTCCACACCGAAATGGTGGCACACCAAATAGTGCCTCACAATTTTCTGAATTTCTAATTTCGAAAGTTTTCCCAGTTTTTCTCCTCTTACATCTTATTTGACATAAAACAATTTTCAAGACTTCCTTTGGAAATTTTAAGGGAGTTTAAAATGATACTAATTATTTCTTTAATATCCTACATCCTAAGGGATTTGAGATACTCAAACTACGTGATCTTGACTACGATCCCATGTTAATGACTTTTGGAAAACATTCTTCCTTTAATACAGAATATGGATCTTCAAATCTAGGATATTCTCTTAAAATTGTGTTTTCCATTTCCACTTGGTGCTTCTAGAACCTTACTCCCTAGAAGAGTTGTGTTCCTGTGCTAGATCCACTCCTGCCCAGTTTTCTTGGATGCCCGTGCAATCCTCTGTTCTTGGTATAAGGAGGAACTTAGATACTTTGATAATAAAAGTAAAGATTTATTCTACCTATATTTATTTTTTCATCATGTGGGGAGGGTGTAATAATTATTCCTTGTAAATAATTTCTGAATCCTCTTATTTAACAAGTAATAAATAAGGTACGATGACTTTGATGATAAAAATATAACAAGTCCTGTTATAATAACGGGCATGAAATTAAAGATGGGTTGATTTTGATCACATGTTTTATATGTTATATTTGGTTATTTTATGGTTGTTATGAATATATTCCTTCTAAAAATCATGGTCGTTGGTGGTCTTTACTTGTGCACCAACGATGTTATGTTTTGTTGAGATGCTTAATAAATGGTTGTAACATGAAATATGATTAATCGTGTACACTAGGTTAATTGAAATGGATGCCCCAGGATGAAAACCCTTGTGTGATCACCCCTATTAATCAAGTGGACATAAATAATAGTTTTTATCGAATCTTAATATGTCATGTTTAATAGGTTTGGTTGAGTGGTGTGTTTTTTTTGGGTTTTGTGCCCTTGTGTGAGTTGTGTGGTGTTACTATAGGGAGCATGATTAGGGGTACATGGGTGGATGGAGAAGTTGGATCTGTGAGAGGGGTGTGTGATTTGTGTGCAGTGGGGCTGTGGTTTAATGGTAGTTGTTGTGGCTTTGGTGTGTGGGGAGGTACATGTGGTGTTTTGGAGTCTCATGTAGAGAACCGATTGATTGTTGAATGGATGGAAGTTTAGACGGTGGGATTGTCTTTGTTTATGTTGTGGCTGCAGAGCAACATTGGGAAGTAAGAGTACAGTGTGGTTATGAACTTGTTATGAAGTGGAATACATATGGGAATTGTCTGGGTAGTGGGGTTGTAGGGATGAGTTGTGAGAGAAGGATTTTTTAGTATAACTTTGAGGAATGATAGTTGGCAGTGGTTGAATGGGGGTGTGCAAAGGGACTGAAAATATGGTTTTGTTATTGTTTTGGTATGGTTTGTAGCTGATCGATAGTTCTAGAATAAATTAAGGTGAATCCCATTAAATAAATAACTGTAAAGTAGTTAAATGAAAAGGGGTTGGTTTTATTATTAGGAGTGGGTGTTGTGTGGTTATGCATATAGGGGTAGCAACAAAAGTGGTTCTGGTGGACTCGTTTGTTTGGGTTTTTGAAACTCATAGGTTGTGATGAGTGTTTGATTACCTATATGTATAATTTGTAGTAACCTATGATTTATTTATGTACCCCACCATTTTTGAGCACCATGTACTAAACAACCCATTTTATGGGGGAGGTTATCTTTTCCAATATCCCAGTGGGATGTTGGATGGAAAGTTACTGACTTTCTCCCTCACACCCTATTTCGGGTTCTTTCCTTTCAAGCGTACCCGGTCCGGCTGTAATGGATTGAGGGTTAACATAGTCCCAGATCCTTTGGGAAGGTTTTTTGTGGATGAGAGGCCTAATTTTTTATGGGCGAAGATTTTTTTCCCAAGTGTCTTCAGGATGAGGCCCAGGTGTCATTGGGTGAGAAGCGTAGTTGTTGTGGCCAAGGTATCTGCAGGTGGGATTGTGTGTGGTTTGGGGCCTAGGTTTCTATGGGTAAGTTATGGTAGTGGGAATGCGTATTGGAAGAGTGGTAGCATCAATATATTATCCATTAGGTATGAAAAATTAAACAATGTAGAAGTGGTGTGGGGCACCCAAATGTCGATGTGATTATACTACTATCTTAATTGATTTTTTGTTAGTTGGTGACCGTGCCTTGGTCAGGCTGGGCTGGTTAGCATTCCTAGGTAGGTGATTTGAGGTTCTACTATTTTCTCACAGGGACATTAGTATGTTCCCCCACTTGTGCATGGGTAGATTTATTTTCCCTACTGAGTATACTCATATGCTCACCCTTTGTATATAAAACTATTTTTAGGTTTCTAGGAGGACTTTTGAGAACTGTGTTGGACTTTACTAGCTTGGGCATCTGGATTAGTTGATGTTTCTACTTAGTCTCTTTTCTTTTGGTACTTTACTTTGGTGTTTTTTTGTACCTTGTTTCAGATTTAATTTGAACATGAATATGGGATTGGATTTTGGATTTACATTTACTTTTAGTATTTGGAGTTTCTTGGGACTTACCATCTTATCTTCTAGTTTGTTTCAATAAAAAGGTTAATTTATTTGTTATTATGTGAGACTATATAACATTGGTTGAAGTCTTTACTCTAGGGCCTATTGATGGTGGGACTCAGGGGTCATTTTCTCTCCTTCATCTTAAGGAAGGAAGGGCATGACACTTTGCTGTCCCATCCCTCATCTTGAAGAAGGCAGGTCGTGCCATTTATCTTTTTAGATTTAACTCCAAATTATTATGAAAAAATCATTAATTTTTTTATTTTTAGCAAAAAATTATAAGGATTAATATTTTTCACCAATGTTTTTTGAATCTAAGACTTATAAAAATTTCTAACCTAGGTGAAAAAGTCTTAATTTTTTTTGCAATGTCTTTTGATGTTACATAAGGTCTTACATGCTACCTTAAAAGTATTACTAAATATGACTGAACCATTTTTCTAGACTTTGGAACCAATTTCTTGTGAAATTTAGTGCTCTCTAATACTTTTCCATTATATTATATCCTATTAAAAAATTATTGAATACTTTAAATATAATCTAAATTTCTTTCCTTCTTCTATGAACTTAGAAAAAATACATTTCAAACCCTTTTAAACATGCAAATTACCTTCACCTCAGATAAAAGAATTTAATTTACATGAGTGTGAATTTGATTTATGCATTGACAATAAAATTCAACATAATAAAAATATCCGCTCATTTTATTATTCAAATACTATTCTCTAGAAAAATAATATAGGATGGAGGAGAAACGTTTTCAATTTCAATTTATAAAAATCTCACCTTGGGATCTCAAATATCTACCCCAATAAATAATCTTCTTCAAGATACCAACATATTCTGAGAAAAAACTCTTGGAATAAACATCTAATATAAAAGGATTTCATCTATAAAGACTTTGATAAAAGTGTGAATAAGAGATGAAAAATAATATCTACTATATACATGAAAATAATGAGTATAATACTCATGCCAAATTACCTAAATAGATACTCCAAATTCTTTTAATGAATTCAGAAATCCATTTTAAAATATCCTTAAATATTTCATGGAGTTGATGATACCTTGATCTTAATTCAATATTTAAGTAATACTAAGCACCTTTGAATTGACCAGACAAGTCATTGATTTGAGGAAATGGATTTTAGTTTTTGATATTCACCAAATTCTAATTATGATATTATATACATAATCAAAAGATTTCATCACCCTTGTTGGAAATAAGTAAGGGAGCACCTGAATGAGATGTTATAGGTTAAAAAAGACCTTTAATATATGAATAATAAAAAAATATTTTTAGTTCTCTTAACTCTTATAGTTCTATATGATAGGTTGGAATAAAAATCATTTTATTTCTAGGTACTATCTTAATTAAAAATTCCACTTCACATTTAGGAGGAAAATTTTAGGAATATACAGGAGGCCCATTGGTAATGAATCCTATCACTAGAGGTGACATATATAGTTTTTTTAATGGAATTGAGAAACAAAATTTTTTGTTGAGCTCAAAATTTCCATTCTCTGGTAAAATTATACTGAATTACATCAAGATAAAAAAAGGAAACTCACCTATAAATGTAATAAATAAGATATTTGAATTGGGTAAACATGTACATTCCCAAAATAATATTGAAAATATTCATTTTAGGATGGGATAATGCTTATAGATTTATAGATGATACTTTTATTATAGGGAAAGAAGGAATATTATAACTCCTCTCTAATCATACACCCAACCGAGTATCAATTCTAATGACTTTATAAGATATTTCATCCTCAAATAGCATGTGAAATACCAGTTTATTAAAAATAAATGATTGAATTATCATGTATAAAAAATATAATAGGATTGTCTAAGAGAAACTAAAATAGTAACTCTCACCATAGAAGGACCTTACCCAGCCTTAGCTGTCCACTACATGAATATAAAGACTTTTCCAAAGCTATACTAATGATCCTATGGATATACCCCCTTCTCAGAAGGAGGTTCCATTGACTACTAACTCTACATTTGTTTCTTATTTCTCCATATAGACCATAGATATGGTGTTTTGGTTCCCCAAATAACCTATAAAATAACATGAACTTGTGAGGTGTGACTCTTTTGGGGCCATTAGCAAACACTCTTAGAAGGAGTCGACCAAAAAAATCTATGCAGATGACTATACCCACTACACTAACGATTTTTTAGAGGGGTGATAAAGTATAATGTGTAATTTAATTCCACACAAAAGTAATTATTCACCTTCAAAAAATAATGATATTTAATATAACTTGGACACATGCACTAACAAGAGAGAACCAATAGTCTTCTAAAAAGATGGAGAAAAAAAACACTACCATTTTGAATTCCTATAAGGATTATAACTCTCTCTATTCTTCCGTGAAATTATTTTCAACTAATAGAAAACCCCACATCTTAAACAACCTAATCCCATTATTCCTATATCATATTATTCTACCTATATGAAGTAGATATTTAAATTATAAATATAGCTACCCATGTTGGGTGTTGATCTGGTTTCTCAATGATTTTATAAGTGAAATATATACTTTCAATCTAATTTTCAATATCCTTCCATGTAATATTGTTATGGAGAATTTGTGGGAACTCATTAATTATAGGTTCCCATTATGGTTATCTTCTCTATACATGTTGGAGTAGTCAATCCAAAACCCTTAAGTCTTGGGGGGAAATGAGGGATATAACAAGCGGAACATATTTATCATCTCTTTCATGTTGATTAGCAAGAGGTTTACACAATTACGTATTCCACATAAAAAAGATATTCACTTATAATTATCTTCTAATAAAATATAATTTATTATTTACATTATTATAGTAATAATTATATTATTACCCCATCCCCTATCTAATTTACCTTTCTTTATCAGGAATTTAATGCTTTAAAATAAGATTTTGAAAATAAAAGTTAAATACTATTCTTCAAAAGTAAGCATATGAAATCTAGGTAAAAATACTAGTGAATGATGTTTTAAATTCCAACCGAGTCAATTAAATAATATATATTAAGCTACTCATTACTAATAAATATGTAGGAAAACACTATTTATTTGTTATCTAGGTTTTGGTTAGTACATACATTCAAATGATTCCAAAAAATAAAGATAGAATGTCTCTATATTCAATCAAAATAATTAATACATGTTTAGAGATTGGTCCAGAAATGATATGAACCAAGATAATGACACATTATTCAATTACAGTGGAACATTACAACAATGGTACATGAAACCATGAATCACATACAATGTATTATTACACATCATGGATGATTACATCCATAAAAGCTACAAAAATATAAAAAATGGGTGACAAATTGAAAATACTAATATTTTTATAAATAGTAGATCCCCTAGACCACCATCACCTTTATGAATCACCATTAATATAACAAAACCTATATTGAGAAAGAATACCCCAAAAGGAGAAATAATTTTGAGAGATCAAAAATGAAAATTATGGAATTGAGAAGTCCGAATTAAGAAGTGAGAATAAAATAAATTATTTTTATAAGAATATATATAGAATTGTAATCCCTTAGGATGTATCTCAGTGGTATCTTCCTATGTGGGTCTTAGAGAGGTCTCAAGTTCGAGTCTTTTTGAGTACTTTATTTCACCTGTGTGTTGTAATATTTTCTTTGTAATGTAGCCATATTCCCCGTATCAATTTAAATATATAGAAATAGAATATTTCCATTAAAAATGTGGTAATTTTATAAATGGTCATCAGATATACATGTGTCATATTAGTATTCTTGAGTTATGTATTGTATTTAATTAGTTTAAATAATCTTCATTAGAAATATTAATAATAAAAATGATATAATATCCAATGAAAATATATTATTTTTATGTACTAAAATATTATTATTAAAAAATTAATTTGATAAAATTAAAATAAATATTTTAATATTATTAGATTTATAAAATTTAATGATTATTGTAGAAATAAATAATTAAAATTATATTTTTGTTAAGATCTTTTTAAAATGAAAAATGTATTTTTCAAAGAATTGGCTTTTGATGTGCCATGAATTTTTTAAGAGAATTTATATATTATAGAAAAATAATGATAAATATTTTTATTGATATACATTAACAATAATTAAATTAGTTATTAATGTGAAATAATATTAAGAACCCATAAATTCAAAAACTCAATTTTATATATAAGTAGTTTTATTTATTTTTTTCTTAATTTTAAATAAAAATATACAAATTTTGGGATGAATATTTGATTTTTTTTCTTTATTCAGATTTATAATAGTAATATTATCTAAAGATAAATATTTAAAAATTTTCTTATAAATTTATTTTCAAGTGAGTAGTCCAAAATATCATTTTTACAAATAAGATGGGTTTTATGACATTATTAGTTTATAAGTTGGAAATTTCAAATTTCAGAAAACATTTTTATAAGGAAAAATATGTATTTTATAAATTATTTTTTTGTTTTTTTAATTTAAAAACCTATATTTTAAATTTTATAACAGAAGTTTTATTTTTCAATTTTTTTAAAACATTATAAATTTAGTGTTTTAAAATTAAATTTTATCAATTTTTGAAATTGAATCAAATAATATGGGTTTAAATTTTGGAATAATTAGGTCTAAATTATTTAATAAGTTCTATTTAATTTTTTTGGCATAGAGGATAAGTTACCTTAGGTAAAAACAAGCTACTACAATAAAATATAAAATGGTAAAAGTAAAAAATATATAATGTCAATGAGTAGGAAAACATGTTTAAAACACGTGTGGAAATGCGTGTTTGATTCCTAAATTGACCTAATCTATCCCACTCTCCCTTGTTTTCCAATTTTGGTGCTAATTTCCTTGAGAGTGACTTCCCAATACTAGAAAGTTTTGGGAGTTTGTAAAAATTCCATCCTTTTTAACCCATCAAAGTGGCACTACTCTCCTCGATTCCCATAACACCAAAACCCACTTATTTCATAAAAATACCTTCTAAAATCTCAGTTCAAAATTTCTATCCACCTCTAAGATTTTCAATTATTTTTATAAGTCCATCCGTTAAAGCTTTAACCTCCAAGGAAAAGGAAACAATCCAATAAGTGAGTTATAAATTTCTAACCGCTACTTTCTCAGTTTTATTTCATTATGTAAACTTATTATCACTCAAATTAAGTTATACCATATTAAAATGTTGACATAAATATCATTAGTATTATTTTAATTTATTATAATGATGGTACACACATTAACGATTTTTTTTCTTTTGAGAAATAAAAAACTTATATTCACGCGTTGTGTGAATTATCACCTCCACAATGCAACAAGTTTCATTTTATTTCAATGAATTAAAAGTATGGATATAATATATAATTTGATATATAAGTATTATAGTTATATTATATTTTATATTCTTAAATGGTAAACCATATCACACCTTTCCCACACTGTATGGAAAATGAAATCATTATCTATGCGTATATGTGGACTATAGCCACTATGAAACGATTGGTTATGTATTCATTTTTATCCTTGATTTACATATATTTTTATTATAATAGATTTAATAGATAAATACTATGTTTATTAAATTATTAAATTTATGGAAGGAAAAATTGGACAACCTATTAATAATATAAGTAATAAACTACCGTGGTAAATTTAACAATCCAAAAGAGAGTTCTTAGAAAAAAAATTATTTCTTCATGCTATGAAATACATTATATAAATTATATCATTTAACTAATTATTTAAAATTATGATATATCACACTAATAAACACTAAATAATATCATTATGTTTTTTTATAATGATATTACAATGTAATCTCTTTATAATCATCCATTAATTACGGTATGTTAATATCTGAGTTGGTTTAACCACCTAATTGAAAATTGATATAAATTTATATCATTACAAAAAATAAAATGAAATAAAATTATAACAATATAAATAATTATTAACAATAAATTCCAGTTCCTTTTATGATCTAGTAATGATTAACTTGAGGAGTGTTAGGAAGAATAATACCTCTATTATAAATTAGTTCAAAATGATCAAGATTAGTCACACCTGATATATAAAATAGATAATAACTAAATAATATAAATGTATAGAATAATTATAAATAAAGTTTATAAAGGGATATAGATATGAAAAATCTTATTAAATAGGTGATTAATATAGTTACTTTTTTATACATGATGTTAGATCACATTACGACTAAGCCTGAATTGAGGTAAGGATTTATTATGGAAAATTTTCATCCATCAAGACATATTTATTATTGTTCACCATGATACCTTTAATATGATCTAATTTATTCCTAATGAATGTATTTAACCATATTAATGGGGTATAGAAGATCCATATCATGTTATCTTTTAAAATATATTTTAATTCTATTAGACTCCTCTGGTTTTAATGCTCACAAATCATGTTTTATTAGGTTTGATCAAGTTTAATTTTGTTTTCACATAAGCTTTAACTATTATATTAGTGTTATACTACATAATATAATTTATAAATTTTTGGAAAAGTATAATTCACCGTTGAGGATAAGTCACCATTGAGGCTGATTCACCATCTGGGTAGACTCACAGTTGGACATACCTATGATATGTCTCACTGTCAGCTATCTCACAATCAACACAGATAATAAAATCTCATAAAGGAAAAGAAAATGATATAAGTTATTGATGCCTAACCTTTCAATTGAATGAGTCATCATCAGCTCGAGCTACTGTTCTAATGACTCACCTATGTTCATAATGTTTTCTAAGTATGAGTTACCGATAGTTGAACTACCATTAATGCGAACTATCGTCATAATGACCTACCGATGGCTGATTCATCATAAACTAGACCTACAGACATAGGGAAATACCAATCCCTAATTACCATTCCTAATTTACTGATCCTAAGACACCAGAATTCCTTCATTTTTCATTTAAATTCAAAATTATTTTTGACATTCATATTCACGAAGCCTAGTACCACAATTTATTTTAATTACTTTCTCTGTCTTTTGTCGACAAAATGTTATAGACTTCAGAAGATAGTATGTGGTACGAGGTACTAGAGATCATGATCATTGTTAGATACCATGTATAAAGTAAATATCCGATCAAAAATTTGTAAGACTATAGAGTTAGAAAGCTATATCTCGTGTGCCTGAGAAAAACCCAAGAAATGTAAACTACAGATATCCGAAGAAAAGATGCTAAGAACTCAAACCAAGGAAATTCTTGAAGTATAATTATAATAAATAGGAATAACTCATCTTAAAAATCATTATATCATTGGAAGTAGAAGAAATAATATTTCATGATACTATATTTTTCTGGATATTTCCAAAAATCGACTCAATCTGTATTTCAACACAACTTTGAGGAGTCACAAGATGCATAAAAAAACAGAAAAAGCCTTGTAAAATCTTATATATATATATTTTTATCTATTTTTTTACTATTTTACCTTTCACATAGTGTGTTTTTGTGTGTGTTTGTCTATCTAAGAAACACACAATGAATCCTATTCCAAACTAGAAGATACATTGATATCTTCACAAATCTATCCATTTACACCTTACGCTCCCACATATAACTGTGGAAGGGGTCCCTTTGGGGCCTGGTTGTTTGTTGTTAGCACTCCCTAAAAAAATGTGGAAGAGTACTAGTTGAACTTCATAGCTCTGTATGTTGTTGGGTATCCTGATCCAAGGTGTGGATCAAATTTATTTTTATAAACTAACTGGTGGAAGGTGATCACCAAGTAGAGAGGACATGGTATCATCTTGGGACTGAACATCTTGTTTTAATTCTGTTGTGCCTTTAAAATTTCTATTTTCAATATTTCCATTATTCACTAAAAACTTTTCTTCACATTGATATTTAATATTAGATAGTGATTTCATTAGAATCTTTTTTAGTAGATTTATTTCAAAAGTTAAAATAATAATCCATATTGTTTTAAGTGAGAAATAATCACTCTTTGAGAAATATTTCAAAAAACCAAAACTATTATAAATATTCTACTTTGTTTAACTGGTATATTCCATATTTCAAATTGATTAGCTTTTATATAAGTATTTTAGAAATAAAATTTAATAGGAACTCAATTCACCCCACTCTTGAGTGTCAAACTCCGAAAGATAGTTGGTATCCAAGGTTTTATTACTTGGAGTGTTTTCAATGTTTTTAAATATTTTTAACTGTGATTTTAGTTGTTGTTTTTAAAGTTCTCTAAATTTTTATCAGTTTAAAATTTTTAGTTCTTTAAAAAAAATTTAAATAGACAATAGGTAGGAAGGTGCTGCTACCAAAAGACCTCCCAATTTAATTACACAAACTATACTCAATAAAAACTCAAAATTAAAATGTATTTAGAAAGGATGGGTTTTTAAACATAGTTAGCTATAGTTTATGAATATAAGAATCCTAATACTACTTGAAAAACTTGGGATGATTACACTAAGGCAACCTAAAAAAAATAATTTCAAATAAATGAATGCATTATACTGTTCTTTTGGCGATGAAGAATTTAATAAGATCTCTACATGAAAAATAGCCTTTGAAATTTGGAACACTCTAGCTGTTTCACTTAAATAAACCACTAATGTTAATGAAATGAGGCTTAACACTTATAATATTAAATATTATAACTTTAAAATGAAGTATGATGAGCCTATTTCTATTATTTATCTCATTTTTAATGATATTGTGAATACTGTGATCTCACTAGGAAAGACAATCATTGAAAAGGAACAGATCATGAGGATCATGAGATGTCTTCCAGAAAGGTGTAGAGGGACCTCAATATCAAATATAGAATCTTGTGGCATTGATTCAATACCTATAAAAGATATTATAGGTAAGTTGATGATACATGAGGAATAACTTAAGGTCAGCAAATAAGAAGATGATGAACCAAAAAGAAATTCAGTGGATTTTAAAACCACTCCATCCTAAAAAAAAGAGAAAATGAAATTCCATGTTGAAAGTTCCATTAATGAAGATGCATCAAGTGATAGTGATGATGAAATGGCTCAAATATCTAGGTTATTTAAGAGGTTTTATATAAAGAAGAAATTCTTTATAAATACATGCTATAAAGGGAAGCATGAAAACAAAGGTAATGGAATAAGGATTGGAAAAAATAATTGGGAGGCGCTTTCTGAGGAACCCTCAATGCATCTTCCCCTTCGGTGATGAAGGCGGCCGCCACGCCGGATCCTCTCCCCATAGAGGGGGAGGGGGAATCATCGTTTCCTAAGATCACAAGGTTCTTCCAGCCCTTCTCCAATCTGGATTTCCTCCCTTCCTTTCTGAAAACAACTCTTAACCCTATGGTTGCGGATCTAGTTGATGGAGTTCCAAATCTTCATCTTTCCAACTCTGATTTTTATGAAGCTTCGAGCCTGTTAATCCTCACACTGGTGGCTCATTTCATTCAAAATATGCCACCAGTTGATGCCTTCGATCGATTCATCTTCGGTTCTTGGAATCTCTGGTAACGAGCGGTGGTTGGCTTGCTGGATAGCAAGCAAATCATGATTTGGTTCGAGACAAAGGTAGATCTGATTCGAGTGTGGTCGAGAGCTCCTCGCATCTTCAATGGATCTCGTTTCATGCTTCTTCGGTGGTCCTTTTATCTTTATATGAATCACGACTCTCCTTCCATGGAGGTTTGGGTAAGTTTTCCTAAGCTTCCACTACCATTTCAAAATCCTTTGATAATCCGTATATTGGGAATTGTGGTTGGTCGTTATCTTTTCTCTGATAGCCGTAATGAGGCTGTTTGCCACCCGGTGAATCCTTGGGTCTGTGTTGAGGTTGATTCCTCTCTCACCCCTTTTGATTTTTTTTGGATCACAATTGGTGATGAATACCCTTAAAAGCAGAATATTATATATGAGAACTGGACCAATTTCTGTAGCTCTTGCAAGAGGATGGGACACTCGGTTGAGGTTTTTCATAGTGGTTTTCAGCACAGTTGAGGGAGGAGCACTGTAGGGAAGGTTCTCTCGTGAGCTCAGATGTCGATGTTAGAAAAAAAGCTGTGGGGGATGCTATGGAGATGGGCAGGGGCTTGACCTTGGCAGGTCCTAGTGAAAGAAGGGAGGTCTCCTGTGTGCCTGGTGAAGTTGTGGAGAGTAAAACAACATGGACCAACAAGGATTCTTTACAAAATGTTGATTTTTCTGCTGGTTCAATGGTATATTTGAGTTTAGAGCAGGCTGGGGTTGAAAGGTTTTCAAATACAGAAGAAGTGGTTGTCATGAAAGGTGATAGGATTTCTACAAGTTTGGACCCATTGGATACTCCTTTTATTTCCTTGAGCAACAGGATCAATGGATTTTCTGAGGCTTTGTTGGATGAAGAAATGGAGGTGGAAGATAATGTATGGAAGGGGGATGAAATAGTTGTCTTGGAGAAGCAGCGGGCGAAATCCTTGGGAGATAAACATGATAGGAAGGGTAGGGAGCTTATGGAGATTCAACCAGTGGATGATCTGGGGTAGAAGCATGCTGTCCTAAGCATGGGTAACAATGATAGCTTGGACAAGAGTGGTTCTCTGGTGGAAGGTGTAGACCAGAGGTCAGGAATTCCCTAGGCTGGAGGTTCAGGGATGGAGGCACATCTCACGGTGGTGGAGAATTTTCCTAGGGAAGAGGAATGTCCTCCTTTGAGAGAGAATGTAACGCCAGACCAAAAGGGGGGAAACAGTGTTGAATATCCTGGGGTGGGGAAGGAAAACTCTTGGAAGTGAAAGGAGATCCTGAGTGCCCCGGTTGGCCTTTCTTTCAGTGAGATTGTTCAAAATGGGAATCAGAAAGATAATGCAGGTGATGGGTGGTTGGATGCAACGTCAACAAGGAGATCAAGGAAGGATTATTCCTATCTTTCTCGACCAATGCGGACCAGGTCTACCTCAAAAAAGAATAACAAGGTGGTTCTTGCAGTTAAGAAGGGCAGCGGGACCAAGAAGTCTCCATCAAACATGGATCCCATGGAACAACATAGAAATCATGTTCAAAGTGTGAGTTTTTGGAGGATCCCGGAGTGGGAATCATCCACAGGGAAAGAGAAATCCAGTTTGGGTTGCAGTGATGACTACAGTTATTATGATATATAACTCTCTGTTTGTGGTGTTATTTTCTGTTTTGTTTTGCTTCGGCATTGTATGTTGGGCACCGGGAACCCTTAATCCATCTTTTCAAAATGAAAAAAAATGATTAGCAGCAGCAAGGATTGTAAAAAAGGTGATAACAAAAATGAGATATTCTACTATGAGTGTAAGAGAAGAAGAAATTAAAAAGATTAATATCCAAAATAATAGAAAAAAATAAATATGAGGACAAGGATATGAATTAAAAAAATGAAAATAAGGATACCTAGAATGATTTTAAGGATAGCTCCAGTGACTCAGAATTATATCATGATGAAAAGGCTGACAAAGATAACATGTGTTTTATGACAAACACATATGAGGTAACCCTAGAATCTTTTGTAAAAAATTCTTATTATTCTAAAGATGACTCTGATTCTAATAACTATAAAAATATGACTAATGAAGAGATTTTTGAATATTGTAAAATGCTTGAGGACACATGTAATAAACTAAAAGATAAATATAAATCTCTCAAAAAATAGTAGCTCTTTTTTCTGTTGTGAAATTTGAATTCAATGTTGAAAAATAAAAGAATGCTCAACTGCTCAATGTAAATTCTAAACTTAAATTTTACAATAAAAATTAAAAGAAGGATCTTGAGAAGTTAAAAAATGTTAAATATAACTTAGTTAAAATTATTGGAAAATTTTTTGCTTCAAAATATTTTATTGGTATTGGTTATCAACTAGGGAATAGAAATTTTGTTAAAAACAATTTTGTATCAAAATATAGTTAATTTGGTTTTGGGCTCTGAATTGAAAAATATGCTGCAAGTTTTAGCACTAGAAAATCTTTTACGAATTCTATTTTTTGGACCTAGTAGTGTCTATTTTTCTAAGACTTTACAAACTACTTATAGAAAACCCATGAATAAAATGTGGGTTCCTAAAGCATTCATTACTAATATTACTGGTCCCAAGAAATATGGGTTCCAAATTCTCTTATTGTTTGATATATTTTTGTAGGAAAGATATTTGAATAGTTACTATAGGAGATTATGGTACTTGGATGGTGGATATTCAAGACACATGATAAGTTACTACTCCATCTTCAAGTGTATTATCAATATTGATGGTGGAAATTTCACCTTTTGTGATAATGTGAAAGGGAAAATTATTGGTATTTTCCAAATTGGTAACACTAGATCGATTGTAATTTCCAAAGTTCTTTTTTTGACTATGTTAAGTACAATATTATTAGAACTTCAAAATCATGTGATGATGGATTCTATTTTAAATTTAAAAATGATGTCTGTAATGATTTCAATTCTAAAAATGATTTATCCTTTACTTATTTTAAAATGAAAATGTATATGATGTAAATATGGATTCATTAGTATCAAAAAATGTTTCTAGATTGAGTTCCTTTCACAAAGAGTCTTGGTTCTTGTAGAGAATACTTGGAAACTGTAACATTCAATCTCTTAGAATTTTGAGTAGAAAGGATTATTCTTTCATCTACCTAAAATAGAGATCCAAATGACAAAGTCTGTTATCCTTTTCAAAAATAAAAGCAACACAGAATATCTTTCAAACCAAAGAAATAAGTTTCAACTTCTCATCCTCTTGAGTTAGTTTAAATGGATTTGTTTAAAAATTATAGAGTATCATGTTTAAATGGTAAGAACTATGTCTATTTTCTAGTGGCTGACTTTTATAGGTATACTTGGACCTAATTTTTAGATCCCAAAAGTGAAGCATGTTCTTATTTCACTAAGTATTCTAGATCAGTATAAAACTTAAGTGAAATTAAGATCTAAAACTTAAGAAGTGATCATGTCTGTGATTTTGAAAATCAATAATTGGAATATTTTTAATCAAAAAATGGCTATAGTCATAACTTCTATGCCCTTGGGACAGCCCAATAGAATAGAGTTACTGAAAGGATAAATAGAACCTTAAAAGAAATAGCTCAGACTATACTTAATGAATATAATCTACCTGTTTATTTTTGGGCATAAACTATAAATACAACTGATTTGATAATAAAAAGTGTATTAATTAGACCTATCCTAAAGTATACCTCTATGAGCTATGGTATAATAGAAAACCCAAGGTTAATTATTTCAAAAATTTTGTTTGCAAAATCTTTATTTTCAATACAAAAGATAATCTAGAAAAATTTTCCTCCAATAGTGTTGAAGTTATTTTCCTAGGTTATTCAATCTCTAGTAAATCCTATATATTCATTAATAAAAGAAACAAGTGTTTGGAATAATCTATGCATGTAAGGTTTGATAAAAAAGATATGTATGATTCTAAAACATCCTTATAAAATCTTGATAACAATATGTCAAATCTAGAACTAAATCCTAAAGCTTATGATTTTGTTGTTAAAAAAGAAGAAACATTTGTTTCTGGAAACTATCTAGATTGTAAAAATGAACCCGAACCTATAGATGAACCCATTGTAAACAAACTTTCTTGTTATATATATTTTAGAACTGTTAAGAACCATCATTTAGATTCTGTACTTGGAGAGTTAGAAAAAGGAACATAGACTAGATCTTCTATGAGAAACTAGGTTGAACATAAATTATTTTTTTCATATATTTAACCAAAATTCATAAAAGATGAAATCAATGATGAATTCTAGATGATGTCTATTCATGATGAATTAAACCAGTTTGAAAGAAACAATGTTTTTAAACTAGTTTATAGACCCAAATACACCTTGAATATAGTAACTCAGTGGGTGTTCAGAGACAAAGTGGATGAATATGGTACAATAATAAGAAATAAATCAAGAATAGTTCCTCAAGGATATAGTCAAGAGGAAGGAATAGACTATGAAGATACCTTTTCACCTATTGCCTAACTTTAATCCATTAGAATATTTATATCTTATATAGTACATCTTAATTTAAAACATTATCAAATAGATGTAAAAAGTGCATTCTTAAATGGTTGATAGTTGAGGATATTTTTATTGATAAACCACCTAGTTTTACAAATCTTTATTTTCCAAATCTTGTTTTTAAATTAACAAAATATTTTTATGGTTTAAAATAGGCTCTAAGAGCTTGCTATGATAGGCTCAACAAGTTTCTTATTTCTTAAGGTTTTACTATAGGTATACCTGATCCTACTCTTTTCAAAAAAACAATTTCTAAAGATGTTTTAGTTGTTCAAATATATGTAGATAATATTTTTTTGGATTCTTAAGAAATTATTTCTATGTGGTTTTTTCATAAATGATGAAAAATGAGTTTGAAATGAGTTTAATGGGTGAACTGAAATTCTTTCTTAAATTTTCAAATTTTGAAAATAAAGAAGGAATTATTTTAAATAAATGTAAATATACTAAAGATCTTTTAAAACCTTTTCACTTGGATTACAATAAAAGTAGTGGTACTCCTATGAATACCACTTATAAATTGGAGCTTGATGAAAATGAAGAATCAGTGGATCAAATCAATTACATAGGTATGATTGAAAGACTTTTTTTTTACTTGACTGCTAGCTGACATGATAATATGTTTAGTGTATGCTTGTGTGCCCATTTTAAAGAAAACTAAAAAGAGTCACGTCTACTTGCACTTAAAGTAATTTTCAAATACCTCAAATATAATACTAAATTAGGACTATTCAATCATAGAGGACAACAATTTGAATTAGTTAGTTATTTTTATGCTGTCTTTGGTGGTTTTAAGTTAGATAGAAAAAGAACCTCCGGAACATTTTACTTTTTTAGGAAAGCCTCTAGTTTCATAGTGTAGAAAAAAGAAAATTTTTGCTGCATTATCTACTACTGAATCTAAATACATAGCTATTGGTAGTTGTTGTGCTCAAATTTTGTGGATGAAACACACATTAATAGACTATTGCTATCAATTTAGACACATCCCTATAAACCGTGATAACACAAGTGCTATTAACATCTCTAATAATCCATTTTCTATTTCAAGAAGAAAACACACTAATGTAAGACATCACTTTTTGAGAGATCATTATCAAAAATTTGATATAACTCTAGAATTCATTATCACTAAACATTAGATTGCGGACATTTTTACTAAGACTTTAAATTCTAAGAGAATGAGTTACATCATAAATGAGTTAGGGATGATCAATTTTGAGTAACTAACCGTTGATGTCTCACCGTTTTGTTTCACCTTTTATGAATCCCTATTGATATATCACCGTTGTGTCTCACCGTTGATGTATCTATGTTGTGTCTCACTATTTATGTATCACCGTCGATGTCTCACTATTGTGTCACATCATTCTATACATTTTTATTTATTTATTTTCCTATTTGGAAGTTAAAATTTCACTATTTTATTTTTTGAATTTTTTTAATCCGCATTTCTCGATTTATTATTTCTAAATTCCTTAATGATAAAACTCCAATAAATCCATATCACTTTCTCAATCTCACACTCCTTATCTCGAATTATTCTATCATAAACTCCTACCCTTCTCCTTTGAACCTAAACCTTCAAATATCAACAATGGATCGAGTTAAGATTGTCTCTAAGAAGTCTTTGGATGAGTCACATCCTTCTAAGAAGTAGAAAGGTAAATCCAGTCAACCTAAACCAAATCATACCCATTCTAAACTCGCAAGCCGAATTGTCACTCCCAAAAGGAAGTTCATTTTAAATGGTTACTATCAAGTAAGTCTCTTGTCTTGAAAGTGTTATAAGAAGAAATGTTGTTAGAGTTGTTCTCCAACAACATGAGACTGTTTTATCATAATATTGTGCATTAATTTTATTTTCATGTGGAATTTATTCTCGAGGGCTCTAAAGAGTTTTGGATTTAGTCTTGGATAAATGGTAAAAGGGTTTTATTCTCTTGAAATCAGTGGGACGAATGCCTAAAATTACCTTATACAAGTATTTTTGATGATTTCCAAGGAAGGGAACCCCTACATAGTGATATTTTAATTCTTGGGGGAGAATTGGCATAACTTACTAAGAATAGAGTTTCCAGAAGATGAATAACAATAGAGTTTGGTAGTAAAATGAGGTTACTGTTTAAACTTATCCAGCACCAATTATGTCCAAGAAATGGGGATTTTTCCTTTATCAAATACCAAGATGTGTATTTGTTGTATCTGATGAAAAATGGACACAATATTAACTTGTGAAGGTATTTAATGGTGCATATGAATGAAATTATGGAACCTCAATCCAAGTAAAATTACTTGTTTTATTGAATGTTTATTTCTATAATGTTGAAATTCAAAGGTCTGGTGAGTGAGGATGAATAATCAGTAACTAATTGTGATGATTTTTTCATCAAAAAGGTAATTTTTAAGAGGATGAAAATAAATTGGAATCCCTAGAAGAAATAATTGGTTGAAGACAATGATAATATTTATGATTAATTTAATATTTTTGAGAATTCCTTAATTCCATGATACTATATTGATCTTGGTCTAGGACCAAATGAAGTGGCTAAGTATTCTGATGAATAAGAAGAATATGATGAAGCAAATCAAGTAGAATAATATCCTATTGATGATAGAGGTGACCCAAATATTGAAGGAAGTCCAGAAAGGATGACATTTGGACCTACTAGCCCTCTTAAGCCTCTTCCCTAAAAAAAAATCTCCTTATAGAAGACGATGATGAAAAGACTAAAGAATCATAAAATTATGAATATGTGAGTAAAAGTTGTAGTGAAGAAGTTGAATAATCTAATAATGAAAATGAATAAAGTTAAAATGAGGAGAAAAATAGGATGATGGTAATGATTAATAAGAAAGTGAAGATGAAGGAGAAGAATCTGGTGAAGGGAATGCAGATAATTGAAATGATGAGGAAGAATAAGGAAGTGTGAGTCTGATAGTGGATCAGACCACCTGGATGATGATCAAGGTCCAATTGTAGAACCTACTTATCTTACTGTAGATACTGTTGATCCAACACATCCTGCTGATACTTCTTCTATTGAATGAGAATCAGTTTTTTGAATCGCATGATGCTCCTGAGTTAGTTGTGGTTAAGGAAAGAGCTCCAGATGTTTATATGCATGATTCAGTTCTTGTTGAAGAATATTCTTTAGATGCTCCAATGAAAGAGATTATTTAAGTCAATAATAAATCCCCTTTTGATAGGGAAACACCTGTTGAAGAGGAAGCATCTGTTGATGGTAAGCAACAAACAAAAATTGTAAGAGTTGATACTATCATTATTATTGATGTGACAACCTAGGAATGTGAAAAATACCTTGGGTATTTCACTCTGGGCTTGTATTACTCTACTTCAGATGATAATGAATATGATCCTAAGGGATCATTGGTTGGAGCAGTAGATCATTCTCAAAGAGTTCCAGTTGAAAAAACACTTAAAATAACACCTACGCTAGTAGTAGCTCCTTCTCCTTCTCCTGTTTCTTGTTCTCTTGTTGCACCTATAACTATAGAATATGTGACTCAGAATTATTTCAAAATGTTTAAGGAAGATTTTTATTTATTGGTTAAAGGTATATTCCATCCTCAACCTACACTAACGGCCAGTATTAGTGAATAATATACTGCTATGATTTCAGAAATATTTCATTCCCAGATTAAACCTTAGTTAGTTCCAAAACATCAAAAAGTGATATTGGAAAATAAAAGGTTAAGTGATGAGTTGGATATGATCATTCCAGTTGTTAAGTGAATATTAGCTGAGTATATAACATCCCTAGGAAAATTTTAAAACACTCTTGAGCATAAATCTTATAATGAAGATACTGCTACTCCTCCTCTAACTCTTGATATGATAATTTTGAAATCTTTAGTAAAAAATGTAGTCCATGAAGCATTAACATTAACCGTTTCTTCTATTCAGTCACATGAAGTTTAAATTATTAGAATAGTGATAATAGAATTACTTCAAACTATGATGGGTGGCATAGATCATAGGAGCCTAAAAAAAATTCGTCAGAACTATGATAATATATATGACATGGAAAGATTTTATTTGAAAGGAGCTAATTCTTCTTTAGAGGAGAATACAAAGAAAGTATATTACTACATAAAAAGGATCTATACTAAGGATGATATAGATAGTCTATTTAATTATTTGGTTTAGAATATGAGATTCTATCCTGTTACTCAATCCTTCAAGGAAGAAGTCAAACATCTCAAAGAGTTAACACTGGATCTTCATATTTTTATGGAGAATAAAGATTGATTTCACAAATTTTATGGTGAATGGTGGGAAGATAATCCTGGATTTTATGAAACTTTTTAAGCCTTACCTGCATCGTTAGAGTACTATTATTGTAGAAATCGAGGCATTTTTTATTACTCTAGTGACTGAGAATTTACCTTCAGTGTAAATCTATCTGTCACTTAATTCCCAGTTCAGAGCTACAGTGAGTAGAAATCCTTTTTATCTCTACCTGTAACCCTTCAACCTTTTCCCAAGTCTGCAGCACAATCTCTTAGCCATCTAAGACCTGGTATTTATTGGGAACTCACTGCTCCTACATCTTCTACCCATAATCTTCCACATCCTATACCATCTAGAGTCCCAATGCATCACTTATATACCACAAACCCCATTTTACCTAATGTTCCCCCGTCTATTACTTTTGATAAGGGCAAGGAACCCATAGATCCATCTTTGGAGGAGAATTGATTGGATTGATCTTTGATAGGGATACAATTTTTTCCCTTTGACTCCTTGTACTTTCTCTTGATCATGAAATATATTATCTCTATTTCTCCATGTTATGTTATATATCTCTTTTTATTTTTTCTCTTCTTGATAATACCAAAAGTGAGAGAAATATGATATTGACTTTAACTTAACTGAAATATTATATTAAACGTAAAATGATATAGATATTTAGATAATGAAATATATTTAATTGGCTTTAATTTTATTATTTTTGAGTATTTGTATTTTCATATTTTAATTTCACATGATCTTTATGCTATTTTAAGAAAAAATTTTCCTTTGATCATTATGAATGGCTTGTTGATGCCATGATTTGTGATCATAAAAAAGGGAGAGGTTGTTGGACTACTCTATACTTAATGCTCACAATTCATGTTTTATTATGTTTTATAGAGTTTAATTATGTTTATTTGTGTTTAATTATCTTTACACATAAGATTTAATTATTTTTTTAGTGTTTTACAACATAAAATTGGTTAGAAAAATTTGGATAAGTATAAGTCACTGTTGAGGCTGTGTCACTATCATGGTGGAATCACTGTTGTACATAACAATGATATGTATCACTGTCAGCTATCTCACCGTTAACAAAGATACTAAAATATGTAAAAGGAGAAGACAACGATATGAGTTACTGATTCCAGACCTACTGATGGAAAGAGTCACCATCAGCTTTATCTACCGACAGAATGACTCACCAATGTTCATAATTTTCACTAAGTATCAGATACCGATAGCAAACCTACCGTCAAGTGGACTTACCGTCAGAATAATCTAATGATGGCTGAGTCACCATTAATTCGACCTATGGAAAGAGCGTCCTACCGATCATGACTTACCATTCTTAAGATACTGATCCTGAGGCCCAATTATTCCATCCTTTATCATTTAAATTCAGAATTATTTGTAAAGGTCATATTTATGATACTTATTAATATGATTTAATTTAAAGACTCTATTTGTCTTTTGAATACAACATTTAGTGGATGTTAAAAGACAGTACAAGCTATGAGGTACCCACAATCATTCTCATTATAGGATGCCATGTATAAATGATATATCTGATAAAAAATCTATAATACGATGTGGTTAGAAATATACAGCTTGTGCTCATGAGAAAAAATCAAGAACTATAAATTATAGATACGAAAATAAAATACGTTGAGAACTCAAACCGAAGAACTTCTTACAGAATAATACTAAGAAAGAAGAAGATCTCATCTTCCACGTCATTATGTCACTGGAAGAAAAAGAAAAAATCTCTCATGATACTATATTTTTCTGGATGTTTCCAGAAATCAACTGAAGCGGCATATCAACACAACTTTGAGGAGTCAGAAGATTCATAAAAAAACACAAAGATCATTCTAAACTCTTTTATGAATATTTTTCTCAGTTTGTGTACTATTTTACTTTTCGAGTAGTATGTGTGTTTGTTTCTAATAAACACGCATAATACTATTCTAAACTAGAAGATACATTGATATCTTTGCAAAAATATCCTTTTACATCTTACAATCCCATAGATAATAGTGAAATAGGTCCTTGTGTGGCCGGGTTGTTTGTTGCTAGCACTCCCATGAAAATTGTGGAATATGTCTAGTTGACTTGGATCGATTTTTATTCTATTGTGTACCTCAATATTGGCTTTGGATCAAGTATTTTATTATACACTACTTGGTGTCAAGTGATTACAAAGTTGAGAGGACTAGGTCTTATCTTGAGACTAAATATCTTGTTTCAATTCTGTTGTGTATTTAAATGTTCTGTTTTAACTATTTTATTTGTTCACTGAAAAATTTACTTGACTTTGATAGTTAATATTAGATAGTTCTTATATTAGAATTTTTTGAGTAGATTTATTTCAAAAGATAAAATTATAATCAATATTTTTTAATTGAGAACTAATAACTCTTTGAGAAATATTTCAAATAAACAATACTTTTATAAATATGATACTTTGGTTTACTGGGCTATTTCTTATTTCAAATTTGGGAGCTTTTAAATAAGTATTTTAGACAGAATGTTTTATTGGAACTTAATTAAACTCCCTCTGGAGTGTCCTACTCTGACCAACAAATTCAAAATATGATGAAGTTGAAAAAGGGTTTTTGATTAAAAATTCTCTCAAACTTTAAGGGTTTCATGGACAATATTATTTTCAATTTAATATTGTTTTTTAAAGATATTCATTATAAGTAATTTCTATTATTTCTAAATCATATCAATTTTTTTTGATATTTAAGGGTTTTTACATGTCCCTTGAAAATTTTATTTCCCCTTGACACATATTTAACTTAAAGAGTTTCTTATAAGGGAAACCGATATCATCTCTTCTTCTTGGTTGTAACATCCTTATTTCCATGTCCATATTATTTGGATGATTTTGAAAATGACCTTATATAAGAATAAATAATTGATTTAGGTCATTTTATACTATTTTAACTTCTTTAAATATATTTATATAAATTTTAACAATTTCTGTATGGGTCATTTTCATCAAAATGTGAAAAGTTTATACTATTAATTTTTACATGTGAAAATTCCATTATGCATCATTTTTCATTTTATATGAAGTTTTATATCAAATTTTTTAGAGTTTATAAATAAATTTTTTTCTCCTATTTTTATAAAATATTTATTTTTAAAATTCTTTTAAAAAATGTGATGGACTCTAATATTATAATAGAAGTGTGCCAAAACTGCTCGAGCTAATTATGAGGGATTATTACCCATTACAAAAAACATGAAATCAGGTCTCACAAGTTTTTGCTGAATCGTGCTCACCCACAAGCCCTTCTATGGGTGCATTATATATTTATCCTACTTAGGACTATACACAACACACCCTTTATATCCTACCACAATGAAACCTAGCTCTAGTTGGATCCCTTGGGTGTGGTTGACCTTCTAGACGCATAATGCCTTGGTTGAGACTCACTAAAGATGGCTTGTATAGTTGGCCTAATTTTTACTTAAGTCTAGTAGGAAAACTTATAGTAAAAATAAAAATATTTTAATAAGAAAATTTTAGTCTTATCTTAAAATTAATATATATAATCAATTAAATTAATCTAATTTATATAAGTAATAAATTATCAAAAATATATTTTTAATTTTTAAAAAAACTAGAAAAAGAAATAGAAAAAAATAATTAAATCAGTTGAAATTAAAGATTATAATTTATTAAAACAATAAATAGAAAACTCTCACAGCATATAATCTCCCCATTTTTTAAATTTTAAAACAAATGCTTTTCATTTTATAAAATCCTCAATTTTCTCTCCAATTATATCTACATTTTTCATATCTATTTAAAAGTAGAAATAAAAAAGAAAAATTAAGAACAATAAAAAATGAAATGGATAACTCCCCTAGGATTCATCTAATTCATAACAAAAGTAATGTAAAGAAAATAAAAAAAGTTTAAAAAGATTTAAAAAATAAAATTTCCAGTAGAAATCTTACATCTATATGTTTATTCATAGAATGATATAAATTATTTTTAGATATAGATCTAGTAGAAGTTTTATCACATAATATGGATATTTTCCCAAAGTAAACATTGGAATGAGAAAGAATTTGTTTTACTAAGAGTATTTGAGCATAAAAATTAGCAACAATAACGTACTCATACTCATATATAGAAAATACTATTTAGAATTTATTTTTTGAACTCCATGATATTGAATATTCAACTATGAAGTGACATATACCTGATGTGGTCTTCCTATCAAGTCTAAAGACTCCAAAGTTAGAATCATAAAATGATCATAGATTAAAACAATTCTGATTGAAGTATAATAAACCAGTGCTTACATTTTATTTTACATTTCTAATTATTCTTTTTATATAATGAAAATAATTTTTTGTATTATATTTATATCTAGCGCACATACAAATAGAAAACATAATTTTAGGCCTTGATGAAATTAAATACAGTAGGTTTCCCATCATTCCTAGAGAAAATTTATCATTTAAAAATTTTACACATTCATCTACATCCATTCTACAATTAGTACTCATTAGGGTTTTTATTATTTAACATGAATCAAGATTGAAATTTTTATCTAAATATTTATCATATTTTCTTTGATTTTGAAAAATGATGTTTTTTCTTTGTAAAATTTGAAGCCCAATGAAAATTCTCAATTCTCACATAAAACTCAAATCAAATTTATTTTCCATTAATTTTGAAAAATCGGTACTAATTATATAATTTATTGATCTAAATTAAACATAATCAATATATATTTTTATAAATAAAATATCAGTAGAAATTATCATTATAAGTAATTTTTGACCAACCATTCATTTATTAAAATAATTTTGTTGTAAAAATATTATTATTATATCATACCAAGCTCATGATTATTACTTTATACCATATCATTCTTTAGATAGTTTGAAAACATGGTTGGAAAAATCAATATTTTTGAAACCATTTTTTTAATTAACATATACCTACTCCGAAATTTCACTATTTAAAAATTAATTTTTACATTCATTTAAAACAGTTTAAATTTTTGATAACTTACAAAATATAATAAAATATAAATGGCTCAAAATTTTGAAGTTGGTAAAAATGAATCTTAAAAATAAATTTATATTCTTATAAATAACCTTGAGAAAATAACATTTCCTTATTTCTAATTATATAACTAGACTCATCCATTTGATTTTGAAAAATTAATTTGGTTCCAATAGAAATTTTATCTATAGGTAACTCAACTAGATTACAGATTTTTTCACTAACAAAATGGATATGTACAAAATGCATAGAATTTATGTAGTTTGAATCTTTTATATGTTCTATAATATTAATAGGTACAAAATGAGATAAAAAGGCAGAATTGGCACAAGAAATAAAAACGGATTTTCTAATTCTTATTTTATATTCCACAATTATTAATATATTTTATAATAAATTATCTCTATGTGTTTTCCAATTTATTGTATCAGACTGAGAATCTATATTCTCCCCCTTTACTAATGTATAATCACTTGTAGTTTTTTCTTCATAAAAATTGAATTATCTAAATTCTTCAACAGAATCAACAAAATATATAATAAGTTTTTTGTCATTTTAAAAGAACTTTACATGAACATGTTCCTCTATTGATAATGTTCTCTTTTTAAAAGATTTATAATATTTTCTATTATTTTAATATCCTTGAAAAATCCCTTATTACTTTTAGTATCTTATTTTTCTATATTACCTTTAGAATTTAAAATATAAACTCTACCTCCAAAAACATTAAGGAAACCGATCATAGGTTTCTTTTCTTTGAATAGCTCATAGTGTTTTTCTTTAACAAGGGTCTAATGCAAAATCTATTAAATATATAGAAAGAAGTGTTTATTAATTAATTCGAGAATTATTTTGGTAAGTTGAATTCATTAATCACTATTCTTTCCATTTCATGAATATTTCTATTTTTCCTCTTGAAAACATCAATTGTTTTTAGTGTTCTATGGGCGGAAACATTATTAAAATATCCATTATCTTTACAAAATTTCTCAATGTCCAAGTTATCAAATTATCATCCAATATCCCTTCCCATTGATGATATTAAATAAATCTTTATATTCTAAATTTGTTTATATAAATTAATAAACGTGTTTATGGTTTTACTTTTATAGGATAATAACAGAGTACAAGTTAATCTATTGAAATAATCTCTAATTACACACACATATATCTAACCACCTAAACAGGAAGTGGCCATGGGTTCAAATAAATCATGATGAAGAATTTATAAGAATCTAGAAGTTTTAACCATTTTAATAGTTTGAAAACTCTCTTTTTTCTTCTTATCCTTTATAAAATAATCACATAAAAACATACTATCTTTAAATTTGGAAGATCCAGAACCTACCTATTTTTTCCAACCTGTACATCTATCAAAGGTGAAAATGTCCCAAATTTTTTTGGAAGAATGTGGTCTATGTTTATATCATTTAAGTAATTTAAATTTTCTAGGGTTAATTATGAAAAATATATAGAGAAAATATTCTCTTTTTCATTGGCATAAAATAAAACATTATTGTATTAAAAAACAAGGCATTTACTATCTTCTAATTTTACACTTATACCATGATCATAAAGTTGTGTTTTGCTAATAAAATTTTATTTTAATCCTTATATATATAAATTTAAAAATTATAATAGAATTTAAAATACCTACTGCTCCAAAACTTTTGAACATACATTTAGAGTTTTCATTAAAAGTGATAGTGCCTCTATTACAAGAACTAAAAGATAGAAAGTTAGATATGTCACCAATAATGTTTTGGAGAACATGTTATCCATATACCATGTATCGTTATAACTATTTATGTAGTTTTACTATAAAAATATTAAGTAGATAATTATTTCGGTACCCAATCTATTTTGGGTTTAACTAGATTAATTATAAAACTCTGATTATCCCATAAAAATTTAAGAAATTTGTTATTGGGTAATATATAGGATAGATTCTGAGAAATAAAAGTCTTGGTGTAGTTTAGTGATTGAGTAAATCTTAAATAAAATTCATTTTCATAATTAAATTAGATATTATATCTAAATAATTTATCATTTGAGATATTTTCTTTAACAATTTTAACAAAAGTATTTATATACATATTATGAATATGTTTATTATAAAAAAATCTAGTTATTTATTTATTAGTTTTGTTTAAATCTATCATCTTATTAAATTGTTATTTTCCATGAACAAAAATAGCTTGGGTTTCTTTTTATTAATTTATTTCCATTTTAATATATTTTTTCGCTTTTTGAATAACTTCCATGTCATCACATATTTTCATAGTTGAATATGATCGTATATTTTTCTATTTCTTAATTTTTTGTTTAGGCTTCATTCATTCCTTTTCAATTTTGTCTAAATAATTACAAACTAAATTAAATATCCTATCTTGACCATAATCCGTTTTTGACATGAAATATTTCATTATTTCATTATCAACTTTTAAATTAATTAGTTTAGAATATACAACATTTTTATCTTCTTTAAAATTAATATTTTATCTTTGAAGTTCTCTGTATAGTTCAACCATTCTAAAAATATCATTTTGAAATTTTTTGTCTTGTTTAGTTAATTCTTTAATGTAATTTTCAATATAAAACTCATAACCATAACTATAATCAGAATATGGTTTTACCTCATTATTTTTTTCCATTAAGAAGGGATTTTACAATTCCTTTTCACTCTCAGAACTATCCCTACTCATGTCTAAATCTTCTATACAGCTCCATCCAGCATGATATTCTTATTTTAGCTCCTTATTGTTTTTCTTTTCTTTTCATTCTTATTTCAAATTCATGTAGTATGATTTTATATGTACCTTTTCCCTGAACTCATATCATATTGATTCAAAAACATCACATTTACTACATTTACCTATTTTACTTCCCTTTATGTCATAATTTTAATGATCTCTTCTAGGATAGTTCTTGAAGCCTTCCTTTACTTTCATGTGCTTATAAAATACTCTGGTGAAAATTTTAATTTCATCCATCTCACTTTACTAGAACTCTATGTCATAGGAATTAACAAAAACATCTTTAATATATTATAATTCTATACCTTTTCTTTTTTCCTTAACATTTTCAGTGTCATTCTTTATTTCTTGATTTTATTGAAGAAGTGATCCTATTATATTATCAATTAACTACTCGGTGAAACCCTTACTCCCTTCAACTAACACCTTATTTGAATACCAATTTTTTGTTAGATCTCAAAGTAATATTTCGATAAGATATTTATTATTCATGGTATTCTCGAGTGAAACCGTTCAGTTTTTAATTTTGGTGAAACTGTTATAAACCTCATTGATTCTCTCTTGATCAGCCAATCTAAATTCTTGAAAATCATCCCTGTGAATACCTATCTTGGTTCTATGAAACTTTTCAGTTTTTTGAAGAGGGATTTTTAAATTCATTAATATTTAATGAGTAGTTTTATGTAAGTAAATATGGATATAAATATTTTTACTTAAATAATAGTATAGTTCCAAGTAGGGTGGATGCATAGCACGCCCACAGGAGGGCTCATGGGCCAGCGTTTGTTAGTGAAAGCCCATGTGGACTAGGTGTGTGTGTTATGTAATGGGAATTGATCCCCTATAGCTATATAGAGTGATTGTGACATGCTTTTTTTGATATACTAGAGGTCATTACATGTTAAGAATGGATGTGGGACAATTAAACTTTGGTCATTGTACCTAAATCTCTTAAAAAATCGGATATTTTATGTGTCATATAATTGAGTCCATCACAAGAATCCAATATCCCATGCCTCAATAGAATTGAATAATCCCATCATCTACATCCTATTCACCACCCAAAGGTTCCTATACACTTATGTTTATGGCCAAACCTAATTTGTTTGAACAAATTTTGTCATGGGTTATCATGTTTATGATGTGATGAAGGATACAACATCATGTATGCATCTATGTTTTAATTCATGCGAATATTTTGACATTATATCGAATGAAAACAATGTTGCAGAAGTATTTTTGATATACATATGTGTTAGAAGTTTCATCTACCATGGTACACTATTCGACACTAAATAGTGGGTATATTACATCAATGGTCGACCGTTTGACCTTTCTCACAATAGATCCTTGGAACCAGAAGTACCATTTTAATGATACATTTTCTTTTCTGACATTCGCATGTTCCAAAAAAATACCACCAGCCTACTAAAACATTTAACGATTCACTGACCATGACAGTATCTAGACCCTCCAATTGCAGCACCACCCATTTCAGCTCTTCTAATAGTTGTATTTCCATTATGCATGTATCGATTGTTTCTTTCCACTTGATTCAATAAAATCCCATATTATGTGACTATAACACTGTTCCAAAGTGATGGTAGATCTTCTAATAAAATATCACACTGAAATGATATATCTTCTTCATGGTAGATCATCACCAATAGTAGCTTTCTATTCAGTTGTATTTTGTGGTATGGTAGCATCCTCTTGCTACCTCAAGGTATTTTTTATCTTCTATTAGTTTTAAAAAATAATTTTTCTAGATAATAATTGATATATTATTTTAATTTCTAGAATTAAAATAAAAAATTTTATTTATTATTTTATTTATTTTATATTGATAAAATATGATTAGATATTCTTTAATATATTCTAAGAAAAAATTTCTATACACATGTAAAACATGTAGTGTATTTACGACACTTTGTTTTTGTGATTTTTTGGTATTCCAATAAAATGAATGTTTTTTATTTTGTTTTAACTATTTTATAAAAGTGTATTATATTTTTTATAACATTCATGATAGAAGTTTTCTGATATTATTCTATGTAGATATAAATAGAGCCAAAACTTTATATGTTGGATCACATTAATTAAAATTATGGTAACAAATATAATTTAAGTGCTAATTAATTTTGTAACATGTATTTATATGATTTTCTATAGATATGATCCAAGATATTTGGAGTTAATGACATGATTAGCCATTGGAATGAAAATAAAAAAATAATGATAAAAAAATATTGACAAAGATTATTCAAGCTAGGTTGATAAAAAAATTTAGAAAATTATAAATATAGAAAAATAAAAATTTCCTATGAAGTTTGTGATGTAATACTATTCCATTACCATGATAATGGAGGAATTAAATGTTTTGACCATCCACTACTGAAGTGATTGAAGATCTTTATCTTCATTGAATTTCAACATCATCCACTCTACTATTTTTCTAAATCCTATCTAGTTTTAATGGTTGTATTTATTTTTTATCATCTATTTATACTCTTAGTTCGGTTTAACCATTTCCTATCTGAAAGATGTCATATGGATTCTTCATCACATATAAAATGAAGTTCAGTTGGTGACTCCTAGAACAAATATAGGTAGGTTGTGTATCCCTAAAAACATAAGGTTATACTACCATGTGTAAAAAAGGTACATTTGTTTTTAATCAAGTTCCTACTCCCTAGAAAAATTGAGGAACTAGTAAGAACCAATATCCTCAACGAGTAGAGGATATTGAAGATTATATAAGGATCTTGGTGATCCAAACTATTATAAAAAACATCTTGTATTATTTGTTTCCTTTTTCTTGGCACATTTAACATTGATTTATCATTGTGATAATCATTTTTATTTGAATAATTTAAAAATGACTATTCACCCCCTCTTGTCAATATTACAATATATCAGGACCTAAAAAACCACATACCCTTTATCTATATAATGAAAATACAAAATGATATATTATCTTTATTGAATGGTATTTAGCTTTAAAGTTACTTAATTTCATTATATACCCATAAAATTTTGATGTTTTTATTATGTTATGATTATTAATTGAATTATTATTGATTTTCTTATTAAAATCCATTATAAAAGGATATGAAATCCATTTTCATTCATTGGGATCTTTATAATGTGTTGAATGAAACCCATTTTATTTCCATTGGATATTTATGCTATAAAATTGAATTATTTTCATTTGATAGTATTTTTAATCCCAATCTATTTCCATGGGTTCTTTATGATGTGACAAGTGAATGATTTTCAAGTGGTACATGTAAGTGTGAATGGATAATGGGTGGGGTCCTGTATCACCCTCTAATACATTAGTTAAAAGTTTATATCTCTTATGATAATTATTTGTGAGTATATTATAGCTTCTAAAAATCACAGGAATTGTTGGTGTGGATCCCGAAAGTAGTGTTTTTCTATACTAATATTTTCACCATATTTGAATGATTTCATAGTATTATGCTTATTTTCTTTATCATGTTATGCTCTCAGGTATTATCTTTATTTATTCATTCATGTATTATGTTTTTCCAAGACTTATTCCATGATGTATGATATATTATTTGTTGGGTATATGTTCTTATGTATCTTTATTTTATCCATATGATTACCCGATCATCACTAATGATATTTGATTGTTATCTCTTATATTTAACCTTACTGAGCATCATATCTCACAAATTTCTAATTATTCAATTTCACCATATTATGAAGATTGGAAAATTAAAAATTGCATAGAATAGTTTATTATGTGGAGAATGTTTTTGTGATATTGTAGACTCATTATGCATTAAGTAGTTTCATATATAATAAAAAATATCTAGTTGATTCAAAAAGTATGGGTTCTATTGGTAAATTTTTTGTATTAATTTTCTAAAACTATTATACTGAAAGTCCTTAGGAATGTATTGAAATGAAACATTTTCATTATGTTATCTGAATGAGACAACCATATTTATTGGTTTATATTTTTTATACATCCAAGATTATATGAATTTTCCTAATGATTATAAGAATTTGAGATATATCATATGAATTCAGAAATATTGTAGGTCTTTGGACACTGTATGGCATTATGATAAGGTAGGAAAATCCCAAATTCATTTGGCATGTAACTTATTCATAAGTCCTTGAACTGATCACATGTATTTTATTTCTAATCTAATCATTTGGATCGTGTGTATTTTTCACCATAATTCATTTAAATTCTCATAGTGAGTTCATTGTATGGATTTATACCCATTATAAATATTTTTAATAAGAATTTCAACCAATGTATGTATTTAAAGTGAACATTGTAAGAATTTATGGATCATAACGCTTTAAAGTAAGACTCTATGATTTTATATATTTAAATTTTTATTCTGTGATATAACTTTTTCAGCATTAGTCTTTTATACATAGATAAACATATAGAATGCTATTGGAAGAAAATTAGAGTTTTATTAATTTAATAGCTGATAAAGAAATTCCAATAGAATGATGAAAGATCTATTATTTATGGATAAAAAATAACAAATATCTAAAATTATGTGTGATTATATATCACCCCAAGGAATTAAAATATGTTTATGTTAGAATAAATTTAATTTCATTGATGGACTACGATGCACACAATACCGGGTTTATACAAAAATGTTTAATCACAATTTGCGCAAATAATTTAAAATTAAATTTTAACAATTTTATAAAATTTATTTAGAAAAATAAAATTCATTTTTTAATCAAAATATGAAAATTATCTTATGGTGATTTTTTTGGTTTTTATTAGAAGTTTCATTTTTTGATGAATAGTGGAAAAAACTGAATTGTAATTGAAAGATTTATTTTCATTTAAATAATTTTTAATGGTAAATTAAAATTTAATTGATTTTAATGTAACATTAGTTCAATTTTACATCTATAAATCCAATCTAGGTCATTAGAATTATTTTTATATTTACTTTAGATATAAAAAAGTTATAAACTTTTGAACATTTTCACTTTAAAAACCCACTCTCTCATCACGTCTACGAGATTAATTATAAATTATTTTTTCCCTTTTTTGGATTGAATTTTGAAAAAAGGATTCCATACTTGGAATTAAAATAATTTATAATATCTAATATGTTCAAATTAATTTTTGACACTAATGATTAGTAAAAACAGTTAAGATTAATTATAGTGATTAAGGTAAAAAAAAGTTTACTTAGTGGTTAAAGTTTGAATAAAAATTCTAAGAATGACAAAACCCTTGTAAAAAACAAATTTTTATCCATAATTCATAATTTATGACATTTCTGTTTATTTTATGAGTTTTAGGGACACTTTTTCATGAACGTGTCCTATATAATAATTTAAGTAAAGAAAAATACAAAAAAGGAACCTTCCATACTTTTAATATCTATAAAGATTTAGGATAGGGAAAAAAAAGCACATTTGTTCAGTTATATCCAAAATACCATGGTTATAATAACTTTGGGTGATTTATGATGCATGAAGTTATGCATGCATGATGTGGGCAGGCAGTGACGTAAACATGATGAAAACTAGTGGTGTAGACCCATTTACCTACTTTTTCAAGCTAGTCCTTTGAGATATAAAAATTTAAGGGACCTTCAGGACATCCAATTCTAGTAATATGGGCCTTGTAATGGGTTTAATTCCCACTAGGCCTTCATTCTTGTATTTCAATGTTATAAATCCTATGGTTGGGTGGGCTATCCACTTATGGGGTGGTGGGGGGGGGGGGGGGGCTATGAACTTCATTTCTAGCCTGTGCGTGTGTGGTGTATGTGTGTATGGGAATGTAATTGTACACAAAATAAGATAATATACATATACATATACATACATACATATATATATAATTTATAATAAATTTTAGAGGTGAATTATTTACTTATAATGGTTAAGAAACACTAAAATAGTAATTATTTAGTTAATAATTAAATAAAATAAATGATACTAAATATATTAAATGTGTATAAAATTAAGTTGATTATTTTGTTCCATTATTTTTGTAGATTAATATTTAATGATAAAAATATATAAAATTAAAAGATTCATATTACTTTATTTTGCTTATATTTTTTAAAATGAAATTAAATAAATATTGTTAAAATTGACATTAATAATAAATGGTATTTTATTAATTGATTTTAAATTAATAAAAAACCTATATTCTATCAAGTGACTTTGAAATATTAATAAATATAAAATATTTTCCATTTATTGAACAATTTTTCTATTATAATGACTATACTGATCGTTAAATAGTGAAAAAGTTGGTCAGCATTGTTATGGGTTAAAGCAACATTTTTACTCGTTACTTACGCTAGTATTAAAATCAATTTACAACACACATAGAATTTATATTTTATAAATTAGATATAATATTTATAGTTATTGGGTACAAATTTTTTAAGGATCATTTTTTCCTAGTCTTAAAGGATACATTACTTATTTTAGAAATCTAGTTACCATAATAAAAACCAAAATAGTAAAATAAGGAAACTTAGGAGTTAATGAACAAAAAATTTAAGACATACATTCTATTGTGTGGTTGAGGTGTACCATGACCATATTATACCTAAAACCCATTAATTATCAATATCATAGGTACTTTAGGTAAGATTGACCTCCCAATAGTGAATAATTTTGTGTATTTACAAGAATTTCACTCCTCAACTGTAAAAGGGAACTAACTCCCCTCGCTTATTGACACCTAACATGATTTTTTCTCTTATAAAAACTAAAAATATTACTTCACAACATCACTCCCCTCATCCTTGAGGCCTTATTTTGTTCATAAAGAAATAATTTTAAGGTTTTAGTTCAAACCCAAGGAGGATATCTAAATAAGAGTTAATGCTCTTATCATAGCATTTTTATTTTGTTTAAGTATCCACCTAATTCAATTATTATTATACCTTGATTATATGATAACCTCAGTATCTGGCATATAATGTGATTTCTTTTATGTTAATACTATGACCTACATCCACACACACTTCCCTTAAAGGGGTTACAAAATCATTATTCGCGTGTATGGCAGAATACCACCTCACAAACCGATGTCATTCATTTTCTACGTTACCACCTCTAAAGATTGTAAATAATGGTGTATTTGTGGTTTATGTATGATTTTTATGATTTTATTATGATTCATTAGTTATTATATCCCACATAATTTCATGTTTTCAATTTTTTGGGAATATGATATTGTCACTCGTGTGTACGTTGGACTATCTCCATGGGAAGCGATGAAATTCATTCACATTTTACATGGATTGTATTAAAGAAATATTTAAAAAAATATGTGAAATATATGAAAACATATGATACTATAATGATAATTTATATATATAAAATTTACTTTTATTTCTTTCAATACAATAAGAAAATGGAAAATGGCGTTCATACGTATTTACGGCCTACCTACTCCTTGAACGATGCATTTCATTTCCTATCACTAAATATTATGGGTTAATATATATAAATATATAATAAATTTATATGATATTTATATCATGATTATTATTATGGATATGATATAACTAAATAATATACACTATAACTGAAATGTTCATGAAAAAGAACGAATGAGAAAACAATGAAATTTACACCTGAAACAGTGAAAATAATGAAATATTATTAACGAACGTGCAATAAGATATCATAAAAAGATAATATATGATATTATAAATATGTTCTATTTTTTTGTGTAAATTAATAACATGTTTAAAAGCATTATACATTATTTTAAATCATGTTCATCTAAATTAGGTTTTGTGGAAGGGATTTCATCTCAATTTATATTCCATTGAGACTTATTTGTTATTGTACACGAATTCAATTTTATGTGGTCTATATTATTCCCATTTGAAAAGTACTTTCATAAATAATTAATTATTCATTATATTTCAAGTTTAAATTATAATTATTTCATCCAAGGGAATTTCTTTCAAAAATTACCAAGTGATAAAAGTTATTGTGAAATATCACTTTCTTTTGTGATTATTAACTTTATCTTGAAATAATCTATTTATTTTAATAATTTTAATTGGACATTACATTTATATTAAATATCCATATTCTTGTCTGATGAATATGATTATTTTATAGATCTTATACAATTTTTACATATAGTTTTTACATTAAAATTTATTTTATTTACTGGGGAAATATTGATAAACTCGCATCCTTTACTCAATACAGATATTTGATGATAGGGAAAATTCGTTATAAATTAATTATTTAATTTTACATATGAGGAATTATTTTGATATATAGTGAGTGGTGGGTCTTGGACTTTATATAGCCCATCAATGCATAGATAGGTCTCATGAGACAAATTATTTGTCCAAGTTAAATAGGTTTCTAAAAGTAGTTTTAAACTGTATAAAGGATATATCTTGATCGTAGATGTTTTCATGTTCTTGAGACATGAAGTCCAATGATTAAGTATTGAATTAATTATGATTTTAGTTACTATTATACATGAGTTTTTTCTATGATATTATCTATGGATACATCTAAATTAGAGTTTATTTACTAAATGACATGTGTGCTCAGTTATTTACCTTCCCATCTTGACTATTCTTTATTGATTCATGCTATATTACCCTATAATTAACCCTTACTGAGCATTTGAATCCACAATTATTTTTTATTTTACATAGGATATGAAGAAGAGATCATTTAGTAAGTTCTCGGAGATTCAGTTATTAGATTTTTTTATGTATTATATTTTATTTTCTATTCCAAAAGTAAAATATGAAACATATATGTATCTAGTTCTCCAAAACTACTAAACTGATCGGTACTTTAAGATTTTATTCCTCATAATCATTACAATGTTAGAAATTAAGGGCCTAACTCTGGGATATTGGGTTTAGGGTTGTTGTAGATTCAATCTGAACAAATTAGGGAAGTTGATCTTCAAAGGAGATCCAATATAATAGAATTATAAGTTGAATTTAATGAGGAATGTATTTTGTTAAATTATATAAAATTTAAATTAATTCCAAATCAAAATATGAATAAACCAGAGTTGTTCCTTAGAGTTATAAACATCATGAAGCTAATTTAAGCCATTATTTAAGCTTATTTTTAGAAAGATAAAATTATATAAAAATAAGGATCATTATTATTATTAAATTAAAAATGGGTTATATGATTTTTCAAGAATGATGCAGATGATGTTAAAATGAATTTCAATAATCCATAAAATGTTAAACTCATTATGATTCAAGGTTGTTTTATTGTTAATGAAGAATGTTTGAGGTGATATTATTTTATGTAGATTTGAATAGAATCTATTTATGTGTTCATGTAAATTGTTGTCGATGAAATGTATTGATCCACACTTTAACATATTTTTTTTATGAAATTTATAAAACATAGGAAATTGAAGTTTATTTTTTGGTGGAATATTTTATAGAAAAATAATAGGATGATCATGTTGTATATAGTTCTTGAAAATATATTTGGTCGAACTGAAATAAAAAATAAGAGAAGAAAGATGAAAAATGGGTATTTTTAATACACCTTTGAGTTGAGAAAGGAAAGAAGTTAACACATTAAATGATATATTGGAAGATCATGTGTGTATCTTGTTCATGTGAATTTATATTTAACTTTATCGTCTATTTATTTATAATTATGGAATATTATATGCATTTCTTGAAAAATAAAGAGATTTTTTACCAAAAATATGAAACCCTCAACAAAGAAAATAGGGGGAATTCGGTTGATAATAGTTTTCTGGTCTATAATGTGATAGATTAATGATGTATCAAAGAATAAGGAATAGTATAATCCACTACATTCACTATAGAATAGAAATAGATAAGTCAAACCAGAAGTGAATAGTTTATACCTATTGGGTTTCAAAGAAAAAAAGAAAAAAAATTATTGAGCTAATCGGTATTGTTGGATATGTACACTCAAGGAATATATATAAGATATTTGTGCATGTGAAACCTACTAGGTTTTGAATATTGATAATGAATAGAAGAATAAGTGAGTGAGATAGATAGGTGAGCAGTTCCTATGAAGATCTATTAAGTTTATCTATATACAGGAAAAATGTTTCATGTAGTATATATTGAAAACCTATTTGAAGTAAAAGACGCTATGTTGAGAATAATGAGATCTATCTTATTAATATAGAATCATTAGATACAAATCTGGTCATAAAATTCTAATGAGTATTTTAAAATTAAAATTTCATATTCTTGGTTTGAATCCATTGTACCTATAAGACTTAGAGTATGCATGGAGATCATAATGTGACTATGTAACTATAGTGTGAAGAAATTTTAAAAAGTAATATGAAAATAGGAAAGTGTATAGATATTAATAATCTATAAAAATGTGATAATAACTAACCATTATAATTAGCATTTGATTATAGCGAATAATCCACGTTTGGGGAGAATAACCAATATTACCAAAGATTAGGCCTTTGAGATAAATATTATAAAAATACCATGTTCCTTTTATCTTCTTTACTTACATTCATGTTGTTGATGGTTTCGTGGTTAATAATATAAAATATTTAACTTCTGTAATCGACAACATCGGTTAAATTCAAATGGGGGTAAAATATTCTAGGATACTTTTTACTTTGAATAAAATAGGAAACACTTAATTCACACCCCTCTCCAGTGTCTACACCAATCCAAAGGGAAATTTTAAATGATATTAGAAAAAATGTTTTCCTATGATTTGATATATTTTTTAAGACCCACTAAACTTAATTTCATTTAATGAAGTGTAAATTTGAGATGTTTGATGAGACTCAAATGGAAAGATCAGAATCCATTCTTATTGTCACTCATGTGTAATTATTTCCAATACTATGAAATATCGGAAAAATAAAGAGGATAATAATGTGGGAAAATCTCAATAAAGAGAGAAGAACAACCACAAACTGAAGGTATTTAGGGTGGTTTTAGCAGTTTTATTGAGATTAATGGTTTTAAAGCTATCAATAACCTTTACCATGATTTTGGATATTATTTAAAAGAAATACTACAACTATTGCCCATATTTTGGGTTTATTTAAAAGTTATATGGTGAAAAATCACAGTTGATGATGCTGAAGCCATGAAAAATGAATTGGTATGATAGTTAAAAAAAGAAAACACTCTCATTAAGGAAAAAAATTCTAAAATGTGATCCCTAAATATTCATAGAGATAAATTTTCAATGACTAAGAAAAAACGTGAACTTATTCATTCATAAAAAAATTTAAGATGAGGAAAATTAGTGATGAGATGATCTATACATTGGAGAAGAAATATAATGCTACAATGGGAATTAAGGAAGACCAATTGGAATTTAAGGCCAAAAGAATAGTTTATCTTGATTATACCTTACATTAATGTGGTAAGATTTATAAATAAAAGTTTAATGTGATAAATAGTTAGTGGGAGGATAGGCTAAACTGAACTGTGACTAAGAAAGATACTCTTAGTTTAAAGTTTCTAGAACTAGAATTTGAATAGCTTTAGAAAAAGATGATGTTTAAGGAATGATACTCACTATAATATACTTTTTTAATCTATTATTTGTCTAATAATCAAGGGGGATTCATTTCTGGAAAATATGGGAAGTAAAACAATTTTCAATGAAATGTTTCGATATGTTTTGTATAGTTTAGTGCATGTCTATACACATTCTTGTAATTCTATTTAAACAGACCTAAAGAGATAAATTTCATATTTGGTACCAAATTAATGATTGTATATTAATGTATTTGATGTTTTGGTAATATATCTATTGTTTTATACAATGGGTTATCCTATGTTGACTTAGTGTTGACTTACTTAAGGTTCATTATTAAGTGATATTTGGTCCCATCCTTCTCTAAAAAAATATACATAATATCTAAATAATGGGAGAGAGCATTGATAAAGAAATAGAGTGAATTGAGAAGATATCTCATAATGTTATATGAGTATGATGGAGAATAATGTTTCCTTGGATGACCTCTACATGAATCAAGGGTATAAATAAAGGGGAGAAACAGTTTTTTCCCACTTTGTATTTATTACCGTTAAGCATGAGAAGAAATGTGAAAATCAAGTGGAATATTTACATGATTTTTCGTGTATTTGGAAGTTAGGTGTATTCAAAATAAATCCAAAGGGGGATATTTAATTTACTTTTACCACATGATCATGTTTTATATCAATGGAGTTTTATTCCAATGAATCATTTCAATATATGTGCATGGAGGAATTAGTGATGGATTGAAGTATCCACCCAATACCTAAATAATGGTGTTTCCCATACATGTTGGGTAATGGAATTAGAGTTTTTTCTACTTAAATACCCATATTTATATATTTAAGTATAAACCTAAAAATCTGATGATTAAGAAACTGATCATAAGTTCAATGATATGTGCCATAGTTTGGAGAAGAAAAATCTACAACACATCACTTTTGAAATTGAATAAATGAGAAAAGTTAATTGGTTCACCAATACTGGGAATCTTGTAATGTTGTGATAACAAGGCTTTAAATAGGATAATGTTTTTGAATAAATACAGATAAAATTATGAATTAACCAACCTTGGAGTTCATAGTATATTAGTTGCTAAAATTAGCATGAATAACTCCTTGGATGATGTATTGAAAGGTTTCTAGAATCCCTAAAGACATTGGAAGTTATTTTGAATTTACCTTGTTAAATATAGATTTTTAAAGGCCACTAAAAAATGGTAAAGACCCTGATCATATGAATTTTCTTACTTATCATATGTATTTGATCAGGATAATAAGACTTTAGGAGGATCATAAGACTTTTTCAATCATATAACTTTTAAATGAGGTAGGAAAATATCAAAATCATTGGGAATATGACTTCCTCATAAGTCCTAGAGATGATCGTATTAATTTGAGTTCCAATGTAAAACATTTGGATCATATGAATTCTATTCCATATGTATTTTGAAGAATTATGATGAGTTCCTCATATGACTTCATACCCAATAAAACCCATAATTATAAGACTTCCGACCAATGCATGTCATTGAGGTGAACATTACATGACTTATTGGATCGTAAGACTTTATTTTAATCCTCTAAAAGTGTATGTATTTATAAATTTATAATATGAAATATCTTTTTTAGAATAAATATTTTATAATTAGATAAATTTGATTAATGTTATTGGAATATTTTTTGAGTTTTTTAGAATTAATATCGTATGAATTAATTCAAATGTGATGTTGGAAGATTTGTTCTTCATGGATAAAAACATCCAAAATATCCAAAATTATGTATGATTAAATATAAAAATATTATAGAGGCTATTATTTAGGGAATATGTAAGGGAATTCAATTTTAAGTTTAATTAAATGATTAATTTAATTTATTAGAATTTTAAAATTCCAAATTTATGCCAAATCAAAATATGAAGATATTTGAGTTGTGCCTTATATTTCAAAACACCATAAAACCTTTTTAATCCATGTTACAAGATTATTTTTAAGAAAGATGAAATGATATGATAATGTTGATAATTATTCTTGATAAATTGAAACAAGGTTAAGTAAATTTCCAAGATTAATACAGATGATGTTATAATGAATTTTGTTTGTTCATCAAAGATTAAACTCATTATGATAATATTTTATCTAAAATTAATCTTTATTTTTATGTTTGATTTTAATACAACTATGGTGATTAAAGTGAAATTTATTTGAGAATATTTTTAGAATAAGAATTTTATGAGCCGGTAGTAGATATTTTCTTAATATATATTTTAATAAGCAAAAATAAAAAAGTTAGAATAAAGAAGAAAAATTAATGGATCATTTCTATAATAAATGTTTGAGATAATAAATTACAACAATTGGAAAATGGGTAGGTGATCCTTGAGGAGCGTGTGTGAATTTTTTTCCTGTAAATTTTGATTGGATGTTGTCTCCTTTATATTTTAATTAATGGAAATGTGAGATGACTTTATTGAAAATGAATGAGTTTTATACTAAAAATGGGGAAAACTTAAAAAGGGTGTTGATTGATAATAATGATGGGGTGGTTAATATAAGAGAATTTGGAGATATTGAAGAAGGATATGAACTAATTATGAAAATGAAATAATTATAAAGAGATTTTACTAACTGGTTTTGAATAAATAAAGGAACACAAAACCGAGGGAGTCAACTAGTACTGTTGTGTATATATTGTTGAGGAAGAATAAGAAGATATTCGGGAATGTGAAACCTTCTGGGCTAGGAAGAGTGTGAGATAGAAGAATAAATAAGATAGTGACATAGCTTGGTGATCAGTTCTAATGAGGATCTAAAAAGTTATGTAGATTCAATGATTGGATAACAAAAAAAGATGAAAGTAATACTTTTATTTACATGTTCTGAAACTATATAAATTATGGGAATCACTCTATGCCTGAAGATCGCAGTGTGAATCTATGACTATAGTGTGGAGCTATTAAGTGATATCCTTTAAAAATTAGGAATGTAGATGCATGGTGAGACTCCATGAAAGTCTAGGATGCAATTTACATTTTATTCATCATTTGATTATTTTAAATAAACCATGATTGTTGTAAATAAAAAATCATAGTAACTGGTAGGCCTTTAAATTTGGTAAAGCACATGAGTGTCAACCCAGTTGGTGAGGACTCGACAAGTGCATCTAAGAGACTTGAGTTCAGAATCGGGTGGAGACATAATTTCCGGGTTACTAAGGAAGTACTGTAGCAGGCACTGTAGTAGGAACTGTTTGATGCTGTAGCAGCCAAAACTATTCATTCGTTTTGGTTTTCAGTTCACTAGTTTGGGTCCCACGTCTTTGAAGGCCTTTTGGCCACCCAAGGTCTTTGGACCAGAAAGTCTTTTGGGCCAGCTCAAGGCCTTTGGGCCACCTCAAGGCCTGAGGTCCACCTCAAGGATTTTGGGACCCTTGAAAATTGTACTTAATGTCCAGATAGACTCTACAAGGAGCACTCCATATGAGGATTTAGATAAGGCGCATTCACCAAAGAAGAAGCTAAAAAGAATTTTCATAAACAAGGGGTATGGAATTTCCATTGAGACCATCTTATGCATGCATTTGAAGCCTAGATGAAAAAGCCATGAAAAGGTGGAGATCCAAACATCACGATGAAGAAGTTGGGTGGAGTAGTTCCATGTAGTTATAGTCTGAATATTTCTTAAGACCTAAGGGTCATGTAATCACTATGCCTACACGCCCTTTAAGGGTTACGCCTCATCCCTTAAAATGAGGGTTATCAAAAATCAATAAAAATAAGGCCTTCTGGCCATTCGAGCTTTAAATTTGGTAAAAATAGGAAAGATCTGATTCATCACCCTCTTAGGTGTTTGCAGTGATCTAAATGGGAATTTTAATATTTTGGATATTTCAACATATGGGAATTCATGGTTACCTTCAAGGCATGACTTTCAATTTGAGAGATTTGACTTGGATTTTCATCATTACATTGGTTGGATAATCCATAATTTAGATTTGGGTTTTTTTATCTTGGATTCATTTTTTACCACTCTCTATTAGATTTTGATCCAACTTCTTGTTTTAGTTCTCCTTTATTGGGTTCAAAGTGTCACAAAAGGTTTTTAGTACTCACCCTTATTCAATCCTTTATTATCAAATGAGTTGTGTCCATGTAGTTGATGTATGTTTTGAAGGTTACCATGATTATATAAGTTGTTTTTGTCTATGCTAGATAGTATTTAAGATTACACCTTTAGCAATTATAGCAAGGTGGTGTTTTCAATTTTTTTAGATATACCATACTCTGATATATTAATACCATTTATATGGTTTTGTTTTATGTTTTTCAATGTAGAAATGTAATATTTAGTCAGTGAAAAATTACTTTATATTATATAACAGTTTATTTGTTTATCTATGTTATTATTAGATGTTAGGTTTTTTCATTATGATGGATATTTGTGGTTTTTTGTAAGTTATATTTAGGATAAGGTTTTCCACATGTGTTATATTCCTTCATGGTTATAGTAATCAACCCTTGGCCTAATGGTGGAGGGATTGAGGTGCACAATTATCCTAAATTCTAGTACATTCAGCGTTCTAGTATATTGGGTAATGTTAGAATAGTATCTAAGTCAATCTATCTTAGTGTTAGAGTTTAGAGTTAGGATTCTAGTTAGTTTTGGTTTTGAAAAACATAGGGAAAAAATGTTAGGTTGTTTTGAGTTTAGTTATTATACTTGTTAACCCAATGTAAGTGTAGGGAAAATCTTATCCTTTTACTAGGACACTAGAAATCTAAAAATTTACTTATAATTGCAAGACATCATTTATATGGAACAAATGAGTTGGTAAATACATCATGTGACATGTTAGTTGAAAATGATTCTATGACCTTCATGATTTAGCTCAACCAATGTTTATTTAGTAATTGAGCGTTCATTTTATAGACTATAGGATATCACCCCACATATAGATAAATATGATTTAGAGGCTAGGTAATAATAATACCATGCTAGTGCTAGAGCCCCCGACTACTAAATAATTATTCAACACAATGTCAATTTAGGCATGCAATTGAGAGGTATCACTATCGCGTGATTAGAGGGTAGATTTGCAACCCATTGTATAGAGAGGATATTTATGATATACAAATTTTTATGACCTCAATATAAATGATATGTCTAGGTGATATACAAATCTAGGATATTTATTATATACAAATTATTATGAGAATGTAAATAATAGGAAGAAAATCCTTTCTATGATTTCTGAGGTAGATGACACCTTGACTTTGCTTGTATGACTAGAAGAATTGTTTAAGTTAGCTGTGGTGGAACCCTAGAAGAACCTATATTTTTTTTGGAAACATAAATATTAGGTTCCTAATCACAAAATACAAGTTGGAACTCCATGAGGTAGTTTTGGTTGAGGAGCCGGTGACATAGTAGGAAAAGTAGAAGATGAATGATACTTCAATCTAGATGCAAGTGGTTAGGGCTATGGATGGATGAACAAAACAAAAGGATATAATTAAATAATTATATATTTGTGACTAGGTATGGATTGCGTATTTTGTACATCAGAACCCATACTTATCAACCAATGTGACCCATTATTTTCTTACTACATCATTTTTTTGATGATATTTATGAATATTAGTAGAGCCCCCTAGATTGATTTGTATATCTAGAGAATCTAATTATAGTTAATTAACATATTAACCTCATCTGTTGATTTTTTTTCTTAGGGTAAATATAAATTTTATTTTAATCTCATTATAGTGGAAATTTGACCCAATAATGTCATCCCTAGCATGGACTAGTTAACTACAGTCTAAGATTGAACAGAGTGACCATGTGACAAGGTGATATTTTATTGGGACGTTGAAATTGGTTCACTTTTTTATTATGAAGGGGATATCTAGATGAGTCTGTTAGGGATAAAACATAGGAAGTTTTAATATATTAACCCCCAATTGGGATGTTTGGATTTATTTACTATTGGTTCTTTGGAGTATCAACATCCCATAGTTGGGAAAGAATTCTTGGATATTTTTCATAGGATTAACTTGGGTTTCCCCCTTATAGAGAGATATATTTAAAAATTTTACAATAAACCATAACCAATCAATATCTTCAATATATTTTAATTTGGCCTTGGTCGATCTCATGTAATTGAAGGTACCCAAAGAGGAAGTCATTGAGAAAGGTTCCATCTGAACCAATGTGCTTCCCTGGGGACTTTTTTTCTATCCACTAAAAATGTAGACATGTTTTTGAGGCTTATATTATATATCAATTCAAAAACCACATGTCAATAAAAAATAATATCTTTCAAGGATCAATTAAACCATCTATAAACTGAAAGTAACATAATGGTTTTTAAAGTATGACCTTATACATAAGATATCATCAATTTCATGATTGTGATTAGGACAAACTAGAGTTGGTGTTTAGGTGTCATTATAAGAATTATGAGTTCTTAACGATTCCATCCAATGTAACAAACACCCCATTTATATTCATGTAACTCATGTAATAGACATTACAACTATTAATTGAAGAGATTGTGGTTGTATTTAGTGTTGAAATCCCCATATTCTTGGGTCATATGATTATCATGTTTGGTGTTTGAAAATTATTTTGGAATTTATATTAGGGTACCTGTTGTATGATAAAATTTTGAATAATAAATTCAACAATTGTAAAGTTTATTTTATAGGGAATATCATATTACAAGATGGAGTGGTTGTTAACCCCTATGTTAATTTATATTATGAGGTCTTTTGATCCACCTAATAATGTGATTAGAGTGCCAACAAAAGTGTGGTGGATAAATAAATTAGAAGAGAATGTCTATTTCAGTTGGTATAAAAGTAATTTGAGGAGTGGTACACTATAGAGAAATTTTCCTTTATGTAGTTCCTCATGCTGTAAGAAGGAAAAATGACTTTCCTTTAGTTTATTTTAGTGCCCCAACCCTTTTTTTTAATGTGTGAGGGAGGCCCATATTGGGACATAAATTTCAATATATTTCATGACTTGATATTCTTAGATTATGTGCCTAATATATTTTTAATGATGTGGGGAACATAATCCTCTTATAGGGGTGGGAAGTGATTCCAATTATTTTTTCAAAGAGGTGTTAAGAGAGTTCCATACCCCCCCTTTAGTTGTAAATTATGGAGTTACAGATATGCACCATGATTTCAAGAACTATTATTAGTTTCTATGAATGAGGCAGTGTGTTGTAGAGTTTATGTTATGATTCCTCACCTGTTAATGAGTGAAGGTGGAGATCCAGGTTGTAGATGGTTGGAGTTTTGTTCCAATTTTTAAATTATTTAAGATCACCTACCATTACTGATGTTTTCATATGAAAATAACAACTAATTCACTAATAGAATGACTCATTTAGAGGCCTTGTATGGAAGTACCTTCAAGCTACTCATATTTTGGGTTTTATATTGCTGAGTCATAGATTTTGGAGGTGGGGATTTTGTGGTTAATGATAAAGGAATTCCAAGTTATCCTATAAAAAATTAAGATCAACCCGTAGTTTTAATAATTAATATAAGGAATAAGGATGAATATATTTGGAGATTGGTGAGGGATACCATGTGTTCCTAAAGGTCTCATCATGAACTAGTTTTCAATAAAAAAAACATGGGAGAAAACTATTCCTGTGGTTCATCAGAACTTTCAAGATCTGGTGTTGCATTGACATAGTTAATTATCCTTGAGTGATACCCACATTATTAGACCAGATTCATGTATTTATCACATTATAAATGAAGATATATGTACACTATACGTTGCATATAATTAATTAGGTTGAGCCTAAAGTCAAAGACAATAAAACCATTATAGAGTACTAGGTGAAAATTGAGGACCAAACTAAGAATTCCCTTTAGAGGAGAATGATTCCATTAGTGTATGAGATTATTTTAGAGATCTCATGGGAGTATGGTAATCATGAGTGGGATAAATATTCTCCCATATTTGAGTTTTCTGTACATTTTTGTATAAAATCATTGAAGGTATGTATGATATAACGACTGCATTTTTTTTGCATCAAATACATTGAAATATTTTTGTTAATACTTTCATTAAGAGGTCTTGTGGCTAGTGGAGAAGGATAAAATGGTATTTTTCTTAAAATTCTCATATTTGAATTTTGAGTGCACTGTTGGATTTAAGATGTGATATTTTCCATTGGGAAGTGTTTTGATAAATTTCATAGATGGTTATTTTTCTTGAAGATATCAGGTTTTAATGGAAAATTATTTTTTATTTAATTCAGTAGTTCATTTTAAATAAGTTATTTTTTGGACCATTATTTTGGAATTGAGATATTTTTTTAGTTACAATGCCTAAATTAGGGGATATTATGGAGTGAGATATTTTAAATATGGTGATCTTGGAATACTAGAGGAATTAATGGGGTAATTTTAAAAGGGTGGATTTAAAATGGAAATTAAATGATGTATTTAATGGTAGTATTGATGTGGGGAGTCTATTGAAGTGATTAGTGACATAATAAATTGAAAAGTCAATTATGTGGAATTGTCTTCACCTCCTAGATAATTTTCCCTATGTAAGAACCCGGTTCTTATTTTATAGGTACATGATTCTTCTTTTTCCTTTTCCTTAAGTGTTTGGAGAAAATATGGAAAATGGGGAAAATCCTAAATTTTGGAACTACACACTGTGTACTTTATCCACTTGCCGTGTACTTTTGGCCGTGTTGGGATGAGTAGACAGGGCGTGTAGCCATGCCAGCGACGAAGGGTGTAGGAACCGACTACATGTCATGTAGTGGTACCTTAGATGCCGGGTAGTCATTCGGTAGGCTTAAACAGTAAGGCGGTGGCGTCACCGCTAGCTGGGCGACAGTACACGCCGTGTACTCGAGAGTACATGTCGTGTACTCATGTCGACATATGAACAGTGTGGTGGTGTCGCCAAATGAGCAGTTAAATGAAAGAAGTACATGCCGTGTACTCAGAAGTACACGCCATGTACTTTGTTTTTTCGGCTTAAAACAGGCAGTAGCCTCCTCATTTGGCAGAGGAGACTCTTGAAACATTTTGGAGTCAAAGGAGGAGGCCTAATCTTTTAAGATACACCGGGCATTCATATGGAATCCGTTTCGGCTTCGGACGATCTCGTTGGAACCGCACGGGTGAGCCCTCTCCTCTCCTGGTACCGTTCTTACCAATTCTTCTCCTAACGTAAGTTATTTGCATTTGAATGGTTTTTGTTCTTCATCAGATCTATGCCGTTCTTGGGAGTTTCTAGAGTCGGTGTTCGGGTATTGCATTCATTGGCGTATAAGGTAGGTGGCTTTGTGTTTAGTTTTCCAACTGTTGTGTTTTTTGTGCATTTTGTGCCACGAACCCATGTTGGGGTGTCGTGTGGCTGAGGTCATTGCTATGTTTAATGCCTAGAATTATATAGGTGATTAAACTATGATATTAAAATGCTGTTTGGGTCATGCTTTTTGGCCCAAACAGATTACGTTTCTACAGGTTTAGATAGGGGAAAGAGCCCTTGTACAGGTACTTGACTTTCTGCTGAGGAGTAGGAGGGCATGAGACCGAGCCTAGGCTCGGATTGCCGCTGCCAGCTGTTTTTCTTGTTTTACTGTGCTCTGTATTTTGTTGTATTGTATTGATGTATAACATGTTCTGGTTGTTTTTTTCGAACTTGAAACATGTAGCATCATCACTTATATACTGTTGGTTATACCCACTACTGTAGTTTATTTCAGTTGTGTATGGTTTACTGCTTCCGCTTTCGTTGTATTTTTATTCGGTATTCCGCTGTACTACACTTTGACAAATGAGGGCATAGTTTCCCCACTATCAGACTTGGGCCCTCGCTGCTAGTCGGAAGCCTTTGGCATTTGGGGAAATGCGCTTGAGGTGTTGTGGCGAACCGAGCTCGGGGCACCCATTGCGTGGAACCCGGGTCCGGGACGTTACAAAGTTGTATCAGAGGGTTTCTTTTCGTTGACTTACTATTTGGAGCCGTAGTCAGGGATAGGACGGAACGATAGTTGGTAATAAGCTATGTCTGGGTGTAGCTAACCCGTGTACAGGGAAAATCCAGTCTACCTCGTATTTTGGATTATTTGGATTTTGCAATTTTACGGTTGATATGTTTTCACCGTTGGGTGACGCACTTGGATTGTGCTGTTTATATTTTATCCGTGGGTTCTATTTAGTTGCAACCCGATGAGATGAGGGTATTCCATCTCATGCATCATATATGCACATGCTAGATATCACATGCCAAGCATAGTTTCCATGCCATGTAGGTGCATTAGAATTTTCATGTTGTTGTGATGGTTGGTGTGCTAATTAAGCATGCTGTTGTGATAGCTGCTTGATAAATACCCGCCTTGTGATATGGTGTTTGTGTTTGATACTGTTTATAGAATGGACACCAAACTTTGTTTTTTGGGGAGTATGGGCCCCCATTGACTGGAATTTGGTGGATCATTGACTGTTATTGGTTATAACAAAGATAAGATGTCAAACTTTGATTCGTGGGGAGTATGGGCCCCCACGGGTCAGAATTTGACACTTAGGTGTTGTTTTTTTTGTATTTTTTGGGTTCTAGGGAATTTTTTGAGGCATACCGTCTGGAAAACCCAGAATACATGCCGTGTAAGACCTCATACACGTCATGTGTGTTCTTCTGTTCAGGAAGAAAAATGAACTTTTTGAGTACACGCCATGTACCCCGAGTACACACCGTGTAGTCTCTTCCCGTGTCACAAACCGTGTGGGCGGCGAAACGGGGTAGGGAAGGGCTTGGGTAAAACACGCCGTGTAGTTTTTTTGCACGCCGTGTTGTGTGAACCGGAGTCTGGCCGTGTAAATAACAACACAGGTCGGTGAACTCCTTAACAGAACACGCCGTGTCAGTTATAGACACGCTGTGTAGTGTGACCTGGGGACTCGGCCATGTAACTAACAACACGGGCCAATGTCACCTCTCCCCGAACACGCCGTGTACCTGTAGGACACGTCGTGTAGTCTTTTCCGAGGAAAGACCGTGTGTAGTTAGCTGTGTGGATGGGAAATGGGGTGTTGTACACGCCGTGTATGGGTGTAACACACTATGTGGAGTTAAGCCGAGTAGTCGGCCGTGTCACAGACGACACGGGAAGTTGGAAAATAACACCGTACACGCTGTGTAGATATTATACACGCCATATAGTTTTTTTGAACGTAAGCCGTGTGGCTTAGTCGTGTAGAAGGACCCGGGCAGAGGAAGGGAAGTCAAGTACACGCCGTGTAGTCATTGTACACGCTGTGTAGTCTTGTCTTGCAAATTTTGAAATGCTTTCTTCCTCTTGTTCCTTTGTGGTTCATTCGCTTTTGGTCTTAATAATCTTGAATCTGAGGCGTGCTTTTGACCTTGTAGAGTCAAGCCGCCTAGACGACTGTGAGTTGTTCACCAGGAGAGCGGCGACAATTATACTCCAGAGATGGTGGGCCATGGGCTACCAGTTGATCCACCAGTAGAGCCAGATGCGGCACCAGCTGTTATACCAGACACAGGCACGATGGCGCAGTTCCGTGAAGGATTATTGCGGTTCATGCAGACCTTTCAGGGAGCACCGAAGGCTGCCACATCTTTGGCCGAGCTGACGCGTATCTTTCAGCAGCAGCATCCGCATACGTTTTCAGGGGATGGAGGACCACAGACTGCAGAGTCTTGGATAAGATCGACGAAGACTATTTTCGAGCATCTCGAGATGCCTCTAGGGCGGAGGGTCAAGCTTGAGATTTAAATGCTGTGTGATTCTGCCAAGAGTTGGTGGGATGTTACCACCTAGACAGAGCATCACAGGGACATGGCGTGGGAATATTTTTAGGTAGTCTTCTATGACTTCTTCTTTGCCGAGACACTAAGGGAAGATAAAGCTCGAGAGTTCATGAATATGCAGCAGGGAGCTATGTCAGTGATGGACTATTCTACTCATTTTACAAAGCTTCAGCGCTTTGCACCCGTGCTGGTGGGTGATGAGACGTTGAGAGCCAGAGGTTTTAAGGATGGTCTTCGGTATGACATCCGAGCGCTGGTAAATGTTTTCAGTTTACCTACTATACACAGAATTTTGAACCAGGCGCTGATTTCAGAGAGGAACCTGTGGGAATCTAGTGGTGTGGTCCAATGAGATTCAACACCGGTTACTGGTACTATTTATACTGGTAAGAGGAACAGACAAATGGAATTATCTTAGGGTGGCAGTACTAGCCAAGAAATGTCTTCAGGTGGCCCAATCAGGTGCTACCAGTGTGGCAGAGAGGGGCACAAAATACCACAGTGTCCACGAGACCCAATTGAGTGCCGAGCTTGTGGCAAGATGGGTCATCTACAACGCTTTTGTAGGGCGTTTCTACCAGTGGCTAGTGAGAGGGGTTCTGTGCAGACTCCGTGTGCGGGAGCAGGACCAGTGGCTTCTTAACAGTTAGGGAACTAGAATACGTCAGGGCGTGCAGGCAGAGATGGTGGTCGTGGCCGTGGTAGCCAGACACCAGGATCGCAGAGGTAGTAGGGTGGGAAAGCTCAGGGTGGCCAGGCTGTGTCACAGGGCCGCGACACTGGGCAAGCATATGCAGTGCAACAAACCCAGCAAGAGAAGGATCCCGAACCTTCGACAGTTAGAGGTACTATTCTAGTAGCTTCTGTCTTTTCTTCAGTACTTTTCAATACAGGTGCTACACATAGTTTCATATCTGTGCCCGTTGTGGAGAGCCTTGGGCTCTGTGTTTCTTCTTCTTCTGATATCATGATGCTAGACACTCCGTTGGGAACTAGGACGGCCGGTGTGCGTCAGTGTAAGGAGTGCCCCCTTGAGGTTGGAGGGTGTCACTTCCTTTGGGACCTATATGTCTTGGAGATGACGAACTATGTTGTCATTCTCGGGATGGGCTGGTTGGTTCCCTTTCGATCCTTTGTAGACTGCTATCGTCGCAGGGTGAGTTTCACGTCAACAGAGGGTAGAGAGTTTCTATACAAGGTCAAATGTGATGTTCAGGCGAGTCGAGCTAGACCAGAGCATCATGGGAGAGGTGGAGTCACAGCCCAGATTGCGAGTTTGTATCTGGATGACCAGGGGACTTGTCAGACAGATTTCCCTCCAGTTGTTTATCGTTTTAGGGATGTCTTCCCAGAGGACTTTTTAGGTCTACCTCCGGTGTACGAGGTGTATTTCTCTATTGAGATAGTGCTAGGAGCAGCACCGGTGTCCATTCCTCCTTATAGGATGGCCACACCTGAGTTGCAGAAGATCAAGAGGCAGTTAGAGGAGTTACAAGCAAAGGGTTTTATCTGACCCAGTACTTCTCCTTGGGGTTCTCCGGTCCTTTTTGCAAAGAAGGTGGATGGTACCCTCAGACTTTACGTGGATTATCGGAAGCTGAACTACTTGATGGTTAATAACCGATATCCCTTATCGAGGATAGATGATCTGTTTGATCAGCTTCGTGGAGCACGGGTGTTCTCAAAGATTGACTTGAGATCCGGATATCATCAGCTGCGCATTAGACCATCTGATATACCACTCACATCTTTTAGGAGTAGGTATGGTATATATGAGTATACGGTTATGCCGTTCAGACTCACGAACGTGCCAGAAGTTTTCATGGCTCTGATGAATCGTGTGTTTCATCCGTATCTTGATTCATTTGTGGTAGTATTCATGGACGACATCATGGTGTACTCTCACACTCGACACTACCATGCCACCCATCTTGAGATCGTATTGAGTACACTGAGAGAGCATATACTATATTCTAAGCTCTCGAAGTTCCACTTTTGGATGGACCAGATTCACTTCCTGGGTCATATCATCTCAGAGGCAGGAGTTGCAGTAGACCCAGAGAAGGTGAGAGTAGTAGTTTCCTGGGAGAAACCTAAGAATGTGTTTGAGATACAGAGTTGCTTAAGGTCGGCTGGTTACTACAGACGCTTCATACAAAACTTCTCCCACTTAGCAGCACCGTTAACGGGTCTGACTAAGAAGGGTGTGAAGTTCGTTTGGTCAGAAGCTTGCGAGACAGCTTTTCAGGACCTGAAGGGAAGGTTGACATCAGCACCGATCCTGATACTCCCAGATCAGGAGAATATCTATACAGTTTACTATGATGCATCAGGGATTGGGCTAGGAGCCGTTTTGATGCAGGGCGACCGATTTGTTGCTTACGGGTCTCGGCAGTTGAGGCCACATTAGAGGAATTACCCGACTCATTATCTCGAGTTGGCTGTAGTTGTTCATGTGTTGCGCTGTTGGAGACACTATCTGTTGGGAGAGCATTTTGTGGTTTTCACCGATCACAAAAGCCTCAAGTATATCTTTACTTAGCGTGACATGAATCTGAGACATAGAAGGTGGGTCGAGTACCTACAGTCCTTCGATTTTGATCTTGCATATACACTTGGTAAAGGTAATGAAGTAGCTGATGCACTAAGCAGGAAGTCTTAGATACTGGCAGTGCAGGAGGCCAGTGGTGAGTGGGAGATCATGACTTTGTTCTCTGAGATGCATCTGGAGGTGCACGATAGTCAGGGGCAGGCTTATATTTCTTCTTTAGCTGTGACTTCTACCCTCCTGGACAGAGTGAGGATGAGGCAGCTATCAGTTTCAGAAGGCCTAGTTCTACGGGAGTCGGTGGCAAGTGAGGACCCTCCTCCCGGTTGGACGATAGGCGATGATGATGTTTTGCGTTTCCATGGACGTTTGTGGGTTCCAGGGGATATACGTGAGGAGCTGATGCGAGAGTTTCATGCTTCAGCTTGGGCAGTTCATCCCGGGGTACCAAAATGTACCGAGACTTGAGACGTCAGTACTTGTGGCCGGGTAAGAAGAGGGAGATAGCTGGTTTTGTTACGAGGTGTTCCACCTGTCAGCAGGTGAAGGCAGAGTACCAGAGGCTAGCTGGACTGTTACAACAGTTGCCTATTCCAGAGTGGAAATGGGATGATGTTGCGATGGATTTCATGATGGGATTGCCGAGGTCACCTCGAGGCAGTGACGTCGTATGGGTTGTTGTGGACAGACTCACGAAGGTATCCCACTTCTTACCGATCAAGGAGACCTTTGGTATGGATGAGATCAGAAGGTTGTATATCTGAGAGATCGTACGTCTTCATGGGGTCCCTCGTTCTATCATTTCAGATAGGGACGCCCGCTTTACTTCACGTTTTTGGTAGAGTATTCAAAGGGCACTGGGTACACAGGTGCTTCTGAGCACAGCATACCACCCTCAGACAGATGGCCAGTCAGAGCGAACGATACAGGTGTTTGAGGACATGCTGCGCGCATGCGTACTAGACTTTGGGGGCTCTTGGGAGAAGCATATACCCTTAGTCGAGTTTGCCTATAACAATAGTTTTTAGGAAACTATTGAGATGGAACCATACGAGGATTTATATGGTAGGCCATTCCAATCAGCTTTGTGCTGGTTAGAGGCAGGTGAGGCAGCTTTACTGGGGCCACAGCTCGTGCAGGAGACATCTGAGTAGGTCCAGTTGATTCGGAAGCGGATGGCTACCGCGCAGTCTTGTCAGAAGTCTTATGCTGATCGCCGCACACGACCTTTGGAGTTCAGGATCAGGGATTATGTTTTCTTAAGTGTTTTACCGAGGCTGGGACACAAGCAGATCAATAGATAGGGTAAGCTTTCACCGAGGTATGTGGGACCATTTGAGATTGTGGAGAGAGTCAGGCTGGTTGCATATCCGTTGCAGTTACCACAGTGGTACCGAGCCATGCACGACGTCTTCCACATGTCTCAGTTGCGTCACTACCATTGAGACCCATCTCACACCTTTCAGCCAGAGTTGATTGAGCTTCATCATGATGCATCCTTTGAGGAGCATCCAATCCGTATCGTTTACAGGAGCACGAAGGTTCTCCGAGGCTGGTCAGTTCCTCTCGTACGGGTGCTATGGCAGCATGGACGAGTGCAGGATGAGACCTGGGAGCGGGAGGCCGACGTACGTTCTCAGTGGCCAGATCTGTTTTGATCTTATTCTTCACCACCCTTGGAAGGTCAATTCGGGGAAAAATTTCTATTAGGGGGGAAGTTTGTAAGAACCCGGTTCTTATTTTAGAGGTACAAGCTTCTTCTTTTTTCCTTTTCCTTAAGTGTTTGGAGAAAATATGGAAAATGGGGAAAATCGTAAATTTTGGAACTACACGCCGTGTATTTTATCCACACGCCATGTACTTTTGGCCGTATTGGGATGAGTACATGGGGCGTGTAGCCATGCCGACGACGAAGGGTGTATGAACTGACTACACGCCGTGTAGTGGTACCTTACATGCCGTGTAGTCAGTCAGCAAGATTAAACAGTAAGGAGGTGGCGTCGCCGCTAGCTAGGCGAGAGTACATGACGTGTACTCGAGAGTACATGCCGTGTACTCATGTCGACAAATGAACAGTGTGGCGGTGCCGCCAAATGAATAGTTAAATGAAAGAAGTACACGCTGTGTACTCAGAAGTACACGCCGTGTACCTTTACTTTCGGCTTAAAACAAGCTGTAGCCTCCTCATTTGGCAGAGGAGACTCTTGAACCATTTTGGAGCCAAAGGAGGAGGCCCGATCTTTGAAGATCCACCGGGCGTTCGTCTGGAATCCGTTTCAGCTTCAGACAATCTCGTTGGAACCGCACGGGTGAGCCCTCTCCTCTCCTGGTACCGTTCTTACCAATTCTTATCCTAACGTATGTTATTTGCGTTTGAATGGTTTTTGTTCTTCATCATATATACATAGTTCTTGGGAGTTTCTGGATTCGGCATTCGGGTACAGCGTTTGTTGGCATATAAGGTAGGTGGCTTTGTGTTTAGTTTTCCAACTGCTGTGTGTTTTGAGTGTTTTTGTGCCACGAACCCATGTTGGGGTGTCGTGTGGCTGAGGCCGTTGCTATGTTTAATGACTAGAATTGCATAGGTGATTAAACTATGATATTAAAATTCTGTTTGGGATCATTACTTGGATCTGGAACCACCCCCGGGGTGTGTTTCACTGTTTAGCCGTTTGGCCAGGATACCCGAGGGTATGCCTTTAAAGTAGTAATTGTAGAATTGACTTGAGAGGGATTTCTTGTTACTGCTTGTTTACATGTTGGGCATGGCCCGATTACCTGTTTATCCTGAGGGTGTGTTTGTATTTAGCCTGAGGGAGTTGTTGTGATTAGCCTGAGGGCACTGCACTGTTTAGCCTAAGGGTTGTAGTTATTTCCCCTGAGGGAAACCATTCGTGCCTGAGGGCTTGAATTCTGTGCCTAAGGGCGACACTTCCTACGCCTGAGGGAAATTTTTGTTACGCCTGAGGGAAAACTTTTGTGCCTGAGGGCTTGACTTCTGGGCCTGAGGGCGACACTTCCTACACCTGAGGGCAATTTCTGTTACGCCTGTGGGCAATACCTGTGGGATGGATTTTGTGTGGCCTGAGGGCAAGCCTGAGGGCGTGGTTACTATTTTATCCTGAGGGAACGGTTCTGGTTATCCTGAGGGATTGGTGCTATTGAGAACAATAATGTTACTAAATTAAATAAATTAAATGAATAATAAAATGGCAATTAAATTGTTAAGTTAATTACTTTTTTCTACTTCTTACTTTATTGCATTTTACTGTTGCACAATGTTGTTGCATGCTTATACGCAATTGGGCATGAGACTTTCGTGGGTGCCTACTGGGATATATTTCTCACACCCTGTTTGGGTCAGGCTTTTTGGCCCAAACAGATTACATTTCTGCAGGTTTAGATAGGGGCAAGAGCCCCTATACAGGTACTTGACTGTTGCTGAGGAGTAGGAGGGCATGAGACCGAGCCTAGGCTCGCGATGCTACCAGCTGTTTTGATTGTTTTTCTGTACTCTGTATTTTTTTTGTATTGTATTGTTGTATAACATGTTCTGGATGTTTTCTTCGAACTTGAAACATGTAGCATCATCACTTATATATTGTTGGTTATACCCACTTCTGTAGTTTATTTCAGTTGTGTATGGTTTACTGCTTCCGCTGTCGTTGTATGCTTACTCAGCATTCCGCTGCGCTACACTTTGGAAAATGAGGGCATAGTTTCCCCATTATCAGACATGGGCCCTCACTGCTAGTTGGAAACCTTTTGCATTTGGGGAAATGCGCTTGAGGTCTTGTGGCGAACCGGGCTCAAGGCACCCGTTGCGTGGCACCCGGGTCCGGGATGTTACACCCTATTCCCTCCATCATTCTGTAATTTCTGTTCACTCAAAAGTGGGGAGGTTATTTAGTGTCGGTATATTCTAGTGTGGTAGTATATTCAAGTAGAGAAGAATATATAAGGATATTATATTAGTGATGATTATAAATCATTGGAGTATTTCAAGATATCATTTATCCCAGACCTGATGCAATCCACTCTAAAATTTATTTTAATACTCAAATCATCCACAAGGTTATATTTGACCCTTTATTTAGGAATAATATAATAAAAATAATAATGAGGAGAAATTATAATTATATTTAATTTAGTTTTCAATTATTGTATTATTAAAAAAACATACTTTTTGGATCTCCAAGAATGAAATTTGTGGGAATATCATGCTTAATGAATAACTAAATTTTGAAGATGGTGGAATGATGAGTATTTATGAAGTGGAAAAAGAGAAGTATTATTTACAGATGATTTATAAATATAACACTATTATGATGGATTTATAATTACATTGATTTTGACTAGAATAAAGAAAATTTCATAAAAATATTCTCAATGGAAAATATCATGATATATGCAATTAGTGATTTGATATTGATTTTTTTATAATTCATATTTTAATTATTTAATGAAAATTTTTAGGTGGAATAAATATTAATTTGTGTTTTATAATATTTATATTATATTTGATTAAGCCTCCAATGTGAATTAATATCCAAAAATTGTGAAAATAAATAGAAAATACATAAGATATGAGATGATAAAATTAATAAATTTGGGCATGGCCATGTTTATTTGTCATGAGGGATGTTCCATACTCCATAAATTTATTAATAAGTACTGGATATGGTTGGGGGACAAAGTGGTATTAAGTCACATGGAGTATTTACATATATTCATGAGTTCGTTCCAGTTTTTGGATATGAAACACATTGAATAGTGATTTACACAGGATGATATAGAGTTTTACACGGTGTATCTATCTTTTCAAAAGTCTTTTTTCAAATATTTCATGGGTTCATTCACCCTTCTATATTCCAATAGTTTTTCCCTAATTTATGTTTGATGTTTATGGAATATATTTTTGGTAATTTTCATTCATCTATGATGATAGGATGTGATCCTAAGTATCCACTAGGATGTGCTCATTTGTGGTTCTTAGAGGTATATTTTTGAGTAGATGTGGAAGTAGATATAACATATGGTGTGTATCCCATTTTCATAAGCTCTTTTAGATAACTTACATGTAATGTAATTTTTATATTTGAGATTATTTTAGATCATCTCGGCTAGATACTTGAATATGATAATTAAATAGCCTGATCGGGGTGTTTTTTCATATATAATGTGGTGGTGTGATAATCTATACCCTTGGGGACGATCTATTATGCGTTCTATTTAGTTTGAATGTCTTATATCTATAGATAATATTACATGGTGTTTGTGAGGTGTTTGGAGTAGGCATGAGCTCAGTACTCCCTAGAGATACATGGATGATAGAGAGAGGGTCCCCTACATGCATTATATAGCATTTAACCAATAAAACAAATTGGGTTTGAGTCCAACATTATGAGAATTATGAAACTTTCATGCTTGGAGTTGGTATTCCCTTAGCCCTGGCATGGTGGGGATCCTCTATAAGGTTTTGTAACTGATTTATTTGATGTACATTTTTCTTGATGTGGAGGAAGTAACTTATGAAACCAATCAAGTATGTAACCCCATAAGAGATAAGGTGAGGTTCCTCTATCCATGAATTCAATATCCCCCTTAATCGATATATATTTTTATCAGTAACTGAAACTGTAATTCATACCTCAAAGATATATCTATTATATAATTTATATGTTGTTTATTATAGAGATTAATGTATATAATCATTTGGATTATTTTTTATTTTTTTAATTTCCCATTTTATATTTAGATCCTATATTTATGATAACTTGTTGAAAATTCCTTATTGGAAAGAAATGTGATTTTTATGAACTTCAAAACTGTCGTTGATTATTTGGAAAGGGTTGCTTACCACTCTCTATGATTTTTGGTAGATTTGTTAGGGAAGTATTGAGAAATAAGTTATAGTAAGTTACACAGGGTTGGTAAGATTAATTCATATATACATTTTGGATTAAACAAATTACATTTTATATATGTTTTATAATATGATGTTGTGGGTTTTGATTGATTTTTGTTGGAAATTGGAGCTGATTATAAAAAAGGGGTGCTACTGCAAAAAATGTGCAATTTCAAAAAATTCATGACGTGAATATGATTCCTGATGTTTATTACTTGAAGATATTACCCCTAAAACAAGTAGGCCAAGCCATGAATCCATTCCATGATGTAAATCCACTAGATGAAGAAAAACGAGGACATGAATCCAATTCATTATGTGAAGGTCTTGTTCATGATCACACCCTGAAGATGCCGGAAATTTAATTTGAGCCATGAATCATGAAATATACTAAAAAATGGAGAAATTAAATTTCAATTCATGATTTGAAGGCCAAATTTATGATTTCAAAGTATCAATAAGGAATAATTCCATGTTGACTAGTTTTGTGAAATATATTCACATCATGATTTAATCAAGCCTATTTATATTCCAAGCATGTCTGAATTAAAGAAATTAAAATTTTATTATATTATATATTCTATTTCATTATAATTTTCTTCTTTTTCCATCTGTTTACTTACTGTTATTTCATTTAAAGATATTTACACCTTCTTTCACTGATTTAAACATGTTTCCGCTTTTAATTCCAATTATAGCCCACATTCAAATTTTTTTGTTCAAGTAAGTGCTTTGTTTCAATTGTTTTATTCTATTGAAATCCAATTTAGTGAGAATGAAAATTACTAAGCCTCTATTTTTAATTCTTAATTATACTACTTCAATGAATTAATAATCGTTCTTGGTTTATGGATTGAGTGTAGGTGTAAAAAAGATTCAATGAACTTTTAAATTAAATATCAAACAATATGTTGAATAGGAATTTGGTTAAGAAATCAAAACCATTTAATTCCATTTCATGAACTATATCCAATTGATTTTAAGGTAAAGAACCTAACATAATTGGAATGAATCAACCATTGACCAATATTTTTTTTTCTACCTTTTAAGTCTCACCAAATGCATATAGTATGACAACCACATCTTGACCAAATAGGGGTTTTCAATTTAGGTAGATAAATTTTTTTCTGACTGAAACCAACTTGGTGATTATTAAATAAATTCATATAATTATCTAATAGAACTTAACATTTATGATTTGGGGATATAATCTTCATAGGATCTGTAAACTTGATCTCAAACCCTTCCTTCCTTAACTACAGTCTAATACATTTGTTTAATTTAAAATACAACTCATAACATTTTCCTAAGAAATACACACTTGGTGCTAATCTTTAGGTATTAATTCATTTTCATCAACTCCATATAAGTTCAACCCCAGACGTCCACTATTATAGATACCTTTAGTATAGTTCTATTTGGGTTTCATATAAATTTCTAATTTGACCAACACATGCATAAATTATGATTTTGTGCGTGTTCTACTCAAATTTATCATTTATTTGGATGTTCTTTAGATAATGATTAACTCAAAAATAGAGCAAGTATTACCTCACATCAATTTATTTTCCAATTGATTTTTATAATTTTTTTCATAGATTAGTTATTTTATCCATGATGAGTTTCAGTGCATGAACTAGGCCCCTTTGACTCATTTGAGGAGAATGGAAACTCAAAAACATCTTTCATTCAAACCTAAAATCAAGAGATATTTTTTCTCACTTCTTTATTCAACCATGGACTAGAAAAAATTTACTATTCCTAATCCAAAAAATGGAATTTTTTTACCACTAATCCTATTCATGACTTGAATGTCTTTTTCTCAGTTTCTCCTTAAAGATTACCTGAATTTAATTTTACTTGTGAATCATGGAAGATAGAAAAACACTGAGGTCATGAAATTTCCAATAATGTTGTAAACTACAGACTCTTGATTTGAAAGTATCAATAATTAAGAAGTCCATAATGACTCAAGACATGAAATCCATTCATATTTTGACTTTTTATGACTTATTTATATTCAGGGAACCTCTGACTTCAAGGCATTCAACTTTTACACTTTTCTTTATTCTCTTTATTTCTCACCTTTTCCATCCATTTTTTTATTTTTATACTTTTCAAGGAAATTTTCCGCCATATTTCATTATTTTGATTCCCTTACTGGTTGAAATCCCAATTTTACTTCGTGTTCATATTTCTCATTCAAGTAAGTGTTTTGTCTCAATTGTTTGCTTCAATTATTATCCTATTTGATGAACATTAAAATTACTAAACCACTATTTCTAATGGATAATTTTTCTATTTCCTTGAATTGATAATCCAAATAGGGTTAGGGATCGAGAGTAGGGTTATCAAAACTTTAAAGGGTTCTTAAATCAAATCATGTTAAATTTTTTGGAAAGGAATTAAGTTAATAAATCACACCAATTTCATTCCATGGAATGAACTAGACACATGAGATTATAATGGAAGGAACATAACATAATTATAATTAATCATTATATATCTAATAGTTAATTCTTATTTTCACATTTGAAGCCACACCTAATGTATCTAGGATAACAACCACCTCTAGAAAAAAGAGTAATTGTCAATTTAGGTAGACCCAATTTTCATAACATAAAAAAACTTAGTGATTCGTGAATATATTAACGTCCTAATCCAATATACCTTCCCATGTTATATTTAGGGATATTATATATAAAGGTTCCTAAAAATTGATCTCGAACTCTTCCTTGATTGACCACAGTCTAATCCATTTGATTAGTTCAAAATCCAACTCGCAACATGTGAATGTGGAACCCACTCTAGGTTCCAATCTCTAGGTCAGAATCAATTATCATCACCTTACAATGTGTTTGAACATAGAATTACAAAATTATATATATCTTTCCAATAGTTTTATTGGGGTTTCAAATAAATTTCTAATCAGACCCACCTGTGCATAATTAATGAAGTCGTGTGGGGTCTCATCAATTTTTTTGCACTGTTTCTATGAAGTTCCTTTGATAAGGGTGACATCCAGAACATACCTGCAATTAACTCACATCTCTTTCCTTCTCCTTTTATTTTTATAAAATTCACACACATATTTATTACTTCATTCATTATGAGATTGAGTGCATGATCTAGTCTACTTTGAATCATTCGAGGAGCTTGGAAACTGAAGAACCACATTCTTTAAAACCCAAAATCCGGTGACACATGTTCACATGTCATTGTTCAACCATGTGCGATAGAAACAATCTCACTCCTCTAAATTTATAAAATCCCCACTTTCCCCCACTTTAATAGTAGAGAGTGAAAAAAATACTGTTAGAGTGAACTATTATGGACCACATATTTTCATCAATTAGTGGTGCTACACTATGAATTATCTTACCTCCCATACATGGACATATTTTGAAATAGAACCTAGTCATATTTATATCATCCAAAATATTTTTCAATTTAGTGGGATTCTAAGTGAAGATCTACACATGAACTTATCCAATTTTCTGTTAGTATATGAAACCTTTAGGAATCACGAGTGCCTTCATATTCCATTAAGATTAGAGATTTTCTATTCTATTTACGAGATAGATAAAAGGATTGGATGAAAACCCATGATCTGGAGTCAATTAACTCTTGGGATGAACTCTCTAAAAAGTTTCTAGATAAGTACTTTATGACTAAACAAATCTAGTAGCTATGGAACAATACTCAAAATTTCACTCATGTAAATGGAGAATAGGCCTATGAGGCATGAGATCGATTAAAATAATTTACTTGAAAGTTCCCACACCACAAGATCAATACTTGGATCCAATTGCAAAATTTTTACCATGGGTTCTAAACCACTGCTCGCACCATTGGGGACACAACCAGTAATGGATGGCTAACATTGAAAACATCTAAAGTCAATAAATCCATCCTTTAAGAAATTTCACACAACAATACCCTTTGTAAAAGTTATCAATTAACTCTGAGGCATGAGTTACACCAAGTATAATAGAACACTTTCCTTGTACCCAAGGTTAAGTTCTTATGAAAAATTAGGTAAAATTTTCAGATTCCTTAACACAAAACCCAACCACCTACTTCTGTTGTTTAAGTCCAAGAATGTGTAATGTGTGAAGTCACAAATCTATATTAGTAATATCAACAAAAAATGGAGTAAAACCACAATAAATATTCTAATTATATTAATTAGAATAATTAACCCCAACAGTACCAGTAACCTTTCTGTTAGTAATTTTCCATTCAAAAATAGAAACAAACTAATATAGGATTTTATCAACAAAGGAGTGGTCAAGGTCTACTATGAATTCCAAGACCACATAGTAAACCATCTCGTAACCAAGAACCTTGACCAAAACAATCTTTTCCCCTAGAACCATACTCCCCAGGGCTCACCAGTTTTAACCTCGACAACAATTACAACAGTAAGCTTTTCCTTGACATCCAAATGAATCAAAACCTATTCAATCGAAACAAATTTATTGTCTCACCACATTTTCTAGAAGGAAGATTGAAGGATTACTCTATAAGAAGACAAAACAAAAAATAAAATATTTTCTCTTTGAATCCTTGAGAATTATGTTATTCAGATTTTCAAGTATCTCTCAGATCAACTAGTAGGTGCATGCCCTGGAATACTGATGCCAATCCATGAGAGCAGACCAAGGCTATAGTTCTTAGAAGTAGAAAAGATCTGATTTTTTAACATCCATAAAAAATCGAGGAGAAGAGGATATAAGAACCAAAGTAAAATAAAACAACAATCGACAAAGAAAAAGATGAGATCATTCACAAAAATGATGAAGAAAAAATTTGGAAATAGATCAAAGAGGAAAATATAAACTATAATAGAAGCCCACAGAAAATATACATATGTGGAATTTACACCATAAAGGCCCTCTATTCCGTTCCTAGAGATGATGAAATAAGGGAAGATAAATGGACAATGAATAAAAATTATGGGAATGTTTAAATATATTTATATTAATGTCACCTTTAATAAATCTATTTCCTAGATTCCTTATTATACTAAATTTTGAAAGTATTTATCTTCCAATAAGTGAAATATGGAATTCCAAAGTGTTATCTCCTTGAATAAAGAATTCACTATTATTTTACAACAAAAACTTCCCCCAAAGACATGAGACCCTGGTAGTTTCTCAATCCCTTGAACTAAGGAGAACCTAATTTTGGAAGATATCTATTTGATCTTGATGCAAGAATTAATCTCAGGGAAATGAGAATATTATAAAAACATGAAATAGAAGACCTGAAGTTGAAAAGGATAACACTCTAGCTTGTTGATATATCTATCAAGTACCCTCATGGCCATCTCAATGATTTTTTAGTTAAGTTCAGTAAGTTCATTTTCCCTGCTGAATATCTCAAATTAGACATAGAGGATTAAGGTGATGTCCCCATAATTATAGGATGACCATTTCAAGAAACCATTAATGCACTCATCAATATCAACCAATGCTGAATTATCTTCCGGTTTAGGAAAAAACAAGTATTTTTTAAATGGGTAAAAGCAGTTAAGCACAATGGTGATTCACTTGAGTATTAATATATTTCATCTATAATGATCAAGAAGATATTATGAATCTTGAAGATTATGGGGAGACCCTATCCCCTTATGCATAGGATGAAATAAACTATAAGGATGTAAAATAAAACAAACCTCTTATGCGAGACTCCTTTCCAGAATTCATACCTTTGATCATTAAGTCACAAACATCAGAACTAAATCATCATCCATGTATTCTCAAATATTCATCCTTAGAGAATAAATAAAAAATTCTAGTTATTATAATATATAAAATTATCAAATAACTAGTGGATAAATTTTTAAGTCCTTATAATTCAAAAGAGATCTATTGCTTGTAGTATGATTGATATAAAGAGAATTGACCCCACGATCTACGTACATAGAATTTTACTGGAAGAAGGCTTAAAGAACAAAAAGAAGCCTCAAAGGAAACTCACCCCACCCATGAATGAGGTGGTTAATAATGAAATTATGAATATTTAGGATGATGGCATTATTTTCTCCATATTAGCTAGTGAATGGGTGATCCTGATACAAGTGGTTACAAATAAGGGAAGCCTTGTAGTGATAAAAAATATAGAGGTTGAAATAATACCAACTCATATAATTCCTAGGTAGAGAATTTGTGTTGATTATTAGAATTTAAACATATCCACCAAGAAAGATTACTTACATCCCCCATTCAAGGATCAGAATTCGGAAACATTATCTAGGTATGCATTATATTTCTTCATGGATGGATATTTAGGGTTCAATCAAATCTATTTCAATCTAGTTGATTATTCAAAGGAATTATTCACATATTTTTTTGGAACCATTGTCGGTAAAATAATTTCATTCAGAATGTGTGTTTTGTTGGAAAAATTCCAATGGTTCATGACACATATCTTTCATGATATAGAAGATTAGTATTTAGGATCTTTATAGATGATTTATCTATTTATGGATGATCCTTTGATATATGTTTAATAAATCTATAAGTCATGTTGAAACTTTTTGAAGATAATTCCTTGTGATTAATTATTAAAAATTCCATTTTATGATGCAATGCGGCATAGTCCTTGAGCATAATATTTCAAAATAAGGCATAGAAGTTGATCCATAAAAGATCAATGTAATAAAAGAGTTACCTGAACCCACCATTGTGAATATAATAAGGATTTTTCTAGTCCATTCAATGTTTAATTACCTATTTTTTAATGAATTGGAAAAAATAGAAAGAAATAGTGATAGTGATGTAGATATTCTTTTTTAATTCAGAGAAGAATGTTAGAAGGCCTTTGGTGCTCTGAAAAAAAAACATTGTGGCAACTCATGTTATTATCTAACTTGATTAGGATAACGAATTTATGCTGATGTATTATGCCAATGAATTTATTGTGGGTGCTATTTTAGGATAGAGGGTTGGACATATCTTTTTCCTTATCTACTATGCCATCTATAATCTTAATGAACCTCAAACCAGTTTTACAACAACTGAGAATGAGCTTATTATCATTTTTTTCACATTCAACAAATTTAGATTGCACCTCATTCTCTCTAGAGTTGTGGTTTTTACTGATCATGAAGTATTAGTCAACCTTATGAATAAAAAAAATGTCAAACCAAGTTTTATATGATGGATCCTACCACTTCAATTGTTTTAAATACTCATCAAAGACACAAAGGGGATGGAGAATGTTATTGCTAACAATATTTCTATACACCACTACCCAATATTGAATATAATAAAGATTTTTGTAATTGTAGATGACTTAAGTGATGAATAACTATTCAAAATTTATGGTCAAGATCGACCGTGGAATACTGATATAACAAAATATTTTTCCACTAAGACTCTTTATCTAGACTTCTCCTATTAGAAAAGGAATATTTTTTATAAAATATATCATAATACTATTGTAATAATCCAATATAATTTAAACAACTTTCTAATGGTTTTATTTGAAAATTTATCTCTTAATAATAAATTCAGAGTGTGTTAGATTTTTCCTTGTGTTTTCGAATGAGGACAGTATTAGCCTAATCATACCTATGTCATAATTCTATAAACATGTATTTTTATACACCACACTCCATCATGACACAAGGAGATTAATGCAAGGTTGTGATCAATGCTGATGAATATGCACCATTAGAAAACACAATGAAATTATATAAAATCCCATCTTTGGAGTGGAAATTTTCTATGATTGGGAAATAGATTTCATTGACACATTTTCCAATTCAGATAGAAATATATTTATGTATACATATAATGGTCGGTGTAGAATACATATTGAAATAGTAAGAAGCAGAAGCCACAACTCTTGATAGGATGAAATTGTTCATGAATTTTCAAAATAACTTTTTTAATCATTATGGATTCCCAAAATTACTCATTAATGATTAGGGAATGCACTTTACCAATAATTAAAAAAAATTATGCTTAAGGAAATAGGGAATTAGATACAACACTCTCACTCCTTACCAAGAAAAGACTAGTGGAAAAGTGGAACATTACAATAGATAAATTAAACATATTGTAGAAAAAGTAGTTAATGTGATTCATAAGGATTGGAGTACTATGTTGAATGATGATATTTAGAATTATTGCACTTCTTACAAAACACCCATTGGCACAACTCCCTTTTGGACTTTATTTGAAAAAACATATCATCTACTAGTTGAATTATAACTTCTCTCATTAACTATGATATAAAAGATAAACCTGGATGCTCAAAAATATTGTAAAAAAAGGTTGTTACAATTGGATGAGTTATAGATAATAAGGAGGTATGCCTATGAAAATGAGAAAAAATTATAAAAAAATGGAATCAATGATACATAGCTCTATGGATTTTCACACTAAGAGAAAAGGTTCACTTATTTAATTCATGATTGATGTTATTCCTTAGAAAATTGAAATATTAATGGTCAATACCCTTAAAAGTAATCAAATACTTCCACAATTGAATAGTCAAAAATAAATGAGGTGAGGGAAAAACCTTCATGGTCAATGTACAATGAGTAAAAACCTACCAAAAACCTTTTCATGAAGAGTGTGTCCTTTATTTTATGTAATCTTGATTTGGGGGAATTCTTATCTCATGACTTTAAATGAGGCACTGAATGGGAGGACACCAAAGTTTTTTCTTTAGAGTAGAATATATTTCAAGAGATTAGGTTGGTTGGGTGATATTTTTTAGGTATGAGGGTTATGGAACCCTATGAAAGAGACTATGTTTGGACTCATTTAAGATGTGAATTGTCTATTAATTTTTGGGAGTTTCTTGGTATTTAAGTGAACCAAAATATAGTAGTTGACATCAAGAATTTATAATTCACAACATAAATTCCAAGAATCATGACCTTATGTTGTAAACCCTGGGATCATGACACCTTGTATTCCATTCCTTCCCCCCTTTCCATCAATCAATATTATCATCTCCTAAGACCTCAATGAAATCCCTCCATCCTTCAACTGGTCCTCCAACCCTCACACACACTTGAACCTCTAACTACTTATTCTTCCAGCCCTATGCTTATCTTCCCATCCATGGTTTTCACAAAATGAGGTGGAATTCCTCTTTCTAAACAAAAAACATAATGCAAATAACCCCCCATTCCTAAGCACCTAACATTGGATCTATCACCACCATCTAAGGATACCTCATACCAACCCTCCCTGTCATGTTCTTCTTCTCCACCAGCTTCCTACCATTCCTAGCTATATTACCACCATTTCATGGTTGATACATAGAATGAATAGATATATTATTTACTATAGTTTTCTAACCCATATTACTAGGTCTTCTTGGTTCACTTATTGGACAAACCTATGCAAACCAAAAAGACACTCAAAATTTACATTCTTTATATACTTATCATTATAGAGGAAGTCATAAAGGTCTTAGAATTGATGAAAATTTCCCATATCATCTATTTATGCGAGGAGATTTACTACGATCCATTTCATGATTTCATGGATACCTTTGATCTCTATATTATTTATGTCTCCTTCATATTGGGAGGCAAGTCATGGGAGATCACACTAGGTGAGTTTGGAGTTGGACTGGGAATCTATTAAACTGAATTTTGTACCTCTACAATTTATGCCACACCTTGGATGGACCATAAAAACATCAATACACTAAATAATTGGCTAGTGATTTCCCATGATTCCTACATCTTCTATGATCCACATACAAAAATGATCACTCATCTAAGGGGTGATGCTTCACAAATCATCGATCATGATTTGACAGATTCTTCGCTGGTTCAGGGTGAATCTCATAGGGGTGTTAGTTTGGTTAGGCCAATCCTTCTTGACACTACCATGAGAGCCCCAATGGTGAAAAAGTACCTCTAGTTCACCTTATACCATGAGGTCCATGTGAGGTGGAAACCTGGCATAGTTATGAGAGGGAACTTCATTACTCACATGGCCAATAATCTTGGTGTTTTAGACTCATTACAACCCTTTTAATCCTTAGGATTATTGTAGTAAATATATTTTGTTCTATTCAAAAAATAAGACTCCTTTGGATGATAGGGTTGCATTATGAGTGGTATCCTAAGTATGCTGATTCCACTAATGAGGTTCCAGATCTTAATACCTCACATGTTGCTACAACTTCGCCATCCATATCCAAGACTAACCCATTACCCACTAGGTCTGTGTCACCCCCTTCTTGGACTACAGTGTCTTCTTATCACATTTAATATACATCTTTCCCTACCCCTAAAAAGTGGGTATACTTTGGTGGTATATCTTTAATTTACATTATAGAGAACCAAAATACCATCTTTCAGTGCATGGAGATCCCCGTCATTGATCATCTAATGTTACCATCCGATACTCTACCCACTCTAGGAGTTACCACCCCTTCCACCCACCCACCTCCTACCACAATCAATCCATCCTACATATTCATACCCATACCATTAACTAGTTCACATACTCATCGATAGAGATTCCATCATCGATTACCAACCTTTCTATTGAGAGTGACTGTTTAAATGTGTATGTTTGATGGGGAAAGGCCCATGATGTTAATACTCCCTATGAGGTTCCATTCATAGATCATAATTATTGACCTGAAACCTCAGTTCGGATTGGTACCTCAGCTCCTCCCATATCTGACTTAGTACCACTAGTGATGATCAAGACTATTTATAGGACCACACCAACTTTTTTGGATATTGATACACATTTTGTTAACATTATCAGTGACAGCGACATGATAGAAAATATCCAACCACCCAATACTAAGGAGGGGACCACTGATGCTGATCTAAAATATTCCTTCCATTCTTCTTATTTATGCCTTAGTGTACCCCCTAATTTTCAATTTATGGGTGAATTTTTTGTTTTACTATATTCTCTAACTACAATTTGTATTTTTTATTTTAAATAATAAAAGGGATGCATTATTTCTATGTAATGATAAAATTAATACACTTTCCTTATTACTTGTTCATCTAATTCTCTATATCTTGATCATTTGATTATTCTATTACTTTCAATGCACCTAATAGAATACAAATTATCCTTCATCATGAGGTCTTTCATTGTGAGGATTTGATTCTGGGGATACCCCAGGAGATCCATCCATGAGCAATACTGATTCTCTAATTGACACACCATTGGTTTGGTCTACCCGTTTTTGAGGTGGAAAATCCTATGAAGTGAGCATTAGATCAATAAGAGGCTGAGGAGCGATGTGCCGATGAACTACTTTGAGTGATAATTTTCCATTATTCTTGGTGAATATGTCACTATTATCACTTTATGGAGGCAACCCGTAGTCCGATCTTTTGAATTTTTGGTGTTTCTGTTTCAGTCTTTTATTTTTAGGTCATCCCAACCAGGTAGTTTATTGGGGGCACTTCCTTTTGTAATGTTGATACTAAATTTAGGTGGGATGGTATTTATATTGACACTTATGTAAACCTGGCCATTTTTTTTGTTTAAATTAGATATTTATATTGAGAACTAATCATTTCTATAGTAAAAGTGTGATTTTTATCAATCATTATTGTAGGTTGCCTGGTTTCACAACATCATTTGATATTTTCCACCATGTAATGAAATTAATTTCATGAAATACTAAACTCCCTACAATACTAAAATTTTATCATAAATAAATTTCTACTTTAATTAATGTGCCACCCACCTAGATTTGTTTCAAATAGTTCATACACAATTTCATTTTAAGTGTTTGGGGAACCACTATATATTTTTATTGTAGTTTCACATGGATTATTTCATATTCTCATTAGTTTAATAGTAAATTTTCATTTGAATTTTTTTAAAATTGAAATATAATTACACCCATATAAATGAAAGATAATGTTTACATGAAAATAGTTAAAATACAAAATTTATTTAAATTTAGAATTTTATCATGACCACTGAGGGAAGTTTTTAATTTTTATTATGAATTTATGAATTTTTTTACTAATTGTATTATTACTTGATAATAAACCTTGAGTGATTTAACTTTTTTATTTTTATTCCCATTTTTTGAGAGGATTCTGGACGTAAATTTGGATAATTATTCCTGAAGCATATTTCCTCAGAGAAACTTGGGACATATAAACATATAAGAACTTAGATTCGAATATTATTGAGGATATGACTGAAAATATTTAATTTTAAAATAATTGAAGGATTTTTATTAGTGATCCCATTTTACTTTTTACCAATATAATATTATCCCTTCGTAGACCATAGTTTCCATGAATGATCTTATTAGGATTTAGTTGAGTTTTAATCTCATTTTATCCCTTACTACCATACTATTTGGTATGAGTTAATGTTTTTTATTCAAATAAGTGTGTGGGAATAGTCATTTCGAATAGACATGGGATGTTTACAATTGAGGATATCTGTAGTGTTATTTTCACTAGATCCACATGACATGGTTTATGGTTAATTTTGATGTACTCTTTTTATTATAAGATATTATTTATAAAAAATGGGTTTTATATCAAGATCATCGAAAATAACCATTAAAAGATCGATGAATGCAATGGAAAATCATATGTGGAAAGGTGGTGGATGTGAGATCCATACCAAACATGACTTTTATAGAAAAAGAAAATAGATAAATATGGTGACTTTATTATTATATCATGGAATATTTATGAAACTTCATTGATCTTGGAAGTGATGAGATATTTTTTCTAGAGGAGGTTCTTCATTACACTATTATTGATTTTCATGCATGATGATTTTGAGTTTGTCCTTATTTTTAAGCTTGATTTATATCATCTTCCCATCTACCCTCTACCTTAGGGCCATTCAAGACATAATGTTTAAGCCACCATGATTAGTTGTGTCATTTTTCTTTATGGAGGGAAATGTTAGATCCAATGAAAGCCTATAGTCCGGAATATGTATTCAGGGTATGATAAAAAGTCTAGTCTTATTTTACCTTGAGTTATGAGAGAAAATTAGAGTGGGGTAAATTTTTACATGGGCATTACTATCTAAGGAACAATTGAAAATTTTAAATTAAAGTAAGTATTTGAATAATGAACATGGTCACGAGGCATGAATAATTTTCTCCATAGTTATTATTTTATAGGACTAACACCTTTATGATAACAATTGGTTTTAGTTTAATAGTTTTATCATTATTTCCTATAAAAATTTGTTTTGATTAAGACTCCTATTGAGGTGTTTTTTTCTTAATGATAATAAATTATTCAATTGTGGGGGAATTGGATAAGTTTAATTCATATATACTTTTTGGATTCAATTCATTGTTCTTTATACATGATTTATACTATGATATAATGGTTTTTATAGGAAATTAGAGTTGATAATGATAAAGGAGTGTTGTAAAAAATTGAAATTTCAAAAATATTAATGACGTGAATAAAATTCATGATATGTATTCCTCAAAGAAAACACCCTTTACAAGACAAAGGCAATTCCGTAAATATAGTCCAAGCCATGAATCCTTTGGAAGAAGAAAACCTAGAATGGGAATCCAATTCAAGATGTTAAAGTCTCATTCTCATTCTCCCCCTAAATATCCCATGAATTCAATTTTATCTATAAATCCTAGAAGATTCCAAAAGTCTAGTGTCTTGAATTTCACATTCAATAAATAAAGACCAAACTCACAACATGAAAATATTTAAAATAAATAAGACCACGATGAATCATGATTTAAAATCTATTCAAATCATGAGTAGATCTAGACTATAAAAATTTCAATCACCTATGACTTTTATATATTCATATTTTATGATTTTATTTATTCTCTTTCTTTCTCATTTTACCTCATTTTCCATCAATTTCATTTAAATGCACTAATTCAATGACTTTTCCACCTTTAAAGCCTCACCTAATGCATCTTGGATGGAAACCACTATAGAACCAAAGTGTGATTATAAATTTAGGTAGATCCATTTTGTTGGATTGAAATTAAGTTTTTGATTATTTAATTTCTTCATGACTTAAGCTAATAGACTCTACCATGTTATATTTAGTGATATCCTTTGTATAGAATGCTTGAAATTGTTCCCAAGCACTTCCTTTTTTTACTATAGCATAATCCATTTGTTTAGTTTAAAAGAAAATTTTCTACATCTGTGTAATTAACCAAAATTTTATCAATGAAATTTTCCTTCTTATAATTATTTAATATAGTATAAATTACATAAAATAAATTAGATATAAAAATAAAAATAGTATAAATGAAGAATTAATGAAATAATAGGTGTTTCTAGAATTTAAGGAACCCATACTGATGAAATAGATACTTAAACTTGAAGTGCACTATGTTGCATTTGTTGTCAATGAGGCATGAAGTTGTCATGGAATGAATGGATGTCAAGGAATGTCAAGATGTGAATGACAAAGGTTGTGATGGTGTTGGTGATGAAGGAGAATGGCCATGGTACTAAGATGCATGTCACTTAGGAGATTCACTAAGTGGTATTGGAAATTGTGGTTGAAACACTCTCCATGGACATCTGACGATTGTTGAGCTGTTCTTAAAGTTCCAAGAACTTGTATCCTGATGATACAATGTCACAACATTGATTGAAGACCATGCATTGTCTTCACAATGCATGGGGAGTTGAAAGGAGTTCCATCCACAACTACTAAGTGGATGATGTGCATTAATGAAGTCCATGCACTATCACTTAGTGCATGTGAACATGAAGATGATCCAACTTTACCTCTAATTGGATCATTGAAGAACATTGAAGAATTAAGTGATTCAGGAGTTCGGTTGAAGAAGAAGTACCTCCAAGAATTTCCCTCCTAAGTAATGAATATATGTTGAGGAGATTGGAAGAATTCTTGTGAAGAAGAAATGAAGAAATGGAAGAAATGGAGAAGAAGAAGAATAATTTGAAGTGGCATTTGGCTTAGAAGAAGGAATGGCATTTGAACTTGGTTACTTTGTTTTTAACAAAGTCCTTGTTCTATTTACTTGCAAAAAATTAGCCATCTCAAGCCAGCCTTAAGGGTTCAACCCCCAAGGCACATGTGGGCCTAAGGCGCCACGCCCAAGGGGGGATCCCATGTGGCCAGCCCGAGAGGCAGGGGGGCGTGTGTAAGCCCCCGAGGACATGCGGTGGTGAAACCCGCGCGCCTGAGGTACATAGTGGGCGCTAGGAGCGCGCCCGCAGGAGGCATAAGTGGGCGCAGAGCGCGCCCGCAGGGAGAACACGGTGCGGGGCGGCACCATGGAGGGAGGAGATTCAATTGCCGGGTTGAGGGAGCGGCATATTGATAAGGCGCGGAGAAACCGGGCGCCGTTTCGATGTGGGACAAACATTTTTGCCGTGGAGCGAATCCCAGCCGCTCATCTGATCGCGCAGACGATCTAAGCCGTACATCTAATCCGCCGCGGCCCATCCTGATCGCGACCGTCCAAAACTTCGATCCGACGGTCGTGGCTCGTCTTCCACCTCGAGCTCGAGCCGAGGACACCCCGAAGCCTCCCGTGAGCTCCGTCGAACCAGGAGCCTCCCGAACGACTATTTTGAGTTCCCGGCCACCTCCGAGAAAACCGAGACCTCCATTGGGATCGTCTCAACGCACTGAACCCATCCATGCATTAAAATGTTGCATGCATGCATCAAGAAATGAATTCGGTCGAAGCCGAAGCAACTGGAGGTGCGAGGCCCATGTGTTTGTGATCAAATGTTTAAACAGAGGCCATGCATGTGTTTGCATGCTCTTGCACGTGAAGGAAACCGAAGAAGAAGGAATCCCGCGGAGAACAGAAAAGAAAAACGTGATTTGCGGCTTGCGTTCAAATATTTTTTAAAGAACCGAAAATATCGGTGATTCAAGATTTAGATCCCGCGGAAGATTAGGCATCCCTCTGCCTATAAAAAGAGAGGCCAAGGCTCTCTGATTGTTTGCTGAAGTTCTTGTTGAAGATTTGTGTCCCGTGAGTGCTCTGCCTCGCGAAGAAAGAAGCCACTGCGCAAAAACTTTGCGCGACTATTGTTCTCGGTGCCATCCTTGGCCCGAAGGGGTCCCTTGCGCGCAACTCCTTTGCGCGACAAGAAGAAGGAGGTGAGGAGTCCCCTGCGCGTCTTTCTTTTGCGCGACAGGAAGTACCCGAGGCCGCAAGTACCTTGCGCGCCCTCGAGGTTTGTTGTGGCTTGCGCGGCAGTGTTGCACCCTTGCACACTTGAGCCTGCGCGGCATTTGAAGACAAGAAGAGGGCCACACCCCCTTGCACGCCTTGTTTGAATTCGGGTGATGAGAATTACACACCAAGTGTGTGTGTGCTAAAAGGAGAAAACACCCACTCCATGGACAGTGTGTGTGCATAGTGTTGAGAAGTTTGGCCGCAACCCTTGCGCGCCTGCACACAAGTGGAGTTCGGGCTGTGTGTGCAAAAACAAGAGAGGCAGTAGCCTTGGGTGTGTGCAAGAAGAGAAGGAAGGCCGAGCCTTTGTGCTTGGGTGCCAAGAAGACAAGACCACCTACGGACAGTGGGTGTGTGCCAAGTGGAGAAGAGGACCCGAGGCTTTCATGCCTTGTGTGTGCACCAAGTGAAGACACATTTTGTGTGTGCACACATTGAAGAACAAACTAAAAGAACACTAAAGTGTGTGTGTGCAACAAGAAGAGGAGGAGGCCAACTCATGAGTGTGCAAAAGTGAAAGAAGTGTGTGCAAAGAGAAAAGAGGTCGAACCTAGTGTGTGCACTAACAGTGTATACACATTAGAAGAAGAAGAAGAAGTTCCACACTAAAGTAAAACACACTTCTAAGTGTGTGAACAATTTGAATATAGTGTGTGAAGATTGTGGAGAAGGTGTGTGCTATAATTGATTACACCCTTTGTGGGTCTACTGCACCAAGAAGAGGAAAGGAGAAGTGCATGCATGCATGCATGCACATGCGCACGTAAACAAAGTTCAAATCAGTGAGTGTGCGTTTGAGTTGTCCAAGACCAGGAGGTTCTTGAAGAATTGAGAAGGCCATGCAGTCAGTGCATGAGGATTCAGAGTTGTCATGCACTCAGTGCATGAAGTTGAGGTGAACTGAGACTGGACCAGACTGAAGTTAAAGACATCATTTGTCTGAGTATTCAGTAATTGGAGAGAGGCCAGGTCATCCTGAAAAGAAGGAGATAAAGCCTGAGCAAGACGAGAAGACCTGTTCACCACAAGTGATCAGAAGAGAAGAGCAAGGCCAGCAGCCTTTATCCCAGGCTACTGAAGTTACTTGAAGAAGCTTAAAGTGAAGAAGAGCTACTCGTGTGACTCGAGGAGCCAGGAGAAGACCCTGTGGGACTCAGGGAGAAGAAGTCTTCAGTGGGATTCTGGAGCAGGCCAGTGGGACTCTGGTAACACTGTGGGACGCAGTATAAAGACCCTCATGTGGGACTCAGGAGAGATACGGTGGGAAGCTGTATCGACCATTGTAATACTAACAGATTATAATGGGAGAATCCATGCTGGGAGAGCATGGCAAGGATGTAGGCCTTTGGTGCCGAACCTTGTAAATCCTTGTGTCCTGTGTCTTTTCATTACTGCATTATCCGGGAAAGGTTGAGAGATACAAGAAGAGTGGATCGAGGCTTTAACCATCCATAGAGGTTTAATTGATAAGGAATCAATTAGTAAAAAGTTTTAAGGGATCACTGATTCACCCCCTCCCCCTCTCAGTGATTCACACTGATCTGGGCACTTCAATTGGTATCAGAAGGAGGTTACCTCTAAAAGATCCAAGGGAGTCTTTATGAAGTGCAGATTTGAGGAAATGAGCGACCAGCGTCAAATGGAGATATCTGCCAAGACTCAGAAAAATAGAAAGAAGAAACAGGCAAAGAAGATGAGGAAGAAGGTTGTTGCAATCAGAGAAACTCCTTCTATGGAAAGAAATGTGAATGTCACATCGGATGACAATTCCTTTTATCATTCTTCTGATGAAGCCTGCTCTATCTGTGATGACGATGGAAGAAACAATGATCTTCTAAATTCAATCAAATATCTTCAGAAGAGAGTCCCCAAGAAAGTTGCAATGTGTATAGCTACATGCCTCCTTGATCTTCAAGAAGAAAAATTACAGCTAGAAGATGAAGCCAATTCTCTGGAAGTCCAATTGGCAAAAAGGGTTGGCATAACCAACACTCTCAGAAAGCTGTTAAATGCCAAAGATGAAACAGTATCTCTTTGCAATGAAAGATATGAAGACACTGCTGAAGAATTGCAAAGAAACCTTTCTGAGAATGAATTCTTTAAGATAATGGTCAAAGAAGTGTTCCATGCACTGGAGAAGCTGCACAGAGTCTCAATGATTGTCAAAGATGCTCAACTAGAAGATAAAGTCAAAAGGGTGAAGGAGCTTGACAACTCAATGCTTGAAATCAAGAAGGTGCATGAAGACCAGTTAGAACAGCTGAAAGAAAATTGGGAAGGAAGGCTAAGAACTGTTGAGGATGAGAAGAACTCCCTTAACATGAAATGCTTAGAACTAGAGGTGATATTGAAAAATCTGCAATCACCCAAAGCTGAAGCCTCCCAGTCAGCTGAAAGGAGAAATGTTGCTACTCAAGTATGCATTGAGAAGGATGATTCTAAGAGAAAGACATCCTCTAATAAAAGTGCAACATCTTCTAGAAAGAAGGTTCCATCCATCTGGATGAGGAAGGTGAAGAAGCAGGGCTCTCCTGAAACAACACAACTTGTCAAGAAAAGTACCCAGCAATCAGAAGTACACAAGAGGTCAAGATTTGTGGGTCAATGTTGGTGTTGTAACAAGTATGGGCATTGTGCAAAGGATTGTTGGTACAATCCATTGAATGCCAAAGCATAGAGGAAGCCCATGCCAAGGGGGAGCAAGCCAGAAGGAAGGAAGCAACATCCACAGGTCCAGAGACATCTGTTTACTGCAAATAGATTTGGATTACTTGACAACATCTGGGATGATTGCAAAAGTGGTCAAAAAGATACATGTCAGTCTCC